>JARWIR010000003.1:40910583-42110583 GCA_029959085.1 Nemophila menziesii | reverse complement strand
AAAAATGAGATGATTTTCGTGATCATGGCTTTGGAAGAGAGAGATCAAATTTTGGTAAGCTTTAGTTGAAGTTATTGGTGAAGAATGGTTGAGTTTATATAGGTAAGTTTATGTTTAAATTATGGCAAAATTGAATTCTCGGATATACAGAGCCGTACTTTGCAGGAAACTTAAAGAAAGTGACACTATCATTTAGCAGCTTTTAATGCTTACCAGAAATTACCGAAAGATTTATAAAAACAGACAGTAAAGGATAAATCTTGCTCACATGCTAACAGTGCTAAGTCCAACAATCCCTTTATTGTAGCAAAAAGATAGAATACTAGTTTGACTTGGTTAAAGTATATACTCCGACAACAGTTAGCATAATATACTAAAATGTTAGAATACGCGTTTGCTAAAAACTGAGATTTTTGTGCTAGATCTGCCTCAAAAATCTCAATCCTCAATAATATGTAATTTGGATAGGTAAGGTAAGCGATATCATCATGGCATAGCCGCATAGTATATACTAAATGTTATGAATATAAATTTGCTAACAAGTGGGATTTTTGTGCCAGATCTGCCACAAAAATCTCAATCCCGTGATATTATCATCGGGACCATGCCTCCACATATAATAAGCCTATGTTTGTACACATTACCTCATTTAACCAGGACATGAGAACAAGCGATTAAACAAAAAAACAAAACATGAGCTTAGTGTAGGTAAGAAACAAATACTATAATATCTACTTAGCTTTTAAATAAAAACACAATCATTATATTTAAATTACTAGCGATTAACTTAATTTTCTACAAACATTAAAAATTACAATAATTATCTTCATTATTATTAAAATACTTCTTATAAAATATTGTGATATTTTAAAATTTATTGAAAACATAAATTTAAATATTCTAATAAAAATAATAATAAAATAAAATATTTTAAGATTCTAATTAAGCAATATTTTTAAGACATTAATTTTAGTAAGTGAACATACCGCTTGACAACATAACCTATAAGGTCAATTGCCGATCTAGGGCCTATATCATGCATAAAATTAGCAAAACCTGCAAGTTCGGACCTATACCGAACTTTCATGTTGATAAAAAACTCATTCAATCAAACCCAACCCGTCAATCATATTTTTTTTGTCGGAAGAAAACAATTACAACTAAGTATACATATTGTTAAAAAAGTTAAAAGAACCGACAACCGAAAAATCCGTCCATCTTGATAAATCCATGTTGCGTCGGATGCATTTTGCATAACTATCTGCAATGGAATTATATTCTCTGCTAATATATGAAATCTTCAACGTCGAAAAATTGTTTAACCATCCCTTGATTTCGTTCACTAGGTAATTTAGGTCACAGTTTAATTTTTTATTCTTTACTATACCTTGAACCAGTTCAAGGTTATTAAAGTAGAAGGAGATCATTTGTGCGTTGAGGGAACCAGCTGTCCTCAAACCAATAAGAAGAGCCCATGCCTCCCCCTCAATGATACTGTCGATCAAACATCTACTTTCTTTTTTATAACCCGCCAATCATATAGACTTTTTTTTTTATGATATATATATATTAGGTAATTTTTAACTTATTTATATTATTTTTTTAATTTTGTTAAATTATTTTCTATATAACTAAAAATGTTGTCAATAATAATATTCTTAAATATTATTAGAGTAATGCTGGATATCACTTCAAATTGCATTGCCTTTATATCGCCCCTTATGTGGACCAACCATAAAAGAAATAGAAAATGATAAATCAGAAGAAAGAAATCACATGATTAGTCCATTTAAAATCCACCTAGGAGGCGATATAAAAGCGATGCAATTTGGGGTGATATCCAGCATTACTCATATTATTAACACGATAAATAATTATTATGGATTAATGTCAAAGAAACACCTCAAGTTAAAACTAATTCTCCTTTACCTTAACTATCAATTTTTTGCCCATAAAGAGAGTCGTTTGAGTTATGAAAAGCTTCCTAAAACTCAAATTTTATGTTATGAGAAACTTTCCAAAACTCAGATCTTGGGTTATAGAAAACTTCTCAAAACTCAAATTTAACCCACTGTCATACCTTTTACAAGATAGTAGATAGATAAGACTGTACGAGTTTAAACCCTAATATTATTTCAATTATTTCAATATAATTGTATATTCATTAAGGTACTATAATATTTTCATGATAATATAAATATTTATATTTTACTATTTTTTAAATACTAATAATTTATATAAATATATTCAAAATATATGTTAAATGTAATAATTAGACAAAATAAAATAAAATATAAAAAATACTTAATACAAAATTAAATTAAATTAATAACAATTATAGATATAAAAAAAATATAAACAAAGACCTACCAATTTTTGGGCCCGTGCACACCCCCATCTATGGGTTCATTGACATCAACTACAAATTCAGAGCCAAAGTAAAAGTAAGAAAGACTATAATCTTGCCAATCAAATTCTTAACAAGTTTTAAAACCAGAAATTTAAAAGTGTCAAAACTGATAATATAACCATCAGATATATTCGCCACTAGAATGAAAGAGTCAGATTACATTTTTCCCTAATGGAAGAATTTGGAAGGGAAAAAAGACAATAATATAAATTGTGTAAACTTAGTTCTTTCTACCCTTTCTACCCTTGTTACGCTTAGAGCTAACTACAGTCCACCCATCATCAGTTTGAGTTGGTTCCTTATGTGTAGGCTCATCAACCATCATGTCCCTTCGGTTCAAGTTTGTTTGTGGCTCAGAAGCATCCACATCCATTTCTGATGACTCATCATCCCCAGATATCTCATCATCACTCTCACCCTGAGAAAACCAAAAACAAGATTAGCAATACATAAGCTAAGTTACTTGTGTCAAAAATTACACTTTCCTAATCTAAATGAATATAAATGCATATATTCATGCCTGTTATCTCTGATGCATACCAAGAAATGCATACCAGGTATTCAAGAAGGCTAATAACAAAAAATGTATGTGTTGGCAAGGCATACAGTACTCCATGTTCCACTCTAACATGGAGTAACTAAAACTCACTTTGCTCTTGTTTTAGCATCACTAAAGTGACCTTTCTGGAACGATGATTCAGAAAGGTGTATCTGGATGCAGCCTGTTGACTTTCTTTGTAATAATGGTCAATTAAGATCATATGAGTAAGAAGAAATAATTTTTTTGAGCAATTTATTAGTTATTTCATATTAGTAACAGTATAGTTGCAACTCCTGTTCTAATAGTTTTTCGACTATTCTATTAAGTTACAAGGAAAAATACCAGAAATCAAATGTACAGAAAACACAATTACCTGTCGGACACATGAAGCTAAACCACTGCGAGGGGCTTTTTCCTTTAGCTTTTCAATTGAGCTAAAATTGCCTTCTAAACATCCTTCGTTCATGTACATTAAATCTAAAGCTGTCTGGTTAATAAAGTAGAAGGAGATTTTCAGCCATTAAAATAACTCAAATAAAATTTTGATACTATTCAATGGTATTAGCTAAACCTCCTCAATGCTGCCATCTTCGATCATGACACTAAGGGAGTCCATAGACTTGTTAAGCAAATCCTCGACATCATCCATGAATACTTGCTCTAGTTATTAAACATAGATAACCAAAATACACGTCAAAATCCAAAACCAAAAAACTTAAAATTACAAACTAAAGACGGAAAACATTGAGAAAAGAGCTTTAGGACAGATAATAGAAAAAATAATTAGTGATCCATAAATCTGAGTATACTTGCAAGTATAATTGTACCTTTGGATTGGGTGAATAGAGAAAAGATATCGACGGCCAATTGATGTGCTTTTTCTCTAGAGTTAGTTCCGCCCCATTCGTGTTGTATCGCCATCTGGAGGGCGGTCCATCTTGACAACAACAAATTTATGCCTTGTTGAAATTGAGCGGCGGATTCCATCGTCATCCGTGGTGGCGCCACCGAATGAGAGCGGTTGCTGTCCATATTCTTCGTATAATTATTCTTTGCAAAACCCTATACTATATAATAAAAAGTAATGAGACATATATGGTGGATCCAGAGGATGAGGCCTTAAACTATCTAAGGCCCAACATTATTAGAAGTTTGGGTGTCGGGTTGATATCTTTTTGAATGTAGTCTTTCGTGGTTTGAACCAAAAATATTTTTATAAAAAAGGATTTGGCTATTTTTAATCTAATTAAGTGAGTCTATTATATCTTAAATGTTTTTACTAAGTATATAAGCTTATTATCAGCTCCAAAATTACAACTACTCAAGAAATTACACCTAGAGGAGGAGGAGAAGAAGGAGAAGAAGGAGAAGAAGAAGAGTTTCTACACCCTATTCCATCATTCCTCTTCTATCTTTATCCGTTTTATCCAAACATTAGGTTAATATTATTCTCTTTTTCGTTCTAAACACGATTTTCATATTATTGGCTACTAATTTCAGTTATTTGAGTATGAATTAAACACTTTATTGCTTGAGAAATGCTTATGTATGAACTTTGAAAGACTAATTTGATGTTGCTTAGATTTTAGAATGAGTAATGTTGGATATCACCCTAAATCATATCACCCTTTTATCGCCTCCTAGGTGGACCAATCATAAAGGAGAGAGAAAATAATAAACCAGGAAAGAGAAATCATATCATTGGTTAATTTAAAATCCACCTAGGAGGCGATAAAAAGGTGATGTGGTTTGGAGTGATATCCAGCATTAATCTTTTAGAATTGTTTTTTTTAAAACAATTGAGTTTATTTTCGTTGATTATATATCTTATGCTTTAATGTCACTTGTATCTTGATCACATACTAAGAAGTGAGGATAATCGAATTAGCGTCCGAAATGAAGGTTTAATTATGGACATAGTATATTATCTTTCTGTTTAGAAATCGCATAAATATAGTCTTTAATTAGGGACGTTTGTTAATAATAAGTGTAATAATAATTATGGGCTTAGATAATTAAAATAATTAGATTATTTATTTATTAAATAAACTCGGATTATCACTTAAACAAAAATTGATTATAAAGGGTATTAATGGCATAATAGAATTAATTTAGACCTTTTGTGGTGGTAAAAAATCAGAGACTTATTAAGGATGGGTTATTGGGTATTTGAACTTTTTAAACTAATAACTTTATATTTTATTCAAGATTATCTTAAAACTATAATTTTTAATCCATAATATTAGTAAAATAATATTTTTTACACCCAACAACTACAATTTTCATGACTTAGAAGAACTTAAATGCAAAACATATCATAAAACTTCACTTTTAAGCCTAAATCATGTTATTTCCGTATAAATAAAACAAAAAATAAATAATTAAAAGGTTGAGAATCAATAATTTTACTCACTTATAAACAACAAGCACAATTTCGAATGGATTTGCCCCAAAAACTTATAAAATATGTATTAGACAAATCTGAATGTAATATTAAACCCAAACAAAATTAATTGAAATAGATACAATATACTCCCCCATCTCCAAATTATAGTCCACTTTTCTTTCGCACATAGATTAAGAAAACTCGTTAATTAACACCATGGTTATTATAATACCTCTAGTAAAGTGTTTTGATATCTTAAATATTTTTTGGAAACATAAATTTTAATATCTTAATAAGAATAAAGTGATTATAAAGGGTTAAAAAGTGTCTTGATTTCTAAAGTGAACAAGTGATTGGAGACAACTATATGTAGCAATGTGAATTGAACTTTGGTGACAAAGGGAGTATATACAAAAGGGGAAGAGACTAATAATACCTTGGTGGAAATGGTGATATACCACAATTTCTGAAGAACACATATATAGTCTTATTACATTAATAATAAAATCATCACAAACGGCTAACACACTTTCTAGAAATGACATTTTTGGCAGGATTTATGCATGCATCAAATGATAAGTATCAAAATTACCTACCAAACTCGAGAGAATTAAATGCTTGACCATAGAGAGTAATACTATAGCAAATTTAGAGGAAAAGGTAATAAACTTGTAGTACATGATTTGATTGAAGATGTAGAGAGAGAGAGAGAGAGAGAGAGAGAGAGAGAGAGAGAGAGAGAGAGAGAGAGAGAGAGAGAGGGGGGGGGGGAGCAAAAGATGTCAAGGCCAAATGACTAGGTTTCTCGTTTTCAATATATGAGTAATGATGGGTATCACTTAAAAAGAGATCACCATAATATTTCAATGGTCCAATATAATATAAGAAAGAAAAAAAATCAAAAGAGAAACAATATAACTGAACCACCCAATACACACATCATAAATAATATTTAAATGATTTTTTTAGTTATATGCAATATTATAGCATATATATTATTTAATAAACATTTATAGAACTAGATGAGTTATACCCGACCTTAAGGTAATAACTTATAAGAGTCTCAAATTCAAAAATCTCATTTTTAAAAGTCCAACTAAAAGAATACTATAAAAGGTCCAAAACTAATTTTCTGGTTTGCTTTTTTTACCCTTATACCTTTTTTTTAATTTTTTTTGTTTGGTACGTACCAAAGTAAATTCTAAACCCTTTTTTTAATTTTCCGTTGGTACGTACCCAAGTAAACTCGGTACCCCTTTTTTATATTACTATTTAGGTTATAATAATATATGGTAAGTAGCTATTATTTTTAGTTAGGTACGTATTCATGTTCGTTTTATGATTGTTATACAATCGTTTTTATATAATTGTCTGATAGGTCTCTAATAGCATTTGTGTATAAACTCAAATAGTTTTTGTCCATGTAAAGGTAAATGTAGGGGTGTGCGCGGGTCGGTTTTGTATGAAAAATGCTCAACCCACAAATCACCCAGTCTTGTGCGGATTTTGAGAAATAAGACCCGCACCCGCCCAATACATTACTTAAACCATTGAGTTTTGGGTTAGGCGGGTTGCGGGTGCATTGCGAGTGATTTAGTTCGATAAAGAAGACGAATTTGTATCCATATTCATTTGGCGAGTCAAATTTATATTACAAATGAAAATTATAACGAAAAATATTGTTTAGGATACGCATATGCATTTCAAATCATCTATGATTAAAAGATATAAAATGATATTTTAGGAAACTAAATATATGAATAGAACAAAGAGTACAGATAATATCATAATTGAAATGAAATACATATTCATTAGATAAAATATTATTGAAATATTGAGGGATTTCAAAATATTTTTAAAAAAGGGAGAGGAATAAAAAATGTAGAATGAAAAGCACATGACCCCACTATTTTATTTGAATAAAATGAGCAATACGAATTTTTCTAATTTTTATACTACAAGGTAATCGAGTATATGCGGGTTTGCGCGTTTCAAGTTTAAAATCCACAACCCGCAAAAATGTGTATATTTTTTTCAAAAATGTAAACCGCAACCCACCCAATTAAAAACTAACCCGTATAATTTCGGGTTAGTGTGATCGGGTTGGTCGGGTTATGCGGGTTTTCTAACCCGATGCACACCCCTAGGTAAATGTCCGTGTTGGGTATGTACCAGTTGGTACGTACTCAATTCAAAATAGGGGAGATGAGTCCGTATTTATTTAGATAACCCAATCCGACAACTATAAACCCAACAAATATCACAAGAAATCTCAAACCAACGGTTATGTACCAATTTCAATATTCGGTACCAAACATTGAAACTGTGCTTTTTTTCTCTACAAATCTGTAATTACGTACCTAGTTAGATCCAAGTGGTACCTACTAGTAAAATCCAATTGGTACGTACAAGTGAGGTCCAATTGGTACGTACAAGTCAGATCCAATTGGTACGTACCAATCAGATCCAGTTGGTATGCACTAGTTAGATCCAATCGGTACGTACCAGTCAGATCCAATCGGTACGTACCAGTCAGATCTAATTGGTACGTACGAGTCAAATCCACTGGATTCAAAGTATACCATCTCCAGCAGTTGTACCAAATTCTGCAAAAATAATTCAAGAAAATTAGTATAAGAAAAGAAAAAACAAACGTTGAAAAACAATGAATTGTAACAAAAAAAAATCTTTCACACTCATTTTACAAAAAAAAAAGTAATTTTTTTCACACTCGATTTGAAACAAAAAAAAGTAATATCTTCGCACTCGAATTGGAACAAAAAAGAAAAAGGAAATCACACCAGAAAGAGAAAACCTCTTCACACTCGCTGCAACAAAAAACAAATAGAACTTTATTCACACTCATTGGAACAAAAAACAGCCATAAATCAATTTTAACCTTAGTTTGGCAACGATTTTACTGTGCATGATAGTGGCGACGATGAATGGGACCCGATGACGTCGGTTTTCTTGTACATGAGAGCGACGACTGTGAAAATATGGTGGAGATGGTCCATGATGGCGCCAATTTTATTATGTAGGAGAGAGGTTGAGCGTTGGTGGAGAAGGTGAGATGGTGAAACCTGAAGAGATTTAGTTTTGTTTTTGGTTCCTCTCCGGTTTGATGATGGTGAAAATGGTCCACGATGGCGGCGGTTTTCTTATACAGGAGAGCGGTGACAGTGAAGAGATGGTGGAGAATGAGCTTAATGATGGTGGAGAATGGTCCATGAACGACGGCGGTTTCATTTGGCAGTGGAAAGCGGCAGATTTCTTTGGGCTTGATGATGGTGGAGAATGGCCCACAAATGGTGTTAGGTTTTATTTGGGCTGCGTTTTGATGATGTTGGTGGTGGTGTGGTGTATGATGATGGTGGAGAATGGTCATTAGAGCTTGATGATGGTGTCGAATGGTCCACGAACAACGACAGTTTTATTGGGTGTTGCGGTTCGATGATGCTAGTAGTGGTGCGGTGGAGCATGATGATGGTGGAGAATCGGCCATTAAGGACGACAGATTTTATTCTGGTACAGAAAGAAAGAGAGGAGAAAAAATGTAAAGGGAATGATCTGTAACTTTAATAACGTTTTTGTTGGATTTTGGTTTTTTCAGTGTAAGAAGAAGAAAGAAAGGATTTTTTAAAGTATTTTTCTATTTATATTTGAGATAATACTTAGAATGAGGCTTTTTTAAGTAATTATGTATGGCCTTGGGTTGTTCAAATTAATTGTCCCGTTATTTAACCATGGTCCAAATTCTCTTGGAGTAGGCCCAAGTCAAGTTAAACTTAGGGCATTAGTATTATGTATTTTTACTGAAATTTCCTGAGTTTTTTTTTTAATATTAACATTTTTTTAATAAATAATCGACAATTTGGCATAAAAAGAAAAGTAATTACAGATTTGGCACAAGGATGGTATTCCAAACACCGTTCTTAGGCAAAATTATAAATGCCGTGGTTGAATAGCCGCCTTAACAGAAATACAATTTTTATTAAAGACAGTGTTCAGTATACCACTCTTGCGTCAAATCCGTAAATTTTTTTCTTCCCATGCTAAATCTTCAATTATTTATAGAAAGTTAACCTTAAGAAAAACTCGAAATTCCCCCTAAAAAGATTACCTAGGTTGGGACTTGGGACAGTATTGCTCAACCTTACAAAACAGAGAAACACTAGTCACCCTCCCACGTGTAGCCACATACATAAGCGTCACTTAAAATGTCAAACACTTGTCACGTTCTCAAAACCATTCGTACTATTTTCAGTATATATAAATACTCCAGCTTATCACCATCGTCCTTTAGTAAAATCATTAAGCAAAAACCCAAAAATCTAAACCTAACCCATATTGTGTTTGATTACCAACATAATGAGCCAAGAACAACCAAGAAGGTCTGAAGCTGATAAACCTATAAAGTATGGTGATGTGTTTGATGTAAAAGGTGATCTTGCAGAGCAACCAGTTGCACCAAGAGATGCTGCGATGATGCAATCAGTAGAGAATAGGACCTTTGGATATATACCAAAAGGAGGCCCTGCTTCGGTCATGCAGGCTGCTTCTAATAAGAATGAGAGAGCGGGTTTTGTTGGTCATGATCAAGTTACTAGTGCTGCTGGTGAGAAAGGTGTTGCTATTACGGAGACTGATCTTCCTGGAGAACGAAAGATTACTGAATCAATTGCTGGACAGGTTTTTCTTCAACATTTAATAATTAATCTTAATTAGTATAATATATAGGTTGAGAAGTCATAGTAATTCATAAACTTGTTTTATCGTGGAAGGTTGTGGGGCAAGTTGGAAAACATTTAGAATCATCTAGTACTATGGGAAGTGGTGATGATAATAAAACTACTGATAACAAAATCACCATTGGTGAAGCCCTCGAAGCTACAGCTTTGACATCAGGAGACAGAGCAGTTGAGTATAGTGATGCAGCCGCAATTCAAGCTGCTGAAGTTAGAGCAACAGGTCGCACCACCATTGTCCCAGGTGGCGTTGCAGCTGCTGCTCAATCAGCAGCTACTCGCAATGCTCGTGCAACTAGTGACGAGGATAAAACGAAACTAAGCGACATATTGACGGTGACTGTCTTTGTTGTTTTTTCTTTTTTGGGTTGTTTATTCACACTTGCAATCAATGGAATTAGTAGTTGTATGGTTGTTTTGTAGGGAGCGAGTGCTAAACTTCCAGCAGATAAGGCGGTGACACGCAGAGATGCTGAGGGAGTAATAAGTGCGGAGCTGAGGAATGATCGAGACTTGTGCACACATCCTGGAGGGGTAGCTGCTTCTGTGGCTGCTGCAGCTAGGATCAACGAGAGTACTAACCAGGCTGAGAATCCTGATAACTAAATCAGGAGATATTACAATACACTTAGTGCATGAGACTAGTTATCTCATGTCGTACCTTTTAATTTTCTTTCGTAGCATGAATAAATCGTTTGTCCCTCCTATCATGAGGGCTGTCTCAAATCTCAATGCTCTCGGTACATGTTGCTTTATAATGCAACTTGCTTCTAAAGTGTTCTCATGACTAGTAACACCTATTTATATCTTAGGAAAATTCTTTCATTCAATACCATCCAATATTGAATGATCCTACACCAATAATATTAATACATATATCTCAAATAACTAATATATTAATCTAGTGCATGTGTTTTTTTAAAATAATCCATGACTATGATATGAATATTGATCATCCAATATTGGATGGGAGTTATATCTTTGGTTTTTGGGCTATTAGTTAAAAGTCAAAATCTCCTTAAAATCTGGTCAAATTGGTTTCAACTAGTCCCAACAAAATAAAGGACCTAAATAAATATATAATTTCGAAAAATGAATAATTTTTTTCTGATTTTAACTTGGACTAAGAGGCATAATGAATAGCATCACTAATAATTGAATAATTTTTTTAAATTTTTTTAAAACTTTATTTATATATAAATAAATAATTATCATAATTTATTTTATATAAAAAGATTTTTTTAATCAAAAACGTTTATATAATAAGTCTTTTTTTTTAAAAAGTTAAGTTTTTTTAAGAAAAGGAACTTTTAGTTATTTATTTTTTTACCAAAAATCATCTTATTTTTTTTATTTTTTCTAGTGCAAATAAATATTCTATTCGTGTTGTAGAAAATAGTTTAGTAAGGTGATTGGTAAGGTGATTACTGCTTGATATGTTAAAATTATTTGGTGTGACGCTACTATCATCTGGTTTTGGATTATTCTTATTATTCAGTACATACTCAATAATTTCATTGTTGTTAGGCAATTCTATAATATTATTATTCTTGTCAGCATAGTTCAAAAGATGTTCGACGTCCATCACATTTCTATAGTGTAACTTAGAAATGACATACGTTAATCTTTCGATATCTTCTTCTGATTTATTAACTTCTGTTTCAGGAACATCGAGTTATTCAGATCGTATCTTGTAATGTCGGAAACAATTTGCAATTGTCGTTTCTTTTACATCAAATCTCCAAGCCAAGGTAGCAAAGTTAATAAAATCGAGAATGTTAATCTTTTCAGGATTTGATGAGTCAACTTCAAGGCTCTGCAAGATGCTGGAATAAAAATGACGTTGATAATGGAACTTAAATGCCAAATAATCTAGCATCGCATGGCTGAATTTTAGATGTGTTATTGGATAAGAAAAATAACTCTACATTTTTTACATTTTTTAACCTTTCAATAACCTTTGGATGAGCTGTGCAGTTATCTACTAACAAGAGAACCTTTCTATCATTCATTCTCTTGTCAAAACAATGACAAAATTCTTGAAAAAACATATAGTTATCCAAGCTTTGTAGTTAAAACGATACTCACAATTAAGATTGTTCATGCTTACATTCTCAAAGTATCTAGGTTTTGCATGATTACCAATAACCCAAAGGGGGACTTTGTCGGATCCATCACCATTGCAGCAAACCTCAACAGTAATTTTTCATTGTCTTTCTTTCGTTCTTCGAGCTGTTTTGTGATAAGTGAATGGTCAACTTTCAACTGATAAAACAATCATGTTTCATCTATATTGTATATATCCTTAACTGAAATTGGTCTAATTTAGACTTAATTTCAGTTAAAGCATTTTCAATATCTTCCATGTTCACAAAACTGTTTTCACCAAACTGTTGGTAGGACTTAATTGAATATCTTGTTTTGAGACGTTCCAACCATTCACTTGAAAGTTAAACTCTTAATTTGTTTACCATACATTTTTTGAAAAAATTCTTTTGCTTTACCTTGTATTGTTTCTCCTAACATATTCATCTTCTCTTTGTCTTTGAAGAAAACATTCATACAAAATTTTCTCCAAATCAGGGTATTTCGATGATCTATGCCTTTTAGCATCGCTAATTTTTATCTCCTCTGTTGATCTTTTGAGAGTATTTGATATTGTGGATTGGCTAGAATCCAAACCAAATTTTTTCTTCACTCATGTTTGCATATGCTTTTGCGTAAGTGTTGGATGTTCCTTCTTATGTTCACATATAACCCTCCTTATCTTGCCAGTCAAAGATGTTTTTGTTGATGGTTTTGACTTTTGATTGAAAGCCGTCAAATTGAATGTTAAGAAAGATACGATAGAATGAATTACTTACCAAGGCTAGATACATTTTTTATGATTCTAGATATTCTATACATACTATCTTATTAGTAGTCTCAAATACAATGTACATACTAAGTACAAAAAATGTACTTAGTCCACATAAATATATAGTTCATGTATTACTAATATAATCTTTTCAATTTTCAATATACATATATATTTATATTTATATAAATGTCTTGAAATGAAATTATTACCTAGTAGGTACATTTGTACATGACAATATGTAAAATAATTATTCATACGATCGAGAATATAACTATACGCAAAATTACTATCTAAATGAATAAAAATTCATTTATCGATAAATAAATAATCTCGCTAAACGAATATTTTTTTCTGGTCCCAAGAGTATTCATTTATGGAGGTTTATCTGTATTTTAATATTCTTGGCAGGACCCAACAAAATCCAAACAAGTTTGCATAATTTGGTATGTGCTGAATTTTTGGATCGATCACCCCTAGAGCTCTTCGATACAAAATACTTTGAGGATACCACGACGATGGACCAAGACGAATACTTAATTTACCGTCATTGGAACGATGGCTGTGTGATGTCTTTTGTTTTGTGATAAAATAATAGCATCACAAGACATCTTTTTAGGGGTTTATTGGACTTATTTGAAGGATTATTCCCTTAGTATTTTATGTTTTACGAATTGTTATCTAATTTCAGATATTGTGTTACTTTTAAAGTTTTGGTGCTTTAATTGTGTGTTAAGTGTGTAACTCTTAGGTACTTGTACGATATGAGACCCAAAGATGATATAAAATTCACAAGGTCAAGGAAAACCCCAACTCACGACAAGAAAGGGCCATAAAGATTTTTGGAAAACGGAAGCATTTACCGATAAAATTTGAAAATCGGCTTGTTAGAGTTACCACGCGAAATCGGTTAGTATTATAGACGATCCCTTGAATTTCTAACGCGTGTGAACTGGTGGTTCATGATTTGGAGTTGAATTGAAATAGTTATTAAATTTGCTGCTAATGAGGCTTGAACTAGTTCGCATTCTCTTAAAACATTTTTGAATTGACTTTGATCACTTAAATGGGTCCTACAACTCTAAAAACATTTTGAAAACTTAATATATCAGAAATTACGTTTCAAAATAGGAGTTACACAATTGGAAAATTCGTAAAATGGCTCGAGCAAGAGAAAGAAGAAGACAATAAGTGGTTATCACCATTTCCATCATTCCATACCATTCCACCCTTTTTCAACAATTGTTAGTGAAACCTTTATTAGTTTTTCATTCTACACATGATTCCATCACTTTTAAACTTTTTTTTAATCATTTTTGTTATGAATTAAATTGTTAATTAGTTTGAATAACGCTTAATGTATGAACCTTAACATTTGAATTATGATATATATTTGTTTTAGGATATTATTATTAATATGTACTGAATGTTTTGCATTTATTTTATATTCATACTGAATTTTTTAGCCTTTACCTTGATCAAGTAGTGGGTTGGGTACAATAATCTTGATTGTTGTCCCAGAAGGGGCCAGATTATAAAAATAATATATAAACCTTCAGTGTTCGTTAGTGAACCGGGAGGTCTTGACTAAACGGATAGTCGTGTTAGTGAATCAAAAGGTCTTGACTAACCAGATAGTCCTTTAAGTCAGTATTTGTGTTTGAATTCGTTGTAGGGTCATTCGGGAGAGGTCCCTGGCGCTGTAGGACATTCCCTATCCATCTAGGAAGGATTTGGGGAGATTATAAAATCCCGACTAGTGATAAAATACCAATTCATCTTTATATTAATTAACGTGTAAATTTAGAACTAGTAGGATTACTAACGACTCTCAATCTATCTTCTCATTGATAATCTTCGTATTTGCAATTAAACCTTTAATTTATTTTATTGTCATTAGTACTTTAATTTATTTCACTTTAGTTCTTTACTTGTAAAACAAAACAAACATCTTTTATATTTTAAATAATTGCAACTCAACCCCTCTAGACTTCTTAAAAACACAAAAGCATTAACATGGAGAACAATAACCCTTTTTAATTACCTTATTATTACTTTTCAACGATTTATAAACTTTCGGTTGCTCCCTCACGTGTTGATTTAGTTATCAAACCTCTAGAGTGACACCGTGTTGTCAAAGTGAGGGGGTATAAAGTGGATAATGAGATGTAGTACCGTACAACCCTTAATATTTAGTTATATGTTAGAAAAAAAAGGCCCATATAATACTAACTTAATATTTATAACCAACAAATTTCAACCCAAACTTTATTATTTAAATTAGTGTGTCTAATTCTAACTTTTAACGTTTTAATGTCCGATGGAAGAAACCTTTCCAAATCTCAATATACTTTGTCCGTTTTCTCTTGGTTTACTAAAACCATAATCATGATGATTAATTTAAGCAAAAAATATACATATATATTAACATAGTATATTTCATATGGTTCAATTCATCAAATCTTCAAAGATTTAGCCGTTCAGGTAATTTTAACTTAAATTTTTTTAATTAATTTAGTTTATATTTTATGATTATATATAGTAAATATATTAATTTTAATAAATTAAATAATTATAAAAAAATTGGATTAGATGGCGGACAAAATTTATTTGTTGTTTGCAGTATTATTTTTTGTTGCAAGTTGCAAATATCTTGTGATCATTAAGTTTCAAATTGGAAGTTGCAATATTTTTTTTTAAATTTTGAAAATTGCGGTATAAATTGTACAGATTAATAAATTACATATTCCTGTTTATAATTTTTTGAACAAAATAAAAGGCCGTTTACAATTTTTTATATAGCGACAATTTATAATTATAGGCAACATTCAGTTTTTTTTTAATCAATAAAGCTTGTATTAAAATCAACAACTAGGAGGAAGAAATTCCACACCAGTTGAAACAAGATACCAGAGTCATTACAAACAAACAGGAAAAGTAAAAGACAAGGGAAGACAAATAAGCACCAAACCAAGAAAGGAGAAAAATAGAAAAGGCATTCGCATTCCAAACAGTCGTAACGTAAGTTGTTCTTCTAATCCCGTGATAGACGAAATGAGAGTGGGATCTAGCCATACTTCTAATATCTTCAAGGATGGACAAACTCTTCAACGAGCAGTACGCGCTTGGAGACTGTATAGGCTGAAAACTGGTTTCGGTATTAGATAAAAAGCTAATGCAAAGTGAAACAGAACCTAAAAGGAATCAAATCACAACATGAATCACCTTAGTATCTGTAACAGGTCTGGAAAAAATGAGGTTATGCTGAGGAATAATAACACCCTTCCATAAAGGAACAACTGCGGCGGCGACTGCAAATTCAATAATCACCAAACAAAAACAAAATACAAACTGTTGTTCCAGCCAATCCAAACAAACGCAATCTAGGAAAGTCCAACATTGAAATACCAAGGTCAAGATACTCCAAATGAACGACAAACACCCGAAGCAACTCAAGACGAATTACAATGATGAAAAAATCATGGCCATAAATGAATCACCACTTGCGAATAAAATGAAGCGAAAACCGGAACACTAGCAAAAGTACAAATACAACCACCTCTTATACCATTCTAACCAAGAGCATGTTAAACAAATCAAACCGTAGGATCCCAAACAGAAAAAGTAGCGAGTGAACGGCAAACACCCGTAACTCCAACAGTCGAACTCTATAGGACAAGAGATATATAACCAAAGTGATTCACCACCAACCCTCAGAAAGTAATAACAGTAGAAGCGGCCACAAAGAACAAAACAAAAATACATCCTTACCAAAAGAATCCCCTGCCTATCCATCAGACCTCCCACCAAAGACGAGGAGACTAAAAGGCAAACAAAACCAACTTTCCAGAGAAAATAAAATAAAAGGATGGAGCAACCAGTCTTACCAAGAAAATAGACTGCCAAAGACCCAATTATCTGAAGAAGACCAACTCTGGAGAGGGAAGTCTTGTTACTAAAGAGTTCCAAAGACGAACAAAAGGCTGCGATCCAAGAAACTGAACTGGGCCAACAAGGCCCAATCCACACAGGGCCAGCGAAAACCACAATTTGCTCGAACACATCCACATTGCTATATTCGATCGCCATAGACAAAGGATACCGCAATGGATGAAGACTCCAATGGGGAACAAGCAGAGAAGCAAAGCAAGGAGGAAAACAAAAAAAGGAAATAAAGCCGAAAGCAGTAAAAGGGAATGGAAGAGGGGACTGCCGCCGTTGACCAGGAAGAAGAAAAGAAGGAGGGAGATCGACGGCGGCTGAATGAAGGGCTAGGGTTTGTAAAAGAGGCATTTTTTTTAAAAAAAATTCTAGAGAGTGTTTTTAAAAATTTCTGCTGGTTCATACTAACGTCCAGTTAACTAGTATGGAATATTGGTGATGGAAAGGATATCAACATATGGTCAGATAAGTGGATTCCCACTGAATCTCAGATCATTAAACCTGGAGGCTGCCTTTTGGGTAAAGTTTCAGATCTTTTTAGTGATTGTAAAACCATGTGGAATGCTAATTTATTGAATGACTTGTTTGAACCCAAAGTTGTAGCAACCATCACAGGTTTAACTATCCCTTTAATAAACTGTAGAGACTCTCCTTTTTGGATGCATTCAAAAAGTGGAGATGTCACAGTTAAGGACAGTTATAACATGTTATGGAGGGCTCAACTAGTTGATGCTAAAAAGAAAAAAAAAAGATAAGGGGGGTTCCTCATATCATTTGGATCTTTTTGATTGGAGATTTTTATGGCAATTAAAAGTCTATCCTAAGATTAAAAATTTTATGTGGAAATGCTTGGAAAATGGGCTAGCTACAAATTTTAACAGATATATAAGAAGGTCCATTAAGTCTCCTATTTGCTCAATTTGTGAGCTTGAAGAGGAGACCACTGAACATTTATTGTTCTTCTGCCCATGGGCCAGAGCAGTATGGATGGCTTGTCCTCTTAACTTTATTTCAAAAGTTGAACCTTCATGTAATAATATAAAATGGTTCTCTTTTGTTAGGAAGAGTGCCTCTGATAAGGTTGAAAGTTTTGCTAACTTAGGTGAAATGGCTAGTTTTATGGCTTGGTTTATTTGGAAAGGTAGAAATGAATTTCTTTTTCGAGGTCTTGTCCCTGATCCTTTAAAAACGGTGAATAACTGTTTAGAGGCCTATGATGAGTTCATTATAGCACTTGCTAAAGAACCTGAGGCTAACTATGAATTTAATCATAATATCAATCATTTTCATAATGAATTGAATAATAACTTTTATAGACAAAGGTCTAATGTAACAGATAACAATGATCAATCTTTTGATACAGTTTGTGAGTTAGATAATAACTCTAAGTGGGTCCCTCCTGGTTTAGGGAATTATAAGATAAACTGTGATGCCTCTATGAACACTAAATCTTATAAATCTTCATTTGCTTGTGTTGTTCGTGACTCTACAGGTTTTGTGATTGATGGAGTTGCTAAGGATTCTTCTTCTTTCTCAGTTATGGAAGCAGAAGGGAAAGGCATTTATTTGGCATGTCAAATAACTTCTAAACTCCCTTTTGGATCCACTACTATCGAAAATGATAATCTTTGTATCATTAATCAAATTAATTCTGTTTGTAAGATAGAGAGTAGAACTAAGGTTTTAGTTTCTAACATCCTTTCTTTCAAGAACTTGTATAACATTAAAATCTCTTTTGTAAAGAGGTCCAAGAATAGGGTTGCTAATTGGGTTGCTAAACAAATGTTTTGTGGGCGTTTGTTTGGCATTTGGAGTGCTTTTCCTCCTTCCCAATTAGCTAATTTGATTAGGAAAGACTTGGAACCAGCTGGTATTGGCTAAGATGTAATATTTTGTGTTTAGTAATATATGGTCTTTCGACTAAAAAAAAAAAACTACACGAAGAACGTAAGAATTCCAAATTAATTACAACTTTCAACTTAATTCCTACGTAAGCACAAAAAATTGAAAGATTACAAAAATACTCATAGGCCTATTAATTAATTAATTATAATAATATTTTATTATTTTTATTTTAATTTTTTTTTTCAATTTTTTTTTGAATTCTTTTTTTGAATTTTTTTTTCCGATATTTTTTAATGTGTTCCATGAATACGCAATTCTGAGATTTGAGTGTTGTAGAATTAGAACAAGCAAAATCAAGTTGTGTGTATTTTAGGAATACATAAATTCGAGTTTTATGTGTTCCATGAATACACAAATTTGAGTTTAATCTGTTCCATGAATACGCAAATATAAGATTTGTGCGTTCCAAGAATATACAATTTTGAGATTTATGTGCTCCGGAATACACAGAATTGGAACAAATAAAATCAAGTTTTGTGTATTCCAGTAATACATAAATTCGAGTTTTATGTGCCATGAATACACAAATTTGAGTTTTTTGTGTTCCGTGAATACACAATTTGAGTTTTATGTGTTACATGGATACACAAATTTGAGTTATATGTGTTCCGTGAATACACAAATTTGAGTTTATGTGTTCCATGAATACACAAATCTAAGATTTGTGTATTCCAGGAATACACAATACTGATATTTGTGTGTTCAGGAATACACAGAAGTGGAACAAACAAATTCAAGTTTTGTTTATTCCAAAAATAATAAATTCTAGTTTTATGTGTTCCATGAATACACAGTTTTGATTTTTATGTGTTCCATGTATATAAAAATTTGAGTTGTATGTGTTTCATGAATACACAAATTTGAGTTTTATGTGTTTCATGAATACACAAATCTTAGATTTGTGCGTTCCAAGAATACACAAATCTAATATTTGTGTGTTCTAGGAATACACAGAATTGGAACAAACAAAATCAAGTTTTGTGTATTCCAGGAATACATAAATTCAAATTTTATGTGTTCCATGAATACACAAATTTGAGTTTTATGTGTTCCATGAATACACAAATATGATATTTATGCGTTCCAAGAATACACAATTATGAGTTTTGTGTGTTCCACGAATACACAGAATTGGTACAAACAAAATCATGTTTTGTGTATCTCAGGAATACATAAATTCGAGTTTTATGTGTTCCATGAATACACAAATTTGAGTTTTGTGTGTTCCATGAATACACAAATCTGATATTTTTGCGTTCTAAGAATACACAATTCTGAGATTTGTGTGTTTCAGGAATACACAGTATTGGAATAAACAAAATCAAGTTTTGTGTCACAAAATCATAAAACATTAACACACAAAAATAACAAAAAAATGTTGGACAAAAATATAATATATCAAGATAGTTAAGATCGAGTAAAAATAGGGTATATGCGATTAATAAAGAGAAAAAACAATTTTGTTAAATAAGAGAATCATTTAGATCGATTTTACGACTTTGTGTGTTACAAGAATACATAAATCTATTTGTGTGTTATAGTAACACATAACCCGAAATTTTGATTAAAAAAATAAAAAAAATTGTAAAAAAATTTAAAAAGCAAATTTGGAAAAAATAATTTAAAAAAATAATAAAAAAATCATATAAGGGCAACAATGGAAGGTAATACGACAATGTACTTAAATGAGAATTAAGTTGATAATTTGTGAGTAAGTCGAAAGTAATTTACTCCTTCTTTTTTTTAAGAATAAAAAGTATGGAATGGTAATTAATTGAGAATTATTTTATATAATTAAATATAGTAAATATAGTAAATATATTAAAAATTAAATAATTATAATTATGAATTTTGGATTAGATGACAGATATTTTTTTTTCCTGCAATACTCTTTTTAATTAACGTTGTGGCGGACAATTCATTAGATTGTAAGTTTTCATACTTTTTTTTTCAAATTTTACAAATTACGACGTAAATTGCACAAATTACTGTTTACAATTTTCGAACAAAACAAAAGTCCGTTTACAACTTTTAATACGACTGCAGGATGTAACATGTGAAATTTTTCCAAGTTTTTTTAATATATATTAGAAATTTGAAATTTAAATTATTGTTTATTATTAGATATATTTATTTATTTATATATATTGAAATAAATTTGTAGTAATTAAAAAATAAAAAATTAAAATAAAATTGATTAGTTTAAAAAAAAAAATTGATTAGGCTAGATTGAAGTGATTTCCTTATAGAGTTCACAAGCAATCAGTGATTGTCCATCAGGTCTACCCCACCTCAAATGACAGACTTGCCCCTAGTTACCCATTAATTGAAAATCTGTTACCAAAAAAACGTTAAAATCATGGAATCAGTTGAAAATTAAAACAAAATAATTTTGTAACAAAAAAAAAACGCTAAAATCATGCAATCAGTTGAAAATTAAAACAAATAAATTTGTTACCAAAAAAAGCTAAAATCAGATGAATTCGAATGGAGCAACTGAAGAAAATATTGAAACTTTTGTTCAAATGGACGATGGTGGGTTGTCCACTAAACTCGATGGTATATGAATTTTTTCATAAATGTTCTGTGTTGGGCAGTAGAAATAGGGGTGGGTAATGTTTGTTTCTTGAATGGGTTGTCAGTTAAAGATGGTGGTACATGGAATGCTACCAAGTTTGATTTTTATATGGTGGGTAATGAATATTATTTTTGATGGTGTGCATGAGCATATTGAGGGGGTACGTTTTTGTAACAGATTGAAGTGGTGGGTTACATGTTTTAAGACTTAGATACCAGTGGGTTATTAGTTTTGTTTTGATGGGTTCTCTGTAAAAAATGATGGTGTAGTAAATGTGCAGTGTCTTCAACCCCACCAACAACACTTCTCCACCACCCAAAAACCGCCACCACCACATCGGACGACCACCTCGCACCACGACCTAGTGTGCTCCTATTTCTGCGATACTTCACACCTTCTGACTTTCATGCGTATATGAACCTGATGAGAAAGTGTTTCAACTAAAGCCATTCTACCAAATAAAGAAACTAACTAACCAATGAAATGGGTTCGGAGATGGAGGCTATTGCTGAGCATGAAGGAGGGTGGTGGTGATGTTGGGGCGATGTTGATATTAGCGTGGTGGTGATCGGCGCTGTTGAAGAAGACGAAGACCGATGGCGTAGGGGTTCAATTCGATAGAGAAGACTGAAGGTTGGGTGCAGTGGCGGATCCAGGATTACAAACCAGGATTACAAATTTTTTTTTGGATGCTTATCATAGAGAACACATAAAACAAGATATATATTTAAATTAAATAATTAATATTGATAATAATATAGTTTAATGCAATATAATAAATAATACCATAATAAAAATTTTAAAAAAAAATTACAATTGTCCCTTACGAGTTTTCATTTTTTGAAAAATATCCATAATGGTGGTATTTTCAATTTCCTTAGAAATGTCTCTCTCAATAAATATAAGTAAAGCGTCATTCAACCATTCATCATTCATTCGATTCCGCAACTTAGTCTTCAATATATGCATAGCTGAAAATACTCGTTCAACAGAAGCAGTAGCCACAGGTAATGTCAATGCCAATGTCAAAAGTAAGTAAACCAAAGGATATACAATGTTTCTCCCACATTCTACCATTTTTTAGCAAGATCACTTATTCCTTTCAAACCAAAAAAATCATTACTAAATCGCACATCAGCAATGTAAATGTCAAGTTGATCTTCAAGCTTCCATATATCACTTTCAGCAAAATCTTGAGGATAAATTTAGCCAGAACAACTAATTTCTCTTTGTCAAACTGAGAAAAATTGTTAGAAGGGTCAAGACAAGCAACACATAGAAGCAATTTCATGGTAGAATCAGAAAATCGAGCATCCAACTCTCCAAATTGTATATCTAGAATAACATAGAAAGTCCCAGCTTGAAAATGGCGTAAATTTGTTATTTTATTTTCATTACGTCTACTTCTTCCTCGAGCGTGATATATTGCATCCATTTCGGGAACACTAACCTTGTACTTCTCACAAAATTTACTAACACTTTCAAGTAAAGAATCCCACCCATTTTGCCTCAAAGTTTGAAGTTGACGTTTGGATACTTTAACTAACGTCATCGCGTTCACAATATCTTGATCTTTTCTTTGAAGTGCTTGTGATAACTCGTTTGTGATTGCCAATATTTTTTTCATCAAGAAAAGACTGAATATAAAATCAAATGATAAAAGTCTATCCACAATGTCTTGGGCTTCTGTTCGATTAGTTGAATTTGGTGCATCTTTTCCAATGATTTCAAGTACCTCAATAACTTCACCAAACATGTTAGTCAAACTTAATAAAGTATTATAATGAGAACTCCAACGAGTATCACCTGGACGTTTGAGGCTAGTTTCTTGATTTAAACCAGTTCCACTTGAAATCTCCCCTATATTAAGTGCCTCGATCTTCCTTTGAAATTGTTTCTCTCTAATCATATCACGTCTTTTACATGATAATCCAACAGTATTTAACACTCGTCCAATGAAATCAAATAGAGTACATACATGATCATTTTTTCTTGAAACGGCTACTAAAGCAAGTTATAATTGATGGGCAAAACAATGTATATAATAAGCACATGCATTTTCTTTTAATATAAGCGATTTTAGGCCATTATACTCACCTTTCATGTTGCTAGCTCCATCATAACCTTGACCTCGCAATTTAGAGATACTCATTCCATTTCTACATAAAACGTCATCAATCGTTGCTTTAAGTGTCAAAGAGTTAGTATCCCTGACATGTTCAATACCTAAAAACCGCTCAATCACATTACCTTTTCTATTCACATAACGTATCACCAAAGCCATTTGTTCTTTTATTGATATATCGCGTGACTCGTCAACCATAAGACAAAAATGTGCATCACCTAAATCATTCATAATATCCATAGCATAAGCTCGCGCGATATCCTTTTGAATCTCTGGACACGTCATTTTATGATTTCGTGGAGCATTCTCTAAAGTAACTAATTTGACATCCAGACTAATTCGCCGAAAAGTGTCTATAAGTTCAATATAATTTCCTTTGTTAGAAGAACTTTCACTCTCATCATGACCACGAAAGGCCAATCCCTGTGTCGATAAATACCTAACAGCCTCAATGGCCGTATTCAATCGAAGCTTATATTCGGCTTTATCTTTATCTGATATCTTTGAAAAGATTGTCTCAATGTGTTGCTTCGGGTTAAGTAAATTTTGACAATTACTTACAGCTTCTCTGTGAGGAATAGAATTCTCATGATCGATTAATGATTTTGTAGCTGTTTTCCAATTCAAGAATCTTTCGTTAACAAAACGATCACCCCCCGCTTGATGTCCAATATCGGATTTAAAAAGATAACAACATAGACAATATATAGCATCTTTAGATATACTATATTCTAACCAATAAGCATGTTTACCATACCAAACGGGATTAAATTTCCTTTTTTGCCCACCAAATTGTCTCAATGGAAATATTTGCTCAGAAGGTTGGGTAGCACCCTTGATCAAATATGCTCGACGAACTTCATCTCGATCATTGGGATTATATTCCATAATTCTATACCTTTGTCCAGGATCTGAAGGTATGTCTTTGGAGTCACGAAATTGAGGAAGAATTTGTAAAACATCCGACTTTCTTTTGAAATAGTTCTCCATAATTCCTCTACAAAATTAAAATAAAAAATTTATTAATAATTTTTTATTAAAAACTTATATCAATAATTTCTTTATATTATTAATTATTAATTCTTATCAATAAAAAATATAAAGCAAATAAACTTTTTTTTTGAAACAACATAACAGAAAAGAAAAAGAAAAAAACCAAGGAAAACTGAAACAAAATTAATACTTAACAAAAGTGCTACTGTCCAAAAAAAGAAAAAGAAAAAAAAAACAAAAAAAGTGCATTCGGCTACTACTGTCCAAAAAAGAAAAGAAAAAAAAAACAAAAAAAGTACTTACATTCGGCGGCTACAGACGGATTTCAAGGCTGCAAAAATACACAAATAAAAAAAATGCAGATTATTATAGAAAAAAGACAAAAAATTTACAAATAATAAAACATGATTTCTTACATAAAATTATATAAATTATTAATTAATTATAATAATGATAATTTTTTTCCAAATAACATACTAACAGTAGATCAGTAACAATAATTTAATTTTAACAAATAAGTAAATTAACCTAATTAATAATAATAAATAATTCACTTTTTTACAATTTAATTAATATGATAATTCTAATCTATAAATAACAGAAAATTAAATAAAAAATAATACTATTTCTAATCGTTTTTTTAAAAATAATTCATAAACTAATACAAGAATTATATAACTTAAATTAAATATTAAAACTGAAATAAATAAATTACCTTGAATTAAAGAAAAAATCCTAAAAATTGATAAATATTAAGTAAACCTTTTTGTTCTTTAGGTTAAAAGTATGTTTAACAAAAAAAAGACTTTGTGTATATATAATATACATAGGTCGGTTAGTTAGGTTTTAAGTTTTAAATTTTTTTTTTTTTAAAGTTGAGGGTGGGCTTGAGCCCACCTAGCCCAAGGTGAGATCCGCCACTGGTTGGGTGCTGCTTGTCGTTGTCGCTGTGTATTTGCTCGGAGGTGTTGGTGGGTCGGATGTCAGGCGGTGATGGCCGGAGTTTGGATCAAGAGGGGCGGCGCGAATAGAGTTTGGTGGTGAATTGATGAATGTGATTACAAACGTATAATTGGAACAAAAAAAAAAGATTACAAACGTATAACAAGTTTACTAAAATGAGTGCATGATTATAGAGATTTAATGTATCTGCTAATATCATAGAATTATTCTTAAGCAAGGATCAAGGAAGAGGTTATATTATTATTATTTAATTGAGGGGTAATGATGGTATATAGCAAATAACGTTGGACTTGTTAGGATGTAAATCATGGGTTGGACTTGATGGGGTGGATAGTTGGGGTCTAGAACTATATGAGTTAATATCTCTTTTTTTTATATATAACAAATTATTAGTTAATAATGTAAGAATAAAACCAGTAGTTTTTTCTTTTTACATAGCTATTCTAATCTAACATGTTCAAAATTATTTTATATATATTATTTGGTTGAATGTTAGAATTTTTTTATAAGATTTATATTAATAAATTTAAGTAAAATTTTTAATATTATTTAATTGACTGAATATTTATATTATATTATATTATCTATTAATCTAGCAGGAACCTGAAAATTGTTGTTTTTCAATTTTACAATTGCGAAATTTTCCAAATCATGTTCAATTGTTCTATTCATATTATATTTGATTGTTAATACTTGATCATAAAATATCTATCTGGACATCAAAAAAGAAAAAAAAAATAAAGATGAAAATATGTCACATAGTTTAAAGGGTTCCTTAAATATATATTTTGATAAAAAATCACAAGATATTGAAAATGTTATTTCTAATGAAATTGTTCTGAATGAAAATGTGGTTGAGAAATTATTTGTTGAGTGTAATACAAATAAGTTAAATGAGAATGAAAATGGAAATAATTAAGATATATGGGATAATAAAAAAGTGACAAATGAATATACTTTAAATATTTTTGATCCAAGAGTTTGGGATAACCTTGATACTAAAATGAGAGATATACTTGTAGAAAAAGGCTCCATACGAGAATATAATCTAAAATATCTTCCAAATAAAGAGTCTAGGCATTTTTAAGATACATATTGTGTTGAAAATCTACGCAATGGAGAAACTTGTGATAGAAAATGGCTAGTATACTCACAAGAATTGAATAGAGTATTTTGTTTTTGCTGCAAATTAATTAAAGTTCTGCACACTAAAAGTAACTTAGCTAAGGACGACCTTGACGGTTGGGGTCATTTAGGTGCAAAACTTAAACAACATGAGAATAGTGTTGAACATTTCACTAATTTGAGAGTTTGTGTTGAATTAAATATGAGACTGGGTCAAAATAGTACTATTGATAAAGAACTGCAAGAGCAGATTAAAAAAGATACAAGACACTAAAAAACATATTATGTTTAGAATAGTTGCCGTTGTTAAATATTTTGCCATTAATAATCTCGCTTTTCATGGGTCGCATGATAAAATTTACGAAGATGATAATGGTAATTATTTAGGTCTTCTTGAGATGGTTGCAAATTTTGATCCAGTAATGCAAGAACATTTTTCGCCTAATTAAAGATAAAAAAACCCATTATCATTATCTCAGTCATAAAATACAAAATGAATTGATTTCTCTTATGGCAAAAAACGTTAAAAAAAGACACAATAGTTAAAAGTATTAAAAAAGCAAAATATTTTTCAATTTTTACTTGATTGTACACCAATATTAGTCATAAGGAACAAATGACTTTAATAATAAGATGTGTCGATGTGTTAGAGACTACAGTCAAGATAGAAGAATATTTTCTTGAATTTTATAAATGTAGAAAATACACCTGGTTAGGATATTTTAATAAATTGCAAATTGTTTTACATTCTTTAGAACTTGATATCAAAAATGTAAGGGGTCAATGTTATGATAATGGGTCAAATATGAAAGGTAAACATCAAGGTGTACAAAAAAGATTACTTGACATTAATCCTAGAGCGTTTTATATGTTATATGGGTCACAC
This sequence comes from Nemophila menziesii, assembly GCA_029959085.1. Classification (NCBI taxonomy): domain Eukaryota; kingdom Viridiplantae; phylum Streptophyta; class Magnoliopsida; order Boraginales; family Hydrophyllaceae; genus Nemophila; species Nemophila menziesii. The sequence goes on along the minus strand of JARWIR010000003.1, from coordinate 42,083,124 downwards.
TGTCTTAATTTAATTGTTTGTGATATAACAAGTTCTTCTGTTAAAGTAAAATCATTCTTTTGGGCATGTCAATGTATATACTGTTTTTTCTAATTCGACTAAGTGATGAAATAACATTGAAATCTTTATCAACAATGAGATGGGAAAGTCACGTTGAGAGTGTCAAAGCAATACTATCTCAAGTTTCTAAAAAAAGAGAAGCTTTAGTTAAATTAGCCAAAATTAGCGAGGATGCTAAATTGAGTAGGGATCCTGAAAGTTTGGCTTCAGGTGAACTTTCTAGTTTTGACTTTATATTAAGTTTAGTTGTTTAGCATGAGATTTTTCATAAGATTAACTTAGTTAGCTACAATATAAGGATATGAGACTTGATGTTGTTGTAAAACAACTTGAAGGACTTGTGTCTTTTTTCAATGACTATAGAGATAATGGTTTTACATGTGTTGTTGAAAATGCTAAAAAAATTGCTTTTGTTATGGATATTGAACCAATGTTTACCCGGAAACGTTAAATTAGTCGAAAAAGGCATTTTGATGAAATTTCTTGTACCGAGAGAGAAAGGCAATCACCTAAAGAATATTTTAGAATTGACTATTTTATTGTAATTGTTGATATTTCTCTTGGTCAATTTAATAATAGGTTCGAACAAATAAAATATATTGAATCGGTTTTTGGATTTTTGTTCGATGTGAAAAAATTAATTTTATTGGATGATGTGAAAAAGTTCATTCATTCTATCACCTTGGCCAAGGATTTGATACAATCATTATAATTTTATGACATCGTAGAGTTCAAACTCTTTACCTATAGTTGATAGATTCCATCTTGACTCATCCCTAAGAGCATATATATACTTAGCTATGTCCAATATCCTTTCGACTAGCATTATGACACACTAGTAGTCCAGTATCTAAACACAACAAGCACATACACAACTATAGAGATGATCTCAGGTTAAAGGATTACAAGCATAAAATTCCTTATAGAGATTAATCCACTTGACAGTTCAAGGTAATTAACCATTAGGAATCTCTAGTTTTAGTCGGTTCAATAATCATATCTCTATGTTCATTATCTATGCACGTAACTCGGTTAACAAGAACTATCGATATTTATCCAATAAATACTCGATACCTACATATTAATCTAACCAGATCATCGAGGTCCTAACTCGATGATCCTACGATTATGAACAAGTTTAGATTAAATCCAATGAGCTAGATTCTCATTATCATAACACCTTATGATCTCTAGTTCGTAACTTAATCAAGAATCTGCCTTCATATTATGTAGATGAATACCATAATCATAAAAGTTTGCCATAGATTCAATGAAACGATTTTTTTAAATCAATACTGTAGAGATAACTATTATCGTGTACAGTAAACACTTGTGTTCAATTCATTACAAGACGATCGGGGCTAGGGCAGAATTCCAACACCAATACCCTCCCTAACGGGTGGCATATTCATAATTTGGACCGTAACAAGGGAAAACACAATATTGAAAGAGAGCTTAATTCAATTTTTTTAATAAATCAAAAACTACCTTCAGATGACGAATTAAGATTTTTTTTAAATAAATAATGTATAAGTAAATATGAAATCCTGAAATAAAAATATTAAAACGGTCTAAAAAGTTACTGAAAGAAAATTCGAAACGCAAAACTAAGAATTTTACCGTCCATTGTGCTCGGAAATCCCAATATACTCAAAAACATATGTTATCGGTCCAATTTTAATAACATAAGCAAAAGTCAGTAAAAGACCTCCCAAGAAATTCTAAAATCCCGGAAAACAGATTTTCAAATTTTCAGATGATCAAACAAGTCAAAATCTTCACTGCATCACATAAAATTGGAAACAACACTATATGCCACTATATGTCGAGAGATTGGAGCTATATGCTGTGGTGTTACAAGAAAGGAGTGTTTTTTGAAATTAACAATTATCTAACTAACTCCAACATCCTTTTAATGGATTGACATCATAGTCTTCTGAGAGTTTCGTTTTTTTCTCTTTTCCTCTTTCTTCTAATGTATTACAGTTTCAAGATTCTTAATTAGTGGAGTATCTTGCAAGCAAATCAACTCCTTGAATAATCGGTGTTAGATATTGCCTGCCAAGCATTTTACAACCTATATTCACAAGGCTTTACATGCGAAACCAAATGAGATCCCTGGCCTGACATACAAGCAAAAGTGTAGATTTATGCATAATTTAGCATAGATATATTTGTGCTAGATATGATATGATATGATTTGATTAGATTAGATATGATTAGATTAGATATGATTTATGTTTCCTTTTCTGTTCCTAATTTACTATAGTTGTAAGGGATTTGAATGGTAAATTTGTAACCATCGATCCTATAAATAGTTGTTAGCACAATAATATATAATAAGAAAAAGTATTATTTTCTTTCTCATAAAATTCACATGGTATCAGAGCACCTCTGAAAAATATCAGTATTGGAGGGGCATAATGAAGTGATTTCAAATCACAACACCACCTCCTCTTATTTAGATGGGTTTAGTTCCGCTATCACGGTTCATAAACTTAATGGAAATAATTTTATCCAATGGCCACGGTCTGTTCTCATGTTCGTATGCGGTAGAGGCAAAGATGACTATCTCACCGGCAAAGCAGCAGCTCCGAAAGAAGAAGATCCAAAATATAAAACATGGAAATCTGAAAATTTCATGGTCATGTCATGGCTAATCAATTCCATGACTCCTGATATAGGAGAAGATTTCATGTATTACACCACGACAAAAGAAATTTGGGAGGCAGCAAAGATCACGTACTCCTAAAAAGAAAATACTTCAGCCATTTTCAAAATAAAAGGTAAACTACATGACCTGCGACAAGGAGATCAATATGTGCAACAATATTTCAATATTCGTACTCGTTACTGGCAACAACTTGACATCTTGGAATCCTCTGAATGGGATTGTCCAGGAGACAAGATGAAGTATCAGAAAATTATCGAAAAAGAAAGAATTTTCAAATTCTTGTTGGGCTTGAATACCAACTTGGATGAAGTGAGAGGTCGAATAATGGGGAAACGACCATTACCTAGCCTATGTGGGACATTTTCAGATGTTCGTCGAGAAGCTACTCGAAAGAAAGTGATGATGAGTATATCAAACAACTCAGCAACAACCGGAAATTCTGCCCAACCTTCAAAAAATTCTGCGTTTGCTGTCCACTCACAAAATTACAATAATAAGGCTAAAAAATATTGACCTTGGTGCGATCATTGTCGCAAACCTGGCCATACCAAAGAAAAATGTTGGGAGATTCATGTCAAACCTGTAGACTGGAAACCATCTCGATTCTTGAACAAAAAGGAAAGCCGAAGTAATGTTGGTACAATCGATGATAAGGCTCAAATCAATATGGAGGCATTTAGCAAGGAACAACTTGACATCTTAGAGAAGATGTTTGGTAAAGCTCAATCACCTTCTGTGGTTGGAACAGGAACTATAGCACAAAAAGGTAGTTTCTTAAATGCCTTAAAGGCTAAGATTTAAAAAAGCAGTGTATGGATTGTTGACTCAGGTGCATCTGACCATATGACGGGAGATGAAACTTTATTCCACTGTTTTAATCCAAGTCATGATTTATCTGTTAGAATAGCAGATGGGACCCACTCTCAAGTCACAAGAACAAGTTCCATCACAATGTCTAAGGATATTGTGTTAAAATCAGTTTAATTAGTGCCAAATCTGAGTTATAATTTGTTGTCTATTAGCAAGATAACACGTGACATGAATTGTGTTGCTAAGTTTCTCCATACGTGTTGTGTTTTTCAGGATTTGAGTTCGGGGAAGACGATTGGCAATGCTGAAGAGCGTTAAGGTCTCTATATTCTTGAAGGTCAAGGTTCGCCTAATAAACTAGTTATAAGTAGTCATGTCTCGTCTTTAAACCTTCCTAAAATAAAAAATTCCTTGTCCACTTTTGTTTTGAATAAAAATGATAGTGCAATCATGCTATGGCATTATCGACCAGGTCATCCAAATTTCGTGTACTTAGAAAAATTATTTTCTAATTTACTTATGAATAAAAAAGGTCACTTTTTTCAATGTGAGATTTGTCAATTGTCAAAACATGTCAGAAATACCTATACTGCTCAACCATATACTCCCTCACATCCTTTTACCATGATACACAGTGATATTTGGGGGCCTTCTCGGGTTAATAACATCACAGGGGCTAGGTGGTTTTCAACTTTCATTGATAATCATACCCGAATAACTTGGGTATTTCTTATGAAAGAAAAGTCAGAAGTCAGTTCCATTTTTTAGAAATTCTATTCCATGATAAATACACAATTCAATACCAAAATCCAAATTTTGAGAACTGATAATGCTAAAGATTATTACAATTCTGTCTTGGGGGTTATTTAGAGAAGGAAGGGATAGTTCACCAAAGTTCTTGTGCATATACTCCCCAACAAAATGGGATAGCAAAACGAAAAAATAGGCATCTTATCTAGGTAACACGTTCAATTATTTTTGGTTCAAATGTTCCTAAATATTTCTAGGGTGAAGCTATTCTCACAGCCACTTATCTTATAACCGAATGCCTTCAAAAGTTCTTAAATTTAAAACTCCATATGATGTTTTGTGTACTGTATTTGTCCATATTTATTCTCAAAATCGGAGAAAACTCGGCCCAAAATCCATGAAATGTATATTTTTAGGATATTCATCAAATCACAAAGGTTATAAATGTTATTCTCCAGTCACTCGCAAATTCTATCACACCATGGATATCACCTTCTTTGAAAATCAACCCTTTTATCCCAACACTCATATTCAGGGGGAATGGGACAATGAAATATGAGTTTGGACTCAAAATACCAACATCACAAAAGAATCCCAGAATTTCGAATATAGTCACCAAATTATGCCCAACCTTGTAATTGAGTCTAATCAAGTTAACTCATCTAAAATCAATACTGTGTCAATTGAGTCTCAACGCGAAATACATAAGCCAACCACACAACAGGTAATGAATTATGAGCTGCGGGTTTATACAAGGAGGCCTCGAACTCGAGAGAATATAGAGGCACAACCTGATGCACAACCTCAGCGGAACCAAGAGACAAAACTGATACTTGACTCATATGAAACAAAAGTTGAAAATACAGGTTATATTTCGAATACTAGTGAAAGTCATTATTTGCCCATTGCCAAAAGAAAACGGGTAAGATCGTGTACCACCAAGTACCATATAGCTAATTTTGTCTCTTATGAAAAGTTATCTCCTAGTTATCGAACGTTCATATCAGCTGCATCAACAATCAAAATTCCTCAAAATTATTATGAGGCTATACAAAAATCTGAATGGAGAATCGCTATTAAAGAAGAAATATTAGCTTTAAGGAAGAATGGTACATGGGAACTTACTGATTTGCCTGCAGGAAAACAACCAGTGCCATGCAAATGGATTTTTACGGTAAAACACAAGGCTGGTGGGAATATAGAAAGATTTAAGGCACGACTTATTGCCAAAGTGTTCACTCAAACTTATGGTATTGACTACGTGGAAACGTTTTCCCCAGTTTCTAAAATGAATACAATTAGTGTATTAATTTCAATCGCAGTAAATAAGAATTGGCCACCAAATCAACTTGATGTCAAAAATGCCTTTTTAAATGGCGATCTCGAAGAGGAAGTTTACATGGAGGTCCCTCAAGGCCTTGAGGAACCAAACATTGGTAACAGAGTGTGTAAACTCAAGAAATCGTTATATGGACTGAAACAATCTCCGCGTGCATGGTTTGATAAATTCACCAAGGCAGTAAGAAGGCAAGGGTATTCTCAAAGTCAGTCTGATCATACATTATTTTTTAAGCATTCATCAGATTTAAGAATTGCTATTTTAATAGTGTATGTAGATGATATTATTGTGACAGGAGATTATCACGAAGAAATGGCAAACTTAAAGAGTTTTTTGGCTACTAATTTTGAAATCAAAGACCTAGGAAGTCTCTAATACTTCTTAGGTATGGAAGTAGCTCAGTCAAGTCATGGAATGTCTATATCTCAGCGGAATATACTCTAGAGTTACTAAAAGAGACTGGTATGCTAGGGTGTAAGCCAGCCGAGACTCCAATGGACCCAAGCAACAAGGTAGGGAAAGGAGAAGGAAAAACCCCCAATAGACAAAGGTCGATATCAAAGGCCGGTAGGGAGACTAATTTATCTCTCCCATACATGTCTTGATATTAGTTTCTCGGTAAGTGTTGTAAGTCAATTTATGAACAATCCTTCTGAAGAACATCTCAATGCGGTTTACTGTATCCTCCGTTATCTCAAAATAACACCAGGGAAGGGGTTATTTTTCAAGAAAACATTTAACACAAGCATTGAATTATATACAGGTGCTGATTGGGTTGGTTCAATCATTGATCGTCGTTCAACCTCTGGACATTGTACGTATGTGTGGGGTAAGTTGGTCACATGGCAAAGTAAAAAACAAGCTGTGGTAGCTAGAAGTAGTGCAGAAGCAGAATTTCGAGCTTTGGCACATGGGATCTGTGAAAGAATATGGTTAAAACGAATTCTTAAAGAATTAAAATTGCCTTTTCAGGAACCTATGAAGATGCACCGCGATAAAGAATTAAAAAATCCAGTTCATCATGATAGAACCAAACATGTCTAGATTGATCGACTTTTCTTTAAAGAAAAAATTGATAATGGTACTATCTAGTTAGTCTATGTTCCCAGTAGTTAACAAACTGCTGCTATACTCACGAAAGCGTTAGCTAGAAAAGGATTTGATTAGATATTATATTATTTGATTAGATTAGATATGATTAGATTAGATATGATTTATGTTTCCTTTTCTATTCCTAATTTACTATAGTCGTAAGGAATTTGAATGGTAAATTTGTAACCATCGATCCTATCAAAAGTTGTTAGCACGATAAGAGATAATAAGAAAAAAGTACTATTTTCTTTCTCATAAGATTCACATGTAATTAAACAGTCAAAGAAAGAGACCATAAGAAAACTTCAGTTATTAAACATGTAATTTCTTAGGCAGTCAAAAAAAAAATGATCATATAAGGTCAGTGATCAAAACTTTGTTTTTCTTCTTTTGTTTTCCTCTTCATCAAAGACAACTTTCTGAGTATTTTTCTCCTTTTAAAGTAATTAAGCTTGAATCATCTTCCAAGAAAACTCCTGTGGCAAGAAATTTGAGTTCACTCAACCGCCATATTATTTACCTCTTCTCTCAATATATCAAATAACACAGTCGACAAATAACGTTCCCCAGAACTGGGAAGGATCACCTGTGTGGGTTTATGATAACAAGAAAGTCATAAACGATACATAATTGTTATTACAAAAGCGCGTAATCAAGAGCTTTGTAACTTACAACAATTAGTTTCCCAGCATTTTCACTTCTTTTTGCTAATTTAACTGCAGCTGCTACAGCAGCACCTGAGGAAATGCCTACCTACAATATCTTCCAAAAATTAAAAATATATTGAACGACAATATCATACAGCATTGAAAAATTAAATGAACTATACCAGCAATCCTTCTTTCAATGCCAGATTCTTCGCCATTTCTATGGCTTCTTCACTAGATATCTGAAGTTACATGTCAATACAAATCTAATTGCTTCAGACTGAATGGAATTCAAGATATTAATAGACTTGTATTAGGCTTACTTGAATAACTTCATCAAGTATGTTGACATCAAGCACAACAGGAATAAAACCAGCACCAATTCCTTGTATCTTATGCGGTCCTTTAAGAGCAACCCAAGCAATGAGTAACATAGAGAATCTTCATCATTCTTGGTTCATCTAAATTATTCAACAACCATTGATCTTAAATAAAACTGTGTACTCACCGTGTTTTCCTCCATTTAAAACTGCGCTCTCAGTAGGTTCTACACCATACACCTGATCTTGAAAAGGAAGGTTAATAATAAACAAAGAATTCAAGAGAGTTTCTTTTAGTTATCTAACAGAAACAAATTAAAACAGACCTTCATATCTGGATTTTTTTCCTTGAGGAACTTTCCTGCACCAGTGATTGTACCTCCTGTCCCAATCCCAGCAACAAATGCATCGATCTTGCCTTCACAGCTATTCCATATCTCTGGTCCAGTAGTTTCATAGTGAATCTACATATTAAAACCCAAGATTATAAAAATGCCGCAAATTATATAAGCTTAAGCTATTCATGTGAAGAAGACCTTAGGATTTGCAGGATTCTCGAATTGACGTAAGAAATAAGCATTGGGCATTGTATCAAGAATCTCCTGAGCCTTTACAAGTTGGCCATCAATGCCTTTGGATGCGTCTGTGATATATAACTCAGCTCCAAAAGCTTTAAGAATAATTCTTCTCTCCAAACTAAAGGTATGTGGCATCAGTAAAATGAGCTTGTATCCCTTAGATGCAGCAAGAAATGCAAGACCAATCCCAGTGTTTCCACTAGTCACTTCTACTAGAACAGTCTTCAACCACGAGTATGCATATAATTAATATACTAATACACATTATAAAGATGTTTTCTCAGCAAGGAATTTGCTAACCTTTCCGGGGGTAATAAGGCCTTTCTCTTCCGCATCTTTATTCATGCTATACGCAAGCCTACAAAATAAAAATCATATATTCATCTCGTTCGTTCTTTACCAACTTTTGATATAATAAACAAAGGTGATAAGATAAACCTGTCTTTGACACTGGAGCATGGTTCCATCATCTCTAATTTAGCAGTAATACGAGCTACACATCCATCCACTACCTTATTTAGGTATACCATTGGGGTATTTCCTATTAACTGAACAAGGTGAAAATTAGAAGAGGCATATTTTTAAGAGTAATAATATATACCACCCAAATTCATACCACCCAAATGTCACCCAATGACGTGGCGTGAATTGATTGGTTACAAATTGTTAATGCATTTATTTTCTTGAGTTGATTAAAGATTTGTCACCAACCAATTCACGCCACGTCATTGGGTGACATTTGGGTGGTATATATCATTACTCTATTTTTAATGCTAAGGATAAGGAATTATATTACCTCAGTAACATCTTTCGCGATTTCACATTTGTCCTTCATATTCAACTATGTTAAGTACTGCATAAGAGTAACGAATTCAGGTACATCAACACCAAACATAGTTTCTTAATCAAACAACATTCAAGCAGCTCCTTGAATACTCAAGAGCCACATAAAAGTCACGAAAAGTCAAATTTAAGGCAACAGAAATTAGCAAACAAACAAGATTAAATACTTAAGTTAAAATCTTAACCCAAACTACAAGTCAGAAATCAGAAAATCACACAAATTAATATATTCACTAAAATTATACCTTATGAATGCCTCTTATGAATGCCTTGTGATCTTTTTCTTCGAGGTCAACGATATCTTGTGATCTGCTATTTGATGAGAATGAGACTTGCTCACAACGCTGTCGTTCTGAGTCTTCAGTTACACTATTTATATGCAGATTAGAATAATAGTAGTATAAATCCAAACTGCACGAAGTGGGACCCACTTATGAGTGTTTTCAGACAGCAATATGTCAACTTATTTCAATTTGGCGGGTAAATTGCTAATTTAAGCTAAACTAATAAATATATTCAAGCTTTATCAGAACATTATGAAAGGATCGATATGGTATACCAATGCTTAGTTTAAGAAGTACATTGAAGGTATATATATACGTATAATTCACACTCATGGAAATATTTGCTCAAAGTGTTGCCGGTTATGAAATTCTTGTTGTATTTCTTAATTGTGTTTCATATCTCACTTGCTACTAATCGATGTGGAGAAGGCAATTTTCAAAGAAAGAAAGATTCTATATCACAATAATTACCCTTTCTATATGGAGGCTTGTTCACTACTTAAATTTAGCAGGGGAAAAATTAATAAAAGAAAAGAAAGGAAACATTAGAAAAAAATGAAAACAATCTTGATTTGGACATTTTTTTAGAAAGTTCATAAAAAAAATAAGATTTGTTGTATAAAATCACTCAGAAAATAGTTTTCGTTTGAGGCAAAACAAGTTTCCAAACCCAGAAAACAAGATCAAAAGAAAATAGCAGCGAAAAAGAAAGAACACAAGATTTATCGTGGTTCAGCACAAATATGCCTACATCCACGTTGAAGCCCTTCTTCAGAAGATACTTCACACACTATAGAACACGGTTACAGCCTCAGTATCAATCTTACAGCACAAATACAAGAATAGAACCAAATCAAGGCTTCAATCAGAAACTTTAATCTACCAATCGAGAAATACTACTCAATCAATCAAGCCAGTTGCTTGATTTACACTATTCTAATTGTTGATCTTTATAGTATAGATTCAACAATGTTACAAGACAAAACCCTAAGTTTTATTGCTGAGAGATGAGAGAATAAAGAGGAGTCGAAAAACCGAAGTGAAGAGTAGAGAGAGAAGACCCGAGCGTGTAAACGCTCTATTTATATGAGACAATGCATAAGTCTCAATCCAAGCCGTCCATCTAAATAAAAGATCAAGGGAGAGAATGCTGCCACGTGTAATTCCTTCATCAGCTTTATTTAAGTGTCCACATAAGCCTCCACATCATAATATTGACTTTACATCATATTTTGACTGAAAATATATAACAATCTCCACCTTAAAGTCAATATTCTGCAATTCTTCATCATCAGCTGTCATCCAGGTGTTCAGTGTGCAAAGCATCTTCTGGTTGCTTCAAAACCTACAATAATTACTAAAACCACGAGTTAGTAAATAATTTAACATAATTAAGGAATATAAAGCTCATTCAATGTTCAACAAACTCAAGCAATGCTTAAATTTGCTAACAGTTACTACTTTTGTTCCCATATCAGCTGGATTGTCCTCAGTACCAATTTTAACAAGTTTAATTCTTTCAGAAGTTAACCAAGTTCTGATAAAATGAAACTTCACATCAACATGCTTTGTTCTTTCATGGTACACAGGATTCTTACTCAAATGTATAGCACTTTGACTGTCACTAAAAATTGTAGCAGTTGACTTAGTCAACTGTAATTCATTAGTTAACCCTTGTAACCAAATAGCCTCCTTAAAACAGTCACAAATAGCAACATATTCAGACTCAGTTGTTGATAGAGCCACTAAAGGTTGTAACTGAGACTTTCAAGTTATACAATTTTTCCCAAGTAAGAAACAATAAGAAGTAGTAGATTTTCTACTATCCCTATCACCAGCAACATCAGCATCAACAAAACCACATAGGTCAAATGGAGCATTAAACTGTCCATAACTCAATCCCACATTTAAAGTACTACTGATATATGAAACCACCCATTTTAAAGCAGTCCAATGTTCAGGACCTGGATTTGACATGAACCTACTGAGTAAGGATATAGCATAGGACAGATCAGGCCTTGTACTGATCATAGCATACATTATTGAGCCAATCATATTTGAGTAAGGTATATAGCTCATCTTAACTTTCTCAGAAATATCTTTGGGACATTGACTTTTACTTAAGATGAAATGGCCTGCCAAAGGCATTTCAACTTTCTTACAGTTCAAATTACCAAACTTCTCAACCAGCTTTTCCAAGTAAGGTTTTTGATGCAATCTCAGACTGCATTCTTTTCTATTCCTTTCAATGATCATACCCAAAATTTTCTTAGCTTTTCCTAAATCCTTCATATCAAACTCAGAACTCAGATTAGTTCTCAATTTATTTATGCTCTGCAATGAATTACTAATCAATAACATGTAATCAACATATAATAACAAAAATATCATACTATCAGATAATATTTTAAAGTAAAGGCAGCTATCATATTCACTTCTTTTGAAACCTAAACTCAAAACAAAAGTATCAAATCTTTTGTACCATTGCCTAGGAGATTGCTTAAGGCCATACAAGGATTTTTTAAGCAAGCAAACATGATCAGGATGTTTAGAATCAATAAAACCCTCAGGCTGTTTCATATACAACTTTTCTTCAAGTTCACCATGCAAAAAGGCAGTTTTTACATCAAGTTGTTCCAATTCTAAGTCATAACAAGCCACATAAGCTAACATAGTCCTAATTGTTTTAAATTTTACAACTGGAGCAAAAATTTCATGAAAGTTTATTCCTTCCCTCTGTGTATAACCTTTGGCAACTAGTCTAGCCTTATATCTAGGTGGTTCAGTCTCAGATACTCCCTCTTTCAACTTATATAACCATCTACACTCAATTATTTTCTGGTCAGGGGTTTTTTTAACTAATGTCCAAGTATTATTAACAAGTAAGGAATTCATTTCCTCTTTCATAGCATTTAACCACTTAACCTTATCTTTAGATTTTAACACATCAATATAAGTTTCAGGTTCAGTGTTTGCTACCTCAGCAGCTGCAATTAGAGCAGTGAATACCAGTTCTGCATAAGAGTACCTTGTAGAGGGTTTTGGGTCTCTTTTTTCTCTATCTCTTGTTAATTCATAATTTGCAAGACTTTCTTGAAGGGACTCCTGAGGTGTCTCAGTCTCTGAGTGTGGCTCAGAATTACCTGGTTGCTCAGATGGCTGAGTGTCCTCAGTCTCTTCTTCAGTGACTGGATCAGAGGTAGCCTCATCATTTCCAGTTTGAAGGGGCTCCACCTCAATCTCAGTACCAGCAGAAGATGTTTCAGGTTCAATTTGATCATCACCTGAAATCACAACACTTTTCTTGCAAGGAAAATTAGTTTCATCAAAAACAACATCTCTACTAATCAAAATTTTAATGCCATTAGCACTTTTATCCATAACCTATAACCTTTAGTACCATGCATAGACTGATAACCAAGGAAAACACATTTTATGGATCTAGGGTCTAATTTACCCTCTCTATTATGAGCATATGCAGCACAGCCAAATATTCTTAGTTCAGAAAGATCAGGTTTTCTATTGTTCCATAACTCCATGGGACATTTCATGTCTAAGGATCTATTGGGACTTCTATTAATTAAATAGGTTGCAGTATAAAGTGTCTCACCCCAAAAATATTTAGACAAACCAGAAGTAAACAATAAACATCTAATTTTTTCAAGTAAAGTCCTATTCATGCGCTCAGCAACCCCATTTTGTTGTGGGGTTTTCCTTACTGTTCTATGCCTCATAATACCTCGCAATTTACACAAATTATCCATATCATCATTGCAAAACTCTAATCCATTATCAGTTCTAAGAGTTTTAATTGATTTTCCAGTTTGATTCTCATTTAAAACAATCCAATCTTTTATTACACTAAAAGTATCACTTTTATTCTTTAAAAGAAAGGTCCAGACTCTCCTAGAATAGTCATCAACTAAGGACAAAAAATATCTTTTCCCACCATGTGTTTCATGCTTCTCAAGGCCCCACAAATCAGCATGTATATATTCAAGAATACAAGTAGATAAATGAACACCAGACTTAAACTTCATTCTATGTTGTTTAGCTAAAACACAGGGTTCACAGAAATTTAAAGAAGTAATAGAATCCTTACCAAACATTCCTTTTTTACTCAACACATTTGGTCCTAATTGACTCATGTGTCCCAACCTGAGGTGCCATTTGAGTGTAGCTGCACTTTCAACACTTGTTTCAACATTGTTAGAGTCAGATAATACACATATACCATCAAGAACATATAAACCAGAAACTTTCTTTCCACACAGGACAAGTTTTTCATTCTTATGGACATTTAACACACCATTGCATACATTATATACACAACCAAGATCATCTAACATTCCTAAGGATATTAAGTTCCTTTTTAGGTCAGGTATCCATCTCACATTAGTGAGGGTTACCACATTACCATTGTTAAGCCTCAAATCAATACTACCTATACCAGCCACTTGGCAAGTATTATTGTTACCCATATACACAGTTTCAGAAGTGTCATGTTTCAAGTTATAGAACCATTCTTTATTAGGGCTCATATGAAAAGTACATCCAGAGTCTAATATCCAACTAATCTTACAAGTAATATCAGATACATTTAACACTTCACAAGTATCATCATGTTTAGGGGGCATACAGGCAAGATTAGTCTCAAGTGTAGCATTGTTCTTATTCTTTAGGGCATAACAATTCTTTTTAATATGGCCAGGCTTACCACAATGATAACACTTTCTAGTTTCAGATTTATTCTTATTACCTTTGTTCTTTTTCTTGAACTTATTAGGTTTATTTTGCTCAGGGGGGTCAACTTTATATTTCACAAATAAGTTGTTACCACCTCTTTTTAAGTTTTTCAATTCAAGCTCCCTAGTTTTCAAAGAAGCAACAATTTGATCAAAAGTAGGCATCACAGAAGAGTATTGAAAAGCATCTTTAACTACTTGATATGAGCCAGGAATAGAATTTAATAGGATCATGCTTTTACTAGTCCCATCTAGGGCCATTTCAGAACCTTTTAACACAAGATTAAGTTTCAAGAATTCATTAACATTTTCATCAATTGTTTTAGCAGAATCCATCTTATAAGAGAATAAATTTCCTTTCAGAAAAGCAAGATTAGGAGCAGATTGAACAGAATATAAAGATTCGAGTTTACCCCACAGTTCAAGAGCAGTCTCAGCACCATCTACCTTTCGAATTACATTGTCAGACAGGTTTAAGAAGAGAAGATTATAGGCCTCTTCTTTAATTTCATTTACTCGCTTTCGAGCATCTTCTGACCAAAGATCCATATTAGGTTCAAGAGCTGCTAACACCTTATTATGCGACAATAAGACTCGCATTTTCTTTTTCCATACTCCAAATTCACCTTTACCATCGAACACAGAAACTTCTAACCTTGTAGTTGCCATTTCTTAATACCTATATATCAGAAAAGATACACAACACAGGACAATCAAATATCAGGGTTAGTTATTAAATCACAAACCCTAGAAAAGATAATTCTAGGATTCAGTTTTGATTGAAACCCTAAAAAATTTAAGATCCATGAATAAACAATAAAAGAAAAATCAACTTTTATTGTTGAAGTGATTTTAGAAGATTTTATAAAGCCAATCAAACAGTTCACCGATCTATCAAACCGACAAATCTTTTCGAAAACGATTTTCACAAAGAATCGATTAAGCTCTGATACCACTGTTGTATAAAATCACTCAGAAAATAGTTTTCGTTTGAGGCAAAACAAGTTTCCAAACCCAGAAAACAAGATCAAAAGAAAATAGCAGCGAAAAAGAAAGAACACAAGATTTATCGTGGTTCAGCACAAATATGCCTACATCCACGTTGAAGCCCTTCTTCAGAAGATACTTCACACACTATAGAACACGGTTACAGCCTCAGTATCAATCTTACAGCACAAATACAAGAATAGAACCAAATCAAGGCTTCAATCAGAAACTTTAATCTACCAATCGAGAAATACTACTCAATCAATCAAGCCAGTTGCTTGATTTACACTATTCTAATTGTTGATCTTTATAGTATAGATTCAACAATGTTACAAGACAAAACCCTAAGTTTTATTGCTGAGAGATGAGAGAATAAAGAGGAGTCGAAAAACCGAAGTGAAGAGAAGAGAGAGAAGACCCGAGCGTGTAAACGCTCTATTTATATGAGACAATGCATAAGTCTCAATCCAAGCCGTCCATCTAAATAAAAGATCAAGGGAGAGAATGCTGCCACGTGTAATTCCTTCATCAGCTTTATTTAAGTGTCCACATAAGCCTCCACATCATAATATTGACTTTACATCATTTTTTGATTGAAAATATATAACAAGATTTATACCTAAAAGATGCTGAAGACACCCTATTTCCATTTTCAACCTCACTTTTCTTTTTCTTTTTTTATTAAAGATCCCAAATTAGATCTTATACTATAATTTAAAAATTCATTACATTTTTTTCTTTTCCTATACACACTAAATCATTAAATATTTACATTCTCTCTTCATTCTTATTTTCCCGTAAACCCTTGAAACAAAAGCTCACTTCTCTCCTCCCTCCTTCCATTCTCTAAACTCTCATTAGCTTCCATGAGCCGCCATCTTTCCCCTCCCAACCTCACCTCCGCATCGCACGATCTTCTTCGATCCATGGCCACTCTTACCCCCGTTCTCTGGTCACGATCGCAGCTCGAGCACTGAATCTCTTCTCAGGTATAATCTTCTCCGATCCAGTTCGAGCAGCGCCGCCCTGAAGAATATTTGTTTTCCATCGTCGATCTGTTTTTCTGGAGGTCACGAACACACGAAGGCTGCTGTTGGTGGTCTTCTCTAGATCTGCTGGTGGTCTTCACGATTCCTCGCGCAGGCTCGAGCTCACGGCGGCGAGATTGCTCTTCTCCCTGAGCAGTGAAGCCATCACGAAGGCATCTTCTTCGCAACCTCCTTCCGCAGTGAAGCATTCTCCGTTCAGCTTGGGGCTCACCGGAGCTTCGCGTGGTGTGAAGGAGTTATCGCGGCTTGGTGGCTCACCGGAGCTTCGCGTGGTCTAAGGAGCTCAACTCCATTCCGCCCGTTTGGCTCGGCAGTGAAGGCGACATCCATGGTAGCTTCACACCGGAGAAGAAGGTGGAAGAAGCTAAGCTCCGATCGGAGCTGTTGTATTTTTTTTGTAAGATTTTGTCAAACCAGATCTACATCTGGTCAAACCGTATATTTTATTAGTTTTTTTATTTTATTTTTGTTGTAATTAGTTAGTTTTGTTTCTTAAAATGTAATCAGTTTGTAATGTAATAAAATACTGTTGGTTTTAGCGAATACTCATAAATTTTATAGGGTACTCATTAATTTCATAGGATAGTCACTATTTTTTATCGAGCACTCATAATTTTTTGGTTTTTTGTTTTCTCCATTGTTGAAGATATGGAGCATTCAAATATTTAAAGATTTTTTTTGTTAAGTTAGGGACGATGATGACGAAGGCGATTGGTGCTGAGGTGGTGGTGACATGGCGCCATGTGGCGTTGACTAACGGTCAATTGACAGAAAAATAGAAAAAGGGCTAACAACGACAATAACTACTTAGATCAAGGGTGCGAAAGGGTAAAAACAAAGATCAGGGGCGGATGTTGCACTTTGGCCATAGTTAGAAGGCCACATGAGGGCTTTACCATTTTTTAATGGATACTCTATATTTTTTTAATATTACTCATTGTTTTAATTCCAATACTCATTATTTTTTTCCAATCCTCTATGTTTATTTCAGTGGTCGGAGGTCGGAGGTCGGTGGTCGAAGGTTGGAGGTAGGTGAGTAGTGAAGAGAGATGAACAGTGACATCACTCCTTTTGTCTTTTAGTGGTAGTAAGGGTATTTTAGTATTTGGTTATCTTTGATGTCTCTTTAAAGAAATCAGATTCTCACTAGTTCTTATAGGAAGTAAAATTAATCTCCGAGACTCTATGTGTCAATCACCCAAAAAATATTTGGATATTATTTATTTGGATTGAAAAAGATAGATAGTTGGTCTAGTGGTTAGACTACTCCTCCGCAGAGACCAAGAGCACCTGAGATCGAATCTTATTGGAGTCAAAATGATTCTGAGTCTAAAGTGGATCTCATATGTATTTAAAAAAATAGACAAAAATGTATTAGCATATTTTTATTATTATCATTGTTATAAGATATCAATGTTATTTTTTCTCTAACTTATTTATTAAATTCATCATTTTCCATTTGAGCCCGATTCAAAGTGATTATAGAATGAGACTTATAGAGAATATTTATAATCATCAATCCAAGTTACTTTCCTTTATAAAATCCTCCAGTAAAATGTTTCTTTCTTTCTTTTATTTTCTTCTCAATACCCTCAATCCAAACAGAGCGTAAGTGCAAGGTGCTAGTATTGAATTATCTAGTATTTGTTGAGATCGTATAATATTTTTTGGTGGGGATGTTTCTTATGTTTTGGAGGTGAAAAAACTAGTTTATCTAGTTTAAAAGTCCAGTTGTGCTAAGAGTGATTTTTTCTTAGGTGGAGATGCAAATGAGATGAAAAGTAGTATTTGTAAGGTGTTAGTCTTGGGGAGAGCATTGACGGGGAAAATAGGCCCAGACCGAAGGTAAGACACCCAATTTAGGGTTAAAATTAACTAGGTACAAAACTATATGTGGTTTAACTCCGTAATATATAGATCTGAAATCTATTACCACGGATTGACCTTTTTGATTAAATTACCAGGGTTGGAACCGACCAACCGAGCATTGTAACACTACTTTTTTTTATCCGCTAACCTTTCTCATTTCACTTTTGTCATCTATTAGCTGTGTTTCTTTCCTTTGTCCTATCGTCTGAACAACCATAACAAACCCTAGCAAGATCTACAAAATTTATATATGTGTACTTTTATATATAATGTATAGTTACAAATCATATGTGTGTCTATAGAGAGAGATAGAGAAAGCAAGGCATTCAGGCCATACTAGAAATTGATCTCCTAACACATTGCTCTATCATATATGTGTCTATGGCGTTCATGGTCGTACTAGAAGCGATATCTAAGATGTTTATATATGCGATTAAGTATGGGTTTAAATAGATCACTATCTTTACTAACCCTAATTTTGATCAATTGATTAATTGATTTTCTTATACTTATTTTTATTTGTAGGTCTTGAATAGTAATTGGTTTCATTTATTTAACAATATTGTTTAAAGCCGTAAGACTTGAGACCTCATCAAGTAATGGTATACCATGACCGCCCAACCAAAATCGACCAATGATTACAAGCACAAAATTGAAGTTTTTTTTTTCTTTTTCATCTTTTGTTCCTTCTAATGATATATTAATGTTTTTAGTTCAATGTTGAAGTATTACTTTATTAGACTATTAGTCAAAATTATAAACTTTTTGATGTCTCCCTAAATGTTCTAATTTTATGCTTTTAGGAAACATTATTTTTTATGTTTATTTGACTAATTCGATAGACTTTTAATGTTAATTTGTTATATTTCATTTTTCCTCCTTGGATTTTAGTATTTTTCATTTATTAAACTTTTGAGCGTAATATCGGTTATTTTTAGTGAAAAGTTTGTAGGTTTAAATACTAGCAAAGAGAGGAATCAAGAAGTAAAGTCATAGATCGTGGAAAAGAAGTCAACGACAATAAAGAATATCCCGAAGAGTTGATTTAGGAAGCTGCAAATCTGGAAGGCTGGTGTTATTGCTGATTTCAGAGCTACTTAGACGTAGATTCAGCCTCTGAGTTGTAAAGAAGATTTATTCCTTATTGAGTTATGAAGATTTAGCCACTTGAACGGATCAATTCCGAGTTGAAATGAGAAAGTTACAGCTGTTTTAGCGGAGGTCGTACAGCAGTTTCGGGATTTGGACTAAGATAATGGACTTGGTCTTTTTAATATTTCACTAATTAACCTAAATAAAAGCCCTAGTCCGATTTTAGCACTATAAATAGGCCTTTAGACCTCATTATTCAGCACCTCTCATTTTATTCTTCAAATTAAATCATCATCGGAAGAGAGTGTCCAGAGAAAAAGTCTGAAGCAAGGAAAAGGAGAAAACTAAGAGCTGGAGAAAGTCATCTTCTCCAAATCACAACCAAACTCATTTCCTAATTAGGTTCTATCTTTTATTTGCTGTAATTTGTAAACATGAATTCTTTTTATTTTTGCTTAGTTTTCAATATTAGTACGAGCTAAATTTAATTAGTACTTGAGAACGCATTAATGGGTTGAGCCCCAAATTCAATGTTTTTGCTTTTGGGATTGTATGATTTAATTCGAATTGGGTAATTAGTAATTTTTATTATCTTGCAATTATTTACTATTCTTGAACTGATCCATCAATGATAGGAATTAGTAACTACGCTATTCATTATAGTGGTGTAATGATCACCTTGACGAGGGGTTTAGTTACAGAACTAGGTAATAAATGTAGGATATAGATTATTGATCCTGACGGAATTAGTTAATCCTATAGTTAATTGGGTAGAATACTTAACCATTCGAAGGTGGATTATAATCACCATGACGGTGTTTGTAACACCCTAGAATATCTCCTTAGTCCACCCTGACGGGGGTAAGGAGAATATCGAATCCCGACTATTATTAATGACCAATTCGTCCCTTAAACAAGACATTAATTGAATAGATTTAGGTGAAACCCTAGCGTTACTCAAGTACTATATCTCTCTCGCGTCTACTCATTTTACTTTTCTTGCGTCTAGCTTAGTATTTGCATTACTTTTATTTTAGTTTAAGTTATTTAGTATTTTAATTATTTGCATTAGTAATAGAAAACCAAATAAACAATATATCAATTAACTGTTCTTATTTGCAATTAGCCACTATTTGATAAGCATTAGATTCAGCCTATTACGTCCCTGCGAACGAATCTGTTATCACATATATTACTTGGGACAACTAAACACTTGCAGTTAGTGGTTCCTCTATTTTATTGCATTATTTTAGAACACACAAGGACCCACCAAGTTTTGGCGCCGCTGCCGGGGACGGTAGCGTGTGACCCCGGTGTTTATCCTTTAGTATTTAATTGCATTTTTATTTTCAGTTTTACGCATTGTTTTTGTTTTGTTTTCTTTTCAGGTTATTTTATTCAGGTAATGATCAAGAGATTCAATTAAAGATGTATAGAGGACATTACCCAAATCACAGTCCATTTGACTAATGGGAAGGCTCTTCGGGACAACAACAATGGGGTATTAATTCTTACCAACAACCTTATCAATACCCGCAAGAGCAAGGATGGAATAATCAATGGATCGGGAACAATCAACAACAAATATCATATCACTATCAACACGAGCATGAATGGAACAACCACTGGGTTGAAAACATGCAACAACCTCCACCTTCACCACAAAGTTCCGAATTAGATAGATCATTAAAAGAACTCACGCGTTTATATGAACAATCACAGAAGTTAACAGAGAAAAGAAATTCCCGCTTGGAAAGAATGCAAAAGAAGCTAGACGAAATGGAGTCCATATGTAATTCTCAGCATTTTGCCAATAGTAGCAAGTCTTATGAAGATTCAACTCTCCCGAGGGATGGAAGATTTCAACAGGAAGAAGTAGTTGAGGAGGAGGTGTTGAAGGAAGATACTAGTGATAGTGAAATGACCACCATGCCGATTGTAAATAGAGACCTCCATGTGGTTGAAGACCTTGTTAGCATGGTGGAAGAAGGAGTAGCAACGAAAATCTTAAGAATTGAAACAGAGATTGCTATTCCTAAGGTGTATACACATGATCAAGATATAGAACGCAAACAAGAAGAGGTGGCGAACGAGGTTATAGAAAATCCAAAGAAAGAATATTATGAGGTAATAGTGGAGGATTGGGTTGAAAGCGAAGATGAATATGAAATGGTTGAGGGGTCAATTGAAGAAATAAAGGTTCACAATAAAATAGAAGTTGAATCTCCGCCACAACAAGTTCACCCATACCGATTACGAATCTTGAATGAAAATAGAGCTAAAGAATCACCTCCACTACCACAAATGATCAACATGTGCTATACAAGCAAGGTGCCACACCGCGAGAGCAAAGCGTCAAGGAGGAGCACCTACCCACCACATTTTAAAGATGAATCTGAGATTGAACCAAGGAATAAAAATAATTTTATACCGTTGAGAACGGTTATCTACTCTAATGTTGTGGAAAATGAGTTCCGTCGTGAATGTATGAAGGCGAAACGAAGTACTTACCCACCTCCTTTCAGAGATCAATTAAATAATATTCTAAGGGGGAAGGTTCTAAAGATTTCACATCAAGGAAGAGGCGGGTTTAAGCGAAGGAGAACCGCAAGGGCCTCAATACCATCTTCATGGAAGGTAGCGCATCGAACTTAAAGACGTAATAAACAAAAGTGCTTCTTGGGAGACAACCCAAGTTTTAAATTGCTTTCATGTCTTTAAATTCTTAGTGTAAATTAGAGTAATGGTTATTTATTTAGTGTTTATTTTTAAAAAATGAGAAAGGTTGGTGTTTTTGATGATTACAGGAGTGAAGGTCATGAGTTTGGGGTAGTTAGAACGAAAAAAAATGAAAAAATTGGGTTACAATACAGTAGAAACCAGGAAGCCGGTTGATAGCAACCGGGAACCCGTTTTTGGTTCTGTAACCCGGTTATCAGTAACTTCGGATGGTCATAACTTGACGCTCGTAGGTCGGAATTAACTTTTTCTTGAGCCTAAAATGCATAACTTTTCGAGCTCTATCCAATGGTAAAGTCAAAAAGTTCGCATGAACAGCTAAAAGTTTCTCACCTGTGCGTAAAGGGAGACGCAATTCGTGGTGCGAAATGAAGAAAAACATAATTTTGAGAAAACTGGTAACTCCAATCGAAAATATGAGTAGTCCAATGGATCGGGAGCGTAATTTCCAATAAAAATGAGTATAAAGTTTGTGAGAATCCAAGGTGTAGGCAAGGAGAAGTCGAAAAAGTAAGATGAAAATTTTCTGTGTGAATACGCAACCCCTTGCGTTCAGCGAGTTGGCAATTCGCGCGCGAATAGCCAACTCGTTTTCCACAAGTCGGGAACCCGGTTTCAAAAGCCAACTCTCTGACCATTGCGTAGCGATAGACACAAGGTCGTTGCGTACGGAAAAAAAAATTTAAAACCGGGTACCCGGTTCCGTCGACGAAAGTTGACCTAAACCTTGAGAAAACCTTATTTTTCCCTTTCTTTTGGCCTCCCATACATGAAACACCATTGATGACGAACCAAAGCTCCAAAAACACTCAAATCCCATCATCAAAACACCAAAATATCACCAATCTTTCTTTCTAAACATCATCCAAACACACAATCATATCATAGATCTTCCCAAAACAACAAAGAATTCAAACTTTCATCCCAATTTTTCTTTCACCAAAGCTTAAAGTTTATCCATTAAACCTTTCCCAAACCTTGAAATATTTATGACCCAGCTCAGAATACACCATAGTTCATATCCATACACCTTCAAGAACACTAAAATCACAGTTTCATCCAAAACTTTTGAGAGTTCTTGAAGCTTTGAGTTTAGGGTCATCAAAGATGACCATGAAGGTTGGAAAAGGTACAGAGAACATGATGAAGAGAGAAAATTGGGTATTGAGGGAAGATTTTCGTAGAGGAGATGATGATTAGAGAGCTAGGAATAGATGAAAACATGGGAAATTTGACAAAAAGTTCGAGGTGGTGAAGAACACTTTATTCAAGATAAACGCAACCATTAATGATCCTTACAACTTGATGAAGAAGAATTCAAAACCTCAACATGGACGCAACACTGATAACCAGCCTCGCGTTGGTTAAGATACGTTTTCTATCCCTTCTCATTTAGTGTAGATTAGTTTATTTGATTTAAGTCTTTTCGAGTCGTGGGGACACGACTCATTTTTGAGTTTGGGTGGGGTTCGTTGTCTCATCCTAGGTTTACGTGTTATTTGTTTTAATCGCTTTCAATAAAATTATTTAGGAGTTGCATTTGACTGTAGAAGATCTTAAATGTCCCCATTAAGCGTGTTTTTGATAAATCTATGATAGTAAATAGTGTACTTTAGGAGTTAGTATAAAACGCACTTTAATTGCATGCAAACATAGGTAATGGATAGGAAGAAATTAAATGAACAATGCAAAAGAAGTAAACTTGTACTTAAGGAAAATGTTTGGTTTGTAGAACGTGAGATTCTAATTAGTAGAGAATCCACTTAGATATGAACTAAAGGCAAGCTATGTATTTAGGAAAATGATAGAGGCAGTTCTTTGTTAGCCATTTGAGACCGTTTTAGCCTTCTATCCCTTGTATTAATATTATCCTTCTTAGCCCAATTTTAAGCCTTAAAGCCTTTTCTTTTGTCGCCACGATATAAGTCCATATCCCCTTAGTTTATTAGGCATTCCCAAATGACCCGCACTTGAATCACGATCCTAAGACCTATCTCGAGCTTGAGTTTGGGGTGGTGGGTCCATCTTTGGGATATTACATTGGGAGGGAATTATATGTGTTTATATTGAGGCACAAATTCAGATGATGATAATATTTGTAACCCTTTGCCAGGATTGGAAAAAAAAAGAGAAAAAAATGAAGTTCTCAATACAGTAGGATCCGGGAACCCAGATTTCACAAAACCGGGAACCCGGTTTGCTTCTGTAGAAAAAAAGAAGAAAATAAATGAAAAAAAGAAAAAGAATAAATAAAGAAAGAATAAATATCTGGCAAAGCGGAATAATCTGAAAATCATCTTAATATGTATTGGGTTAGCATTGGGACGCTAAATTAGTGCGTCAAATGGGTTGAGTGAGAACATTATATGAGTGTAAACTCAAGCTCGTGGACAGTTGTTGATGGTAAGTGAGGAGAGGGCCAAAATCTCACTTCAAATTTACCAAATATACATACCATATCGTGCCTAAGCCTACGCCAAAACCATAAAGTCCTCGTGATTCCTAGGTGCATAGTGAGTTTGTAATTCACCTAATAGGGAGTATACTAAGTGGAGCGTTCAAAGCGAGTGAGGATCAATGAGCACCCTATAGCCATCATAATGAGATAAGTACAAGTGTAACCTTCTAGCATTGCGACTTTAATTTGATAATTGATATTATTTGTGTTTGATTTTTCATGATAGGTGTATGTGTATATTAATTCCTAACTTTTGCTAGATGAGATTTATTTTAAGAATTGCTTTGGGTGTATTTACTTGCTTCTATATTCTTGCATCCACTTCAAGCCCTTGTTTTTAGTTTTACTTTGTCGGGACGACAAAAGTTTGAGTTTGGGGTCTTGATATCTCCCTAAATGTTCTAATTTTATTCCCTTAGGAGACATCATTTTTTGTGTTTATTTGACTAATTCGATAGACTTTTAGTGTTAATTTGTTATATTTCATTTTTCCTCCTTGGATTTTAGTATTTTTCATTTATTAAGCTTTTGCGCGTAATATGGGTTATTTTTAGTGAAAAGTTTGTAGGTTTTAAATATTGGAAAAGTGAGGAATCAAGAAGTAATGTCATAGATCGTGGAAAAGAAGTCAACGACAATAAAGAATATCCCGAAGAGTTGATTTAGGAAGCTGCAAATCTGGAAGGCTGATGTTGATTGCTGATTTCGAGCTACGTAGACGTAGATTCAGCCTCTGAGTTGTAAAGAATATTTATTCCTTATTGAGTTATGAAGATTTAGCCACTTGAAAAGATCAATTCCAAGTTGAAATGAGAAAGTTAAAGCTGTTTTAGTGGAGGTTGTACAGCAGTTACGGGATTTGGACTAAGATAATGGACTTGGGCTTTTTAATATTTCACTAATTAACCTAAGTAAAAGCCCTACTCCGAGTTTAGCACTATAAATAAGCCTTTAGACCTCATTATTCAGTACCTCTTATTTTATTCTTCAAATTAAATCATCATCAGAAGAGAATGTCCAGAGAAAAAGTCAGAAGCAAGGAAAAGGAGAAAGCTAAGAGCTGGAGAAAGTCATCTTCTCCAAATCACAGCCAAACCCAATTCTTAATTAGGTTCTATCTTTTATTTCTGTAATTTGTAAACATGAATTCTTTTTATTTTTGCTTAGTTTTTAATATTAGTATGAGCTAAATTTAATTAGTACTTGAGAACGCATTAATGGGCTGAGCCCCAAATTTATATTATTTAATGTTTTAGCTTATGGGACTGTATGATTTAATTCGAATTGGGTAATTAGTAATTTTTATTATCTTGCAATTATTTACTATTCTTGGACTGATCAATCAATAATAGGAATTAGTAACTATGCTATTCATTATAGTGGTGTAATGATCACCTTGACGGGGGGTTTAGTTACAGAACTATTTAATAAATGTAGGATATAGATTATTGATTTTGACGGACTTAGTTAATCCTATAGCCAATTGGGTAGAGTACTTAACCATTCGAAAGGTGGATTATAATCACCCTGAAGGGGTTTGTAACACCCTAGAATAGCTCCTTAGTCCACCCTGACGGGGGTAAGGAGAATATTGAATCCCGACTATTATTAATGACCAATTCGTCCCTTAAACAAGACATTAATTGAATAGATTTAGGTGAAACCCTAGCGTTACTCAAGTACTATATCTCTCTTTCGTGTCTACTCATTTTACTTTTCTTGCGTCTAGCTTAGTATTTGCATTACTTTTATTTTAGTTTAAGTTATTTAGTATTTTAATTATTTGTATTAGTAATAGAAAACCAAACAAACAATATATCAATTATCTGTTCTTATTTGCAATTAGCCACTATTTATTAAGCATTAGAGTCAACCTATTCCATCCTTGTGAACGAATCTGTTATCACATATATTACTTGGGACAACTGTACACTTGCAGTTAGTGGTTCCTCTATTTTATTGCATTATTTTAGAAAACACAAGGACCCACCACTATTCTACTAGAGGCGGAAGGTGGTGCTAGACACTAGGAAGAAGCTCAGGATCGTTTCTTCGGGGACCTCCATTCTTGAAAACTGAGAAGGATACCATTTTGTTCTTTAGTATGATTGACGGCGGTGCTTCCATTTATCCTTGTATACATATGGATTTCATCAGTGGTTTCTTAGTTGGTTTGAAAATTGATAGAGCGTGAAATGTCCAACCAATAGAAATACACGAAAATTCTAACTCTGGCGTTTCTTGTAGATTATGCTTTAGTTGGATATATCTTTGGACAAATTTAGTAACCTGAAATCAGACAAAGGTCTGAACCACATGGAGGTGTGCATCCTGAAGGCACTATGACGGTTCAATTATTATTAGGGCTGGTGAGAATATATATGGGATAACTTGGGTACTAAAAATAAAAATTCAATTAAAATTAATTTTAATTATTTGTGGCCTCTATATAGAAAAAAGTAGGATGAACTTTGTTTTGGTCTTAAGGAGGGCTCTCGAAAACCCTATGGGTTACATGCTATTGCTTATCTCTTATTAATTGAATTGTTGTTATCCCTAATCTTAATTATCATACCTGAAGCCACTAATATCGTTTCCTAAACAATATTACAAAACCACCCTACATAAGCACATGCTCATCTCCACGCCTTAACCACCAATTTAATCTACATTTTCCTTAACCACATACCACCTTTGTTTGTATAGATGATGTCTCCCTAATTGTTCTTATTTTCGACCCTTGGGAGACATCATTTTTTGTGTTTATTTAATTAATATGATAGACTTTTGGACTAAATTTGCAATAATCCGGAATTACCTTTTTATTTCTAGCATTTTTAATTTATTAAGCTTTTGCGCGTAATATTGGTATTTTTAGTGTAAAGTTTACAGGTTTTAGATGCTAGCTAGGAGAGGAATCCGAGGAGAAAGTCAAAGATCAAAAGATAGAGTCAAGACTTGAAGATAAATCCCGAAGATATTATTTTTAGAGCTGAAAATCCATTTTCCAGGCCATAGAGTGCTGATTTCGAGGTGCTTAAGCGATGATTTAGCCACTGACCTTTGAAGAGAAAACATTCCTTATCAAGTTACGGAACTTTAGCAACTGGAATGAGGTCAATCGGAGTCATAACGCATCGGGAAAAGCCGTTTTAGTGAAGGTGTATCAGCAGTTACGGGATTTTGGGCTTAGAAAGTGGGCTTGGACATTTAATTAGTATTTTATTTTCTGGTCCAAGCCCTAATCCGTTTTTATGCTTATAAATGGAGGTCTGGACTTCTATTTTTCAGACAATTCATTCTTTACAATTAAAAACATCAGAGAGAAGCAACAGAAGGAAGGAAAAAGAAGCTGCTAGAGCTGGAGTGGGTCTATAGCTCCGTTCTCATTCATTCCAATTCCGGAAATTAGGTTTCTTTTATCTTTTATTTGTAATCAGTTATGAATTCCATTTATTTTAATTTAGTATTTCTTTTTAATATGAGCTAAACAATTCATAGTGCTTGAGAACAAACAATGGGTGAATCCAAATTTTATGAAATAACGAATGTTGAATTTGGGTTTTTATTGAATTAAACTAAATTAGGGCTTTTACTCTTTTCAATAAATTGAGATTATTTTACTGTTTTTAGCGTCATGAACTAGGAACAGGTGTTAGTATTTAGGCTATTCCAATTAGTGGCAATTGGATCATCCTGACGGAGGGTTTAGATACAGAACCATTCATTCAATCTAGGATAGAAGCTATTGATTCTGACGAACTTAGCTAATTCTAGGGCCAATGAGGTAATAAAACTTAAACATCCAACGGTGGATCATATTTACCCTGACGGGACTAGTGACACTTTAGGATCGCCTTATAGTCCACCCTGACGGGGGTATAAGGAATTTAGAATCCCGACCATTGTAATTGACCAATTTAGCCCTTAAACAACATAAGTTAGGAAATAGGATTGGGAGGATCCTTGCGTTCTCAAGTACTACATCTCATATTGTGTTTTCACTCATTTTACTTGCGTCTTAGCTTTTACTTGCATTTATAATTTGTCTTTCATTTAGTAGTTTTAATAAACAAAACCAAACAAACATTTTATTATCTTTTACTTTCATAAGTGCATCAATCACTACTTGCTAAACATTGTGATCAACCATCCGTCCTTGGAACGAATCTGTATTATCATACATACTACTTGGGACAACCCTACACTTGCGGTTGTGGTTCGATTAGCATTTACATTTATTTTTAGAACACACAAAGGACCACCAAGTTTTTGGCGCCGCTGCCGGGAACGGTAGCGTGTGACCACGATGTTTATCCTTTAGTGATAGTTGCATTTATTTTTATTTTTGTTTTTATCAGTTTTACGCTTTTTGCTTGTTTAGTCTTTTCAGGTTTTTAGGTTTGGTGTATGCGAAGAAGGCTCAGATTTGAACCACCAGTTAAATTCCTTGATAATCCGGATTCGTTAATCAGACTTGCAAATAAGAAAAGAAGAGAACAAGAGGAAAAAGAAATGGCGAATATTCAAGATCCATGGTTTACTAATGGTCCACCAGAAGTTCCATTCTGTGCTCCTGCTATAGGAGTAGGTGCTCCAGATATTAATGTTCCGCGATTCCGTCCAGATTCGGGTATGTTAGCTCAATTCCAAAATTTTGGAAATTTTCGTGGTAGACCATCAGAAGATCCTCTTAGAGCAGTACAGAAATTCAAACAGATATGTGATTCTTATATCACACAAGGAGTCTCAAGAGAACAGATGTATTTTGCTGCGTTTAAATTTTTTGTGATTGATGGAGCGAGTGAATGGCACGATACGCAAGATCCTACGAAGATAACCAACTGGGACCAATTAGAGATTGCTTTCTTTGACAGGTATTACCCAAGTAACATGAGATTAGATGCTGAGTTAGAATTGACGCACTTCCGTCAAGAATATGAGGAAACTGTGGGTAAGAGTTGGACAAGATTTCAGATGTGTTTGCGTAAAGTTCCCAATCATGGCTTTTCAGAACAACAACAGTTAAAGATCTTTTATAGAGGCCTTGATGGAACTTCAAGAGAGAAATTGGATACGTTATGTGGAGCAGGTTTTCTTCAAATTCAACCCGCTCATGCAAAGATCATTTTAGAAAGAATAGTCAAGAATGAAGTTGGGTGGAATTCAGTGAGAACACCAATTAAGGGAGTGAATAAAGTTGATATGGAAGAAAAATATGCTACGCTTGAGAATAAGATTCAGAATACTATAGAGCAACAATTGAAGCAGCTTACTTTAGCTGTAAAAGAAGGTTTTTCGGGTAAGAAGGTAGCTGTGCATGCTGCACAAGAGGTTTATATGTGTTCGATTTGTAAGGTAGATGATCATGATGAGGAAAGTTGTCCGAATAATCAAGAGTCCGTGATGTTTATGTCCAATAGAGGTAACTTCAATTCGAGTGGAAACGGATATCAGCCTAACAGAAACCATCCTGGGTTTCAATACTCAAATCCTAATGGGGCAGCCAATCCTACACATGCGTATCAGCCGCATCCCCAAGGTAACAACTACAATCCAAGACCACAAAATAATTATCAAGGAGGACAGAATCAGGGAAATTATGTTCAGAGACAAGCTCCTCAAGACAATTATAATGACACAATGAATCAGAAAGTCTTACCTGCCTATCCACAAGAAGGTGTAGTTACCCTTCAGAAAACTGTTGAAAGTTTGATTGCTCTTCAGACACAAGCTATGGAACGTCAAAATGCAGCCGAAGCAAATATGAAGTTGTTCCAGAATCAGCTAAGTCAAATAAATAAACAACTGAATCAACGTCCACAAGGGCAACTCCCTAGCGATACTGAGAATCCAATCCAAATCGAAGATTGTAAAGCTATTACTCTCAGAAGTGGTAAGAACCTTCCTCCACCTCCTTTTCCGGTTATGAAAGAAAAAGAAGTTAGAAAAGAAAAAGAGGTGGTGAATGAAGATAAAGATGTTGAAGTGGAAGAAGTGGAGAGATCTAATGAAATTCCGAAAAAGAAAGATGATGCTATAATAAACCGTCCTCCTCCACCATTTCCATCGAGAGTTCAAAAGAAGGGTGATATGGCTGATTATCAAAAATTCTTTAACAAGGTAAGAGGTCTTAGCATAAATATTCCGTTGCTAGAAGCTATTCGAGATGTACCCAAGTATGCTAAGTTTTTGAAACGAGCCCTCACCAACAAAAGGCCGTATTGTGATAATGAGATGATTGGTCTCCCTGAGGAATGTAGTGCTATTTGTCAAGGTAAATTACCTCCAAAGTTAGTTGATCCTGGGAGCTTTACAATTCCGATATCTATTGGTAATGAGTGGAGAGGAAAAGCACTATGTGACTTGGGTGCAAGCATAAATCTTATGCCCAAATCAATCTTTGATAAGCTTAATATTGAAGCAAGACCCACTTCTATGGTCTTGCAAATGGCAGATCGATCTCTTGCACATCCAGAAGGCCGAATCGAAGATGTCCTCGTTAAGGCAGGTACGTTAATTTTTCCCGCTGATTTCATTATACTTGATTACGACGCGGATAGGAATGTCCCCATTATTTTGGGAAGACCATTCCTAGCCACGGGGCGTACCTTGATTGATGTAGAGAACGGAGAAATGATTATGAGAATCCAAGACGAGGAGATGAAGTTTAATGTGTTTAGACCTATGAAGTTTCCGGATTCCAAGGAAGAATGTTTTCGTGTAGATGTAATGGAACCGGTAGGAAAAGTGCCAATTAATGTTGTGGACACTTTAGCGGTGGAGGAGAAAGAGCTACGAAAGAAACCACCAATTAAAGCTCCTCCATACCCTAAAAATCCACAACTCAATCATGCAAAGAAGAAAGAGAAAGCACGTGCCACGAGGGTTCCGAAGGAACCTAAGAAAGAAAGAAAGAAAAAGGGGTTCAAAGTAGGTGAAGAAGTAGCTATGAAAAATCCTAAACCCCCTCCTAAGGTACGTGAATCAAAAAGTTCTTGGCTAGGACCATTCATGGTCGCGAAGGTTATCTCAGATAAACTAGTAGGAATAAAAGCTAAGGGATGCAAATTTCGAGTTGCAAATATTGACAACCTCACTCACTGCTGGGGAGGTTATGTCAATGACTAATAAATGAGGTAAAACAAAAGCCAATTTCTTGTATAATAGCTGAGTTTTTAAGTTTTTGCAATTTAGATTAGTTTGATTTTCGTAATTTTAGTGTTTATTATTAAGAAATGAGGAAGGGTAGTTGTTTTTGATGATTTCAGGGGTAAAAAGGTCACGAGTTTGGGGTCGATGAGGCGAAAATAGGAGAAAAATAGGTTGGATGTCCAGGAGAAACCGGGAACCCGGTTTTGGAGCTGGTACCAACCTTATACACGCAACACCTGGCGTCTTGGTTCACGACACAGCGTCGGAACCGGGTACCTGGTTTTTCGAAACCAGGAACCCGGTTTTGATGCTGTAGTTTTTGAAAAGTTCTGACCCAGCGTCTTGGTGGCTTGCGTTTTGGCGCGTTTTGACTCGCGCCATCGACACAAATTCGGGTACCCGCATTTGGCGAAACCGGGTACCCGGTTTCGGAGCTGCAACTTGTGATTTTCTGACCCGGCGTTTTGAGTAGCTGCGTTTTGGCGCGTTTTGACTCGCGCCATCGACAAAATCCGGGTACCCGCATTTCACAGAACCGGGAACCCGGTTTCGGCGAGTGAAATTTCTGACCCAGCGTCTTGGGTTCCAGCGTTTTGGTGCGTCTCGAGGGTTGAAAAAAAAAAAGAGTATTTTTATTTTTTCCGCGCCGTCACAGCGACGCGGAACCGGGAACCCGGATTTTCGAAACCGGGAACCCGGTTTGCATCTGTGATAGGGCCGTTTTGAAGATTTTTAGCCCTATATTTTTACCTCTTTCTTCAACCCAGCCTCCAAAAACACTCCGAAAACCTAGAATTTCCTGAACATTATCATCTACAACCACACAATCCTCAAATCTTACTCTCTTTCACCACAAAAACATGCAATCAACTCATCTCCCATCCAAAATACGATAAAATTCCCACTTTCCTCCGATTGTTCTTCATCCAATCTTCAACTTAAATCCAATTCCCTCTTCCCCCACATCAATTAGCCTTTACCCATCTCATATTCCACCATAATCTTCAAGTCTTAAGTCTCAAAACATCAAAGTTCTAAGCCTTAGCTTCTCACTATTTGAAGTTTTGAGTTTGGGGTGGAAAGAGATGCTTATCAGAACCGTTTTCATGTGTACTTATCGAAGGAATTCTCCAAGAAACAGAAACACTTTTGGTACTGTTCAAGAACAAGATATTGAGATTCCTAATTCGCGTTGCAAACACAAGACTGAAAAGGTTAAAATTTAAAGCTAATCCGAAGAAGAGGAAAGTGATTGAGGAACCTGAAAGTGAGGAAGAAAATGATCCGATGATGAATTGAAATCGAAAATCAAGGTGTTGGAAGAGAATCAGGATACGAGATGCGCTATTTTGGGAAACGTTACAAACAAGTTGAACTTTATTTGTTCAAAGCACAACTTACGATGCCTAGACGCGAGATAAAGTTCATGGACGCAACACCGACAACCAGCCTCGCGCTGGTTCAGATACGTTTTCTATCCCTTCTCATTTAGTGTAGATTATTTTATTGCTTTGAGTCTTTTCGAGTCGTGGGGACACGACTCATTTTTGAGTTTGGGGTGGGGTTCGTTGCCTCATCCCAGTTTTTATGTGTTATATGTTTTATTTGCTTTCAATAAAAGAATTTTCGGAGTTGCGTTTGACTGTAGAAATTTTTAAATATCCCTTTAAGCATACTTTTGATGAATCTATGATAGTAAATAGTGGACTTTAGGGATTGATATAAAACGCACTTACAATTGCATGCGAACATAGGTAATTGATAGGAAAAATTAATGAACAATGCAAATGAAGTAAGCTTGTACTCAAGGAATATGTTTGGTGTGTAGAACGTGAAATCCTAATTAGTAGAGAACCCACCTAGATATGAACTAAAGACAAGCTATGTACTTAGGAAAATGATAGGGGCAGTTCTTTGTTAACCATTTGTGCCTTTTTAGCCTTCTATCCCTTGTATTAATTATTATCCGTCTTAGCCCACTTTGAGCCTTTAGCCTTTTCTTTGTAGCCACGATATAAGCCATTATCCCTTAGATTATTAGGCATGACCATATGACCCGCACTTGAATCACAATCCTGAGACATGTCTCGAGCTTGAGTTTGGGGTGGTAGGACCACATATGGGGAATTTATTGGGTAGGGATCGATGTGCTTTGTATTGTAGCACAATTGCAGATGATATATACTTGTAACCATTTGCCGGGAATGAAAAAAAAATGAAAAAGAAAGAAAAAAATGAAAAAAAAAGTTGAAAAGTCATACAGTAGGAACCGGGAACCCGGATTCGTCAAAACCGGGAACCCGGTTTGCTTCTGTACAAAAAAAAAGAGAAAAGAAAATAAAAAGAAAAATATGAATGAATAAATCCGGCAAAGTGGAATTCTTCTGAAAATCATCTTGTTTATAGTGGGTAGACATGGGACGCTAAATTGTTGCGTATATGGGTGAGTGAGAACATCTTTTGAGCGTTAACTCAAGCTCGAGGACATTGTTGATGGTAAGTGAGGAGAGAGCCAAAAGCTCACTTCAAATTTACCAAATATACATCCACACCCGTCCTTAAGCCAATATTATGACCATAAAGACCTCGTGATTCCTAAGTGCATAGTGAATTTATGATTCTGTTGATAGGGAATACACTAGGTGGAACGTTCAAAGCGAAGTTAGGATTAATGACCACCCTATAGCCATCATGCAGAGATGAGTACAAGTGTAACCTTCAAGCATTGCGACTTTAATTTTATGATTGAGATTATTTGTGTTTGATGTTGCATGATTAGTGTATGTATATGTTAGTTCTTAAAGTTTTGCTATATGAGATTTATCTTAAGAATTGATTTAGGGTTTATTTGCTAGCTTCTACTTGTTTATACGCTTACTTCTACCCCTTTGTTTTGTTTTACTTTGTCGGGACGACAAAGGTTTGAGTTGGGGGTCTTGATGTCTCCCTAATTGTTCTTATTTTCGACCCTTGGGAGACATCATTTTTGGTGTTTATTTAATTAATATGATAGACTTTTGGACTAAATTTGCAATAATCCGGAATTACCTTTTTATTTCTAGCATTTTTAATTTATTAAGCTTTTGCGCGTAATATTGGTATTTTTAGTGTAAAGTTTACAGGTTTTAGATGCTAGCTAGGAGAGGAATCCGAGGAGAAAGTCAAAGATCAAAAGATAGAGTCAAGACTTGAAGATAAATCCCGAAGATATTATTTTTAGAGCTGAAAATCCATTTTCCAGGCCATAGAGTGCTGATTTCGAGGTGCTTAAGCGATGATTTAGCCACTGACCTTTGAAGAGAAAACATTCCTTATCAAGTTACGGAACTTTAGCAACTGGAATGAGGTCAATCGGAGTCATAACGCATCGGGAAAAGCCGTTTTAGTGAAGGTGTATCAGCAGTTACGGGATTTTGGGCTTAGAAAGTGGGCTTGGACATTTAATTAGTATTTTATTTTCTGGTCCAAGCCCTAATCCGTTTTTATGCTTATAAATGGAGGTCTGGACTTCTATTTTTCAGACAATTCATTCTTTACAATTAAAAACATCAGAGAGAAGCAACAGAAGGAAGGAAGAAGAAGCTGCTAGAGCTGGAGTGGGTCTATAGCTCCGTTCTCATTCATTCCAATTCCGGAAATTAGGTTTCTTTTATCTTTTATTTGTAATCAGTTATGAATTCCATTTATTTTAATTTAGTATTTCTTTTTAATATGAGCTAAACAATTCATAGTGCTTGAGAACAAACAATGGGTGAATCCAAATTTTATGAAATAACGAATGTTGAATTTGGGTTTTTATTGAATTAAACTAAATTAGGGCTTTTACTCTTTTCAATAAATTGAGATTATTTTACTGTTTTTAGCGTCATGAACTAGGAACAGGTGTTAGTATTTAGGCTATTCCAATTAGTGGCAATTGGATCATCCTGACGGAGGGTTTAGATACAGAACCATTCATTCAATCTAGGATAGAAGCTATTGATTCTGACGAACTTAGCTAATTCTAGGGCCAATGAGGTAATAAAACTTAAACATCCAACGGTGGATCATATTTACCCTGACGGGACTAGTGACACTTTAGGATCGCCTTATAGTCCACCCTGACGGGGGTATAAGGAATTTAGAATCCCGACCATTGTAATTGACCAATTTAGCCCTTAAACAACATAAGTTAGGAAATAGGATTGGGAGGATCCTTGCGTTCTCAAGTACTACATCTCATATTGTGTTTTCACTCATTTTACTTGCGTCTTAGCTTTTACTTGCATTTATAATTTGTCTTTCATTTAGTAGTTTTAATAAACAAAACCAAACAAACATTTTATTATCTTTTACTTTCATAAGTGCATCAATCACTACTTGCTAAACATTGTGATCAACCATCCGTCCTTGGAACGAATCTGTATTATCATACATACTACTTGGGACAACCCTACACTTGCGGTTGTGGTTCGATTAGCATTTACATTTATTTTTAGAACACACAAAGGACCACCAATAGAGCTTAAGCTAAACCTAATCATTGATTTCTATCCAAAGTATAAGACAACCCCAAGATATATATATATATATATATATATATATATATATATATATATATATATATATATATATATATAGATAGATAGATAGAGAGAGAGAGAGAGAGAGAGAGAGAGAGAGAGAGAGAGAGAGAGAGAGAGAGAGAGAGAGAGAGAGAGAGAGAGAGAGAGAGAGAGAGAGAGAGTAATGACATGCATTCACTTTTATCCAAACAATATATTTTGTCATTGTTATTCATGCCTTTCTCTATTCAGTGTATACCATTTACAATTTAAGGCTATTTATCGTGACCTGGATTAAATAAGTGAGTTTCTGCAACACTCATCTGGCCAACGAGCGACAATGAAATTATAATCAAGTAGTACACTCTTAATGATATCTATATATCATACTGAAAGGTTTTAACACCATCAAAGCAAGGAAACTCCAAAAAATAACAAAAATTGAACCTCACAAGTACAGATAGATACGAACATTATACATATTTTTTAAAGAAAAACTTGGATTCTCTTGGCAATTTAATCTTTTCAACAAAAATTGTTTCTAGTTAATAACAACTTCAATCTATATCTATTTATTATAAGAATAACATGGGAAAGGATAAAGAAGTGAAAAAATATTTATAAAAATTATTGATATGGCGGTTCACATTGATCAATTCGAGGGAGAACAATCATTTTATACAAATTAATTGAGTCACGATTCACCATTAGTGGAATTTTGTAAAAAAATCTTTCCATATGGGTTCGTTTTGAGTGTGAAGGAGAAGAAGGACATGGAAGGGGAGGGAGAAGATAAATGAAGACCGCAAAAATTGTAGTACAGGGGTATTTTAGTCTTTTTTTAATATGTTAGAAATTAGAAAAATAAACAAAACCACCAATATTCGCAACTATGGCGCGTGGTTGCCACAAAAATTAAAAGTGGGGTTTTGGTGGCTATTATTGTTGAACAAAAGGGCTTATGTGCCTATTTTTTATTCGATGAGTTTCTAAACTTAATTAATTAGACCACGGGGGCTTCGGGGTCATTACCAAATATAGAAAGTACATATATATAACATTTCTCTTGTAATAGATCTAAAATCTTTGTATATATTATGAAACCCTAATCGTTGCCGCCGCCTATCTCTCTCCCCCACACATACATAAACACAAATTCAAATGCTTTTGCTTCTCTCTTTGTAACTAGTATCTTTGTCATAACTTAGCTTTAACCATCACCATTACTGTAACTATTATATTATTTGTAAAACACCCTCTTCACATGTATTTTTCACAATTGATATAATATTTTCATTATTTACTGGCGATCAAAGTAAACTTTTAATAGAGATCTATGTGGTGAGTATCTTGGAAGTACAAATAATTATCCATATGGAAAGATATTTTAACATAATAATGGGGAGATTCCAATTTGGTAAATTCTATGACTAATTTTAAGGTGAATATATTAAAATTATATTTTATCTGGTAACAAGTATTTAGTCTCTTATCTTGCAATATATTTGTATTTTTGCCTAATTTATTAGTTATTATTGATTGTATGATTCAAGTAATATTATGTATGCACATATACATTCACATAAGTCTTTATGTGTGTAAAAATGTATAATTAGTTTTAGAATATATTTATATATGTACTCTACTCATATCGGTGATTTTGTTTCTATATTTATAAATAAGGAATAATCATAATTCATGTGCAATCATACAAAATTGATTAGATGATTAATTTTTTTTATCTTGTGCCAGGTTATACATTTGGTGAAAAGATTTATACTTCAAAACAAAAGATCGTTGGTCATGCCATTTCTATTAAGTATGATTTTATTTCTTATATAACTCTTTTTTATTAATTTTACTATAACTTGTTATAAAAAATGTTTTGACATATTTGATGGTAATAAAATTTAAATATACTAATTTTATACTGATTGAGATCTAGATGCTAAATAATTAATTTATTTATCATATAGTTCCATGTCCCATGGGATTAATTGTTTTTTTATAGATGTATGGGTGGTCTGGGCCAACTTGTGCGCACCACGACTAATATCACGATTAATTGTTGTATGAGTCCTTTTATGGTATAAACAATATCATTTTTAAATCAGTTGATAGTAAATGGTATATACCATCAAAATAACACCAGTTTTTTGATATAATTTGATTGGATCTGAATTAAAAATGAGGTAAGATAATTGAAGTAAATAAATATATTAATAATTTATATTCAATCAAATTATATCGTGTTATTGGTGATATTTTAAGGATGAATATTTGATGGTATATCATTAATCATAAGCTATCAAATTTTTGATAATCTATATAATAAAGTATCAATTACCAAACTCTCTTATATTCTCTCACCCCCTAAATACTCATAATTCCTTCATTTGTCTCATAATCATATTCAAATATCAAGTCACATATTTTTTTTTGTTAACCCTTATCTTATTCAGCTCAAATCTTTCCCCTCTCACATTCTTCTTCTTCTTTTCATCCCCGCTCCATCTCCTTTGTGTATACATACCACCGCCACATCCATCCCCTACACCATTAAAACTATCCTTATAAATCCTTAACTCACCCTAAACCTCTCATAACCCCACATAAATATTGTATCTTCAATAAACCTTATTTTTTCTCCCATTCCTCTTTTTTGTATTCGTCGAGTTTTGAATAGGATTTGGTTGGGCATGTGTAGTCGCTCAGATTTGGTATTAGTCACGGTGTGGGTTGATAAAAATAATCTAAAAATTGAATCTTGTGTCTTGCAGTTGAAAAAGATTTGCAACAGTTCATATGTTCAGAAGTGGACCAGATATTGACTTCGCAGAACATCTACAAATCCCGCTGAACAATAGTTTAATTGGGGCATGACTAGACTGCCTCGAACTGTATATGGAATAACATATGCTTTCTAATCGAAAATGATGACTCGTTGAATAAAAAATGTGATATTTAGGTATAAATTGTTTATTATTTATGCAACTATGTTATACTAAATTGCTGATTTTGCTTAAATATTATTGTTGGTGCACAGGCTATCAAGATTAGAAGAGAAAGAAAAGGAACCAAATGGAATCGAAACAAAATACATTCTTTGCGCAAGTAGTTAATCAGACAAGGGAGCTTCAATTGCAAATGCAAGCTTCTCAAAAGAGGAGAAAACAAAAAACGATGGTGTTTAGGTGATCCATGTTATTTTATTTAGTATAATAGTTTATGTGATGTATGTGTGTTTATTGAGGAGGATTAAGTGTTTTTTGTGTTATGTTATGTAGTCATGTCATGGAAGACAAAGGCAAAGAGCTACAAGGCAAGAGAAATAGAGGTTCCAAGCTTTAAAAACTGATGATCAGACAAAGGCAAAGAGCTACAAGGCAAGAGAAATAGAGGTTCCACACTTTAAAAACTGATGATCAGACAAAGGCAAAGAGCTACAAGGCAAGAGAAGCAGAGGTTCCAAGCTTTACAAACTGATGATCAAGATGCTTACATGAAAATGGTTGAGGAGGGTAAAAATGAGCGTTTAACTATGCTTGTTGGTAAAACTAACAAATAAAGAACTTATGTAATGTTTGAATTCATATTTTTAAAGGAAAGGAAAGGAAAAATGATATGAATAAAAGTTCCTTTCCTTAGTTTGGTACCTCAATTGTTTGTACAATTCTTTGGATTCCTTTAATAATGCCACTTCTTTAATTCTTCCATTCTGGAGCCATTTCAAAGGAAAAGAAATGATTATTTAATTAAATATCTCAAATAATCTTATAACTTTTATGTATAATGGTTTACATAATATCAAAAGGGTATAAAAAAAGTTGTAGGAAGTATTACTTCCTGATCGACATGACCTCATTTGTAACAAAAAAAGGGGTATAAAAGTATAATTTATGTAAAATTATCCTTTCTTTTCCTTTAATAATATGAATCCAAACAAGAAATTACATAATCAGGTGATTACTTTTTTTTCTTTAGTATTATAATTATAATTCAAACACGTTTATTACTTTTCTTTCCATTCTTTTATTATTTTTATATTCCTATCATTTTATTTCCTTTGATTTTGTGGATCCAAACTATGCATTAAGGTTCTATACATGTATCGTGAAATCTTTTGACTCTCAAAATAAGATATGTGTGGTAGGCTGAATTCTTAATATCCTCCCATACTTATACATATTTCTTTACGTGATTATTATTATTATTATTATTATTATTATTATTATTATTATTATTATTATTATTATTATTATTATTACAATTTACAGTCTCTTTCCATGCTCAAAGGGTAATAGGTTATCCGGATAATCCAATACTTGAGCAACATTAGTCGAATATGTAGCGTGCAACCGTAACCGCTTGAAGATGGTGTTTACATCAATTAATCTAGATATTGTTCCAAATATTTTATTATTGATAATTAGTGTAATATGATTTGCAAATTGTAATGCTAACTATTCAGACGAGGAAGCTTCGGGAGTTTCCGTGAGCGAAAAACCCACATGTCAAGTTTTTAACGTATTTGACCTGTGGGCTAACCCTAAAGAGAGGGTTACAAAATATACATGTCAGCTTTTGCACTCCTTTTACAACACAAGAGAAGTAATAAGAAAAGCAAGGAGAGGTCATTAACATCTTTATCACCATTAAATATTTATAACACGTTAACTTTTTATTTAAAATATTATTCTTGAATTATGACTATGATTAACTTTATATTATTCATACACTAATATTTTTATTAACTTGGGACGATTCTTGATAAACCCTATAATTATGAATTGGGCTTTCGGTATGCATTTGGGATTTTTGCTTAATTGATGTTTATTTATTCAGATTGTCTAATATTTTGTATGAAATTGTTAATCACTACAAAGGTCATGTAATTAATTAGCACTATATTATGACTTATACCTGAGAAAGAGATTCATAGGTGAAACTAGATATTAGATGTGTTTATTGCTTACAGAACTAGGAGATCATAGGAATATACATAGCCATTAAAAAGGGAAAAAATCGTCATCGCCTAATAAATTTGTAGGATTATTTGGTAGAAACTCCTAGATCTAGAGGGTAGTCCCTAGTCACTTGGGAGATATTAAGGTGGATTTTAGAGTCCTGGTTAATGTGACTAGTAAACATAACCCTCATTCGACTTAAGCCTAACTTGTAGTTCTTCGGTAAATTGAATCATCCCGAGTTAGTTTACTTATAAAGTTTATCCCACTATTCGCATTTTAGTCCTTTTAATTATTAAATATTGAACTCAGCGTCGAGTACTTCTAAGTCAAGGGGCTCATCAAGTTGACCCCGACATTTGATCAGCCAGTGATCCTCCCTTTTGATCGTCCTGACTTCTCCTTTGCGAGTAATATTTTCGCCGATCATGTAGCCTTTATCTTCATATATTTAACTCTCTGGGCTTTTAGGTTCCCTAGTGTACGCACTCTAACTTTGTCGAACTGCGTTGTCTTGGATATCGATGACGGAAGGGTTTTGTTGTGGTTGTGTCGACTGTCGCGACAGTTGCTCTAATACTTGTCATAGGAATCAATGGAAATGTTGAGCGAACCTTGAGTTGAGCAACTTGTCCTTTACAAATATATGATTGGTGAAGTGGTGCTCAACACTAGAAAGAAGTTCGTGATCTTCTCTCTGGGGACCTCCATTCTCGACTACTGAGCGTGGTTCCATCTCGTCATTTAGTATGATTGGAGATGGTGCTTCCATTTTTGCTTGTCTCTGCAAACCTAATCTGCATATGTTTTACATCAGTGGTTTCATAGTGGGTTTAAAACTTGACAGAGCTTGAAATATCCAATCAATAGAAATACATGAATAGTGTAACTCTGGTGTCTCTTGTAGATGATGCTTGAGTTGGATCTATCTTTGGTTAAGTTCAGCGACCTGCGATCAAACAAAGTTCAGAACCACATGGAGGTATGCTTCCTGATGGCACTCTGGCGGTCAAACCATTACTAGGACCGAGAAGAATATATACGGATTAGATACGACTGTAATATAAATAGTGTAGGAATATAAGTGATACCCCTTTAGGCGCATGGCATGGATACTTATAGATAAGGAAAGCTCAGTATACATGGTTGAGGTTTTGGTGTATTTCTTAAGGAGATGCTCGGGAGCTAATGTCCATGGAGGGAGGGTTGACAAGATACGTTGCTTATGTATGTTTACGAATAAATATATACTTATAGTCAAGTCGAGTCTTCGGTGCTTAATCATATTGTCCTAATCGAGGACACGGTCTTATCGAAGTTTATGGCGTAGCATGAACGAGCCTATCACCCTCAGAGACTTTTTCTGCTCAGAGCCCACCTTCGAAGGTGGTGCACCGCGATCGATGGTTGATGATGTACAGTATCGATACTTAGTGACTGTTTGAACAAGTGCACAATGATCATTTTGTCACTTATATTTTCTCTTTATGTAGGTTTTGTTCTATTTAAACATGTTTTAGTATTTGGTCACATGTAAATTAGTTTGTGACTTCTGGTAAAAACAAATTTTTTCTTCTTTCCTTACTAGTTATTAAATCTATCTCCAAATCTTGTTGGGTCGAAATCCCAAAATTTAATCGATTCCTAAAGATGGAGAGTCAATATAAAAAAATATTAAGACAGAAATAAAATATAATCATAAACTAAACAAATATCATACAAGTTTAACTATCCATTTAACAACATGTTTATTATTATTTATTTATTTTTTGGTAAAAGTTAACCATAAATTACGAATGTTTGAATACAAAAATATCTCTTAAAATATTACATCAACTTGAAAACAATGAGAAACAACACCTAGCGAGATAAGGTGGGATTCCTGCACAATCGTTCTCTATAATCACATTAACAAACAACAAGCCTTTTACATCCATCCACGTCAAAAAGTACAAAACAAATGGTAATGATTAAATAAATCATTGATAATAACATAATTGTTTATCTTTTATTAATTTCCTGGAAAACAACTTTTTGAGTATCTAAACTCGAATTGTCCTTTAATGAGGCTATGTAGTCCCAAGTCGTAGCTCAGACAACCACCATATTATTTACCTCTTCTCGCAATGAATCAAATAACACAGTCGACAAATAACGTTCCCCAGAACTTGGAATTATCACCTGTATGAAAGTAAATCACACCTTAAAAAATTGTCTGTTAAAAGAACCCCTGGTTTATGACAACACCAAGAAAGCCAATACTAATACAAAACTAGCATTATATTTAAGAATCCATATAATCAGAGGTTTGTAACTTACAACAATGAGTTTTCCAGCATATTCAGCTCTTTTTCCTAATTCAACTGCAGCTGCTACTGCAGCACCTGAAGAAATGCCTACCTACAAAATATTCCAAAGTTATAATATTGGACAAAACTATGATATGAAATATATATTCATTAATCAACATACCAGTAACCCTTCTTTCAATGCGAGATTCTTTGCCATTTCAATCGATTCTTCACTAGTAACCTAAAAATCTCAATACAAGGAAGACTAATTACAATTCGTAATATTAGTGTAGCAGAAATTTTGTTTAGAAAACTTTTTACAAAGTCAACAAGATTAAAAGGCTTACATGGAGAATCTCATCGAGTAGGTCAACATCAAGCACAGCAGGAATAAAACCAGTGCCAATACCTTGAATCTTATGTGGTCCTATAACACACAAAGAGTAAGATAGAGAACTCACGCAAAGCTGGACCGTTATATTATAACTCACCA
This sequence comes from Nemophila menziesii, assembly GCA_029959085.1. Taxonomy (NCBI): domain Eukaryota; kingdom Viridiplantae; phylum Streptophyta; class Magnoliopsida; order Boraginales; family Hydrophyllaceae; genus Nemophila; species Nemophila menziesii. The sequence continues at coordinate 42,039,338 of JARWIR010000003.1, read as the reverse complement.
GGTTTTCCTCCACTTAAAATTTGGCTTTCAGTAGGTTCTACACCATACACCTGTTCATGAAAAAGAATAGTCAAAGAAGAATTAAAGAATATAACACAAACAAAAAACAAACCTTTATATTTGGATTTTTTTCCTTGAAGAATTTCCCTGCACCAGTGATTGTACCTCCTGTCCCAATCCCAGCAACAAATGCATCGATCTTGCCTTCAGAGCTATTCCATATCTCTGGTCCAGTTGTTTCATAGTGTATCTACATATTAACACTAGATATTATAAATATGCTACAAATCATATACGCATACAAGCTATTTATGTATAAAACACCTTAGGATTTGCAGGATTCTCGAATTGACGAAAGAAATGCCCATTAGGAGTTTTATCGAGAATCTCTTGAGCCTTTTGAAGAAGGCCATCAAGGCCTTTGGACGCGTCTGTTAGGTATAATTCAGCTCCAAGAGCTTTCATTATAATTCTTCTCTCAATACTAAAGGTATGTGGCATTAGTATAATGAGTTTGTATCCCTTAGCTGCAGCAATAAATGCAAGACCAATCCCTGTGTTACCGCTAGTTACTTCTATAAGAACATTCTTCAACCACCAATATACAAATATAAAATTAGAAAAGGGAATCGAAATTTCAATTAAAGTTATGTCCATAACTAATATGAATTATAAATGAAAATATTAAGAGTTATCTTAACACGGGATTTGCTAACCTTTCCAGGGGATATAAGGCCTTTATCTTCGGCATCTTTAATCATGCTATACCCGATCCTACACAATGAAAATTATATAAGCAACTCTTTCCTTCTTAACTTTCAACATAAATTGTAATTAGGGAAAGAGTATATTTTTCTCAAATTTTCACTTTAAAAAAAGTAGAACAGAAAAGACTCCTGAAATGTATTTATAATAGAAAGATGGGTAAATAACCTATACTTTTGACACTTTTGACAATTTAGTCCCTTATCTTGTAAGCATATGCGACAATGTTAGTCCTTTTTTTATTTATTCATTACATTATTGGAGTATGATAAAAGACAAAAATAGCCTAAAAAGTATTAAAGAAAAACACGATAAGACAAACCTGTCTTTGACACTGGAGCATGGTTCCATCATCTCCAACTTAGCAGCAATACGAGCTACACATCCATCCACTACCTTATTCAGGTATACCATTGGGGTATTTCCTATTAACTGGACATGGTGTGTTATTAAGGGAGGCATGGATTTAATGCTACAGTAGATCAAGAAGGAGTAATTTAAATGCAAAAGAAATTATATTACCTCAGTAACATCTTTTGCGATTTCACGTCTCTCCTCCATATTCAACTATGTAAAGTACTGCATACGAGTACAGATTCAAAGACTTACGGAGCAAATAAGATCACATAAGTGAAAGAACGCATATATCAAACAAAATGTCTTGTTTCTACGTCTTAATTGATACTAGACTATCTAAAAGCAGTAAGCTAAGATTTTTAATCAATAGCTCCTTAAGTAATCCAAAGTCAATTATTTACAAAGAGTTCAAATTTTAAGGTGAAAAACATCATAAACAACAGAAATTACATAGCAATACAAATATGATTTAACACAGAACACTTAAGTAAAGATCTCAACCACAATTACAAATCATAAAAGCCCACAAAGCAATATTTTCATTTAGAACAGTACCTTATAAATGCCTTGTGATGTTCTTCGTTTGAAGGTAAGGAATGAATTATGATCTGCTATTTGATTAGGTGAACCCAAGATGTGGATGAGACTTGCTCAATAACATAATTTATATGCAGATTATAATAGTAAAATAAATCTCCAGTGGGTCCCATATCTATGAATGTTTCATAGAGAAAAAAGATAGAGTTTCAGCCCCTTCTATATAAACTTTGCCGCCTGGCTGGCTTAGCAAATAAATAAATAAACTTTGCCGCCATGTACAGAGAGCACTATGTCAACTTCTTCCATTTTGGCGGCTAAAAGTGTTTTTTTTCTTCTAATTCAAGCATTAGTTTGGGGAAAAACTTAGGTAAACCTAGACTATATGTAGACATGTAGTTTTGTAATAAAAAATTAATATATGAATGTACTATATGAGAGAGAAACATCATGTAGTTTTGTTCAAAGTATGAACGCCATCATGTACATCAATTTTGTAATCATGCTTTTTTCTTTTTTTAGTTCGTTCTTTAGTTTATTTTTCCAACTTTTTCTAACCCATTCATTATACTAATTTTTTTAGATATAGAAAATAATTGTGCCCAAAAAATAAAGTATAGGAAAATAAAAAAAATATTGATAAAAATTAATTGTTTTTAAATTTTTTCATAATAGATTCAAGAGTAAAGGAGATTATTTTAAAAACAAAATTTTAAATTTGATTTTAATTTTTTTAATACATCCGGATTCGGAGTTATTGGCTCCGTTTAAAGGCTTTAGCCTAGTTAAACTAATCCCAACTGGTTAAATTATATTTTAAATTATATGATTGGTATAAAAGGAGATCATAATTTTTGGATATGGTCAAACTGAATGACACGTTTTACTATGTACTGGTGTTGTAAACAAGTCGAGGTGAATACGAATTTTGTTTGTTTAATTTCTCGAGCCGAGTCAAGTAATAATAGATGTGTAAGTTTATTTTTTTAACTTCTCGAACGAGTTAATATTAACGAATATAAACTTTAATATTAATCTTTACAAAATATATTTAATATTAAACTTTAATAATATATTTAGAAGCTAATATACGACTATATAACAATTCAAGAATATAAGCGAATAATTAACGAAACAGATCGAATGGCTCCGAGTCCAAAGTGACTCTCCGATGTATTTAAATCTAATTTATAATTTATTTTAAAAATTCTTAACTCTCTTATATTTTAAAATTATGATCTTTTTATACCAATCATATAATTTAAAATCGAATTTAACTAGTTGAGATTAGTTTAACTGGCCGGAGCCTTTAAACCGAGCCAATAACTACGAATCCGAAGTACCTCTCCGATCTATTAAAAAATTTAAAATCCAATTTAAAAATTTATTTTTTAATAATCCTTTTCACTCTTATATTTTTTATTTAAAAAATTTAAAAATATAATTCTTTATCATTTTTTTTTTCTTATTTTCCTACACTTTATTTTTTGGGCAGAATTATTTTCTATACCTAAAATAAATAGTATAATGATGGACTAGAAAAGTTGGAACCAAAAACATAAAGGACGATTGGGCTGATCGAGCAGCACGTTTAGCTAGGCAGCGGAAGATACTTCGAGAGAGCGCGGTGCAGCTGACGCTCTCTTTTGGACGATTGGGTATTGGATGATTTGTCTATACTCTGTTTTGTAAGTCCGGTTGACAAAAAAAGAAAAAAAAACATAAAGGACGAACTAAAATAAAAAAGCAAGAATATAAAATTGATGTACAGCGGCATATGTTTCTCTCTCATCTAGTATATTAATATATTAATTTTTTATTACAAAACTACGGACCCACAAATAATCTAGGTTTACACAAGTTCCCATTAGTTTGTGTATTATGCTGAAGAGTTTTGTTGCTAATTTAAGCATTACCTTGTGTATTATGTGAATTATTAATATACTATTATTATCTTTTGTCATACTTTTTTCACCTATTTTAGCAAAATATTATATATTTGATTTATTTATTTTTGGTAACGTGGGATCCAGTTAGCTTGTGCGCATGTTTTGACTAACCTCGCAAAAAATATACAAAAAAAAAATAACAAGACTCTAACCAGTTGAGTTAACCCAACTGATTCAAATGTTATACATCTATTATTACTATAGGTTGTTATTATATTTCGTCATATTTATATTGAATAATTAAACTTTTTTGTGATCCCTTCACCTATTGATTGGTCATTCTACTTTTTTTTTAATACACGGGAGAGCCACTTTGGACTCAGAGTCATTTCGACTCCAATGAGATTCGATCTCAGGACCTCTTGGTCTCTGCGGAGTAACCTAACCACTAGGCCAACTATCGATCTCAATTGGTCATTCTACTTTTGTTATAAAAAAAAAAAAAGAATTGCATGCTACTCCAAAAAAATTAAGTTAGAATTCTTTTAGTTGAATGATAGTATTTGTAAAGGCTTTTGGCCAATACACCCGATGTGTTATCAGTCAATTGTTGAAACATTCCATATACCTTTTTAATAAGCTAAAACACCCCTTATGGTACCATTAATATGGATGATACACCCCCCCCCCCCCCCGGTCCAATATTCCATTAGGTGTGTCATACACACGACTAATAGTGAATCGAGAGGCACTTTTATATTTTCTTTTATTAATGAAAGGGTATAGAATACATATACTACCCCTAAGGATGTATATATAAAAAAATAAAATCCTTATATTCTACCCTTTCTCTTCTTTGACACTCTCTACAAACCCTATCTTCTCTACCCATTCGTATGCCCTACGACGACCTTCCTTTCTCTTCTCCACCATCTCAGCCATGTTGTGTGCTCTATCGCGACCCTTCTTTTCTACCTTTGTACATACATATGTCATTGTTTTACAATGTTTATTATTGTTTTTCTGTATTTGTTCAAGCAATTTGATCTTTGGTTCCAATGGTAAGTGTGAAGAGATTTATTTTTGTTTTTTGTTTCAACTTGCAAAATGTGAAGTGATTTAATTTTGATATTTACTCCAATGGTTGGTGACTTGGTGGGTATGTACAGATTTCTTTTTTTTTCCAAATATTGTCTTACATCGCATGCTTTTTTTTTAATGAAATTTGTCAACATTTATGTTTCATTGTTTTCCAATATTTTTTTTATATTGATTTTCTTGAATTGTTTTTGTAGAATTTGGTACAACTTTAAATCCAAGGCAAACCAATTAGACGTGAGCGTGAAGAAGATTTCTCTCTGTTTTTTGATCCAGTAAATGTGATTAAATTCCTTTTTCTTTCAAACAGATCCAATTGGTACGTACCAATTAGTACTATCTTTTTGTTTTGTTCCAATTCAAATGTTCTGTGTTTCGTTTTTTCATTTTATTTGGGTTGTTTTTGCAGAAAAAATATGCTTGGCACGTACCAATTGGACCTTGACACGGTACCTTGAGACTTACCAATAAGAACTTGACACAGTGGCTTGACACAGTGGCTTGACACTTACTAATAGGACCTTGACACAGTAGTTTGACATGTACCGATTCTTGGACCTTGACATGGTAGCTTCGACTAGGTTATCTAAGTAAGTACGGAGATATACTTTGGACATTGATAAAAACCATTTAAGTTTACAAAAATGCTATTAGGGACCTATCCTGCAATTATGAAAATGGATTGTATAACAATCGTAAAACGAACATCATAGAAATGTAATTGGTACTTACCAAACATAAAATATTGGTACGTACCAAACAACAAAATATTGGTAATTTGGTACATACCAAACGAAATATATTGGTACGTACCAACGATAAAACTAAATAAGGGTATCAGGGTAAAAGAACTAACAAGAAAATCAAAATTAGGCATTTTATAGATTTTTTTTAGTTGAGACTATGTAAGAAACATTTAGGATTTTTGGGTTTTTCGGAGATCTATTAGTAATTTTCTCCTTTGGTAATGGCTAAAATGCTCGTCTACTTATCTTACACTTAATGTACCGTCTGTTCTTATCAATGATTCATTTTTTCTGCTAACCCATTACCCATTAAAAGGTCCATGCGATTGCGAAGCAATAAATACTTTTTAACCTTAACATCTAATTATTACTTAGCCAACTAATCCATCACGTAAAATAAAAAATAACTTAACCCAACCAAACACATGAAAAGAAATCCACAATGCGTTATAAGAAAAAGAAGGAAATTTGAAACCACTGGGACTAGCTCAGTGGCCAGGACCCTGTCTCTCAACTAGGAGGTGCAGGGTTCGAATCCCCTCAGCCGTGTTATTTCTTGAGCCCTTAAAGGGGGTAAGCAAGGGGTGCATGGTTCGAGTTTCCTCCCTGAACATGGGTAACCTAGTTCTGATTAAGTGGGAGTATGCATGAGGAGGCGTGTATATTTCCTATGGGATTAGTCGTGGTGCGCGTAAGCTGGCCCGGACACCCATACATCAAAAAAAAAAAAAAAAAAAAAAAAAAAAAAAAAAAAAAAGAAGGAAATTTTTGAAAAAAAATTCAAACCAAAATTTCTTGAATTAATTAATATTTAAATTAATTAAAATAATAATTATTAATTTATATTAAAATTTGTGTAATTTATGTTAAATTACTTTACTTTTTGGTATACTAAAATTGAGTTAATATTATAAATAAATACTAATAATTAATATAAATAATATTAATAACGCTTAAATTTTGATCAATAGACCACAACTCTGAGGTTGTTTGAACATCCTAGTATTGCTACCCTTTTAGAACTCATTAGGGCTAAGCACACCAAAACCAAAAAAATCGAATTGAAAAATCTAAAACCGACAAAACCTTTTGGTTTGGTATAAACTTTATAATAAACCAAAAAAATTCGGTTAGGTTCAATTTTTCTATGCAAACCCGAAGAGAAAAAATACAAAAATTAATTTATGTCCCTAATTATTTTGAATGATCTCCCTTTTATTATTATAGATTATTACCAAGAGGTCTTGAACACACCACCCAAGACCTAACAAAACCAGCTGGATTCACTCTTCTTACTAAAGGCCACAATCGAATTTTAACACTATAAGCCTAATTTCCTAATTACCTTCTTGCCCCTTTGTGTTTTATTTTCATATATATACTACTTTTTATTAACAAAAATATTAAAACCTTGGAACACTACCCTCTCTCCTCTCTTTCTCTCTCTCTTTTTCTCTTCTTTTCTTTCCGTCGAGCTCTGTCTTATTGGTGGTGGTGGTGGTGCTCTGTCTTCTTTTCTGCCCGTTCTGCCACTCCGGCGGCCGCCAATCCTAAGGATGATGCGAAGAAGAAAGTCCCAGTTAAGGCAAAATCCAAGGCCCCGGCTGCAAAGCCCAAGCCTAAGTCAAAATTTGTTTCCGTCTGATCTGAGCTGCAAGCTTGAGTGGCGGTTCGAGATCTGAGGCTCTGAGTGGCGGTTCGAGATCTGAGGCTCTGAGTGGCGGCGGTCTGAGATCTGAGCTGCGAGCTTGAGTCCATGGCTTCCGAGTCCAAATATGATCGCAGCTCCGTTGAAGCAGTAGCTGGTGGTTCCATGGCATCGAGGTGGTGGTTCGAGGCGGTGGTTCGAGGTGGTGGTTCGAGGTGGTGGTTCGAGTTGATGGTGCAAGGTGGTGGTTATCGTCTTTTTAGCAAGTTTGCTCTTATGAATCGAGATCTTATTTGATTTATATTTATTCAATCCTTTTCCAGTTTTGCCGGTACCTATTTTACCTCGGAAAGATCAGGACCATAGTTGGAATACACATATGCTAAGGAGACTCTTCTCCAAGCTACAAGGAAGGCATATATTGCTGCTCTTGGATTCCGTGTCCTATGCACTAAGTGAGCTGTAATAGCCCGCTTATTACTCTTGGATTTCATTTGACTATAATAAACTATTAAACTCAAATGAATATTGCTATATATCAAATGAATATTACTATTAATTTTTATCTTGTCTTTAGCATTTTTGTAATAATTTGAGTTGTTTTTTATATATAAATGAATTTGAATAAAAAAATGAAACTCAATAACTTTTTTTTTAATGCTCAGCAAAGTTACTGAGTATACGAGCATACTCAGTAAAGTTACTGAGCAAACGAGCATGCTCAGTCTAGCGATTAAACAAAAAAATTCGAATAATCAACAATTTTTTCTGATACTTAGTAACTTTTTCCATGCTCGGTACCCCATGCTCAAGAACTTTTTTTCATGCTCAGTACTTTTTTCATGCTCAGTACTTTTTTCATACTCAGTACTTTATGCTCAGTACCTTATCCGGCGGTGGTCAGAGCTGGAAATTACTGATAGTTAATGAAGGAGGAGAGAGAGAGAAAATGATTAAGTAGGAGAGAAATTAATGGTAATGGAGGAGAGAGAGTAATAGTAATAGAGGAGAGAGATTAATGGTAATGAAGGAGAGAGAGAGTAATAGTAATAGAGGAGAGAGATTAATGGTAATGGAGGAGAGAGAGAGGGTAATAGTAATGGAGGAGAGAGAAAAATCTATTTTTTTTTGTCTAATATACATTAGAAGGGTAGCAATGACTTTTGTCAATTTTGAGTCCTCTAAGTAGGAGAGAGAAATCACTTGGTTCCTATATAGTACTATAATTCTCCTTAAGACCTCTTGGTAATTGACCCTTATTATTATTCAAGTCATCCTTGATTTCTTTTTTCTTTTTAAAAAGATTTGATAACGGGATTGAAACGGAGTAAATTTTGAACAAAAAATTATCATATATGTCATGCACTACTCCTTAAAAATGTCTTAACGTGTATTTTTTTTTTGTAAATCATTGATAGATATATCTAAAAAATCTTCATTTATACGTCTCATCTCTAAAGAGCCTACGGTCGATTTGTTAAAAAATCTTGAAATTAAAACATACACATTAAACTATAAAAATATTTTTTTTTCAGTAAGTAATTGTTCATAATTTAATGCGTACATACTTTAGTTCAAAAAACACAACTTCTTTTACAACGGTCAACAACATAAAAATAAACAATCCATATATGGATTTGTTAGATAATACAACGTCTCAAGTAGATGTTCTTGAGACCTATCCAATTATCGAACTAAACATATGTACCAAAAACCAAAATTTATCAAACTGAACATATGATGAACTGAAAATCGACAAACTGAACCGATAAAATTCGCTCAATTCGGAAGTAGCACCCTTAAAAATCGAACCATTCAGTTTTGGTTTTGACTTTAGCCACCAAACTATGCTGGCGTCTTAAACTCATCTCCATCTACTTTTCTTCCTTAAAAGAATGGGATAATTCCAAAATTAGGCCTAAAAGTTATCATTTCTTCTAAAATTAGACCAAGTATTATTTTAATTTACACTATAGGATTTATTTGTATTCTTTCTTCTAAATGCCAATAATAATTTTCCTTATTACATTACCTTTTTTTTAAAATTAATTTTATTATTATTAATATATTATAATATATATTAGTTATTTATTTTATCACCATTACCGTTGCTGAACGATCAACTCTGGCAGTCAACGACGGTCAACTTCGATAGTCAACTGTCAACTCCGACAATAATTTTTTTTAATTTTTTGCGGCAGTTGTCGGTCAATGTCGATCAACTCCGACAAATTTTTTTTAAATTTTTTTCGGTGCTGCTGCTGGTGAACTCCGTCAGCGACCGCCAGTCAACGTCGATCAACTCCGATGACTTTTGTATAACTTTTTACAGTTATTGGATGAAAATATATCGATATGATTTTTTCGATTTTTCCAAGCCCCGACAAAAATTATACAAGAACTGTACTTGTTGCAAGTACGATAGTGCACTTACCCGTTGCTGTAAGTACAATATTGTATTTGCAGTTCGGCATAACTATTCGCTAGAATTGCAGGTTCGAACCGAGTCGATGACTCTGAGTTTAAAATAGCTCTCCTATGTAACAAAAAAAAAGAAATTGTAAAAAGAAAAAAAAACTTGCTGGAGTTGATCGCATTTGACTTTTGGTTGTCGTCGGAGTAGACAAGTGGCTGCACGAAATTTTTAAGAAAAAAAGTAAATTAACTATCTCGATGGAGTTGATTGTTGACTGTCGAAATTGTACCCTTAAACGATTATAAGAATATTTTAGATAATATGCTAATGACAAAAAAAAATATTTGTTTTGGCCTAATTTGAATAAAATATTATGGAATTAACCCTAAAAAGAAATTGAATAAAGGGAAGGGATTTCCCATCTCTTTTCTCAAAATATATCCACAAAAAAAGAAAGAAATAACTTGTTGACCATCACTTTACGGGATCAATTCACCTGAGTAGCTAAATTGCTCAATACATTATATACATACACACACGGTATACATATACTGTATATCTCTACGTATATAGAAAAGGGTTTTACTAAAGTTACAGCAGCAGCAGCAGCTCGAGAAAGAGAGATATGGGAGTACCGGCGTTTTATCGATGGCTATCGGATCGGTACGCGTTAGCAATCGTTGACGTGGTGGAAGATGAGGCTAAGGAGGATAAAAACGGTGTCGTCGTACCAGTTGACGTGACGAAACCCAACCCTAATGGAATCGAATTTGATAATTTGTATCTGGATATGAATGGCATCATCCACCCTTGTTTTCACCCCGAGGGTAAGGTAAAATTCACTTGTTCCTCCTCGAAATTGTGTCAAGATTCTGGTTCGGATATTGATTTAGTTAATATGCTTGTTTAGATTGTTTGAATTGTTAACTAATCATGATTAAATTTGTAATCATACTGAAGTGCTAGGGCTTGTTCTAGATTCATTTTCTGATTTTACTTCGTAACTGTGGAGATTTTATTATTCAAATGTATGTGATTGTACTGTATGTTCTGTTATTAAATAACTGTTCTTTGATTTTGTAACACAGACTGCTCCGGCTACATATGAGGAGGTTTTCACATTAATGTTTGACTACATTGACCATTTATTCTCGATGGTACGACCAAGAAAGCTGCTTTATATGGCAATTGGTAAGCTATAACATTAAATTTTAGCTCACACCAATCCTTAAAAATGGATATTTGGGTTTAATTGATGTTTTTCACTTTTTAGATGGAGTTGCACCTAGAGCTAAAATGAATCAACAACGGTCCCGCAGATTTAGGGCAGCTCAAGATGCAGCTGTAGCAGTAAAAAACCTCTCTTTCACTTATTATTTGATATTCTAACATTACTCCATCTAATTATTCTGGATATTTACCATGGCAGCAAGCTGAAGAGGAAAAGCTAAGGAATGAATTTGAAGCCGAAACTGCTAAACTTGGCCCTAAAACAAAGCCCGAGACATCTGATTCAAATGTCATTACACCTGGCACTCAATTCATGTCAGTTCTTTCTATAGCACTTCAGTACTATATACAGTTTCGACTAAACCACTATCCTGGCTGGCAATGGACAAAGGTTCGACTTGTACATATAAATGTTTGTTCATATAGTTAGATTTAAAATTTATGTGTGTATATATATATATATATGTCTATGTATTACGAGTTATTAACAATATCTTAAGCCAAGAGGATTCCTTCATGTGAAGTAATCTGGGTTTCAGGATACTTTGTTGTTCATAACTTATTTACGGGGCTGCAATGGGTAATTATTTGAAGGTGATTCTTTCTGATGCAAATGTTCCTGGAGAGGGGGAGCACAAAATTATGTCTTATATTCGTTTACAACGGAATCTTCCTGGTTTCGATCCTAATACACGCCATTGTTTATATGGTTTGGTGAGTAAAATCATATTATTACGGTATTTCAATTCCTTGCTCTACATTCATTTCCTAATTAGATTCGGATATTGTATTTATAGGATGCAGATCTGATTATGCTTGCTTTAGCTACCCATGAGATCCACTTTTCAATTTTGAGAGAGGTCGGTTGTTTTATGAACCAGTGAATACTATTTACTCGCCTGTTTATTTTTGTTTTCTAACATTATAGCTGTGGGGTCCACAATTTGCAGGTGATAACTCCGCCAGGGCAGCAAGAAAAATGCTTTATATGTGGTCAAGGTGGGCATTTAGCAGCTGATTGTCGTGATGGTGTGGAAGGGGTGAAAAATACTCCAGTTCATAAGAAGAAGTATCAGGTTAGTAAAATTGTCACCCTTTAACCTTTTGATTTCTTGTTATAAACCTTATTGTCTTTCTTTAGATGCCTTGTTTCTAACATATCTTTGTTATATTTGCAGTTCCTTAACATTTGGGTATTGCGAGAATATTTACAACATGATATGGATATTCCTAGCCCACCATTTCAGATAGAGTTTGAGAAGATAGTGGATGATTTTGTGTTTTTGTGTTTCTTTGTTGGGAATGATTTTCTTCCACATATGCCTACCCTAGAAATTCGAGAGGTTTGTGAAGGCACTCTGAAGCAATTATTATATTTCATAAATATAATTTTATAACTCAGTAATTACGAACTTTTACTGGTGTAGGGTGCAATTACTCTGCTGATGTGTATTTATAGAAGAGAATTTGCAGCAATGGGTGGTTATTTAACAGATGCAGGAGAGGTAAGCATCATATCTTTGTTACTTTTTTACAAACTAGAATATTATTCAAGTTTTCTACATAGTTTTTCTCAACATTGATCTTGTTTATGGTACTAGGTTCATTTGGACAGAGTTGAATACTTTATCCAAGCAGTTGCTGTTCATGAAGACCAAATATTCCAAAAGCGTGCTCGCATACAACAGGTAATCTTTATTAGTTATGATTCTAATAAATGAATTATTTAACTTTTGAAAATCTATCATAGCTTGAGGGGAAACATAATATTTATAGTTGTTAACTTGTTAATTTCCCTTAAAAGCTGATATTTTTTAATTACGAAAGTAGCCATTAACGTATTTATAATTGCGGGTATACTTTTCATGCAGTCAATAGAGCTTAACGAAGCAAGGAATAGATCAAGACAAGATGATAATGGAAGGCCACAAGCTCCCGTTATTGATAAGGTTAATTAATCATCTTCATGTTTATTTTGTATACAACTAGCATGTAACATTTATATGTAATGTTATCTCTTCAGGTGAAGTTAGGGGAGCCTGGATATAAGGAGAGATACTATGCTGAGAAATTTGGTGTCTCAAACATGGAAGAACTTGAGAAAGTCAGAAAAGATCTGGTATGTGTTTCATCACTTAATGCATCAATTTTGTGAATTGTTACTTCCTTTACATGTAGTTAATAATAATGCAAATTGCTTTTTTGCAGGTTTTAAATTATGTAGAGGGATTATGTTGGGTTTGCCGGTATTACTACCAAGGCGTCTGTTCTTGGCAATGGTTTGTTTCCTCCTACTAAACAACTTTTATTAATTCTCTTTTTTTTAGTTGCCTTAACACTAATCATCTCTGTATGATATTTGTTGTAGGTATTATCCATCTCATTATGCTCCATTTGCCTCAGATCTAAAAGGCTTAGCCGATCTTGAGATAACATTTTTCCTTGGAGAGCCATTTAAACCATTTGACCAGCTCTTGAGTGTTTTACCAGCTGCAAGGTTTGTTATCAATAGATCTCTACATGAAAATAATTATTATTCCCTCTTATGTTAATTATTATTTAATGTTATGGTGTTGTAGTTCGGAGGCGCTTCCCAAAAAGTACAGGAAATTGATGATTGATTCATCGTCGCCAATACTTAGTTATTATCCTTCCGGTATGTTGAGAGATCCTTCTCTATACCCTATTCATTGATATTTATACTGACTTGATATTATTAACAGATTTCAAAATTGACATGAATGGAAAGCGCTTTGCATGGCAGGTAAAATGAACAAGATGTTCTTTATCTCTTTTTAATGTTCCATTATTTATGATCCCTAATGTTTTTACTGCAAAAATTCAGGGTGTTGCCTTATTGCCGTTCATCGATGAGAAGAAATTGCTTACGCAAACAAAGAAGTTAGAAGACACTTTAACGGTATGAAACATGGTTTTATCTGGGTATATATGGATGTTATATAGTCAAAGTTGGTGATGTTTGATTTGATGATGTTATTTGCAGACAGAAGAGGTATTTAGAAATAGTGTGAAGTTTGATTTGATGTATGTGAATCCACTTCATCCTATTGCTCCACATATCATCGCATACTATCATCATTATGGGTTGGTACCTCCGAGTCAACAAGTGCCAGCTGTGATTGACCCAATTGCTAGGTAGGTTGAGTTGATTTATTAGCTGATGTGGAATTTAATTGTTACCTGAATGGTGTTTGTTTGTTTGTTTGTTTGCAGTTGTGGAATGAATGGGTTTATATGGTTAGACGAGAGAAACGTGTTGAGAGGAACTGTTCCATCGCCAGTTCATGGATTAGTGGACATTAATGATAATCGAACTTTGTATGTTTTCTCTTTTTCCATCAAGGAACTGTCTGAGGATTTTATTTATTTATTTATTTATAATTGTATGCAGAAATATCACCTACTTGAATCCACCTCCTCACAGACACATTCCACAGCCTCCACAAGGAGTAGTTATGCCTAAAAAGGTAGAATGGTTTGGTATATATATGTGGAATTAATTATGAGGAATTATTTTGAAAGATGTATGTATGTTGTGGGTGTAGGTTTTGAGCTCTTTGGATGTAAAACCATTCCCTGTGCTATGGCATGAAGATAATTCTAGACGGCGTCAGGTGGTCAGAGAGAGGTAAAGAAATCTTAATAAATAATAGTCTTTTGTTTTTAATATTTAAATAGTTGTCTGACAAATAAATGACACACAGGCCACAAATATCTGACGCAATATCTGGGCCTTTATTGGGAGATGCAGCAAGGCGTCTGATTAAAAACAATTTGGGAGGAATGCCTCAAGGGAACCATTTCATGAATAGGCCAAGGCCAGCTGGACCATCTGGGTATGACAGGGGTTTTTATGATCAAGCACCGTACAGAAATGCAGTGAATAGGCCAAGACCAGCTGGACCATCTGGATATGAGCGCAACAACTTCTATGATTCTCCTCCTCCTCCGAGATTTCCTCCAGGTCAGTACGAAGTGCAAGGCGGCTACAGGCCAAATAGGACACACGATAGACATACCCCCTATCAAGAACAGTATCAGATTCTAAGGAATGGTATGTCAACAATGACGCTCGATAATAATAATAATAGTAGTGTGAGAACACCACAAAGGATACTAATTTCTGGACAGTCATCATCAAATATGCATCATCATCATCAACAACAACAATTTGTGCAAAGAAGTGACCCACTTCCTTCACCTCCCATAGAATGGATAAGCAAACCTAGTGGTGGAAGCCCAGGAAAGTATGTTAAGCAACAGGTCCCGATGAAGAAGATTTATCAGGTCAAGTCCCAGAATCCAGCTGATGGAGGAGGAGGAGGATTCCACCAGTAGTAGTAGTAGTAGTGATGGTTATATTGGAATTTGCTCACCTTCTCTGCTTCAACAGCTCAATGCAACCATATGGTGATGAGCAACAAAATTCCAGTAACCATTCTGTATGTACAATTTACAGCTTCGCTTCCTTGTGCACATAGGTGGTGTGTGTTGTATTCACTGATATGTAGTGAAAGAAAGACTATGTTGCCCTTTTCCACTTCCAATCTTTTCTTTGGTTGTGCAAGAGGACCAAAATATTGTAATCTCAATTTATTCTCCTTTTTTTTTTCCCAGTTTTTAAGAATTATTAAGTTTTGTAGAGATTTTTAAAAATTATCTGTAACTAATTTATTCATAGAATGTGTCATTTTCTAATTATGTACAACACAATATTGGTTTTACTTGCATTTTCTCTTTTGGAATGGTTTTGGTGTTGGCTAGACAATATTGGTTTAACTAATAATTCTTGTTTTTTATTTGTTTAATCTACAGAGCGTGTTGGTGTCAATGTGGTGATGTCTCTCTTTCTTTGGTCTTTTAAAATTAAACATGTAGAGACAAAAACAAAAACAAAAACAAAAACACAAAGTAAAATAAAAAACAATTAAATACTACTCTACAATCTAAAGATACAAAAATATAACGATATAGTTCTCGGCAGCAACTCCAAAACCTTATCGTCCTTTAAGGTATGATAAATAATCAACACTCAAGGAAACGATTACTTGCAAGTGTGTTGTGATTACACTTTCACCTAGGATGCTAAAGAGATGGCTATGAGAGGGCTTGACAGTAGGAAGAGTCTAAGAGTAGCTATTAAATCAAGTGGAAAGCTATAGAAATCAAGATACCCATTTCTATTGAAATGATGAATTACAAGTTGTTGAAATCAAGATACCCACTTCTATTGAAATGATGAACTACAAGTTGAAATGATGAATTACAAGTTGTTGAAATCAAGATACCCACTTCTATTGAAATGATGAACTACAAGTAATAAAGATAAAATTATGAGGGATTATCGTCACCACAAGAACTATTAAAGTTAAAATTAATGCGTTTCGCGAGAGTAAGATAATGTAAAGTTGTTAAAAAAATGATGATAAAATAAATAATATATTTGTTTGGTTTTTGTTAAAGGACTAAAATGCAAGTAAGATAGAGATTTAATTAAAAGAAAAATAATTAAAATGCTAAATGACAAGAAAGGGGATGAAAGATATACTTGATTCTTCTGGGTATTCCTCCTAACCGACTATTTAATCGTTATTTAATATAAGAGGCGAATTGTGCTTTTCACATTAGTCGGGATTCAAAAATCCTGCTAACTCATGTTGGTAGCTTACAAGGCAACCTCAACACTACTAGCGGTCTTGGTTAAGGACACCCTAGGTAAGGACTCGATTCAATAATTCTAACCCTATTGACTATCTAGATAGGCAATACCTCCCGGTTCACTACCGCACACTAGACGCTTATATACTAGTTCTGAAACATGACCCCTCTCCCGAGAGATAGCCAAAAATCCAATACAATTTGATACGTGATCAATACACGAATAGGCAACAAGCATAAAAATATAGTCTATGGAAAATAATCCTCAATTCATTTCAATAATAAAATATTCCAAAAACCAAATAACATAAATAATCAATTAGGGTTCACACCTATTGCAAGCCTCAAGCATATGAGGTTTAGTTCACAAAGATAAACTGTAAATTAAAAAAAAAACTAATACCAAAATCATGTTTAAAATAAAAAAACAGAATAAAATTAACCTAAAGAACGAACAGAATCAGATATGGAATGGTGGAGAATGGTGGAATTGGGTGGAAACCCCTTTTTTTCTTCATTCTCTTCTCCAGATGTTTTCGCTCCTCCTTCTGAAATTTTTGTTGTCTAATGATAGATAATGAATTAGTAGCTTCTATTAGGCTTATATAATAACCTAAAAACGTTTTGAGGTTAAATGAGCTCATTTAAATGAGTTACAAATGGCCCAACCCGCTTTTAGGTAGTGCTGTGCACAGGTTCAAATCATAGTGGAAGAAAATAACATAACTTCTCCATCTTAACTCCAAATTGACTTTCGTCACTTCTCACTCGTCACTGATTTCAAGTTATATCCAAATCAAAAGGATTTAAATCCAAATTCTGACCAATTAATCATGGTGACTGAAACAATATCAAGACTTTTTCAGTAAACACTCTAGCTTTCCCAATATAATATTGTTCCGTATCAGTTTTATCGTTTGTGATTTTTTACCCATTGAAAGTCCAACTCACATACTTTATCAATGTTGATAGGGTATTTATCCTTTTGCATGTTCTTTTTTCAGTTTATATTTTTATAGATTATTTATGTTTATATGTTTTGCAATGTTATGAAGGATTGCAAGTCATTAGTGGGGATGAGAGTATTTTGCAGTCATGGACTCGATCCTAGTGTCTTAGACTTGTTCTTCTTAATTGTGAAATTTATACAAGGGAAAAAAAGAGTGTTTCCATGTTTTGTTGTTTTCTTGGGTGGAGTTTTTGTGTGTGAATTGTGTTTATTTGAATAAATTCTTAGATAGGTTGTTGTCATTAGTTAACACAATTTTGGACAAAGATATTTACGTTTATATCTTTTTTTATTAATTGGGCGGATGTTCCATCTAGCCGTCAAAGATTTTTCGAAGCCATGAGCAATTTTACGGCAATATGTGTAAATTGTTGTGATGCCTTGTTTTCCTTCATTTGACAAAACACACACTTCTCTTACTACCTAAGCTTCACTTTCTAGTGACGTACCTGCTCATACTATTATAGCTAATTGCTTCACAATTTGGTCATGTTTGTCAATAGTCACCCCCGTTATTCCCGCATGTTCCCAATAATTCAAGAAAAACGCATCACAAAAAATCCTAGTTTTTGAGACATTCAACCCCCGATCCTGATTCATCTCGTGCTAATTTCCCGCAGCTGATTGGTAACCAATCCCATCCTACGCTTACCCAAACAATTCATTTATAAGGGCACTAGAATTTTTCAAAATCAAATTGATATTCCACCCAATTCCTTCATAATTATTCTTCATGCGGTTCTTCCAAATCTGCCAACAAAGAATAAGCAAAAGTGCAACCAACCTGTCCCGCTGCCAACCTTTTGAAGAAAAATATTTGAAATTTTAAGCATACATTCGCTAAAAGAGATATTATCGAGTAAATCCACTCTAATGTGAAAGATTAGGTTTTCCCAAACCGCTAGACTAAATGGACTTTCAAAATCAAATGCTCCACAACCTCTACTTCCATCCCACACATTTCACACGTGTCCGTCTTCGCACATCTCTTTTTTTCAAATTATTTTTTGTAGGTAGCACATTTCGACAACATTTCAACCCAAATATATGTATCTACGTTGGTACATTAGATCTTCAGATGTCTCTCCATAAGACTCTATCCACATTTTCACATCCCTTTCACTTAAAGCCCATCGGCTCTTGCTACTCCTAATCCTAGGGCGGGAAGAAGATAAGAAAAGGCGAAGCGTTCTCTTGCTTTCCCAACCTCTTGTTTCTAAAGACTGCCCTCTCTCGGCTGGATGTTGGTCCATGAACAATCCTTTGCGGGATTGGATTTTTTTGATAGTGGAAATGCCATGCCATTTCTTAGAACGTGCATTGTTACAAATAACGATATATTCTAACTTTATAGAAAACTCACCATCCTTAGTAAATGGTCATATCAATATATCCTTCCCTCACAGGGTAAACTGGGATACAAGCAACCAACTTTGCCACTAGTTGAGGCAACCATCTATTCAAGAGTATATGATTTCATCCATCTTTATTTTCATTAAGTGATTATGCGACCTTCGTAATTTGTCAACCCCACCAAAAAATTTGCAATAGTTGCCGATAATTTATTACACATTTTGGAAACAAAACGATCAACATTGCAAAATTTAGGATTGCTTGAAACATAGCTATAATAAGCACCTTCTTCTGCTCATCCGATAACAACAATCGTTACTTGCCCGCTGTCATTTTTAGAAATTTATTGTCGATGCATTGTACTGCTTTAACCTTTGATCTTTGAAATTGTGAAAGATCGTGTATTTTTAATTTATGTTTTGTTTCAGAGTGATGTTGCTTTTAGTAGCATTGTTTGAATAAAAGGATACTCATGTCAAAACATAATTTTTAAAATTGAAATACTTAAATTAAAATCAAACCATAACACAATACAAAGTAGCGGGTTCTATCCTTACACTAATAATAATGACCATATTTATCTTTAAGATACACCAATAACCAAAAAAACAAAATTACAACCACGAAAAGGACAAAACAAGACAAACCTGAACAACAACATCTTCCCAATGAGAACCGGTAATGTTGCTGCTGCTGAAGTAGTGGGGTGAGACCGCCATTGATCAAAAGAAGCATGATCTTTAAGAAAGACAAACTCAAGTATCACTCTGAAGGGAAGAAAGTCAAGTACCATATTAATGAACTCTATAAATATCAACTCGAAACCCACTTTACTACCCATAGATAAGCCAAAACGAAAGTTGCATTAACAAAGCTCTTGGTAGTCTCAGACCATAAAAAGTATCATTAGCCCAAGTGATAATAACAAAACCCGATATGGGAAGGGCCGAACAAAAACACAAACACAATCTTCGCTCCTTAAGCATATCCGCACCATCGTGAGCCAAGGAGAAAGAAAATTTTGACCACCAAAAACCTCAAATGAACGACAACTACCGAAATCTCCTTATGGCAGAATCGTTTAGTCCAAAAACCAAGGCGACATGTGAATCACGACTAGCTGTTACAAGACACCTACAAAAGACGAAGGAAAAACAACAAGAATAATTCAAACAACAAACTTATCAACCAAGAATAATTCAAACAACAAACTTCTCAAATGATTGAAAAACACTTAAAATATCTATTGTCAGATTCACTAAACTAATAATCCAAGTCCAACGTTAATCATCACCACATTAAAATATGGGGAACCAAAAGAAAACGACAAAAAACCAAACGAACTCTAAAATAGATAAAACAAAACACAAACTACCACAAATGTACACAAAACACGACCCAAATCTCAAGAGAAGAAGAAAGGGAAGGAGAAACGCGGACCCAATTGACTCACAATCAGTGGGCCCAAATCAGACCAAGAGTTGCAGTACATGCACGACCTTACTCCATCTTCAACCGTCATCGTCAGCACAAAACACCAAAGAACCCAATGTAAAACTGACAAACCAAAACAATCTAACATGGTCATCTCCAAGGACTAATAGGCTTGACCCAAAGTAAGCCCACGATATCATAAATTGCATGAACTCAAGCCCGCCGTTGACCCTAATCGCAGGCTGCAAACCACGACAAAAGCCTATCCGAACAAACAGTTGCAGATACCAACTCCGACTGGAAAAAGCAGCACCATAAGGTTGCGAATCCGACGAAACAGAAGCCATGGGTGTAGAAATCAGGTCCATCTTGAAACCGGTGCAAACAAAAAGCAAAGCTACGAAAAGGAAGAAAATAAACCCGAGAAGAAAGAAAAAAAAAACAATGGAGAGGGCGTGTCTTGGAGAGTACATCATAAAATGGACAAAACTATACCACCCTTTATTGACTAATCTTTGCTTTCGTTTGCAATTTCTAATTTCACTCAACAACAAAAATATTTCAGAGTTTTCTTGCCCGGGCCCGACCCTTAAGCGCTGCCTTATGCTATAAAGGAGCCGTATAAACTCTCTTATTATTTTTGGTAGTGGAAAAGTTAAGAAGATAGCAAGTATGGAGATATTGTCAAAAGAATTGATCAAACCATCATCTCCAACACCTCACCATCTCAGTAACCACAAATTATCCTTTCTAGACCAATTTGCACCCTCAGTTTACATCCCACTTATTTTTTTCTATCCACTAGCAGCTGAGATAATAAACCCTTCAGATAATCTCACTCAAAAATCTCAACTTTTGAAACAATCTTTATCAAATACTTTAACCCAATACTACCCTTTAGCAGGAAGGATCAATGGAGCTTTTTCTGTTGATTGTAACGATTCTGGAATCGAGTTTGTGGAAACCCAAGTTCATACTCAACTTGCAGAAGTTATAGAAGATTCATCAATAGAGGAACTAAAACATTACTTTCCAAACGAATCTCGTTGCAAAGAAGAGGGTTTTCTTCTAGCCATCCAGGCGAATTTCTTTGCATGTGGAGGGCTAGCAATTGGTGCATGCATCTCACATAAAATAGCAGATGGATCATCTTTGGTCATATTCATGAAATCTTGGGCTGCTACATGCCGTGGAGATGTTGATCAGGTGAAACCATATGATCTATCGTGTATATAATTAATTTCACCGTTTAAATTAACCTCCTATATATAATTTCTAATCATTACTAATCTTTTTATATTACAAAAATCCTAAATCCGTCCATGCAGGTAACACAACCTATATTCGATTTCACTGCTCATTTTCCACCAAAGGACTTATCTGCTCTTGATTCCTCCATACAAAACTTCGGAACCACTGAAGAGAAAATCGTGACAAGACGGTTTGTCTTCAGTAAGGAAAAACTGAAAATCCTGAAGAAAGCTGCTTGCTGTGCTGCTGATTCACAAGTGAAAGATCCAACCAGAATTGAAGTTGTTACAGCTTTCATCTGGAAGAATTTTATTAAGGCGGGTAAAAATAAATCGTATGCTGCAGTTCATGCAGTGAATTTGAGACCAAGAATAAATCCAGAATTACCAGAAAACACGATTGGTAACATTTGGTGGTATACACTTGCATTATCAACTCCTGAAGCTCGGGAAGACAGTGATTGTTATCATTTGGTTAGCGAATTACGGGATGCAATAAGGAAGATCAATGACAATTATGTGAAGAAGTTACAAGAAGAAGGTGATAAAGTTTTAAGTTTAATGAAGAAAAAAATGGAGTCATACTATAATAAGGATGTAGAATTTTGTACTTTTAGCAGTTGGTCTAGGTTTCCTATATATGAAGTGGATTATGGATGGGGTAAGCCTGTTTGGGTGTCTACAACTTTGCCTTACAATAATTTGGTAATTTTAATGAATACAAGTTGTGGAGAAGGAATTGAAGCTTGGATAAACATGGCCGTAGATAATATATCAATTAATCTTCAAAGAGATCTCGACCTTAACATTGAAGAGCCATTTGATTAAGATAAAGTTCTAGATCTCTTGGTCAAAGAGTCCTCTCGCTATTAAAACAACTATATATTGACAACTATTGACCTTATCTGAAACTTCTCTCATCTTCACCTGATGCTAATAGTCTCAGCAACTAAATCCTAAGTTTGTTTTGGAAGCTGTGACATCTTCATCCGTCATGTTTGGGTGACAATAGTTATCTGTTAGTTAGTTTGTTTGTTTTGAGCTAGACTCGTCTTAGATTGGATTGTAGTATTGTATTGGATATCTTTGAATTATACCTTGTAATTTAATATTTATAAAGAAATCAAAAGTAAAATGTATATAATAAATTGACAATAAATCTCAAATTTTTAATTGGATAGATCTATTAGGAGAATATTCTTCTACAGTACACATCACTTTCTGAAAAAGAAAAGAAGGCGTGAACGATGCCCGTTTGGAAGTGCTTTTTTCGAGAAGCACTTATAAGTGCTTCTAGATTTTTAAGAGTGTTCTAGACCCTTAAAAGAACTTCTAGGAGAGCACTGATTTGGTGTTTTTTAAACAAAGCATTAAAGTGATTTTAGATTTCAAAATTATTTTTAATAATTTTTCAAAATTTAATTTTTTATTCTAAAAGCATTTTTCTACTCTAAAATAAGCACTTCCAAACGGGTCCAGTCTAGTGGTTAAACTACTCTGTAGTGACTAAGAGATCCTTGGATTGATATTTATTGGAGTTAAAATGATTTCGAATCCAATGTCATATGTATTAAAAAGAAAAAGGAAAAAAATACGAGAGTGTAAAGAAATATTTTTGCTCCACGTTTTTCGGAACCCTAAAAAACAAAAAAGCCCATAACCCCTTCACGGAAGCTACTTCACCAGTGCCGATAGGCGGCGCCCTGCCGCCGGATCCGCCAGAGAACACTCTGCCGAACAATGATGATATTCACATGGGAGAACATGTAATAGAGGATTTCCAGAATTATCAGCATCAGTGGGCGACTACAGAAACGGGAAAAGGCCACAAGCATCTGCTGAAGGAGAGAACAATGCGCTGATACTGACTAGACAACCACCGGCTGGGGGAGCGGCTACTGATGAGAGAGGGAAGTCGCCGGCAGTGGTCCACGCGGCGGCGGCAGTAAGGAAAACAATGGCTTACACTAGGCCAAAATTAACTAGATGGAAAGGGACTGTAACAGGAAATAACAAAGTAATCCCTGTGATTGAAGACAATGAGGAAGCAGAAAAGACAAAAAGGGTTGACAAGGATGAATTTTCGGAATGGGAAGATCTAATAGAGGATGACGTGATTACCATAAGCGACACGATACCAACGGTAATTCGAACTAGAGACGAAATACAAGAAGGTGTTAGACTTTGGCATAATACCGCGGTGGTGCGTCTCCTGGGTAGAGAGGTTGGATTCACTTACCTGTCTACTAAATTGAGACAAATCTCAAACCCAGTGGGAAATTTCGAACTCGTGGATGTTGGACATGGCTATTACATGGTTAAATTCGAGGAGAAAGAGGATTTTAATTTCGCTATATCGGGAGGATCTTGGATGGTACTTGATCATTACTTAATAGTGAGAGAATGGACCAAATGGATTGCCCATTCATAATTTTGAACATAAAACCCGAAAGCAGTGGTTTAGTAATTAAAAAAATCAACTTTAACTCTAATAGTTGAGTTTTCTTTAGATTTCTCAGCATTTGGGAGTTCAACTTCCAGTACTTTCTGAAAGTCCTAGAGAGGGGGTGAATAGGATTACTAATAAGATTAATGCCTAATTAAAAATCTTTTGGACAATTATAAGTTTAAGAAAGAAACTTCTAAGTCAACTAATATATCAAACTCTTAAGGGATCATACAATGGATAAGCTAGAGGTTTGATATATAAGTGATACAAGTAAAACGAGTTTCTAATCTCTTACTACTCTAGATGGCAATAGGTTGATTAACTAGGTAAACAATATTACGATATTTATCCTAGCATGTAATCAAACATATAAAGTGCGGAAAGTAAATAGAGTAGGGATAGAAAGTACACAACGATGTATAGTGGTTCGGTTTCCCTACATCGACTACCTAAGGAAGCCTCCTTAGGATTTCAAGCTTTTCACTAAGCTCCCGTGTCTCTCTTAACCGGGTCGAGAACACAATAACCCTTACAACCTCTTCGAAACCACGAAGGAAACTCTTGTGTAATCACAACACAAGGACACCGAGTATACTCCCGATACTCTAATTTTCTCTTAATCTATCTATTACAAGAACTAGACTTAAGAGGATAAATACAAAGTGTTTAAAGGGTGAAACAACTTTGCTAATGAACTCCTAAAGAGATGATATAACTATAAGCTTAAAACTTCTCTTGAGTTGATAATAACTTTGAAGCTCCTTTTGATTTACTCCTTGAATGAGTAGATATGACAAGTTGATTGATCAAGATTGGATTGATTCTATGTTAGCTTGAGACCTCTAATTGATGTGTAAGAATGATTAGAATTGGATTGGTAAAAGGTAGTTTCTTGAATGTGATAAAGCTCCCTTTTATAGGCATTTCTGACCTCTGGGCGGTATACCGGTGAATTGGGCGGTATACCGGTCATGCTTGTCTTCTAGTCAACGGGAAAATCCACGTGGCTTGTGACCGTTAGGCAACGGCTCTTTCCCGGCGGTATACCGGTACTTTGGGCGGTATGCCGGCCCACCAATTCAATTTCCTTGAAAAATTAAGTTAAACACAAGGAGAAATAGTGTTAAGTTAGGGAAAGTATAAAGCACTATTTCGGGGGTAATTAAAACACGATTTGGCAAATATTAAAACAAGATTAAAAGGACGTTAGGCCAACAATCTCCCCCTTTTTAATGTTTGACAAATCGAAAACACAAGTTTGCCAATAAAGAGTTTTTAACAATGTAAACCTTTAAATGAGTTATCGATCGGTAAATGGAGTAACTCCCCCTTACTCTATGCATAAGGTATTTTTATAAAAAAGTTCCGTGAAACAATTCATTTAAAAACTCCCCCTTACACAAGGCATAATAACAATGCAAAATTGTGTTCAAAGATACTTTATGGTTTATAAAACATCTAAGATTGTATCTTTGATCTTTCTCCCCCTTCGTCAACAACAAAAAGAATTAGTGAATAATTTAGAAGAAAAGTCTCTTAGGGGTGAAAGCGTAATTTTTCAAAATTTGAGGGACTTAGTTGTAAAAGTTTAAATGTTGAGAGACATAAGTACCATTTTTCAAATTTTAAAGAAAGGAATTTTGACCATCATTTTTTAAAGGAAATGTGAGGTCAAATTAAATATCACCAAGGGACCTTTGTGCCATTTTTCAAAAAAAAAATGTAGGGGCTATAAAAAGCAATTTTTAACACAATTAGAAACTTGAAAGCACCTACATCACCAAGAAAATGTTAGCAATATAAATATCACAATACAATAAGAGATAATATGGAGGAGCATTTATCCAACAAGGAGGATTAATCTAGCAAGATTTCCTATAAAAGGTAAGCAAGATTAGTGACGAGTAATAAGTAGCATAACTTACGGGAATAGCAAATGAAATGTTAGCAACAATATCGCAATAGATAAAATCCGAAAAACACAATTTAAACAACTAATAAAAACATCCAAATATCCATAACAAGATTAAAGACATCCAAAACAACTAATTGTCCAAAGCATAATGAAAGATACCCAAATATTCCAATATCCAACAATTACATAACCTAAAAGATAACAAATGATAGTTCATGCTTAAAACCAAACAAGATGAAAACTAGAAACCAAATAGGATAATATGAATATTAAAAACACCCAACAAGAACAATTAACGATTATCCCGAGGAGAGCGGCTTCTAGAACGGCGGCGGGCATGTGACACATCATCCTTAATGCATGAAACATCTCGAGCAAGATTCTCCAATTTTCCTTCAAACACCTCAAATTTTCTTTCCACAAAATTGATAAAACGGTTAACTGTAGCTTCAATCCGAGAGATATTAGAGGAATCCTCATGTATGGGTTGGTTATGAGTAGGCTCAATATGGATAGGAGAGGCCGGGATAGGTGGACCCGTGACACGCGAAGAAGATAAAAGGATATTAGAGATAGTATCTCGATCCCCAAAGTTATTGACATGATTTTCCGGAATATATTCATCATTGTAAATCACAAACTTCATTTTTCTAACGGCTTTGTAATTTATGACCCAATTTGAGTTGAAGCTTTTTAAAAGATAATTTTCGAGTTTAAAACCAAGGTGATTGTAAATAGTGGAAAGAGCTAAACCATATGGAACACTATTGGTGTTAAGAAAAGCATGGTTCATCATTTTGATCATGATAGCGGGAAAATTGATAGTCTCATTGTGATAAATACGATAGAGATTGTAAGCTTCATAAGGGGATATAGTAGCATCGTGTTTGTTTTTGCAAAATAAACCATTTAGAACAATTTTGTAAGCAATTTGAAAATCGGGTGTGAAATCATATGACCTCCAATGTTTAGAATCGGGATTAATTGAGGCCGGACTAACTAAATGGGATTCCATAAAGGCTTCAACAAGAGGGATAGTAGTTACATCAAGAACACCCCAATTAATATTCCAAAAAGAGCTAAAACCCAAAGTTTTGAGATTAAAAACGGTGCTAAGAAGGGTTTCATCAATTTTTACAATTTTCCCATTGATTTTAGAAGAAATGAGGTTCCTATCACAATTATATTGGAAGTTTTTATAGAATTCTTGACAAAAACTAGTAGCAATATTTGATTCAATTGAAAGGAAAGGAACAAACCCTTGTGAATCAAGATGAGTAAAGAAGCTATTACCGGAGGGGAAAGCGGAGGATTCAACCTTTCTACCCGGTTGAATATCGAAAGGCTTTGAAGGTGGAGGAGGATTAGAGGAGCTTCCGGTCTTATTTCTTGTAGAGGATGAAGAAGCTTCTTTTCTTCGACCCATAGCTAGAGATGATGAAGATGCTTGAAGGATATGGGTTTTAGAGAAGATTAATGGATGAAGAAGACGGATAATGGCCGATTTGCAGAGAGAATCGTGAAAGAGAGGAAGTTAGGGTTTTAAGAATGAAGGAAAAAGGGTATTAGAAGCTTATTAAATCGATTTCGTAGCTGCAGAAAAAACCCGACCGGTATGCCGCTGAATTTCCCGGTATGCCGGTCCAGTGAAAGCATGATTCTGTTCAAGCCCGCCGGTATGCCGGCGGAAAGCCCGGTATGCCGCTCAACTCTCGAAAATTTGGATATAAAAGTGCTCGAATTTAGGATTACTAATATATACAAAGTGTAAAATTTGGACTTCATAATCTTTCACATGTAAAATTTGCCATTTTAGTTCATATTTTTGAAAAATTGCATTTTTAGTCCCTACTATGTGAAATTGCTTTTTCGTCCCTCAACTATTATAAATTGCACTTTTTATTCTTACAAGTTTTTATAAATTTTAAAAGTGCCTATTGATTGATAAAAGGGAAAAAGATCAAAGATATTAGTTTACACTTTCAAATCTCAATTTATCTTTGAACACAAATTTGCATTTTCATATGTCTTTTAGTAAGGGTGAGTTTTAAAGAAATTGCTTTTCAAAATATTTTTCCGATAATATTTTAAAATCTCATAGCATTTCAAAAATGTTTCTATGCATAGAATTATGGGAATTAATCCATTATTGGTCATTAACTCATTTGCATGAAATTGTTTAGCCTTACTATCTATATGTTGTGCTTCATTATGTGCTTATATGGTTTATTCCCTATTGTGCTAATATCTTGTATGACTTGACCTTTTCTTACTTAAAATTGCTTAACTTTGATTTTGGGTCTTTTCGTATTTTTTTTAATATATAGGGGTATTTGTGAAATAAATCGTTTTATTTGTTTTCGGGATTTTCTTGTTGTATCTTTTCAAAATAAAAGCGTTTTTAGTAGTTTTAAAATATTTCTAAACTATTGGGGAGTTTTTGAATTAGTTTCGGGTGTTTATGCAAATTGCCTATTTTCTAATCTCTCTTCTTACTCCTTTTAGTCGAGCTTTAGTGCGGTGCACCGCAGCAATGGTCCAGTACACCGCGATTCGGGGTTTATTGTTTTATTTTGCATTATGGTCCCTATTGGTTGAAAATATTGCATTGTGATCCCTATAGGTTGAAAAATATTGATTTGAGGTCCCTATAGTTTGAACAAGTTGCATTTAGCTTTCTTATGCTTGAAAATTAGACCTAGGTCCCTATTGTCTTGAGAAAGTTATACTTAGGTCCTTGAAGTTTTTCAAAATTGCATTTAGTCCCTAAAGTTTAAAAAAATGTATTTTGACCCCTATACTTTTCAAAGATTAAATTTTACCCCTTGATTTCTTAAAATCGGTTCAAATATTCTTATTAGTAAAAAGGGGAGAAATTATTGGTCAAACTTTTTCAAAATTGAAACAAACACTCTATGCATTTTGTGAGGGGGGGTTTTTCTTAAATTATCTTTAAAAACTAAAATGCTTGATTAATCGTTTGTACTAATCGTTTATCTCATAAATTGCACTAATCGTTTGTGTTGTTGGAAAGCGTATAAGATGAAAACCTTTCGATCAAGAAGTTGGTAAAATGTCTCTATCCCTTATCTTGCTTCATGCTTTACATTGTTAATCTTTATGCATTTCAAAATTAAAATGTTTTAATTGCTCTTAACCCTTGATCTCTTTATGTTGTTTTTCAAAATCTATTCACTTGAGTTTTTAGCTCTTCTATGATTAGTTGTTTGATTTTATTTTATTATCCCGTCTTTTTGATGAAGACAAAGGGGGAGAAATATGTGCACTAAAACTTTCATATTGCACTTTTTAATACTCACAAATGCATTTCATATCTTATATTCATTTTTACTTAAATGCTTATTGTGAGGGGGAGCTAAATTTCATAAGAGCTTAAACTTTCATATCATTCCTAAGGTGTTTTAGTGAAGGATTTGTCATCATCAAAAAGGGGGAAAGTGTTGGCATATAGCCTCCCTTAATAGGTTGTTTTAATGTGACAAATCCTCTTGTGTTTAGTGTGCTAATTACTATTGTTATATACATTCTATCTTACACTCTAATTCATCAAAAAGCACATTCTCTATCTTTTAGATCAAAGCTTTATTGTTATATCTCATGAAACTAATTCTCATGCAAATACTTTTATTTATATCTTTGTGTACATTGAGAATTAGCTTTAGTGATCAACTACAAAGTTTCTTAAAATGATATTTCCTACAACTCTCGTGAAGAAAACTTTTCTATCCGAGCAACGAATCAAAATGTCAAAAGTTCCTATGTCAGTAAGAACCGGGTACCCGCATTTGGTGAAACCGGGCACCCGGTTTGGTGAAGCACAAGAAAACGAAAGTTCATGCGGTACACCGCACGAGACCCGCGGTGCACCGCAAGTTAGGGTTTCCTGTAGCAAAATGAAGACAAAAGGAATATATCCGTTGGGGATATTAATATATCCGTTGGAGACAAGTCTTATGACCGTTGGGAGCATTTTGCAGCTATAAATTGAAGGTCTTTCAAGGCTACAATAACACCTTCAACCCATATACACTAAGGGGCTTAATTGTTATCATCCAAGAAGGTGTCAAGAGCTATACATTGTCATATCCACTCAATTAAGGAGTTAATCCAATAAGCCACAAAGTTCTATCTACTCAAGAGGAGTCTTTCATGCTTAAGTGTTATATCTACTCATTAGGAGATTGTTAGCAAAGTAGTTTCACCCTTTAAACTCTTTGTATTTATCCTCTTAAGTCTAGTTCTTCTAATAGATAGATTAAGAGAGAATTTGAGTATCGGGAGTATACTCGGTGTCCTTGTGTTGTGATTACACAAGAGTTTCCTTCGTGGTTTCGAAGAGGTTGTCCTTCGTGTTATCGAAGAGGTTGTAAGGGTTATTGTGTTCTCGACCCGGTTAAGAGAGACACGGGAGCTTAGTGAAAAGCTTGAAATCCTAAGGAGGCTTCCTTAGGTAGTGGATGTAGGGAAACCGAACCACTATAAATCGTGTGTATCTTTCTATCCCTACTCTATTTACTTTCCGCACATTATATGTTTGATAATATGCTAGTATGAATATTGTGATATTGATTATCTAGTTTATCTAAACATATTGTCATCTAGAGTAGTAAGAGATTAGAAACTCGTTTTACTTGTATCACTTATATATCGAACCTCTTAGCTTATCCATTGTATGATCCCGTAGGAGTTTGATATATTTAGTTGACTTAGAAGTTTCTCTTTAATGCTTATAATTGTCCAAAAGATTTTTAATTAGGCATTAATCTTATTAGTAATCCTATTCACCCCCCTCTAGGACTTTCAATTGCTCTGATACCAATTGAAAGTCCTAGAGGGGTCAAAGTGCAATTTTGAAAAATTTGGGGACTAAAATGCAATTACCAAAATTCTAAGAGCTAAAGTGCAAAAACATCATTCATGAGAATTAGATGCAATAACACTAATAACATTAAAACAATGATTAGTATCACAAGATAATATCCAAAGATAAAACATGATAACAACAAACACAACTAATCAAATCACAACCAAAAAAAAATTATAAACATAAGCCATAAGGAGGAACGCAAAAATATATACGAGATAAAGAAAAGAAATCACCGGATTTTCCTTTTTCGAGATTTGAGTGTTCATTCGTATATTAATTCTTCCATTTGTTTCCTCCAAGAAAAGTAACGATCACCTACAAGAAAATGGAGGTTGTGTAGAAAACAACACTTCCAAAAGATTAAATTCCAAATCGTTTACTCTACTAACGGTTAAGCTATTCACGTAGAGTTAGGCTCTGATACCAATTGAAAGTCCTAGAGGGGGGGGTGAATAAGATTACTAATAAGATTAATGCCTAATTAAAAATCTTTTGGACAATTATAAGCATTAAAGAGAAACTTCTAAGTCAACTAAATATATCAAACTCCTAAGGGATCATACAATGGATAAGCTAAGAGGTTCGATATATAAGTGATACAAGTAAAACGAGTTTCTAATCTCTTACTACTCTAGATGACAATATGTTTAGATAAACTAGATAATCAATATCACAATATTCATACTAGCATATTATCAAACATATAAAGTGCGGAAAGTAAATAGAGTAGGGATAGAAAGATACACACGATTTATAGTGGTTCGGTTTCCATACATCCACTACCTAAGGAAGCCTCCTTAGGATTTCAAGCTTTTCACTAAGCTCCCGTGTCTCTCTTAACCGGGTCGAGAACACAATAACCCTTACAACCTCTTCGATAACACGAAGGAAACTCTTGTGTAATCACAACACAAGGACACCGAGTATACTCCCGATACTTAAATTCTCTCTTAATCTATCTATTACAAGAACTAGACTTAATAGGATAAATACAAAGAGTTTAAAGGGTGAAACTACTTTGCTAACAATCTCCTAATGAGTAGATATAACACTTAAGCATGAAAGACTCCTCTTGAGTAGATAGAACTTTGTGGCTTATTGGATTAACTCCTTAATTGAGTGGATATGACAATGTATAGCTCTTGACACCTTCTTGGATGATAACAATTAAGCCCCTTAGTGTATATGGGTTGAAGGTGTTATTGTGGCCTTGAAAGACCTTCAATTTATAGCTGCAAAATGCTCCCAACGGTCATAAGACTTGTCTCCAACAGATATATTAATATTCCCAACGCATATATTCCTTTTGTCTTCATTTTGCTACAGGAAACCCTAACTTGCGGTGCACCGCGGGTCTCGTGCGGTGTACCGCATGAACTTTCGTTTTCTTGTGCTTCACCAAACCGGGTGCCCGGTTTCACCAAATGCGGGTACCCGGTTCTTACTGACATAGGAACTTTTGACATTTTGATTCGTTGCTCGGATGGAAAAGTTTTCTTCACGGGAGTTGTAGGAAACATCATTTTAAGAAACTTTGTAGTTGATCACTAAAGCTAATTCTCAATGTACACAAAGATATAAATAAAAGTATTTGCATGAGAATTAGTTTCATGAGATATAACAATAAAGCTTTGATCTAAAAGATAAAGAATGTGCTTTTTGATGAATTAGAGTGCAAGATAGAATGTATATAACAATAGTAATTAGCACACTAAACACAAGAGGATTTGTCACATTAAAACAACCTATTAAGAGAGGCTATATGCCAACACTTTCCCCAATTTGGATGTTATTTTAGTAACGTTTCCTTCTTTGATATAAAGGGGAGGTATACCATAGATTCTAACTTAAAAAGAAGTCTCTTCCAAAAGTGAAGGGTTTTTAACAGTTTCATTGTATTTTTGCACAAGAACATGAAATCAAAATATGTGGTACGACCTATTATTTCAAACAATATCCAGATCTTCTTGTTTGTCAAACAATATCCAGATCTTCTTGTTTGTCAAACAGATTTTTACCCCTCTTTTCAGTTGAGATCCGTCCAGAAATTCCCCAATACTGAATAATGATTTTCTTAAGCTAACTTAGTTTAATAGTACTTGTTGTTATTATACGGAGAAAGAGCTTAGGCTCATCAAACTTAGTATAAATAGCCTCTCTGTCAGGAGAGAGAGGTATAAATCATCCTCAAAATCTTCCTTCTCTCCGCCTTTAAGACTAGCCATAAATGCAGAAGAAGACAAAGAGAAACTGCACTAGAAAATAAAAGTGAAAGAAAATTCTAAGAAACACTTAAGCGTGATCTTTCGATAACGAATTTTCGCAAATGTGATAAACAAGATGCTTAGCTTCATAGATCTAAAGAAAGACCGAGAAAACTACTACTAGGAAGGGAAAAGAAGAGATAAACGGGGGTAAAAGAGGAGGAGGAGGGGTGGTTGTTTAGTGGTGGGGAAAGGTTCTGGTGAGGGTGGATAAGAACTTCTTTTTTAATGAAAAAATATACATAACTCCTAAATATCCACAATAAATAAACATACTTTCCTTTATCTTACTATTATAATTAAGAGTAATGCTGGATATCACCTCAAATTGCATCGCCTTTATATCGCCCCTTATGTGGACCAATCATAAAAGAGAGAGAAAATGATAAATCAGGAAAGAGAAATCACATGATTGGTCCATTTAGAATCCACCTAGGAGGCGATATAAAGGCGGTGCAATTTGGGGTGATATCCATCATTACTCTATAATTAATCGATTTCTAATTTATTGAAATATTTGTAAATGCTTGTAGTTCATGACCCTATGTCTTGTTTTCTTTGCCAGCCGATCTGACCAGATATTAAGGTGTCGAGAAATATGTTTGAAGCATATGTCTTCTGCTTCTTAACCATTTGCTTAACTTTACTCAGCGTTGAGTTTATCTTCTAACTGAATGCTGACACTTGCCTAATACCTTAAATAAGCTCAAAGTTATTCGAAAAAATTATTTTCTCTTTGTTTATGAAATCTTTTCACATCCCAACTATTTCAATAATTGGTTGTGTTTCGTCTTCTAAAACTGAGTCACAAAAATATGTCTTTAAATGCTCAATTCTTACTTCGCTTCTCTTATGGATCTGAACTATGCCAAAACCCGTTGTATTATACGCTTGATCAAAAGAGGCATCACAAGTAAACAAAATATGTGATTGTATCTATATTCAATTTTCAAGATTTTTTTTTTTTTTTGTTACATAGGAGAGCCACTTTGGACTCAGAGTCATTGACTCGGTTCGAACCTGCACCACCAGATTGGTAGACCAAGGCTCTGGCCAGTGAGCTAATCCCAGCTGGTTAATTTTCAAGATTTTGAGTTATGTGATTATTAACATAATATAATTATTTTAATTTGTTTCAAATAATTCTTTAATATTAATATTAGTAGTAGTGGTTTACCAGTGTTCTTTCAAGAGATACCTTAGTTGTAAAAGGTACATTTGAAATGAAGTATATTTTCTTGTTAGATTCTCAACATTAAAGAGAGAGAAAACTTGAGATTTCTTTTATAAGATTTGTGCAGCAGAACAATATATCTAACATCGGTAGAAATTAATTCCTTCAGCTGAACTCCAGTGCTATTCACCAATCCACTGAGTCTTCTATATCTTCCACCCCAACTTATGAGAAATATTATCTTATTATCTTCAAGTCAGTATCACTTTACCCTCTCAAATCTTATCAAGTGTATATTATTAGTTGGATTTCTATATTTCGCATAAAGTTTTAACATTGTTGGCAAAGATCCATCAAGATTACAAGACAAAATGTTAAAACTGTAAGAACATCATATAAAATATATGAACTGAACAACAGTATATAGCAACATCAATTCATTCATAACTATTAATGAAATGGTAATAGCAAGATGAATGTCAGGAAGGAATGTATGTATTATTAATAGAATGGTCAAATTGCATATTGTGATCAATTTTTTACAAGAAGAGTAAATATCCAGATTAGAAGATCGGAAAATTCTTTTTCCTTTCAATACATAGAAAACTTAGCTTTCGTTTTCTCAAACACTTGTTCTGCTATTATTGCCCCATTACCATCAGCCTTTTTGATTTCCAAGTTAGCCTTTTGATAAAATCCAGTTCCCCTAAGTGCATCTGCAATAAAATCATCAAACCCAATCGCTATAGCTGCTTCAGCTTTTGCTCCATAAACTAACCTCTGCACGTCACAAATACACACAATAACACCTTTTAGATTACAAAATAGTTAACGAAGATATAAATAATAATCAGCAGATATAAAAGGAAAAAAAAAACCTTAATTCTGGAGAGATGGATAGCACCAAAGCACATCGGACATGGTTCACATGATGCATATATCTCGCAATCCGATAGTTCAATTTTGTTCAGCTTTTTACATGCCTGAAAATGTTTAGCATATCAATATTGTACGTGGATGGATATAAATAGCTAGATCAATCCCAGATTACTATAATAAGAAAATATATGGGTCCACACTAAAACCAATAAATATTAAAGGAAAGAAAAATGGTAAACCTCTCTAACTGCTGTGACCTCAGCATGAGCAGTAGGGTCAGTATGTTTTAAGACCATGTTGTGACAGCTAACAACAATTTCATCATTTAGAACAACAACTGCACCAAATGGACCTCCATCTCCAGAATCTACCCCTTTGTAAGCTTCTTCCACTGCTTTTGTTAAGAATTTGTGATCTCTATCTTGCACAGCTGGTAAATCAATTGATAATTGAAAGATTAATTGACAATTGAAAGGATTGAGTTAAATAATGGAATGAGATATTACCTTGTTGGTGACCAGCAAATGCAGTAGCAACTGAAATGGTTCCATCCTTAGCTTCAACAACTAGTAAATTGTAAACAGAAAATCAAAATTAAGCAATATAATCCATGTAAATGCAAATAATCTTTCCTCATCAACAAGTATATACATCCGATTATTAAAGCCTTATACTATTGCAATTAATCCATGATCCACATTTTCACTGGACCCATAAAATCGGATATATCTGGGTTTTGATCATCAAATTACTAATCAGAAACAGAATACTAAATACCCCAAAATAGATCAAGAAATTCCGGTGATAGATCCAATAAATATATATTGACGAATTATATAGCTGATTAAGTACCGTGTGAATCGATCATAGCTAAGAAATTACATAAATCAAAAGTCAACGCAAAGTCAGCAAGTAACTCAAATCGGCAAGAATGAAGAAGATATACGAAAATAAATAAAAACGCGTTGCATGAAATGAGAGCTTACCGTTAGCATCTGCCATGATTGAAAATGAGATAGTAATGGAAAAAAACACCAGAATTGAATTGAGTTGAATTGTGGAAATGGGCAAATATTAGATAATTATATTTATAATGCGGAAGAATGTGCTCAGCCAGCTAAAGGTAGAATAATAAGATAATGGTCCACGTAGATTTATTATATAATAATATTATTTCTATAAAATGTGTGTATAGCTGAAGAATAAGTGGCTGATGTATTTTTTAATAACGGTGACAAAATCGGTAGTAATTGGACTCTTTTGCAAATAAAAATAATTATAAATGTGGCT
Source organism: Nemophila menziesii (assembly GCA_029959085.1). Classification (NCBI taxonomy): domain Eukaryota; kingdom Viridiplantae; phylum Streptophyta; class Magnoliopsida; order Boraginales; family Hydrophyllaceae; genus Nemophila; species Nemophila menziesii. The sequence goes on along the minus strand of JARWIR010000003.1, from coordinate 42,003,068 downwards.
GTCAGATTTGGATCTTTTTGAATGAAAAGGGTAAGAAAGAGGCGTGTGATTTGATAGTTCTTATCCCATGAAGTTCGGTGGGCTTGAATCTTGATGTTGATTTTCTATGTCAAGATTAATTTTTTTTTAGTAATGATATATGTCACATGTTACCCTTTTATCATCCTTCTAGTATATGTTTTGATTTCTTTAAATAGAAGATAGAGAAAAATTAAATAGGATAGAGAAATCCATTCATTGGTACATGTAGGCATACACGTAAGAGGTGATAAAAGGGTGATACAAAAAGGATGACAAATATCATTATTCATTTTTTTATTTTATAAATGTAAATGGGTCAATGACCCAAAAAATCAAAATAATATTATACTTGCCCCAAAGAATCATCCATTAATTTACTATTATAAGATTACATGTTTGCCGTCAAGGACGATTCCCGTCAAGGACGATTCCCATCAAGGACGATTCCCGTCAAGGACGATTCCCATCAAGGACGATTCCCGTCAAGGACGATTCCCGTCAAGGACGATTCCCATCAAGGACAAAATTTAGTTAATGATGTTATTGGGCAGAAATTTTGTCATTGATGTTATTGGGCTGAAAATAATATTATTTTGATTTTTTGGGTCATTTTCCCAATGTATGTAAATATTAATCATAATAAATACTAAATATAAGTAGCATAAGTGAGTTATATTGTGAAATTTTGACAAAAAAAAAAGTTATATTGTGAAACAGGTTACAACGCGGCTTCTTTTAAAAACGTGTTTATTACAGACGGTTTTAAATTAAGTGTATGCAATATATGAAAGGTAAGAGAAAAGAAACATCAATTCTAAGTAAAAATAATTGATTGTGCGTAAAAGATTTTAAGATAGGTGAATTTAGGTTATTCTTCAAAGTTTAGTTCTGATTTGAGTGTTTTATTATTTGTGTCAATTCATTATATAAATCTAAAATTAATTTAGTAATATTTACATAGAAATTCTAATCACGTTAAGTGCAACCATGGTGAAATGATTTTGTTTTGAAAAAATATTTTATATGTTATTCCCTTTGTCTTTTGGTATCTTCTATTTGTGTAGAAAGTTGGTTTTATCTTATATTAGGAATAGTGGCTTGGCAATTATTTATTGTTTTTGTCTAGATTTTTTTGTAATCTCTTTTATCCAGTCGTGCTCCTTTTTCAAAATATATTTGTTTTCTTAAAATTTAATTGGCTACTCTAAGATGCCAACAAATTCTCTATGTAATTTTATTATCTGGTGGCTCGAAGAATTATATCTCCCTATGTGGCGTTTTGGATCCTCTATTGCTTATAAACAAGCTTGGGCTTCTCTTTTTTTAAAACATCTCAAAAAATCGTTTTCCTAAAATAGCTACACTCCACAAACACTCTCTTTCAATAAATTGGTAACAAGTTCAACTCTAGTAAGATGGATGTTTTAGATATCAGGATCAAGGTTGATGCAGACTCCTTGGACAATGATGAATTGGTACTCATTATTAAGAAGATATCCTAAGGCAACCTATTTAGACAAAAATAAGGGATAAATAACAAACATGATAATATAGTGGTAGATGAGGTGTATCCCAACTATTTTAGCTTATTAATTTGAAAATAAAGAGGATTATTGGCATACATATAACAACTTACCATGCTTATTTATTAAAATCGCGTAGTTACAAAATTTTGGAAGGTATGTACTCATTTTCAAGAGTCTAAATTCAAATATTCTGCCACTTTGGTGCAGGTAAAAGGCCTTGCAATTATCCAAAACACCCTTCAACTCTTAGAAAATCTGAGTAAGGATATTGAAGCTTTAATTGAGGTTGACTACCCTGGAAGGAATTCTGATTAAGATCTTGATATTTTATGGTTCAGAATTAACTTATGTGTAGACTCACCTCTTTTCTATGGTAGGTATGTCTCTCAAATAGAAGGAGTGACGTGGATAGCATACAAATACGTGAACATTGGTTTACCTTGTTTCAATTGTGGGACTTTGGGTCATTATTGAGGTGTGTGTTAAACAACCATGGTGTAACCCCATAAGCTAGACAACCTCTCTTGGTTCCATAAATGGAAGTTGTATCTATTACACTCGATTTATAAAGAGAAAGCTCCCTTTTATGTTGGATGGTCAGGATTTGCATGAATTAAAAGATTAAGGCATTGAAATTTATGGAGAAGTGCAGTTTGTTATGGTTCTTAATTATAATATGCACAATCAGTATGATAGATAAGCATGCCCACTAATATAGTCAAGATTGATAGTGTGGATTACGACTCTCCTAGATATCAATATTTTACCTAACATGTTTCCATAGGACATAAGAGAGTTGATATACATCTCGAGAAATTTAATGGTGTCAATAGACAAAGAATGTGTAATCAAGTAATACCCATTCATTTGTGTTTAATGGTGTCAGGATTTGCATGAGTTAGAAGATTAAGACATGGAAATTGATGAAGAAGTGCATCTTGTTATAGTTTTTAATTATAATATGCAGAATCATGTAGATAGATAAGCATGCCCACTAATATAGTCAAGATCAATAGTAAGGATTATGACTCTCTCCTAGATATCAATATTTTACCTAATTATGTTTCTATAGGACATAAAAGAGTTGATATACATCTCGAGAAATTTAATGGTGTTAAGGACAAAGAATGTTGAATCAGGGGATAACCCTTCCTTTGGTTTCTTGAGTGGAAAACCTACAATGAAGTATATTATGTATCTGCTTACATTTACTAAGACTTTATTCAAAGATTTTTTTAAGAAGGTTTCAAATTTCAGGTGCGGATGAGGGTAGAGACATAGTAGTCATTGAAATTGTTGGGAAAAACCTATTAGGTTACAGTTTTAGATAAAAAAACGAATAACCGAAAACCGTTTATTATCATATATATATATATATATATTTGTGTATTATATAATAATCTAGGTAAAATTGGATATATTAATATTCTAAAACAGAAATCTAAATACTAGATTTAACCAACTAAATAATAAATATGCAATTTAATCAAAGATCAACACAATATTTTACATACCTCTAAGATTTTTCTTATATGTGCGGTTTGATTTTATGAAATTTGATATATTTATTAAATTGTCATTTGGTTATGCTTAAAAACTGCAAGACCGTTTAAAAATCCGAAAACGAATAATGTGGTTGTGGTTTTAAAATGTGTAACTGATGGCTAAAACCGTTACCATATGGTGTTTAATAATATAAACGGTTATGGTTATGGTTTTTGATGTTTTTTCAAAAAACCGAACCGTTACCATCCCTAACCGCTATATATAGAGTTTTGTAAGCAGCTAGTTGCGCAAGCACTAACGTCGTTGGTGTATATCCACTTGTATTAATATTTTATAACACCCCCCTTGGATATCACCAAAAAAAACTTAAAGTGAGAGATATGATATATGGGTTGTCTCGTTAAAACCTTACCAAGGAAAAACCCAGCGGGAAAACCATGGTGAAGAAAAAAGAGTACAACACGCAAATACCTTCTCCCCCTCATTCTGATATCAAATCTTTTTGATAACCCATTCCACATTTGCTGACACGTCGCTTGAATATCGTTGTTAATAAATCTTTTGGGAACAAATATGTTGGATTTTTACTAGAACTTATTTGTTGAATATCAATAATGCCATTTTCTTGAAGTTCATGAGTATAGAAGGATTTGGGTGATATATGTTTAGTTCTATCGCCTTTGATATAAACACCCTCTAGAGTGCGTAATACATGTTGCATTATTCTCAAACAATTTGATTGGATTATTGCTCCTGTCTGGAGGTCTGCATTATCCTTGAATATGATGCATGACAGATTTTAGTCATACGCATTCTCTACTAGTTTCATGAAGAGCAAGAATCTCAGCCTGATTTGAGGAGTTAGCCATCATGAGTTGCTTCATAGATATCCAGGATATAACGTTTCCACCGTAAGTAAATACATACCTTATTTGTGACCTTGCTTTATGAGGATTTGACAGATAACCAGCATCAGCATATCCGACTAATGATGGTGCAGGATCATTGGAATAGAATAAGCCTGGGTTGGTTGTTCCACAAAGATATCTCATGACTTGCTTAATTCCTTGTCAATATATGCATGGGGGGTTTGCTCTATACCTGGCTAATAAGTTAACTGGAAAAAAATCTAGTCGTGTATTATTTGCAAGATACATTAGTGCACCGATAACACTCAAATATGGTACTTCTGAACCAAGCAACTCTTCTCCATCCTCTCGGGGACAGAAATGATTTTTTGTTATATGAATCGATCTTACCACCATTGGGATCGATAATGGATGAGATTTATCCATATAGAACTGCTTCAGATTTTTCTCAGTATATGTTGATTGATGAAGAAAGAAATCTTCTGGGATATGATTTATTTGGAAGCCAAGGCATGATTTGGTCCTTCCTAAATCTTTCATTTAAATTTCTTTTCTTAAGTAGGACGCAATCTTATTGAGCTCTTTAGAAGTTCCAATAAGATTAATATCATCTACGTATAATGCAATGATTGCAAAACCCGTTTTGATAATTTAAAAAACACTAACAAATTGGATCATTGACAAAATCCTCTTGTTTCAAGTATTCGCTCAAACGATTATACCACATACGTCCAAATTGTTTAATTTGTATATTGATCGTTGTAGTTTAATCGCATAGACTAGACTAGGTTTTACTCTTTTTGCTTCAGGCAAATGAAACTCTTCAGGATTTTTCATGTATATGTAATTTTCAAGTGATCCCTATAGATATGCCGTAACTACATCCATAAGGTGTATTTCTAAATTTTCATAAGTTGTGAGGCTGAATAGAAATCGAAATGTAATTGTGTCCATTACAAGAGAATACGTCTCCTCATAATCAATGACATGTCTTTGAGAAAAACCTTCAGCTACAAGTCGGGCTATATATATTGTAATTTTGTTGCTTTCATTTCTCTTATACCCAACAGGCTTGATAACTATAGGTGTTTGGACTATTGGTCCAAATACTTGGCGCTTATCGAACGAATTAAACTTTGCTCGCATTGCTTCTTCCCGTTTTGGTCAATCTTTACTTTGTCGACATTCTTCCACACTATGTGGTTTGGATCCTCATTATTTATTTCTAGTGCTATATTGAAATCTAATATATCATTCATACGAATCGACTCACGATTCCATATATTTCCAATAGATAATTAATCTATGGATATTTTCTTATTCTCAGTACCTCGGTCTCTTCAAAGACTATTTTCTCATTACTTCTTTCAGGAGTAATACATTTGTCAGCATTAGTTGATTTTATCATTCCTGTCGTATTTTGTGGATGTGCATTATCCATTAATTTTACCATTTCATTGTTTCCCCCTTGAGATTTTATTTTTCGGGACATGGTATCTTTCGAGCCGACAAGTCTACTACGCTTCATGCGTGGATTGGATGCATTTGTTTCAAGATCATCCATATGTCCAACTAGGACATCAATCCTTGTTGGAGCGTTTACAGCAGGTATATGAGATTTCACAATATTGTTTGTATTTGCAAATACATAGGGTATATTATTTGCAATACTTTTCAAATGATTAATCTTTTGAACTTCAATTTTTTATTCCCTGACTCTTGGATTAAGGTGAGGCAATGGGATTGTTTTCCATGATATGTCATGTTGCCTTTCAGGTTGCGGTGTCTCTCCCCCTAATGGGGAATTAATGTCTCATTAAAATGACAATCCGCAGAGCGTGCTTTGAAAAGATCACACGGGTGGGGTTCAAGATATTGAATAATAGAAAGAGAATGAAACCCAATATAAATCCCAAGTCGTCGTTGGGGACCTATCTTACTACAATATGGAAGTGGTATGGGAACATATATAACACACTCAAATATGTGTAAATAAGACACATTAGGTGGATGACCATGCACAAGTTATATTGGAGAATATTTAAGATATACAATATACCCAATTTGAACTAATGCACCAGCATGAAGAATCGCATGTCCCCATGTAGACATTTGTAATTTAGTTTTCACAATTTAAGGTTTAGCCATTAATCGAAGACGTTTGATAAAAAATTCAGCTAAACCATGAGCAACTTGGTGTTCAACCTTTATTCCTCTTGACATGCAATATGCATCAAAGGATTGAGACGTAAATTCTCCAGTATTATCTAAACAAATAGATTTTATAGGATAGTCTGAAATTGAGATTTTAAAAAAATAATCAAAGCCAGTAGTTTAGAAAATGTATGGTTACTTAAAGTTTGTGAGTATAGCGAATATCCTTAAAACTCAGTAAATTTATGTTGATTTTTGTACCGCATAGTAATATAATTTTTGTGTATACGGAACCTTCAATTACATTCGCAGAACCCAAAATAATGATCACAGCTAGCTTGGAGTAGGTTTATGTTAATGAAACAATCCCGATTTAGAAGTATAGTATGTGTGGTTGCACTATCTGGCATGTATATTGCCATATCATCCATTTCGTATCTATAACATAATATGATAAATGAATAAGATAATATGAAGATGAAATATCTTACATTCATACAAACGAGAACATGGATACAGTAGATAAGAGTTGGTGATACATGTCCTCTAAGATAATATACATAGTACCAAAAACTAAGAAATACATATACATATTTACATCATTCAAACCACTTATAGATATAAAAACATATAATAAATAACATTCATTTAGAATATCCCGTTCCCTTATCCTTTCAGGTTTTCAACATTTTCATTTGACTCCGCAAATAAAGCATCAACTGTAAGTATTGTCATAAATGTCATCAAAATCAGCATGACCAACAGGACCATCACAATCAACATGATTAGTTTCTCTAGCCTTGTTCTTAGATTTCATTGATGTTTAATAGAGATCTACCAGATGTTGCGTGGTACGTGACCAGTGCCCAGTTCCGCTGCATCGATAACTTTTAGTGTTATCGTTTTGTGAAGAATTTTTCTTAGTGGTTTTATCATTATTTTTCCACTTCTAGTGGCGATGATTATTTTTCTTAGTAGTATTTTGACTACTATAAAACCACGATGTATTCCTTCAACGACCTCGGCCTCGTCCATGGCCTTGATTTTGGCCACCACCATGCCTAATCATATTAGAGACGTGGCATTCGCTTCGGGAAATGCTCTTTCATTCACTTTAGGAAATGGTACAGGTCTGGTGGATCGTGAATTGTGATTTTTCATCAACAATTCGTTTCAACAAGAAGACATGATATTAATGCAGAGTATTTACGAAACCTTCACTCACGATATTGTTGTTGCAGGAGCACATTCGTGGCATGAAATGTGGACAAGGTTTGTTCTAATATGTCTTCCTCAAAAATATTTTCTCCATAGAATTTCATTCAAGAAGTTATCTCGTATAATGAAAAGGTATGGGCACTTACTGATTTAAAGTCTTGCATCCGCAGGTGCAGCCAATCGTATCTCGCTTTTGGAAGGACCATAGTTTTCTGGTGATCATATCTATCTTTTAAACTATTCCACAAAATCAGATGATCTTTTACTGTGAGATACTAATTTTTTAATACATCGTGGATGTGGTGTCAAAGAATTATCGTAGATTTTACTCGGTCTTGCAGAAACACTTTATTATCTATTTTAATAGTGTATTTCATCATCTAATATACAAGATAGATAATTTTCCAGTTATATCAAGAAAAAAAATGTTACGTAAATAAGAGTAATACGTGTTTATCAAAGCTGATAATCTATCTATTTGTTTTGTTCTAAACTTTATCCACTTAGATCATCAACTCACTAAAAATTGGAACAAACAAAGAAAACTATCCACTTTACACGTGAAAAAGAAAAAGATATATGTTATGTTTTATTTTTAAGAATTGTCATATACTAATATGTCTGTCTACGTACTAACAAGTGTGACTCCAAACATCAAATTAATGGACACATAACAAACTTTTAATTAATTATTATTTACTAAAAATGTTTGAATATAAAAAAAAGTTATTTGATATAATCAAACCTATAATCTGAATCCAAAAAGGTAAAAATTTATTATTTACTAAAAATGTTTGAATATAAAAAAAAAGTAATTTGATAAAATCAAACCTATATAATCTGAATCCAAAAAGGTAAAGATTTGTGATGATAACGTATTAGAGAATCGAAAAATGGTAGTAAATTCCTTATATTTTTCCTAATTTTTTTTATATAATCTAACCGCTATATAGAGTTTTGTAAGTAGTTGTTTAGGGTTTATAAGGATCATTTAATGAACTAATAAAAAAAAATACTGAAATTCGATATATATATATATAAGATAAATAAACACAAAACATAGAAGAATTGTCATTATATTGTAACAGATGGTGATTCAAAGCAGACCAATTGTCAAACAACTTGCCAGTATTATCATTTAATTTTGCATGACTGAGAATGAGAAACAAAGATATCTAGGAAAAAAAATGAATTTAAAGAGGATCCTTGTTCCAACCAAAAAACTAAAAAAAAAAAAGGATCCTTGTCCCGAAAGTTATTATTAGATGGGACATACACACTAACATTAACATAAATTATAAACAAAGCAAGTTCAAAAATGATTATATTAGCAGAATATTCTACAATAAAGGCAAGTAATAGCTGAAAAATGCACTAAAATGCTACATTCAAATATAGTCTCCACTTTTGGTTCCAATAATTCCAATCAATATCCGCTAAATTAAAACACAATAAAAGAGCAATACAAGACCATGTCTTGGGTTCAAACTTAGTTCAGAAGTAGAAAAAACTCATTTCTTTTTAGCAGCATCTCCAGCCTTTGTCTGTAGGATAAGTAAACAAATAATAGTAAGCTAAAAATTGACCACTTCCCAATAGGAAAAAAAAAAATACTTAGGAAGTTGTCTTACCTTCTTAACACCACGAATCTTCTTTGATCTGTTCTTTCTCTCCTTCATTTGCTTCCTTGACTTTTCAATCTTTTTGTCAAGTCCATTCTGCAATTACACCATAGCCCCAACATGAATTAAGTGCAAGAGGAAAATTAACAGATATTAATACCCAAGTAGTAATATAGGCTACTAGAGAACTAAAATTAGTTCGTAAAATGTTGTAAACCATAACCAAACTTTAAGATTAATAGGCAATTCAAATCAACCAAAGGACTATATTTCCCAGAACCAAAAAGTTATAATTTCACAACTCCAAAATCAATTTTCTTAATGAAATCAATTTTCTCACTCTGTAGTGAGATGATTTGTGGTCATGAACCAGTGATTGATAAAATATCAATGGTATGAGTTTTAGAGCAATTTATCAAGTACTATCCCCAAAAATTAACAGATTTAAGTAGCCGCATAAATAAAAAAATTCAAACTGATTCAAACTGATGTAACACAATTAGCAAACATATAACATAACACGAGGCTACAATGTAACTTACCCTTATAAGCCTATACTTGGGCTCGTACTTCTTAGCGTTCTCAACAGAATCATAAATCAAACCAAATCCAGTTGATTTCCCACCTCCAAAATGAGTACGGAACTTAAACACAAAAATAGCATTCTGGTCCTTAACGTCGTATATTCTAGACAACCTTTCCTTCAACTCTTCCTACATGAAGAGTAGTGACGCGTTAAATTAACATATTGGATCAGATTATATCAAAATCTGTTAGCAAAACCCACTGATTAAAAAATTAAATTACCTTGGACACATTGGGCCTTCCGGGATGAAGAACATCAATAACCTTCATAAACCAACTCAATACGAATCACAGCTTATTCAAAAAGAATTAAACGCATTAACATAATAATATAACTTTAATAAGTGAACTTACAAATTGCTTTCTAGATAGAAGACGATTAGTCATGAACTTTCGGGTACGGATAGTGACATTTTTGTCTGCCATTTTTTGGTTTGGTGAATTTGGAGCTGATATTGTGTAACAGCTACGAGGCAGTGGGTAGATGCAAAAGAAAGAAGTATGAAACCCTAATTCTTTATATATGGGTGTGTGGCCCAACTGTTTGAGTTTGCTTCTTGGATATGGGTCGGGTATATCCGGGATTAGTTCTATTATTTTTGTGGGGTAAAATTAGTGTGGCCCACACAATATTAAAGATCGAACAGACTACATAAACTTACGGTTATTTGCATAACGCCCCTTATATTATGTCGTATAAGTATGTTAACCCCTATTCACTAAATAATTGTTTTCCAACATTCATGATTGTTTTTAAAACTTAGCTAGTACTAATTAGAGTTAGATGGTTGAGTGGTTTTCATAATGCTAAAATATTTGGATGTATAACCAATTACAATATTTAGCATCCAGTAATGATTTGCCTTATGGTATATTGATTAATCGTACTAAGACTACAACCTCGATCTTTACTATGATTATGACCACGAGCACCTATGTTTGGATGTTTGAAACTGACGAGAAATATTTTAGCCATATTAATCATTCGGATTAGAATTTGCTGAATAAGAAGATCTACTATTTTGTGTAGTGAATGAAACTAACTTTTCACTTATAATTGAAGAGAATGACAAATATAACTAACAATTTAGAAAGTCCATAAACATCCCCAATTGAAGGATGGTCTACACATTAGTTAATAGTCGTGAATAATCAAACAAATGATGTCTTTCACATCTAGCTTGAGCATCGATCAACTATATAAGATGTCAGACGGGTTTATTTATGTGTTTTAGTGAACTTGAAATTACTTTTTTATGGATATGCACTTAGTGTATCTACATGTTTGGTAGATATGTATAGTTGGGCTAAGTCTTTCCATTAAACCTCCATCTTCATGTTTTTCATCTCATATAGATGAAATCTACACATGAACATGTAACAACTTATAAGGGCAGCTTAGGAGGAAGCTCCTGGTGATAATCTAATACTAAAATAAGTCGTTTGAATGGTGTAGAAAAAGTCCCTAGACAGAGGGTGCTTTCTTGAGCTAGATCTTAGTGAAGTGTAATTTGAAAGAACATATATTAATTACCTCAATATTGAGTCTTGTTATGTATATCAATCTAAATGTGTTCCATGTGGTCAAGATTAGTCATTAGACTATTGTCCTTTCTCTCCATAGCGAGTATTATTAGTGTATGTACATAATTGTGTTTGTACATGATAGTGTTTTTACATGTTATTGTAACGATAACAATGATCGGGGGATGAGGTCCCTGAAACACATGAATATTACAAGTTCTTTGTACTCTAATAATTACGGTAGCCAGAATATACATATATGGACAAGACGTATGTTGTTAGCCCAGTGTTATATTAATTGATTGTCGAAAGACAAATCCTATCAAGAAGGCAAATGAAGACTAAATTTATCATACCTCCTAGAATATAAGCAATGTATAACCAAACAGCACTAGTAAACTTGTCAGTAACCGATTGGACCTTTGAGATTAAGAAGAAGCGGATTGCCAAATTCCATCAGAAATTAAGTTAGCAACAATAGATTGCCGAAAAGATTTAGATAATTCATCAAAAGATCAGGATCGGATCTCCAACAAAAATAATTTCGGCCAACTGAATCTCATCAAACGAAAGGGTCAACAAAAAAGGATCACATACCACTAGCCACGCAAGCTCAGACTCACGAGCCAAGCATATGGAAGACTATACCTGAAATAGGATAACCAATGTCCAAATAATATATTTGTTTATAGACTTTATAAAACCATTGGTAAGTATATTACAAGCAACAGACAGCCAACAGAAGACAGGCAGGTACGCTACTAACGGTCCAGAAATTAAAGTTAAAGACCCCAGTAGAGAGAAACTTGTAAGACATCTTATTCTTTAAACACAACATCACTCTCTTGGGATAAGCTCTCACATTATTCATTTGTCAAGGCTATCAAGAGCTTCAACAGAGAGTTCTCTAGCAACCAATGTCCATAGTATTATCAATACGTTGTTTTTTATATAATCATACACTTTCATACTATTCGTTTAGGAGTATAGAACTAGTAGATTGGATTAGAATTTATAAACCATAGTTTTGGGTTACTTTTCCATCTCTAGGTAAGGAATGTGTTTTTCCTAGTTGTAGAGAGAAAAAGAGAGATCTTGATTATAGATTGTACACTTGGTATACTTGTGTTGGAGTTAACACAACAATTCCTTTGAAGGGTTAGGTCAAAAACATCGTAAAGTTTTGCGTGTCCACCTTTAATAGACGCATGAGTTATAGTGGAGGTGCTTACAACCTAAGGTTCCAACAAGACCTTAGGTGGTGGCTTAAGCCTATGGGAGTCGAACCCCTCAAAATATCTTTGTTTTCCAGAGTCGAACCACTCAAAAATTGTCGTTGTCTTCTTCCCTTACTCTTTTCTATCATACATGATATATTTTTGTTTAATTTCTTCTAAATAGTTATTTAGTATTAACTAATTTTATTGCATGGTTAGTGTTTGTGGAATTATCTCTCATTGTATTTGGTATTCCTAACTAACTATTTATTTTATCCCTTAAACCTAAAGCTTGCACCTTTATCATCCTAAAAGACTTTGTGTGTTGGTTAGTTTTTTATTGAGCATAGTTTCATTCACACCCTCTTAAAAAACTATTTACTTTTTTTTTGATACGTGGGTTCCAGGCTAGCTTTCGCACACCTAACTAGTCCCACAGAGGATATGCCCGTCCTCCCCAAGAATACCCCCGGGCACGTTAGAACTAAGTTTCCCATGTTCTGAAAGGAATTCTAACCATGTACCTCTTGGTTGAGAGACAGGGTCCTGGCCAGTTACTGGGTTTCAATTGGTATCAGACCGTAGCTATAATATTAATTATATGTATCGTATCTAGAGTTAATATGATATGAAAGCTAACAACCCGGAGAGTATTAATGTCACTCGACTACCCTTATTTGTAGGCTTACACCATTTCTAATTGAAGAATGTAATATTCAATATACGTCCTAAAAGGGGGGGTTGAATAAGATTATGGAAATTAATCCGCTAATTTTATTTCAAGTAAGTAAAATTAAAGGCTAATTTAAATCCCATTGCTTTAGTAAACTAGATGGTAACAAACTAGATATTACTAAGAGACAATATAAGTAAACTATTCATGTAAGCATTTTATCAAGCATGTAGAGTGCAGAAAATAAATAGTGTAGGGATAGAAAGATACACAACGATATATAGTGGTTCGGTTTCCCTACATCCACTACCTAAGGTGTCCCCCTTAGGATTTGCAAGATTCTCAATATAATCTTCGTATCTCTTCAAACCGGGTGAGATCACAAACCCTTTACAACCACTTCACAAACTTGGAGCCAACCACTTGTGTTATCACAAACACAAGGAACCAAGTATACTACCTAGACTCACAATACTCTCTTAATATATTTGGTGGTCCTTTGTGTGTTCTAAAAATAAATGCAAATGCTAATCGAACCACAACCGCAAGTGTACGGTTGTCCCAAGTAGTATGTATGATAATACAGATTCGTTCCAAGGACGGATGGTTGATCACAATGTTTAGCAAGTAGTGATTGATGCACTTATGAAAATAAAAGACAATAAATTGTTTGTTTGGTTTTGTTTATTAATTCTAAATGAAAGACAAATATTAAATGTAAATGAAAGCTAAGACGCAAGTAAAATAAGTGAAAACGCAATATGAGATGTAATACTTGAGAACGCAAGGATCCTCCTAATCTTATTTCCTAACTTATGCTGTTTAAGGGCTAAATCGGTCAATTATAATAGTCGGGATTCTAAATTCCTTATACCCCCGTCAGGGTGGACTATAAGGCGATCCTAAAGTGTCACTAGTCCCGTCAGGGTAAATATGATCCACCGTTGGATGATTAAGTGTTTTACCTCATTGGCCCTAGAATTAGCTAAGTTCGTCGGAATCAATAGCTTTTATCCTAGATTGAATAATTAATTCTATACCTAAACCCTCCGTCAGGATGATCCACACGCCACTTATGTGGAATAGCTTAGATACTAATACCTAATCTTAGTTCGCGACTCTAAAATCAGTAAATAATCACAAATTATCGAAAAGAGTAATAAACCCAATCTAATTTAATTTAGCATAAACCCAAATTCAACATTCGTTATTTCATAAAATTAAGATTCACCCATTGTTTGTTCTCAAGCACTATTAAAAGCTTAGCTCATATTAAAATTAAAAACTAAATTAAAAGAAAGGGAATTCATATTGTTTACAGAATTAAAATATAAAAAGAACCTAATTTCCGGAATTGGAATGACTACGAACGGAGCTATAAACCCACTCCAGCTCTTGTAGCTTCTTCTTCTTCCTTCTGTTGCTTCTCTCTGGTGTTTTAATCTTGTGGAATGTGAATTCTGTGAAAAATAGAAGTCCAGACCTCCTTTTATAAGCATAAATTCGTTCTAGGGCTTGGACCAGAAAATAGAATATTAATTAAATGTCCAAGCCCACTTTCTAAGCCCAAAATCCCGTAACTGCTGATACACCTTCACTAAAACGGCTTTTCCCGATGCGTTATGACTCCGATTGACCTCATTCTAGTTGCTAAATTTCCGTAACTCGATAAGGAATGATTTCTCTTCAAAGGTCAGCGGCTAAATCATCGTTTAAGCACCTCGAAATCAGCATTCTATGGCCTGGAAAATGGATTTTCAGCTCTAAAGATAATATCTTCGGGATTTATCTTCAAGTCTTGACTCTAATTCACGATCTTTGACTTTCTCCTTGGATTCCTCTCCTAGCTAACATCTAAAACCTGTAAACTTTACACTAAAAATACCAATATTACGCGCAAAAGTTTAATAAATTAAAAATGCTAGAAATAAAAAGGTAATTCCGGATTATTGAATATTTAGTACAAAAGTCTATCAAATTAATTAAATAAACACCAAAAATGATGTCTCCTAAGGGTCGAAAATAAGAACAATTAGGGAGACATCAATATTACAAGGGTAAGAATTAAGAGGAAATAAATTGTTTAAAGGGTGATACAATATTTGTGGCTAAACTCCTTAATGAGTAGATATAACTATATAGCTTGAATGTGGAAAATATGACTTGAATGCTCTTAGAAACCTTCTTGAATGATAACAATAATAGATCTTAAGATTGGTAGATGGAAGGTGTAAGTTGTGCCTTCAATGAGCTCTTATTTGTAGCTGAAATAAGCCCCACACGATCAAAAGACAAGTGTCTAACGGATATATATTAGACCAACGGATATATGCCTTTTCTCTTGTTCTGTTGTTGAAGAAAACCTAACCTACGGTGCACCGCGGGGTCCGTCCGATGTACCGCGTGAATTCTCTGATTGCACTTTGTTTTCTTGTTGTGGGCTAGCCATGGTCCGTGGTGTAGTCCGCGCCACTGCGGTGTACTGCATGTCTAGTCCGGTGTACCGCACCCATGGACTAAAAATGCTCAAGCTTAAGGTTTTCATGAATATTAAAAAGTTTACTTAAATAACTATGTAACAAGGATTTTTTAGAAAACATTTTTAAGTACCAAAACATGACTATTGATAACCCGTAAAATTAATTTTAGTTTAAGGACGATTTGTCGAATATTAAAACATAACGTAATACATCTGCTCCTTTCTAACTCCTCTTATGATATAAGCATCACAAATCTGCATGAATTTCTGAATATATCGGATCGGATCTTGTTGTGCAGCACCGCTAAATTGTCCAAGATTTGCAAACTGCGCTAAAATCCCTGGATCTGGCCTAAATTTAGCGGCTTGGATTTATGGAGTGCGGATTCCGCGTGGTTGCACTCTAAACGAGATGGGTAGCTCAAGTCTCCTTGGATTCTCCATCTGTAAATATTTGTAAAACAAAACTAAAAAGACAAAAGCTTAAAACAGAACTAACTGAAATAAAAGCACAAGATATATGCACAAGGATTAACGATGTAGTCCCCGGCAGCGGCGCCAAAAACTTGGTGTCACCTAAGGTGTGATAAAAAGATTTATAAAATAAGTGAAAATAAACACCATAGGCTGAGCACGGTCTGCAAGTATTACAGGACGTATGCAAGTTTTAATGATAAGAAGATTCGTTCCTCAGAGACTACGAAAGTTAGGAAGAACTTATGCAAATTATCAAGTGCAGATAATAAAGCTAGAATAATAAAACGCACGAATAAAGAAGAGAAAGAGATTTTTATTTGGCTTTTAATAAAGGAAAAATAAACTAATAAACTAAAGACAGAAAATTAAATAAGCTAAGAACAAATAGTATGATAGTTTAGCCTGAGTAATTAGCAAGTAATCCCCACTAGTTTTTCCGTTCTAAACATGTAAGGGTGAATTATGTAGTATTTCAATAATCGGTTTCGATTGCGCTAGGTAGTTTTAAATAGGGTTTACATGTGTCAATAAGGAGTCTTAAGCAAACTTTTCCTGCAATTGATTAAATAGCAATACACTAAACCATGGTGATTATCTAGTTAGGTTGATTTGTCAGATCTAAACCTTATTCTAGACGTTATGTGCTAATCCTTTAGTTAAATATACCGTTGTCAATGGTTATCT
Organism: Nemophila menziesii; assembly: GCA_029959085.1. Taxonomy (NCBI): domain Eukaryota; kingdom Viridiplantae; phylum Streptophyta; class Magnoliopsida; order Boraginales; family Hydrophyllaceae; genus Nemophila; species Nemophila menziesii. The sequence continues at coordinate 41,986,513 of JARWIR010000003.1, read as the reverse complement.
AACTACTATGATGGTAATTCTATATGGTCATGATCCACAACAACACTGAATATAAATCCCAACACATAAACAGAGAATAAAAACAATAATTCAATTTAAAACATAGAATTCCCAAATTAGATAGATGTCAATCAAAACTAGGGTTCATACATATATGCTAAAACTCAAGCTAAATATAATTTAGTTCATACTAAGAAAATAAAAGAATTACAAAATTGAAGGTTGAAGAAGACATGATTGATGCGCTCCTTCCGGACTTCTCTTCTTGTGTTGTAAGCTTCCTCCTGGCTTAAGGTTTGGCCAAGGATCCCTTAGGATCTGCCAAGGATGATTTTCTAATGATAAGAGGCTGTATTTATAGTGTATAGGAAGACCTAATTCGTTTTCTTGAAGGAGAAGGTAAGTATTGGACTCCTAGTCCAACTCAAATTCGTAACCCTAAAATATGGAATCAGCCCCGTTTTTGTTTTGGTCCTAACAACTTCAATACTTATCCTTTTGACGCGAATGAGTAGTCGAAATTCCTCTTCTCGGAAAGATATTTAACTTTGCTCTTGATCGTTTCTCCAAATTCCTCACATATTTTGAGATATAAGCTGATTTGTGGTCGTGGGTGGTGAAATTCAGATTTATTGTAGCTTTTCATTTTTCCATATTTTTAGCTTTACTTTCCTTATCTTAAATTTCCACGTTTATCTTCTTTCCTGTAGCTCTTGGAACCAACTTGGACTCTAATTAATTACCATATATCTTTAAAGCTACACACTAAATAAATAATTAAACCCAATATGCTCTAAATATAATAAATAATTATTTCAAGACACAAAATAGGAAAGTGTACTAAATCATGAGAAAATCGACCTATACTCTAATAAATACACCTAAAATAATGTCTCCAACTAATAATAAATCATCACAAATGGGGAGACATCACAAGGTTAGGCCAACAATCTCCCCTTTTTTGATGTTTGACAAATCGTAAACTTTTGAAGTGGCCCTTGACACATTTTTAATCGAAAACTCCCCCTCAACCTAAGCATTTGAGTTTTAAAGATAATTACATTTTGAAAAACTCCCCCTCACAAAATGCTAGAGTTTTTGTTCCTATTTGAAAAAGTTTAACTAAAATTTTCTCCCCCTTTGTCAAAAAAAGAAAAGAAACTATGATAAAGTTTTTGAAATATAAGGGGTAAAATGTTAATTTTGTAAACTAAAAAGGGGGTAAGATGTATTTTATCCAAACTATAGGGTCTAAAATGCAATTTAATGAATAATAGGGACCTAAGTGCAATTTAAATGAATGAAAGGGAGGATGCAATTTGTAACAATTTGAAGTGCAATAACACCTATATCATCAAGAAAAACATTAGCAACACAATATCTCAATATCCGAAATACATAATTTAAACAACTAAATATCCAAATATCCATAACATAATTAAAAACATCCAAATACAACTATTATCCAAACATCCAAAACATAACATAATTAAAAACAAGGTTTAAGAAACATAAAGCATGAAGTAAAAAAAAGAGATAGGCTTAATGAGGGGCATAAGGAGAATGGCTACGAGAACGAGAGTGACGTCCCAAACAAGACAACTTATCACTAATGGCATCAACTTTCTTCTCCAAAGTTTCAAGCTTTTGTGTCACAAAATCCATAAATTGTTCAACACGAGTCGTGAAGGAAGAAATATCACTGGTAGGAGGATTAGATAAAGAAGCGGCATGTGGATTTGGAACGGGATTTTGGGGGACCGGGTTTGGTAAAAGCTCAAGACTGTCAAAATCCGGACCAATGGTATGATCTTTAGCGGTCAAAATACGATTCTGAAGCGACTCATCCGAAATCCGACTAATGAGTAGACATGGTACATATGCATTATTATAAATCACGAATTTCCTCCTTTTATTAGTTTCATAATCAAAATTCCAGGATTTATCCAAAGGTTTAACAGTAGAGCCTCCAAATGAAATATGTTTACTCTCAAAAAACGCAGTAAGAAAAAGATTGTACGGAACTTTTCCCTTGGTCGCCCTAGTATGATTCATCCATTTAAACATGATCGAAACAAGATTTATGGGTTGTTTGGTAAAAACTAGATAAAGAAGATAAGCCTCATATGAAATTAATTTGGCATCATGTTTAGCTTATGATATCACAGCTGAAATAAGGAATTTGTGAGCCATGATGAATTCAGGGTCAAAATTCCGTATATTCCAAACATTGTCTTGAATTAGCATCCGATTTTCCACAAATTCAATTACAAAATTTTGTTCCAAAATATCTAGACCCGAACCATCCCATCCATTTGACCAAAAACCCCCAAATCCATCTATAGGAATCTTAAATTTTTCACAAAACTCATCCACTTTTAACCGTATATTAATACCCGCATCTCTAGACCGAATAGAGTTGTTAGCACAATTGTAATCAAAGTTTGTGTAGAATTCTTCAACCAATTCATAAGCAAGTTTATTTCTATTGAAAAGAAAGAGAGTAAAGCAACATTGAAACTCAAAAAGACGGAAGAGAGAATCATCACCAGAAGGAAAAGCTAAAGGACACATGACTCTACCCGGAAGTACATCATATGGGCGGAATTCTGGAGGAGGTGAAGGCGAGTAGGGTTTTGTTTAAAAAGAGAAAGAGAGTGAGAAGTGATTAAAGACGTTTTTTATATCAGCGAAAACCCTAAATCGCGGTGTACCGCGGATTACATGCGGTGTACCGCACAAAAAAATCTGTTAGCACGTGACAACTGGGCAAAAAATAAAAGGAAATAACAAATAATAGAGACCCCATGGTGCGGTGTACCGTGGAACAATGCGATACTACATTGGTGCAATACTACAAGATCCAGTGAGGTTGATTCAGAAGTCTATATAGATTTAGACACTACTTTGCGATAATAATGTGGTCTCCAATGAGGTACTAAATAGCAACAAAGATAACATACTGAATAGCGACAAATGTGTCGCTGATGAGTACCTCATAAGTGACAAAAAAATTGTCGCTAAAGATTAAAGAAGTTAACGCTAATGATAAAGTTATGTCATCTCTAATGGAAATTTTGTCAACTGCAGCTAGTTTTATTTTGTAGTTGCTAATAGTTGTCTTTAGTGACCAACTATTAGTAACAAACCCTTACCGAGGATATTCTTTGCTTAAAATAAAACGTACTCATTAGCTACAAAATATTTACTCATTGGCAAGAACATGTGTCGTTGTTAATGATCTTTACTGTAGTTGTAAACATACTAAAGATGATAAAATCATATTAAATGATAAGTAACAAAGTCTTATAGCCGTTGTAAATTAAATAAGAATATATAAATAAAGGGAGAGGAATGTATTCTTGTATTTCCAAAAATTAGTTTATTATAATGAAAAGAGTTTCATATATATTGGGAAATGAGTGACCCTTCACTTGACACATTTACATGACATGCATAAAAAAATAAAATTTTGGCCTTATGGACATCCACTATTAATATTATAATTTTTTCATAATGCTCCCCCTTGGATGTCCATCTATTAGGAAAATTTTCTCGTTATTGCCAAGAAAAATCCAGTGGGACAAAATTTGTTTGAAGGAAAAACAGTAGATTACTGATAGGTACTTGTGAACGTGGAACATTTCCTCGTTAAAACCTTGACAAAGAAACCCTAGTGGGACAAAAACTTACACGAATGTAAAAGTGTACAATATATTTACTCACCCTCCCACTGATACTGGTAAAATATTTATGACTTGGCGCATTCCAATATTGTGAACTATTTTATTGAACGTTGTGTTGGCAATACTTTAGTGAACAAATCAGTAAGATTGTTACATGACTATTTGATGAATGGCTATATCCCCATTCTTTTGTAACTAGTGTTTATATAAAATTTAGGTGATATATGTTCTATTTTGTTTTGTTTTGTCGCTTTTATGTATTGTTTGGATTTATATTTTTAAAGAAAAGGAAAGTAAATGATAGGAATGAATTTTCCTTTCCTTTGTTTGAATTTGATTTTTTATTAAAGGAAAGTAATTCAGTAGATTACACAATCCTTTGTTTTCCTTTAAAAATATAAATTACTTAGGGCCCGTTTGGAAGTGCTTATTTTAGAGTAAAAAAGCGCTTTTGGAATAAAATTCAAAATTTTAAAAAATTATTAAAAATAATTTTGAAATCTAAAATTATTGAAAGTGCTTTTTTCAAGAAGCACATATTTGGTGCTTCTCAAAAAAGTGTTTTTCAAGGTAAAAAAAACTTTTAAAATACTAAAAGCACTTTTAAGTGCTTCTCAAAAAAAGCACTTCCAAACGGACACTTAATCCTCCCATTGTGGAGTCATTTCAAAAGAAAAGAAATGATTACTTTTTAAAATGTCACTAATAGCCTTAAAATTTCAATATTATAATATTTTACATAATATATAAAAGGGTATAAAAGTATTTTTATGTAAAAGAATCCTTTCCTTTCTTTCAATAATGTGAATCCAAACAAGTGATTTGTTATTTAATTACTTTCTTTTCCTTTATTAATATTTTAGTAATCCAAACACGATTATCACTTTCCTTTCCATTCCTTTAATATCTTTATATTCCTATCATTTCCTTTCCTTTGATAATCTGAATCCAAATAATGCATTAATGTATATATTTTGAATTCGTGTGATACAAGCAACATTCTCCTCATACAACACCATTGGTATATTTTTTATTGAAGATAAAACACAATTCTCTTGAATATGTTGAAATATCCACTTAAAAACATTTCATAACACTTCCCCTTGACTATTCCAGAAGGTTATGCCTCATTGAAACCTTATAAAGAAAACCCATTAGAAAAAAAATTGATAAAGAAAAAAGAGTACATCATTTCTTTGAGGGTATGACACATATTCAATATGCCTCATTAAAATTTTACTAGGAAAACCCAATAGAAAAAACCGTGGTGAAGGAAAAAGAGTACATAATTTCAATATATTCCCCCTCATTACGACATGATGTATTTCCTAATATATTAGATATTTGTGGACTTAAACCTTAATTGTCAAACTTTGAAGAGCAAATCTTCTAGATTTTCACTTGAGGGTCTTAAGTGTTAGTTACATCAATTGATTGATCAAGAAAAAGAGTATATAACTCTTTATAATGAATATTTGTCATGACTCGTCAAATCCGTACTAGGTAAACCTAGTGGGAAAAAACTGCAATGAAACAAAGAGCACAACACACATAAATATTACATATTCTTCATTATGACATGAATTATGTCAACAATTAAATGAATTATGTCAACAAAGAGCACTAATTATTTACTTCAAGCGGTATAGTAAATGAAAATATACTAATCACATAAATCATCTCACGATTTCGTGCGAAAGAACTACTGAAACTACGTGAAACCCTCACAACGGTTTATGTACAAAGAACGGGCAAACCATATTTTCAATAGATAAATCATCTATGTGACTTTACTTTATTCAGGCACCTGAGTCTCTTCAACTTTAGTTGGTTCAATAATTCTCGTCGTATTATGTGGATGCACATTCCATAATTTTTACCATATTATCATTTACTCATGAGATTTTCTTCTTTAAGGCCGGTATATCTTTAACCGACGTGTTGATTAGATGCCTTACAAGTCTACCACACTTCATACGTTGGTTGTATGCATTCACTAGAATAGTGGTTATATCTCTTTCTAGGGCAATTATCTTACTAGAGTGTTTACAACAAATTTATGGGTTTTTACAATATTTTCTATGCCTTCGCATGCATTTTGTATATAATTTGTAATGTTTTTCAAATGCATCGTTATTTGAACTTTAAATTCTGTTTTTTTATCGTGGTTTGAGATGAAACAATAATATTATCCTCCACGATAATCACATAGTACTTTAGGTTACAGTGTCTCCCCCCAAATAAAGGTTAAGTTATCTTATCAAATTTGACACTCTGAGAAAAATTATTTAATGATATCACCTCTCAGGGATTCAAAATATCGAATTGTATAAGGAGAATTAAACCTAACATAAATTCTAAATTGTTGGTTTAGGAAAGTCACTTAATTTTACATGAGAATCTAAAATATATGGGTACTTACTTGGTAAAAGAATCTCCTATTTCTTTTAAGGATAGTCTAAGCGAGTTCTATAATATTCGATGTATCATTAACATCCACGTTGACCAATTCGATCATGTCATAATACAAGGTTCTTTGGATCGTGATTTCTTTTTTTTACACATGAACTGTTTCAAGTGCTCGAATTTCTAAATGATACTACCCCGAAGAAGAGAATGGACTAATCTAATACACACTTTGGTGTGACTTTTAGAAAATAATGCAAATATATACATTGTTACAAACACTTGTGGTATATACAAAATATTCATTTCGAAACATATGCTTAAATTCAACAAATTTCTTCTAAAAAAAATATATATAATGTGTCAATTTTGTTCCACGCGGTAACATAACATTTGGGCATCCAATTATTTTAAATTAGATAGATTAGATAGATTACTATAGGCAAATTAGTTCCATTGTATTAATAACAGTCATGTTTATCATGTTGTGATGGCTTATATTTTATGGATTCTAATTTTCAAATATCCTCACGATTCATTTTATGTAGTAAAAATATTATCAAAAATATTCATATCACTAGTGAACTAAAGGTATGTCCTACCATGATCTTAACTTCAGATGGATCTATCATCACTGCCATATTGATTCGAATACACATCAGATGATATAACATTTTCTTCAGGAAATATAGTTTCACCCACATTAAGGAATAGTTTTAGGTAGATAAAACAATATTTAATCAGCTTTAACCTTACCAATTTTGTTTTCATATCAATTTTCAAATAGATTAAAAGATGCAACACTCGCTATATGGAATGCAATTTCATCTACTATAGGGAATGGTCTTGAGTCAAAGAATGTGATTTTATCTAATCAAATCTTTCCACCACAATGTTTATTTTAATACATATTTAAAATTATTGCATTCTTCTTTGAGAATGTAATTCTAATCATTTCAGAGCGTAATAATTAGTCAATGGAACGCGAATTATATTTTTTACATCAACAATTTATTATTCTGCTTGCTTACGAGACAAACAATCTCGTAATAAAAATCTCTATTCGCGATATATCTAGCTATTTTAGGAGAATATGCATGATATGATACAGGAAGACAGATATATGTTCTATCCGGTCATATTATATTTGTTCTTTTAAAACCTCATTTAATTTAGTAGTAACTGAACTTGTACTACCACTTTCCTTTGCCCAATGTAATAACAAATAACTAACTTGTCCAAACGGTGATGACATTAGATATTTATAAGGGTTGTTCCAGTTTTAAAACTTTTATTATGCAAACTTACTTAAGTTATCATAAAAAAATGGTGCACTTCATAAAATTATTTAGTGTTCCAACTTATCATCCCCAAAATTTATGAATAAAATTATTTTGTTACTAAAATAAATTCTTCAACCAACATGCAGAAAGTTCATATAAATAAAAACTTTTATCTTTTATGGATACGATGATGATAAAGAAATATCATAATTTCATTGCACCCATTAGTAATGTCTAGTTTATTTCTTGAGTTTTTTTTAACAATTTTCAATATTAATGATATTCTCTGATAAGAAAAACAATATTAACGAAATTCATGACAAATAGTTTTTTTATTACAGAGGAGATCCCTTAGGATCGTTGGTAAGAACAAAACAAATGACTAATCTAGTACATCATTGACAAATCATGGTTATAAATGATCAGTGGCATCTTCCATCCCACTATATCTTTGACAAGAAAACTCCAAATGCCCTCCGGAGGGTCCCCCAACAACTCGAAAGCACCGCCTTGTTTCATTCCCGCTCGCGCCAACCAATCCGCGCACGAATTAATTTCTCGATAGACGTGCCTCAAGCTGAAGCCCTTATCCCGTGCTAGAACTGCCTTGATATGGTGAATCCATCTCTATCTCAAGCTCTTTAAAACCCATCCCCTCCACCATCTCCAGTCCCTCATTCAAAGCTATCAGCTCCACCACTACCAAAAACTCATGATAAATACCCATAGTGAACCCGCAAATCTACTCGCCATTCCTATCTATAAGAACTCCACCTCTTCCTCCTTTATGAGCCACCTACTAAGACTACAATCCGTGTTCAACTTAAACTCTTTCGCTGGTTTCTTCCACCCTACCAAGGACACCAGTGATCGAACGTATCTTACCCAGCAAATGGCCCCACGCTTTGTTGTACATAGTCATTTTGCCTTTCTAAATATTGCCAACACATTGGGCGGTTCCCCCCCATTAAAGGATACTTGGTTGCGTTCCCACCATATAGTATGGTTGATGTCAATTTGCTTGTGTCGATTTACTGGTGTTCAAGTGCTCAGAACTGCTTTGGACTAGACGTAAAGGACTGTTGCCGCGAAGTAAAGGCCTGTTGCCGCGGATCACCTTCAAACCTACACCACTAGATTAGATGACCAAGGCCCTTGCTAGTGAGCTAATCCCAACTTCTTTATCCATGAGAATTTCATACATACATAAATAGTTAAATATAAATTGTTTAGTTCATGCAATTTTTGTACATTACAGGGACCTGTTGGCATATAGCCTCCCTTAATAGGTTGTTTTAATATGACAAATCCTCTTATGATTAGTGTGCTAATTACTCTTGTTTTATACATCCTTACTTGCACTATTGTTCATCAAAAACACTTTGCATATCATTCTTATTATATCTCATTACATTACTTTTATTCATATCTTTATATACATTGAGATATAGCCTTAATGATCTAATGAAATGTTTTAAAGAATGATGTTATCTACAACTTTTGTGAAGAAGATTTATTAATCCGAGCATCAAAGCAAAGGTCAAATCTATCAAAGATGTTTGGTGCGGTACACCGGACCAATGGCGCGGTACACCGGACCAAGAATACGGACTAGGGCACGGTGCAGGGCTAGCCCGTCAGTTAGATAGAATATTAAGACGAGGAGAATTGCGGTGCACCGGACGATTCCTGCGGTACACCGCAAAGAAGGTTTTTCTGCACAAAGTTAAGTCATAAGAAATATATCCGTTGGGAGATTAATAGATCCGTTGGACTCAAGCCTTATGACCGTAGGAAGCTATTTTCTGCTATAAATTGAAGCTCTTTGAAGGCTACAACTACACCAACTAATTACAAACATTAAGGGGCTTAATTGTTATCATTCACGAAGGTGTCAAGAGCTATACATTGTCAAAATCAATCTTAGTGAGCTTATTAGTCCTATCCAACTCATCCAAGGAGTTAATCAAATAAGCCACAAAGTTTTATCTACTCAAGAGGAGTTTACAAGCTTATAGTTATATCCACTCTTTAGGAGATTATCTAGCAAAGTAGTTTCACCCCTTAAAACACTTTGTATCTATCCTCTTAAATCTAGGTCTTGTAATAGATAGATTAAGAGAGAATTCAAGTATAGGGAGTATACTTGGTGTCCTTGTGTTGTGATTACACAAGTGTTTGTCCTTCGTGTTATCGAAGAGGTTGTAAGGGTTATTGTGTTCTCGACCCGGTTAAGAGAGACACGGGAGCTTAGTGAAAAGCTTGAAATCCTAAGGAGGCTTCCTTAGGTAGTGGATGTAGGGAAACCGAACCACTATAAATCGTGTGTATCTTTCTATCCCTACTCTATTTACTTTCCGCACTTTATATGTTTGATAATATGCTAGTATGAATATTGTGATATTAATTATCTAGTTTATCTAACATATTGTCATCTAGAGTAGTAAGAGATTAGATAGTCGATTTACTTGTTAAACTTATATATCAAACCTTTAACTTATCCTTTGCATGATCCCATAAGTGTTTGATATATTAGTTGACTTAGAAGTTTTCTCTTAAACTTATAATTGTCCAAAAGATTTTTAATTAGGCATTAATCTTATTAGTAATCCTATTCACCCCCCTCTAGGACTTTCAGGACCCTATAGTGCAATAACTAAAAATATCATTGAAGTGCCTGATCGGTATGTTAGTTGAAGCGTTTCGGTTGAGATGCCATCTACACAATCGATGTCGTGCTTAGGGAAAAACAATTCTAATTGCAGCAGCCATCGATTTGTCACCGTCGGTCACCACTGATACGGGATGTACATTGTAATTTGCGATCATAAGTTGTTGAAGAACCCATTTATAACTCTCTGTTGTCTCGTTTTTTACCAGGGCAGCGCCAAAAAGCAAGTCTGACGATGATTGTTCACCTCAGAAAGAACGATAAGTGGAAATCTATACAAATTTGTCTTGTATGTCGCATCAAATATCAAGACACTACCGAGAGATACCCATTATTTCCTTGATCGGTCATCAACCCAAAATATCCTATCCAGCTTGTTCTCCCTGTTAACAGTATAGGCAAAGAAGAAAGAACGATCCGCTACCTGTTTCTTGATCAAGTATGCGATTGGTGCGTTAGCGTCTCCACGCTAATTTCAGCACAACGAACCCTGCAAAGTATGTTGTATAGGTCTTTCTTAAGTAAACCAACGTTGTTGTACCCCGACCCCTGGTACTTAAATACATCCATAATTTGGGTAGTGCTTATTCCCGAAGCACGCATAGTCAACGCTTGGGCAAGGCTGGGAGCGTCTACTTTCTGGTGGGAGCGTAAGTATGGGACACAAAACTTAGGAAGAAGTGCGTGACTATGCTCTAGTACGACTTTTGAAACGGTAGACATCTTGAGATCATTGTTCCATAATAGTCTGAGAGACACCGGACACTCGCATCTCGTCAACGCACGTTGCTCCCTTTGTCTGTTTGTCATCTCAATATATTTTATACTACGTGTATCTTCGTTTGAACACGTAAACAATCTATACCATATATGCCCATCTTTTACACCAGTGGTATTTCTCCTTACGCTAAAGCCATTAACCTTAGCGTATATATTGTAGAACCCATAAGCTTCGTCGTTTGTTTTGAATTTTAAGGGCATGAAATCATCCACGCCAAAAGACTACAGTGACTCGGTTGCATCCTCGTATCTATTCATCCTACGGTTATCGAAAAATAACTTTTTATTTAACATTTTAAAACCCCGATGTATTTAACAATTTTAAATTTTTGTATATATGTTTTTTTTTGAGATATTAGCCTATTAAGTCCTAGAACCCAATATCCCACCCCTATCAAGTCCCACCCCTCATTTCCCCCCTGTAGAGTCCTGCGTTAGATTTTATATACCATCACTACCCCTCATTAGAATATATCAATATCAAGATATCCCTTATTTTTAGCTAGTAACTGATTCCCTTTTAATAGCTGATATCTTAAATCCCATGAATCATGCTCTTTATTATAGTAAATTTGTTATACCTTTTAACAAAATCATTCCACAAGCAACACCACCGATATCTTCTCCAACAATACACCATCATCGTTCTTCCATTTTTTACAGTAAGGTATGTCCCATTATTTTCTGATTTTTTTGCTCCTCTCCGCCGCGCCAGTGATGGGCTGCTTCCCGTTCCATTCCAGCTTCCTCACGATCCGCTTCTCCAGCTCCTCCCGAACAGCTGCTCCAACTCCCTCAAGCTCGGCTACTCCTCCAGGTGTTTGCGTTGCAGCGTCTCCAAGCTCTTGATCCGCTGCTCTGCCAGGTCCGTTCATCACAGATCTACCAGGAACCTTTGCTGTAGCAGCTCTATGGAGGTAAGAGATGGCAGAGAGCAGGTGGGGGTGTCACGAAATAATGCAGCAACCGAGACTTTGTATGGTGGAGAAGTGTTGTTGGTGGGGTGGTGCGAGGTGGTGGTGCGAGGTGGTGGTGCGAGGTGGTGGTGGCGGTTTTTGGGTGGTGGAGAAGTGTTGTTGGTGGGGTTGAAAACACTGCACATTTCTGATGGGTTACGCGTAGAATATCAGTGGTGTGTTAGTTAGTATCGGTGGTTTGTACTGATGGGTTACGTGTGAACAACTGCACATTTCTGATGGGTTACGTGTGGAATATCGATGGTGTGCTAGTTAATATCGATGAGTTGTAAATACTGGTGTTTTGGACTGTATGAAAAACAGACGGGTTATGTGTGGAATATCGATGGTGTGCTAGTTAATATCGATGGGTTGTAAATACTGGTGTTATTTTGTGCTTTAATTTAATGTATTTGGCTTTAATTTATTAAAGATATATAATAAGTGATTTTCTATTAGTTTATTTGTTTTATTTTGTGCTTTAATTTAATATATTTGGCAATTATTTCCATTTTTTTATATTAATTGATTGGTCGCATATAATTAGGAAATTAGTTTTGGTAAGTCAAAAAGATATTAATGGAGCAGAAGGGCAATTTCGACTTTTGGGGTGGGTTGGATCTGATGGGCAACTGACAATAGTCAGTGGACTTCATGAGTAAATCACCCTTTTTTTTATATATATATATATACTTTTTTATATTTCTAATATATTTAAATAATTTCAATTTATATCTGTTATTTTTAAATGTAAATTTTATTATTAACCTAATATAATAATAATGTACATATTTGAAAATTTTCCTAAAATAACATTTCCAAGTATAATATTATAAAGTCTAAAATACAATTTTTATTTATATAAAAGATTTTCTTTTACGTATTTTTAACCAATACTTTATAAATAATATCTAATATATCTATTATATCTATATATATAAAGTACTTTTTGTAATATATTTAATTTTATAAAAAAATGTATATATAATATATTTCGCATATATTTTTAAACATATGACAAAAATATTTTTCTTACTATTTTATTTTTGGGGCAACGCCCAATTAATTACGCGGAGAAGGTAAGTATTCCCTATTAATTACAACTTCAACTTAATTCCCAATTAAGCACAAAATATTACCCAAATTACCAAAATATCCTTCCACCTATTATTAATTACTTTAATTATATATTTTATTAATTATAGTTTAATGTTTATTTATTTTTTCAGATTTTTTTTTAAATATTTTTTTTTCGAATTTTTTTTAAATTTTTTTTTTCGGATTTTTTTTTTCGAATTTTTTTTTTGTCGATTTTTTTTTTAATTTTTTTTTTCAAGATTTTTTTTCCCCGAATTTTTTTTTCCATGATAACATGATGTAGGATTAGTACATATGATAATTGTGTGTTAAAGTAACACAAAATCATATGTGTTGTGTGTTGCATGAACACCCAATATGTATAATATTGAGTTGCTTAAACACACATAAATAACATATTGTGTGATACATGAACACAAAATTAGACAGAATATTTGTACACAAAGGTATAGAATAATGTATATGTAGGCTGATTATGTGTTCATGCAACACGCAATTGCTGGAAGTATGTGTTACAGTAACACACAACAGTATGAGTTTTGTGTTGGTAAGACACACAATGCGTTTATCATTTACAGTTTTGCGTTGCTTAAACACACACAAATAACAATTGTGTGTTGCAGGAACACAGAATAAGATATACAAAATATTTGTACACAGTAATAGATAATAGTGTACAGATAGTCTGAACATCTGATTGTGTGTTAATGTAACACACAATTGCTTGATGTGTGAGTTACAGTAACACAAAACAGTATGGACTTGTGTGTCATTTACAGTTTTGCGTTGCTTAAACACACACAAATAACAATTGTGTGTTGCAGGAACACAGAATAAGATATACAGAATATTTGTACACAGTAATAGAATATTCGCGTAAGAACACAACATTAGGGGTATTAAAGTAACTTTTGTTGAGGGACTTTTTTTGCAAATACTAAAAAACACAATTTGTCTTAATCGAATTGGTTCTTCCATTTTTTATACGCCATTTGTCACACCCGCATTCGCTCACCCATCACCATCACTTTTCTCCTTCCTCCCTCCTCATTTAATACTCATCCGTTTATTGTATTGAAGCATTTTCCTTTAAAAATATAACAGAGTTTTTTTAATTTCTAACTCATTTAAAATAAATAATTACATGAAAAACGCATTTAAATAAATAATTACAGAACTAACATATAGGCGCTCCTCGGAGCGCCTCCGACATAATGAGGCCTATTAGCCTGTTAATTATAATATATAGACGCTCCTTAGAAGAGCGTCTTTACTTTGAAAAATATTCTTTACTTGCCAACAATCTGATTCCAAATATGTTATTCATATGTAATGCTTTTTATATATTCCTTGTAAATCTCTAAATCAAATCGCAACAAGATGTTCATCTCTAAGGTTCTAAATGATATTTTCCTAGATCGTCTATTCATAATCTACATGCAAAATTCTAAAAAAAACTGTCAAAATTATGATAAAAGTGCATTTAAATTACAAAGAGTTTAGGTTTTGATCACCTTAAAATGAAGATGTTACAACAAAATCGTTCAAAAAAATTATCTAAACTGCATCGCAATCTTAAAACACAAAATCTGAGTAGGATCTAAATTTTCTTTGGACTCTGGTGTGTATTCGCTTTTTATCCTTCTCAAATTTTCTTTGCAACATTATAATCTCTAATCTCTGCAAAACGTCACAAACCTTATCATAAATAATTCATTAAGTCCCTTATCTATCTTTCAGTTTTGTGACAACTAACATTGTCATAACTTCTTACAAGAGACTAAATTGCAAATAATTAAAGTTGCCATTTTTATGAGCACGGTGTTTCTGAAATTGATAGAAATCAAGTTCCACTTCTTTAATTTTCTTTTTGATCATTTTAATATAGATACATATAGTACAATGAAAAAACTGATAAATTGTACTTTTCATTTCATTTCATCCCTTGCTTTCAAAAGTATTCGTTTTTTACTGTTGATTTCTAATTTCCCCTGCAATTTGCATATAATTTGTTTGAAGGCCATTAATCTGAATTGATATGTCAAATAATTGAAACAAATGAATTGAAGTTTATACAACATGAGAAGAAATTGTTTACAAATTGTAATTGAATCAGAAAAATTATGGCTATTTTAAAATTGGCCAATAAATATATATTTTATAAAATAAAGACGCTTTTTTTGGACACCGCCTCAATATTAACCAAACGGGCTAGGTTAATGGGCTTTACTAATCTTGGATTAAGTCAAAGGCGCCTATACGCCTAGTTTTATAATTATTTTTTCAAATACGTTTTTGATGAAATTATTTATTTTCAATAGGTTAGAAATAAAAAAAACTCCATATAACAACTCATAATGACGTAATTCAACTACTTAAAAGCCACAGAGTTTAGATAAAGTGAATATCTGACATAATACAACCACTCAGATGTTCTTTATATAAACCTTTTCTTGACCTATATAATCACTGTCTATATCGGCTAACATATAGATACCTATTCTATATAAATTGATAAAACTAATGAACATCTGAAATTTCTAGTTCTTATTAAAACCCTTTCTTCTTGTTACCTCCAATTATAACGTTTTGGTCTTTGAAGGAATTCCATAGCATGGCGTCGTCAAAAATAACACCAAAAAACCCTGAATTCAACACAAAAATCTCAAAACTTTCCATCAGATGCATATCCTTGCTAGTGGGGTTGTTACTGATGGTTTGTGATAGTAGTAACATGGCATTGGCCCACTCAGGCGGGAGAATGGGAGGGAGTTTTTTCGGCTCAAAGTCCCCGTCTTCGCGTGACTCGTACGTCTCGTCCTCGCCCTCGCCCTCGCGTGACTCGTACGTCTCGCCGTCCTCCCGTCGGTATCACTCCTCTCCCGTCTCCTACTCCGGTCCTTTCTCTCCCTGTTCGTACCCGAGTGATTACACCCAAGTCTGTCCGAAACCCGTTTCGTCTACTCCAAAAGGTAGTCGTAATGTTAGTCGTGAAGGTGTACCTTTGTCATCAAGTGGTTATCGGGGTGGGTTGATAACTCTCTGCGCTACTACTGGTTTTTTGCTATCGTGTTTTCTTTTGGTCCGTAGGTTGCAATCTAGAATAAGTGTCTTGAAAATCCAGGTATGTTATGTTATGTGAACTTAACTTATTTCTTTATTTATATAAGATTCTGAAATTAATTCTTGATCATAATTTTAATTATGTAGTTAATACTTAACTTGGTTCCAATTTTTTAGATTACTGATGTACCATGATTTTCATGTTTTTTATATATATTTTGAAGGTTGCTTTATCGGGTACAGCTAAATCATTTCAAAGGGATCTGAATAAGATTGCTGAAGCTGCAGATACCTCCACTCCCAAGGGTGTACACTATGTTTTGACAGGTTTGTTATCTCCTTTTGACTTATTTGACCATTATTCATTCTTTTATCCTGGTTGGTTTCGGGTTTTTCTGGTTTAATATCTCTTATATATAGTCTATCCCAAAAATTTGTAATTAATTGACTGTCTTCAAATGTGGTTGCAGAGACTATTCTAGCTATACTTAGACATCGTTCTGATTGCATCTCAGCTTATTCTTTAGTAAGTTGAATAGTGTATAATATTAATTCATATACTGATTTACAATTTTAGATATTTGTATTCAATGTACATGTTTATGTAATTAGTAAACAACTTAGTTTTTGAAAAATGATGCAGGTTGATGTGAAGTGGAGCGAAGAGGAAGGGGAGAAAGGTTATAATCAACTTTTAATAGAAGAACGTGGCAAGTTTGTTGAAGAGACACTCGTTAATGTTAACAACATCAAAAAGCGAAGTACTTCAAGGGGAATCAGCAATAGATACAGAATGGTACAAGGGGAAGGATTTAACAAGGAGTACATAGTGGTACAGTATAATAGACCCATTACAACACAAAAAATGAATCATTATTATGTATTTTAATATCATTTACTTCATCTTTGATAATTATTGTACAGGTAACATTGCTGGTGGCTGTTAAAGGGAAATATAAATTGCCAACCTTCAACAGCATGAGAAGTTTTAACGATGCCTTGCCTAAGCTTGCGAGTATACCTTCAAGAAGAACAATGGTAGGGATAAAGAAAGGAAACAGTCGTGTCTTTAGAATCCTCTTCCCTTTTATCACTCCCTATTCTCATATTATTGATGCTATCTTAATGCAGGCAGTTGAAGTTTTATGGACCCCTCAGAAAGAAAATGACGTATTGTCAGAGACGAAACTCATAGAAGATTACCCTTGTTTATGGCCTTTATGAAGAATGTTCATGACATGAACATACGATTAGCAATCTGGATCCACCTCTTTTCTTTTCGATTGTAGTCTGTACTGGTAGAAGTTTTGTATATTAGAAGATTTGCCTCGTGTTTGGTACAAACTGCTCAATAGGGATTGTTTTCTTTGTAAATACGTTGAGTATTTGATTGAGTTTTGAATAGGTTTAAAACAAGAAAATTAAAGATAAACTGAAAGTAAGAACACAGGATATATCGTGGTTCGACAAAATAGTCTACATCCACGTTGGGCTCGGATTAGAGAGCGTCTTTCCACTATCACCACAGTTTATCACCGATTACAATCTTCACAATTACAGAAAACACTTGAATCAACCAACCCTAATGAATAGAACCAGCAAATCTAACCAATACCCAACTACGCTGAATATCTAGCTTTGAATCAGCACGATTCAAAGGAGAAACACTAGATTACGCTAACTATTACAAGAGATTACAGATTGATCAAGAAGATAGAGCAAACCCTAGTTTGTCTCGTAAAAGAGGCGAGAGAGTATCTGACTAAAAGCGAACGAAAGAATGAATAGGATTAAGGAGAGAAGAGGGTATATATATGAGACATCATCGAGACTTAATCTCAGCCGTCCATATGACATAAGATCAACGCTCCATAATAGCTCCGCATTTCTTTTAAGTAAAACGACACCGTATAGTCAAGTCATGAGCCAAATGTACAAGTTCTCTTTATTCAGCTTGTCCACATAAGCATTGACTTGGTCAATGTTCCACGTAGGCTTAATACACTTCACATAATCCCACATCTCCACCTTGAAGTGTAATCCATAGCAGGATCAGCTACAAGAACATCATCTCCAGAAGTAGTGATAGAGGAGGCACAGTCATAATCTTCACATCCCAAATTACCTGCACAACACTTAACCAATACACAACAAATCCAAACAAAGTTTGAACTTGCAGTTAGTCACCATTTTAGTACCAAAATCAGCTGGGTTAAGTTCAGAAGTGATTTTCTCAAGTCTCACTTCATTATTTGAAATTATATCTCTGATAAAATGATACTTAACATCAATATGCTTAGTCCTCTCATGGTAAACTGGATTCTTACTTAAGTGAATAGCACTTTGACTATATGAATAGATAATAGAAGTACATTTTACCAATTTTACCTCTTTTAGGAAATTTTGTAACCAAATAGCCTCCTTTATACAATCAGTTATGGCTACATATTCTGATTCAGTTGTTGATAGAGCAACTAAAGGTTGGAGTTGGGATTTTGGTGGTCCTTTGTGTGTTCTAAAAATAAATGCAAAAGATAATCGAACCACAACCGCAAGTGTATGGTTGTCCCAAGTAGTATAACTGATAAATCAATCAGATTCGTTCCAAGGACGGAATGGTTGATCACAATGTCTAGCAAATAGTGATTGATGCACTTATGAAAGTAAAAGGTAATAAAATGTTTGTTTGGTTTTGTTGATTAAAGCTAATGAATAAACGACAAATAATTAAATGCAAGTGAAAACTAAGACGCAAGTAAAATGAGTGAAAACGCAATATGAGATGTAGTACTTGAGAACGCAAGGATCCTCCTAATCTTACTTCCTAACTTATGTTGTTTAAGGGCTAAATTGGTCAATTACAATGGTCGGGATTCTAAAATCCTTATACCCCTGTCAGGGTGGACTATAAGGCGATCCTAAAGTGTCACTAGTCCCGTCAGGGTAAATATGATCCACCGTTGGATGATTAAGTGTTTTACCTCATTGGCCCTAGAATTAGCTAAGTACGTCAGAATCAATAGCTTTTATCCTAGATTGAATAATTAATTCTATACCTAAACCCTCCGTCAGGATGATCCACACGCCACATATGTGAAATAGCTTAGATACTAATACCTAATCTTAGTTCGCGACTCTAAAATCATAAATAATCACAAATTATCGAAAAGAGTAATGAACCCAATCTAATTTAATTTAATCTAAACCCAAATTCAACATTCGTTATTTCATAAAATTAAGATTCACCCATTGTTTGTTCTCAAGCACTATGAAAAGCTTAGCTCATATTAAAATTAAAAACTAAATTAAAAGAAATGGAATTCATATTGTTTACAAAATTAAGATATAAAAAGAACCTAATTTTCGGAATTGGAATGACTACGAACGGAGCTATTGACCCACTCCAGCTCTTGTAGCTTCTTCTTTCTTCCTTCTGTTGCTTCTCTCTAGTTTTTAATCTTGTGGAATGTGAATTGTGTGAAAAATAGAAGTCTAGACCTCCTTTTATAAGCATAAATTCGTTCTAGGGCTTGGACCAGAAAATAAAATACTAATTAAATGTCCAAGCCCACTTTCTAAGCCCAAAATCCCGTAACTGCTGATACACCTTCACTAAAACGGCTTTTCCCGATGCGTTATGACTCCGATTGACCTCATTCTAGTTTCTAAAGTTCCGTAACTCGATAAGGAATGATTTCTATTCAAAGGTCAGCGGCTAATCATCGCTTAAGCACCTCGAAATCAGCAATCTATGGCCTGGAAAATGGATTTTCAGCTCTAAAAATAATATCTTCGGGATTTATCTTCAAGTCTTGACTCTAATTCACGATCTTTGACTTTCTCCTCGGATTCCTCTCCTAGCTAACATCTAAACCTGTAAACTTTACACTAAAAATACCAATATTACGCGCAAAAGTTTAATAAATTAAAAATGCTAGAAATAAAAAGGTAATTCCGGATTATTGCAAATTTAGTCCAAAAGTCTATCAAATTAATTAAATAAACACCGAAAATGATGTCTCCCAAGGGTCGAAAATAAGAACAATTAGGGAGACATCAGATTTCCAAGATATACAACTTTTACCCAAGGTGAAGCAGTAGGCAGTAGTAGATTTTCTAGAATCTCTACAACCTGCAAAATCTGAATCTACATAGCCAACAAGCTCAAAAGGACAATTATGATTACCATATATTAAACCAACATTAGAAGTGGAATTCACATATGCCAAAACATGTTTAAGTGCCAACCAATGATCATATCCAGGATTAGACATAAATCTACTAAGCAAGGATATAGAGAAGGACAAATCAGGTCTGGTACTAATCATAGCATACATCAGTGAACCAAGGACATTAGAATAAGGGACAAAACAAAACAAAGGGGTAGAAGTAAGCGTATAAACAAGTAGAAGCTAGCAAATAAACCCTAAAGCAATTCTCAAAATAAATCTCATATAGCAAACTCTAGAAACTAATATAAACATACACTAATCATGCAACATCAAACATAAATAATCTCAATCATAAAATTAAAGTCGCAATGCTTGAAGGTTACACTTGTACTCATCTCTGTATGATGGCTATAGGGTGGTCATTAATCCTAAATCGCTTTGAACGCTCCACCTAGTATATTCCCTATTAACAGAATCATAAATTCACTATGCACTTAGGAATCACGAGGTCTTTACGGTTATAATATTGGCTTAAGGACGGGTGTGGATGTATATTTGGTAAATTTGAAGTGAGCTTTTGGCTCTCTCCTCACTTACCATCAACAGTGTCCTCGAGCTTGAGTTAACGCTCAAAAAGATGTTCTCACTCACCCATATACGCAACAATTTAGCGTCCCATGTCTACCCACTAATAAACAAGATGATTTTCAGAAAATTCCACTTTGCCGGATGTTTTATTCATTCATATTTTTCTTTTTCTTTTCTTTTCTCTTTTTTTTTGTACAGAAGCAAACCGGGTTCCCGGTTCCTACTGTATAGATTTTTTTCATTTTTTCATTTTTTCTTTCTTTTTCATTTTTCTTCATTCCCGGCAAAGGGTTACAAGTATATATCATCTGCAATTGTGCTACAATACAAAGCACATCGATCCCAACCCATTAAATTCCCCATATGTGGTCCCACCACCCCAAACTCAAGCTCGAGACATGTCTCAGGATTGTGATTCAAGTGCGGGTCATATGGTCATGCCTAATAATCTAAGGCATAATGGCTTATATCGTGGCTACAAAGAAAAGGCTAAAGGCTCAAAGTGGGCTAAGACGGATAATCATTCATACAAGGGATAGAAGGCTAAAAAGGCACAAATGGCTAACAAAGAACTGCCCCTATCATTTTCCTAAGTACATAGCTTGTATTTAGTTCATATCTAGGTGGGTTCTTGATGTCTCCTCATTTGTGATAGATTTATGTTAAGATGAGACATCATTTTTAGTGTTTTAGAAGTCAATAATGTCGATTTTCTTGAGTTTTAGTGCACTTTCCTATTTTGTGTCTTGATTTGTAGAATTATTGTTTTTAGAGCATATTGGGTTTAATTGTTTATTTAGTGTGTAGCTTTAAAGATAATTATGGAGTTTAATTAGAGTCCAAGTCAAAGACAACAACTTATGGAAAGAGATATGCATGGTAATTGGAGGTAAGGAAAGAATTGCTAAAAAGATGGAAAAGGAAAAGCTGCCTAAATCTGGGATTCTGCAAAGATAGGCGTTTTTACCTAATAAAGAGGCCGAATTTGGTAGATTACTCCTAAAGGGTCTAGATAATTCTGTTGCGATTCTTTTGGTATCTTGTGGAGCAAAATCGGACCAATAATAAAGAAGTTATGACCAAAACAACGCAGCAGTGTTTATCTTTATTTCCATACGAATTTGAGTTGGGCTAGAAGTCCATTACCTTAACAATTCCTCAAGAAAACGAATTAGGTCTTCTAAACACCTATAAATACACCCTTATATCACTTGTAAATTATCCTTGCCTCATAGTAATTAGTTCTTAAGGTTTTATTCTTCCAGTTTATTGTAGAGAGCAAGATGATGTCTTTTATTATTTCTTTTAGTTTATTTCCTTCAGGTATGAACTAAACTTCCCATAGCTTGGGTTTTGCATATGTATAATCTATGAATTCTAATTCTTCTATCTAAGTTTCTTTGGGAATTATATGTTTTAATCTGATATTAGCTACTTACTTTATATTTGCTTATGTGTTTTGATTTAATGTCTTTCCTAGAATTGATCACTTTAGGATTGTTTTAAGAGTAGTTAGATGTTCTCCTTGACAGGGTGTTTAACTATTGAACCACCACATAATGTCTAGTGTCGATAGCAGTTCTGACAAAACATACTTCTAACTAGATAGTCATTAAGGTTTGTTTTAACCACAGTATCACCAAGACTTGCAGTATTTGCTTAGGGCCTTAGTGGCGTTTGATAACCCTATTTTAAATCACTTCTTGGTTGTGACGTAGCCCCCTTAGTCGCTCTCAAGGTCTAAGGTAGTGGAATTTAGAATCCTGACTAAGTATTACCAAGAGCTAGTATTCTCCCTTATGAACTAGATCTATAGATAGAATTAGAAGGATTAGTGCATACTAGCAAAACCTAAGCTATACTTCTCATCTCATATTCTTAATCTTTTACTTTATTGTCTTTATTTTCCTAGCTTTAATTTAGTTTTAATTCATAAATTCGAAAAACCAAATATTTAATTTTCTGTTTTCTAATTATTTACTTTTACTCGTTATCTGTTCCTACGC
Source organism: Nemophila menziesii (assembly GCA_029959085.1). Classification (NCBI taxonomy): domain Eukaryota; kingdom Viridiplantae; phylum Streptophyta; class Magnoliopsida; order Boraginales; family Hydrophyllaceae; genus Nemophila; species Nemophila menziesii. Next base: position 41,963,804 of record JARWIR010000003.1, on the reverse strand, counting down.
GTTTAACACACTTAAGTCCCTGAGAACGAACTCTACTTATCATTAAAACTTGCATACGTCCTGTAATACTTGCAGTACTGTGCCTGTCTAGGGTGAGAGTGCATAGTTTTCCATACTTAATTTGATCTTATTTTTATCACACCCTAGGCGACACCAAGTTTTTGGCGCCGCTGCCGGGGACTTGTGTCTCGTTAGCGTGTGGGTTATCTATTTCGAGTTTTAGTTTTTAATTAGTTTTTACTTTTCAGTTTTAGTTTAGTTTTAGTTTTTATTTTTCCAGATTTACGCTTGGGTTTGCTTTAGTCCTTTTCAGGTTTTCACAGTGTTTAATTCTTGGCCTCCCTTACCGGAGCCTGAGAGGAGCTTCAGAGCTTATAACAAAAGAATTCGTAAGGAAAGAGCCTTGAGAAGAACTATGGCAGACATTCAAGACAATGATCCGGAGTTAGTTTACTTTGCACCAGGAGGACCTCCTGCGTTTGTTCCACCTGGTGTACAACTGCCAGTAGGAGAAGGTAATGGGCAGAATAATCAACAAAACCGAGTTGAACAAGATCTACCTGGCCTTAACATACCATTCCATGTTCAACCCATCGGTTACCGCCCTCCTGAGATTCCGAATATCAAATTTAGACCCGATCCGGGTATGCTTAGTCAATTTCAAAGTTTCGGACTATATACTGGTACTGCAATTCAAGATCCGGTAAAAGCGATTCAGAAGTTCATGCAGATTTGTGATGCCTACATTACTCCTGGCATTACACGCGAGCAACTGTATTGTCATATGTTTTCGTTTTTCTTGACCGGAAGAGCTAGCGATTGGCTAGAAAGACAACCACATGGAACCATTCACTCTTGGAGAGAGCTTCAAGCCGCGTTCTTTAACCGATTTTATCCAAAGAGCATGAGACTTAAAGATCAAACCGAGCTTGCAAGATTTTCTCAAGAAGATGGAGAAACAGTGGGAGAAGCATGGACAAGGTTTCAACAAAAATTAGCTAGATGCCCGCTCCATGGTTATACACCTGCTCTACAACTTGCTATATTCTATGAAGGTCTTGATGACAAGGGTAGAGACAAGGTGGATAACATTGGAAAGGGTAATTTTGTGTCCATGAATCACAATGAAGCTTCCGAGGTGTTAGAAAATATTATGGAACAAGAAAGAAGTTGGCCTTCAACGCGAGCTTCTGCAGCAAAGACCCGAGGAACGTTTCGTTTAGATGCAGAAACTGCGAACTCAGCTCAAATATCCTCGTTAGAAAATCAAATCAAGGAGCTGAGAATCGCGATGGAGAAGAATTTAGCTGCTACAAAGGTAGTTCAAGAGGCACAAGGTTGTCAACAATGTGGAGTTAACGATCATTCATGGGAAGAGTGTGAATCAAATCCGCAATCTGTTTACTTCATATCTAACCGATGGGGCAACCGCAACCATCCGGGTATGCAGTATTCAAATCCACAAGGGGCCGCTAATCCTAGTCAATATCAATCGCGACCCCAGAACAACTCTTACCAACAGAGAGGTCAGTACCAAAACCAATATCAGAATCGACCTACTCCTCCACAACAACCTGCTCAAGACGCCTATACCGATACTTTAGACCAAAAAGCTTTACCTCAGTATCCGCAAGAAGGATCTATGGACAACACACAGATAGTACAAGCTCTAGAACGTTTGAACACCACTGTAAACGCTCAAGAAGAAAAGGTCAGAGGACACGATGCCATACTTCAGATGCTAAATACTCAATTAGCCCAAATAAACAAGCATCTAACAGAACAAAAGGAAGTAAAGGCAATCGAAGGAGGTGAAAACAATGTTGTGTTCGAAGCTTGCAAGGCTATATGCCTTGAAATCGAAAAAGAAAAGGAGGAAGCACCACATGCTGCCATTAGTGCCGTGGAAGTTCCCAGTATTGAAGAAGAGCCAACCGAGTCTAACCCCGAGGAGTCCGACTGTCTAGAAGTTTATCATCTGGAAAGCGATGAAGAGAGAGACGAGTTCATAGAGCTACTGAAAAAGGTGCAAGAGGAGATGCGATCGATGGTAGAGTATGCAGCGGAGTTAGCAAGAGAGAAAGAGGAAGAAGCCTCAAAAGAAGAATCGAAAGAAGATGAAGTGGCACCTGCTGTGCTAGAGGAGAAAGAAGAAGAGAAGGTGGAATCGCCACCTAGTGTTCAACCAGTGTCATCAACTATTCCTGATACAAATCCTAAAGATGACACTATTCTCAAGACATTTGTAGAGGCGTACCAACCTGAAAATATCAACGCCCAAATGCTTGAGATTGCGAAGAGAGGACTTACACCGCAACAAGTTTTTACGCAAGTTATTCCTGAAAAAGAGGCGAGTGTAGAGATCCCAAGAGAGAACCTGAGGGTTTCGAGAAGAAGTGAGAAAGAGCTACCCACTAAGCTTAAAGATCCGGGAAGTTTCAACCTTCCTATTCAATTGCATGGTAGGCTCAAAGTGAAAGCAATGTACGATGTGGGTTCTGGTGTGAATCTTATGCCTAAGTCCGTGTTCGAGAGACTTGGACTTCAAAAATCAGAGAAAACTCCAGTGAAGTTGCAGTTTGCTGACAACTCAGTGAAGAGGACATGGGGAACAGTGGAGGACGTCTTAGTCCGTGCAGGTAATATCGCCATCCCTACTGACTTTGTTATTCTTGAGTTTGATGCAGATAAGCAGGTTCCAATCATACTTGGACGGCCTTTCATGGCCACAAGTCAAAGTGTGATCAACTTCCAAGATGGGACCATCACCCTTCATGCTAAAAATGTATCTGAGACCTTCTATGTCTTGGGTAAGAAACCGAGGAAGTTGGATCCCACCGTACCTATCATCCACAGCCTTTCACATCACAAAGTCCCTCCTGAGGAAATCCACTTAAAACCTGTGGATACTGAGCCAAACATTGAGTTTGGGGTTGGCCATGAAGTCCTATGGAAAGCCCACAAACGCGAGAATAGGCCACGAAGTTTCAAGGACTCGTGGATGGGACCATTCATTGTCACGAAGGTTGTTTCAGCCACGGTGATAGAAATTCGCCCCAAAACTGGGGTCAAGCGCAGATTAGTTGACGTTCATAGCCTTACTCGTTGTTGGGGAGGCTATATTCGCAAATCTTGACAGAGGTAACACGTCTAACTTTGAAAGACGTTAAACAAAAGTGCTGTCGGGAGACAACCCGAAGTTTTTTTTTATGTTTTCATGTCTTTTACATTCTTAGTTTAAGTTTATTTTAGTTGTTTTTAGTTGATAATGCATATTTGAGAAAGGTATTAGTGTTTTTGGTGTGTAGGAATCAGAGAAATCAAGTTAGGGAACGCGAGGAAAATTTTTGGAGCGCAAGAAAGCATCCCGCGGACTACCCTCACGGACTAGCCCATGGTCCGCAGGGATGGTCCGCGAGGTCAAAACCCGTACCACGGGTAGCTACCGCGGGTTTAGGTCAGAAACACGAAAAAATTCCACGGACTACCCCGCGGTGCACCGCGCCATGGTCCGCGCCCCAAAAACCCGTACCACGGGGTGAGTACCACGGGTATTTTGACGGAGTTGACAACAGAAGCCGCGGTGTACCCTCCGGTACACCGGACCCTAGTCCGCGAGCAAAAAAACCCGTACCACGGGGTCCTACCACGGGTTTAGGTCAGTGAGCAAAAATTTTCGAGCATCAGATGTCACGGACTACCCTGCGGTGCACCCCATGGTCCGCAGGGGTAGTCCGCAGCGCCGCCAGAGGAGAGAGAAAGTTACGGGATTGAGTTATAAAGGAGGTATTGAAGCTATTATTCCGAATTTATTAAACCTTAACCCTCTCTTTCTACTCCACAACTCTCCTAACTCCATTGAAACTCATCAAAACCTTCACCAATCACCAAAACACTACCCAATCATCAAGGAAAACACATCAAACCTTCTCTCCACATCATTACAAGAGAGAATCAAGCTACCAATCATCACCAAATTCATTCAAATTGAAGAATCAAAGAGCCAAATTTCACAAATTCATCACACAATTTCTAAAAATCCTAGCCTACCCATTACAAATCATCCTCACCCACATAGAGATTCATCACCAATTCACCCATCCTAGGACAAATAAAGCTTGTTCATCCATTAATTCAAAAGTAAAAATTTAAAGGGTTGCTAAAGCTTTGAGTTGGGAGTTAATTGAAGATGACTAATAGAACATCAATCTTATCTAGCAAGAGGGAGGTGAAGAGTAATAAGGGAGTGGATTTAAACAAGAAGAAATCAATTGACAAAGGAGCTAGTTCTAAATCAAAGGGTAAAGATAAATTGAAGAGTGGGAAACCTTCGTATGATAGTAATGGTAAAAAGCTTTATTTTTATGCAAAGGAAAGAACACAACCTCAACAAAATCCTATACCTATAGAGAGAGTGGATACTTCAAATTCCTTGAAGATTTCTGCAGAGAAACAATTAGAAGAACTACCTTTTGCCTATGAGAAAGTATTCAAGGAGGAAATTAGAGATGGAGATTACAAGAGATTCTTTGAGCTTGGTGAGAAATTGGGTTGGTCTACGTTCATGGTAAGCCGTTCTGAATTATGTCATGAATTAGTTTTGGAGTTCTATCTAGGCCTCTTTAGCCGAGATAGTGATTGTGTTCCGATTAGAGGAAAGTTAGTTCCTTTCACAGTTGAGGAGATTAGGAACCACTTCAAGTTTCAGAAACTGAAAAGTTTTTGCAAATTTGAGGAAGCAGTTGCTAAACGAAAAATCTTTGATAAGGAATTACTTTTTGAGCATGTTTTAGACAAGGAGAAAGTGCAATTACATACGGGAGAATTGAAGGCACCTTGGCCTTACAAATATCTTCAAGCAGATGCTAGAATTTGGCATAATTTCCTTATCCCTAATGTCTTTGGAAACACACGAACTTTGGAGGTGACCATGAAGTACGCGCTACTGTTGGACTGTATTTTGAGAGGAGAAGAAGTTGATGTGGCACAGTTGATCTATGAGGAGGTGATACGATTCTCGGTCTCTCCTAAATCGGTTTATAACGTTAAATTTCCAACTATGATCACGTGTCTTATGCGAAAAGCGAATATAGTATTGGGTGAAGAAGAGAAACTCGAGTTTAAGACGAGTTATATTGATAATGCTTGGATCAAAGAAAGCCTTCGAAGAACGGGTTCTACTCAAGTCTCGAAGGAAGAAAAGGAGCAAAATTGGCAAGAGAAGATGGAGGAGCGTTTAACGAAATTTGAAGCAGCTCAAACTTCCTTAGTCAATGATGTGGCACAAATCAATGCTAATCAAGTGCACATCATGAAACTCCTTGAGCAATTAACGAAAGGTCCAGCAATTCCAATCTTGGATATCAATGATGCGAGGCAATAGCCTCGAGAGTATGTTCTCTTTCTTCCTTACCATTTCTGTAATTATGCCTATCTGCTAATTTTAATTTCTGTTTTCGAGTCTTTTTTCGAGTCGTGGGGACACGGCTCATTTTTGAGTTGGGGGTGTGGGGATTCGTTGTCTCTCATCTCCATTTTTCAGTTTTTGAGTGAAATTAAAATTTTTGATGCATGGGAATTAGATGTAGAGTGTGTTTAATAACTTGAAAGCATAAGCTCAGTAGATTAATGATAGTAAGTGATATGAGCTATGTATTTGTATGCTCTGAGTATTTGCAGGAAAACACACGTTGATAGTAAAGAAAGATTAGTGAGCAATGCGATAGAAAGTATGTTCGATCTCAGGGAACCTTGAAAGTGTGTAGGCCGTGAGATCCAAGCTAGTTGAAAAACCATTTGATGAAAGTGCTAAAGGTAAGAAATTTTCTGAATTACATAGTGTAGAAAGTGATCAAGGCGGTTCTTTCATATTTTTAAGCCTTTGAAGCCTTTTTATACCTTCTCACCTTGTGATTTTTGAGTTTAAAAGTTATATCCTTCTTAGCCCCTTCTAGCCTTTCTAAAGCCTTTTTTGAAACACATTATAAGCCATATCCTTTAGATTTTTAGGACTTTTCCATATGACCGCACTCGAATCGCGATGCTTAGACAGTTGTTTTAGAGCTTGAGTTTGGGGTGGTGGGTCCACCATTATGGGAGTTATTATGTTGGGATTTTTGAGCTTATTATTGTGCTTTGTGCTTTATATTGAGGATGCTTTACAACATTGTATTGTAACCCTTTGCCGGGGTAATAGTGAATGAAAAAGAAGCTTCGAGCTAATTTTGCCAACAAGGGCATTAAAAGAAAAAATATATGAGAAAATTAGCGTGATATCTCAACATTAAAAGAGAGTCATAGCTATAGAAAAGAGAATTGATTTGAAAAGAAAAGAAAATATATATATTCGGACCGGCAAAGTGGATTTTTATGTGAACATCTTAAGCTTTAATTGGGTTATTGGGGATGCTAAATTGTGCATCAAGGAATTCATTGGGTTGAGTGAGAAACGTTTATGAGAGTAACTCAAGCTCTAGGGCGATTCGTTGATGGCTAGTGAGGAGAGAGCCAAAAGCTCACTCCAAATTATCCAAATAGATGATCATACCGTCCCTAAGCCTACATTACAACCTTAAAAGACCTTGTGATTCTTTGTTATGTAATTGAGAAGTGATTGAGCCATTAGAGATTAGTTAAGTGGATTCTTGGATACTAGTGAGGTTTGATGAACAATCTATAGCTCTCTTGGGGAACTGAGTAAAGTCCCAATCCTTCTTACATTGTGAAACTAATCTGATCTTGAAATCAAGCCGTGTTGACTGTAGATATGAGAAGTGTACAGGTATGTAGTTTATGAATATTATTGCATGAAATTTTCTGAGCTGTGTGCTTTAGGTTTATTCTATATATTCTGCTATGTTTTTTTTCCTGTGTTGAAAATTTTATAAGTGTGTATTTCTAGACTTCCCTATGTTTTTATCTTTTATTGTATCGGGACGATACAACTTTGAGTTGGGGGTCTTGATGTCTCCTCATTTGTGATAGATTTATGTTAAGATGAGACATCATTTTTAGTGTTTTAGAAGTCAATAATGTCGATTTTCTTGAGTTTTAGTGCACTTTCCTATTTTGTGTCTTGATTTGTAGAATTATTGTTTTTAGAGCATATTGGGTTTAATTGTTTATTTAGTGTGTAGCTTTAAAGATAATTATGGAGTTTAATTAGAGTCCAAGTCAAAGACAACAACTTATGGAAAGAGATATGCATGGTAATTGGAGGTAAGGAAAGAATTGCTAAAAAGATGGAAAAGGAAAAGCTGCCTAAATCTGGGATTCTGCAAAGATAGGCGTTTTTACCTAATAAAGAGGCCGAATTTGGTAGATTACTCCTAAAGGGTCTAGATAATTCTGTTGCGATTCTTTTGGTATCTTGTGGAGCAAAATCGGACCAATAATAAAGAAGTTATGACCAAAACAACGCAGCAGTGTTTATCTTTATTTCCATACGAATTTGAGTTGGGCTAGAAGTCCATTACCTTAACAATTCCTCAAGAAAACGAATTAGGTCTTCTAAACACCTATAAATACACCCTTATATCACTTGTAAATTATCCTTGCCTCATAGTAATTAGTTCTTAAGGTTTTATTCTTCCAGTTTATTGTAGAGAGCAAGATGATGTCTTTTATTATTTCTTTTAGTTTATTTCCTTCAGGTATGAACTAAACTTCCCATAGCTTGGGTTTTGCATATGTATAATCTATGAATTCTAATTCTTCTATCTAAGTTTCTTTGGGAATTATATGTTTTAATCTGATATTAGCTACTTACTTTATATTTGCTTATGTGTTTTGATTTAATGTCTTTCCTAGAATTGATCACTTTAGGATTGTTTTAAGAGTAGTTAGATGTTCTCCTTGACAGGGTGTTTAACTATTGAACCACCACATAATGTCTAGTGTCGATAGCAGTTCTGACAAAACATACTTCTAACTAGATAGTCATTAAGGTTTGTTTTAACCACAGTATCACCAAGACTTGCAGTATTTGCTTAGGGCCTTAGTGGCGTTTGATAACCCTATTTTAAATCACTTCTTGGTTGTGACGTAGCCCCCTTAGTCGCTCTCAAGGTCTAAGGTAGTGGAATTTAGAATCCTGACTAAGTATTACCAAGAGCTAGTATTCTCCCTTATGAACTAGATCTATAGATAGAATTAGAAGGATTAGTGCATACTAGCAAAACCTAAGCTATACTTCTCATCTCATATTCTTAATCTTTTACTTTATTGTCTTTATTTTCCTAGCTTTAATTTAGTTTTAATTCATAAATTCGAAAAACCAAATATTTAATTTTCTGTTTTCTAATTATTTACTTTTACTCGTTATCTGTTCCTACGCGTTTAACACACTTAAGTCCCTGAGAACGAACTCTACTTATCATTAAAACTTGCATACGTCCTGTAATACTTGCAGTACTGTGCCTGTCTAGGGTGAGAGTGCATAGTTTTCCATACTTAATTTGATCTTATTTTTATCACACCCTAGGCGACACCAGTTCTCTACTAATTAGGATTTCACGTTCTACACACCAAACATATACCTTGAGTACAAGCTTACTTCATTTGCATTGTTCATTAATTTTTCCTATCAATTACCTCTGTTCGCATGCAATTGTAAGTGCGTTTTATATCAATCCCTAAAGTCCACTATTTACTATCATAGATTTATCAAGAGTATGCTTAAAGGGATATTTAAAAATTTCTACAGTCAAACGCAACTCCGAAAATTCTTTTATTGAAAGCAAATAAAGCAAATAACACATAAAAATTGGGATGAGGCAACGAACCCCACCCCAAACTCAAAAATGAGTCGTGTCCCCACGACTCGAAAAGACTCAATAAAGCATTTAAACTAATCTACACTAAGAGGAAAGTTTAGAAAACGTATCTTAACCAGCGCGAGGCTGGTTATCGGTGTTGCGTTTTGGACCTTTATCTCGCGTAACAGCATCATAAATCGCGTTTTGAAGTGTATTTACGCCTAGGATTAAATTTCGAAGCAGGTCCAATTCTTTTGTAACGTTTCCCAAGGTAGCAATCATCTTCTCCTGATTCTCTTCCAACACCTGAATCTTCGCTTCCAACTCAGGTACAGTTTTCTTTCATTGAGGAGTTCTCGGACTTCTTGTAGTTCGTGTTGCTTCTTCATGGATGTTCTTGATTGTGCTCAAAGCTATACTCACACCAACTGAAACAGTATCAATATCTGGGTCCTTACGCGGAATCTTTGCGTCTAGACACAACTGAGTAATAGTACAAGGAAACTTCAGATTTTGTTGTTTCATTGGTGATTTCGCGAACTCCATGATTGTATCATAAATGATCTTAGCAACATCAAATGGTTTCTCCACCAAAATACACTTAATAACAAATATGTGCTCTTTCTTCAACTCGGAAGTGTGTTTAATACCAAAGAAAGTGGGTATTATGAAACGAGACCAAACCTTAGCACGAGGTGTCAAACTACTGCTGTAAAACTGTCCAGGATACCTTTCACCTTCAGGAATTGGCCTAGTCCCATTAACAAGCACGGTCCCCCAAAGGGATTCAAAATCAAAAGAAGGGTCATTAAGAGTTTCTTGGAAGGGGCATGTTCCAGAAAAGTTGGGTAGTTTCAATGATTTCCGAATACGTTCAATAGAGAAAGGAACTACCTTTTTGCGGATATCAATGGCATCACGGGAGGTAGCTAAACCTTCGTAAAATTCACGCACAAAAGTAGGAATGAACTCAAGCTTCCTTTCTTGTAACTCTCTCCAACCAAACTTAGCACATGTCACAGCATATTCCTTGTAATCACTACTCATAATACCCTTAGGAAAATTCGTCTCCTCACCAAATTTCAAAAATTCAATTCTTTCACGAACCTGAGTATTCCAATAAGTGTAAACCCTCTTAGGCTTGTGGGCCCACATCTTCATACGCGGAGGTTTTTGAACGGGTGCTTCCGGAATCTCTTGTTCAGTTTCCTTCTCAATGGTCTTCGCAACTTCCTCTTCATGTTCCTTTTCACTTTCACTCTCATCAATCAACCTTCTCTTGTGACCCGTGATTTCTTTTCTTTTAGAATCAAGCTTAACTTCGTCAATTTTTCGTTTAGGACGCGAATCAGGAATCTCAATAGCTTGATCTTGTGAACCACCGATGGTGGTCTTTCTTCTAGGAGCAGTTCTTCGAAAATCACCGGTTCTGTTAGTCATCTCTTTTCACCCCAAACTCAAAACTTCAAATAATGAAAAACTTAGAGAAAAAGTTTAGAATTTTGATGTTTTGAGGCTTAGGAATTGAAGAACTAGGGTGAATATGAGATGGGTCTTGTTTAATTTGGATAGGAGAAGAAAGAATTGGGTTTAATTTAATGAGTGGGTGAAGAAGAATCTTGGGAAAAACTAAGGATTTGATGTTATTTTGGAGAGGAGGTGAGTTGATTTTGTGTTTTTGTGGTGAAAGAGGATAGGAATTGATGATATATAGTGTTTTGGATGATGAATTTCGGAGGTGGGGAGGTTATTGGTGCGTTTTAGGTAAAGACTTGCAAAAGAGGCTAAGAAAACTAGGTTAAGGCCTCAAAAACCGACATCACGGCTTCAAAACCGGGTTCCCGGATTTGGCAACCCGGGTTCCCGGTTCCGCGTCGCTGTGACGGCGCGGAAAGAAACAATTATTGATTTTTTTTGTTTTTTTATTTTTTTTATGAAACGCACCGAAACGCTGGACCCCAAGACGCTGGGTCAGAGATTTTACTCGCCGAAACCGGGTACCCGGTTCTGTGGAATGCGGGTTCCCGGTTTTGTGTCGATGGCGCGAGTCAAAACGCGCCAAAACGCTACTTCTCAAAACGCTGGGTCAGAACTTTGGAATTTTACAGCTCCGAAACCGGGTACCCGGTTCTGCCAAATGCGGGTTCCCGGTTTTGTGTCGATGGCGCGAACCAAAACGCAAGCCACCAAGACGCTGGGTCAGAAAATTTCAGAAATCACAGCACCAAAACCGGGTGCCCGGTTTTGAAAATCCGGGTACCCGGTTCCGACGCTGTGTCGTGAACCAAGACGCCAAGTGTTGCGTTGAAGATGGTGGTACCAGCTCCAAAACCGGGTTCCCGGTTTTTGCGAAACCGGGTTCCCGGTTTCTCCTGGACATCCAACCTCTTTTTCTCCTGTTTTCGCCAAATCGACCCCAAACTCATGACCTTTTTACCCCTGAAATCATCAAAAACAACTACCCTTCCTCATTTCTTAATAATAAACACTAAAATTACGAAAATCAAACTAATCTAAAATGCAAAAAAAATGAAAACTCAGCTAATATACAATGAATTGGCTTTTGTTTAACGTCGTTAAGCTCGACGGGTTACCTCACGCTTCTAAGGAGTCTCGAGGAGATACATGACCTCCCCGGGATGTGGATCTTCCAAGCGATTGGTATCTTCACCTCCATGGTATATCTTTAGTCTGTGACCGTTAACCATAAAGGTACGGTTCTCTAGCGGATGTTCTATTTCTATCGCCCCATGAGGTGTAACTTTGGTCACTATGTATGGACCTGACCACTTAGATCGTAACTTACCCAGATAATTGCTGAACTTTGAGTTATACTTCAATACTCTTTGCCCCACTTCAAAGTTCTTTGTACGAATCCGATTGTCATGCCATTTCTTTGTGTTTTCTTTGTAAAGTTTGGCATTTTCATAAGCATGCAACCGGAATTCGTCAATTTCATTAAGCTTCATCATACGATTCTTTCCGGCTAAGATAGGATCTAAGTTCAACTGCGCAATTGCCCAATAGGCACCCATTTCAAGCTCTAAAGGTAAGTGACAAGCCTTACCATACACCATACGATAGGGAGATGCACCCACTGGAGTCTTAAACGCAGTACGATAGGCCCACAACGCATCATCTAACTTCATTGACCAATCTTTTCTTGTAGGACCAACGGTTTTCTCTAGGATTGACTTGACTTAGCGGTTCGATACTTCAGCTTGACCATTGGATTGTGGATGATATGCAGTAGATACACGGTGTCTAACTCCATATTTCTCTAGAACAGTCTTCAGATATTTATTAACGAAATGAGATCCTCCATCGCTAATAATTACTCTAGGTGTGCCATGTCTAGTGAAAATATGTGATTTCAAGAACCTGATCACCACTCGTGAATCATTAGTAGGTAAAGCCACCGCTTCTACCCACTTAAACACATAATCAACAGCTAATAAGATGTAAAGGTTACCATTTGAAGGAACAAAAGGGCCCATAAAGTCTATACCCCAAACATCGAATATCTTAACCTCTAACACATTATTACGCGACATCTCATCCCTCTTAGATATGTTTCCGGTAAACTGGCATCTCGTACATTTCTTAACATATTCATGACAATCTTTAATAAGAGAAGGCCAGTAGAAACCTGATTGAAATACCTTTGCAGCAGTTCTATCTCCTTTGAAATGTCCTCCATATAGTGAATCATGGCATCCAGCTATAATGGCTTGAGTCTCTTCCCTTGCTACACATCTTCGTATCATTTGGTCATCACAAACTTTATAGAGGAAAGGATCCTCCCAAAAGAACTGTCTAGCACGATGAGCTAACCTCTTTCTTTCTTGATAAGTAGAACCTTCAGGAAAAACACCACTCACCACTAAATTCGCAATATCTGCATACCACGGAGCTTCATAATCTCGAACAACGAATAAACTCTCATCAGGAAACTCTTCTCTAACTGCTTCAGTACCACTATTCATCTCTGAACCCTCTAAACGCGATAGATGATCTGCAACCTGATTCTCACAACCCTTTCTATCTTTGATCTCTAAATCGAACTCTTGAAGCAATAACACCCATCTGATTAACCTTGGTTTCGCATCTTTCTTCTCCATAAGAAATCTGATCGCGGAATGATCTGTATAAACAATAACTTTCGCCCAAGAAGATAGGAGCGAAATTTATCAAACGAATAGACAACTGCTAGCAACTCCTTTTCTGTAACTGTGTAATTAATCTGAGCACCACTAAAAGTTTTACTAGCATAGTAAATCGAATGAAAAACCTTCTCTTTCCTCTGTCCCAATACAGCTCCCATACACAAATCACTCGCATCACACATAACCTCAAACGGTAAATTCCAATCTGGAGGTAACACTATAGGAGCAGAAATAAGCTTTTCTTTGATTGCTTTGAAGGCCGCTAAATAAGCTTCATCAAAAAGGAATTTGCAATCCTTTTCGAGTAAGTTGCATAACGGTTTAGCAATCTTAGAAAAATCCTTAATAAAACGCCTATAAAAGCCAGCATGGCCAAGAAAACTCCTTACCCCTTTAACAGAAACAGGAGGGGGAAGAGTTTTAATTACCTCGATCTTCGCTCTATCGACCTCTAATCCAGCACTCGAAACTTTGTGACCCAGAACAATACCTTCGCGAACCATGAAATGACACTTCTCCCAGTTTAACACCAAGTCTGATTCCTTGCATCTCACTAACACTTTCTCCAAATTATCCAAACACTTATCAAAATCATCACCAAACACGGAGAAATCGTCCATGAACACTTCTAGGAAATTATCAATCATATCCCAGAAGATGGCCATCATGCATCTCTGAAAAGTAGCGGGAGCGTTACACAACCCAAATGGCATTCTGTGATATGCAAAAGTACCAAAAGGGCATGTAAAAGTAGTCTTATGTTGATCTTCTGGAGCCACGTAAATCTGATTGTACCCGGAGTAACCATCCAAGAAACAGTAGTACTCTCTTCCGGCTAATTTGTCTAACATCTGATCAATGAAGGGTAAAGGGAAATGATCTTTTCTGGTGGCCTTGTTCAGCTTTCTGTAATCCATGCAAACTCTCCAACCTACTACCGTTCTTGAAGGAATCGCTTCATTTTTATCGTTCAAAACTGTTGTCATTCCTCCTTTCTTTGGCACACACTGAACCGGACTCACCCATTCACTACTCGAAATGGGATAGATAATCCCCGCATCTAAAAGCTTGATCACCTCTTTCTTTACCACATCCTTCATCACGGGCATCAATCTCCTTTGACCTTCAACTGAGCGTGCGTTAACATCTTCAAGTATGATTTTGTGTTGACAATAGGATGGACTAATCCCTTTGATGTCAGCAATTGTCCAACCTATTGCTTCTTTGTTGGCTCTTAACACACGCAACAGTTTATCTTCTTGAGGACCTGTTAAATTAGCTGAAACAATAACAGGTAGAGTTTCATTAGTACCCAAATAAGCATACCTCAAGTGTGCTGGCAATGATTTTTCTTCCAACTCCGAAGGAGATTCAATTGAAGGCTTCTTTTTAGGAATAATCTCCCACGGTTCTCTCACAGGTTCATAGGCAAGACGCCTATACTTCGGATTTTCAGAATTTAGAGCTGCCACTGTTTCGGTAAGCTCCTCCATCATCTCAGGTGAATCTAATGTCAAAGCAGCCTGCAAGATATCATCAAAATTTAAGCAATTAAATACCTCTTGCGATGCTTGCTCTACCACATCCATTCTGAAGCAATCTTCCTGAGAATCTGGGAATTTCATAGCTCGAAATACATTGAATTTCACTTCCTCGTCTTGTATCCTCATTGTCAATTCGCCATTTTCTACATCGATCAATGTTCACCCTGTAGCTAGGAATGGTCTACCCAAAATAATGGGGACATTTCTATCTGCATTGTATTCAAGTATTACGAAATCAACAGGAAATATAAGTGTACCTGCCTTAACAAGGACATCCTCAATGCGGCCTTCAGGATGAGCAAGAGACATGTCCGCCATTTGCAAGACCATAGAGGTAGGCCTTGCGTTTCCAATTTTAAGCTTATCAAAGATTGACTTGGGCATCAAATTGATGCTTGCCCCCAAGTCACATAACGCTTTTCCTTTCCATTCTTCTCCAATTGATATCGGAATCGTGAAACTCCCCAGATCAACTAACTTCGGAGGTAATTTACTCTGGCAGATCGCACTACACTCTTCAGGAAGGCCAATCATCTCATTATCACAGTAAGGCCTTTTATTAGTGAGGGCCCTCTTTAAAAACTTCGTATACTTAGGAATATCTCGAATCGCCTCAAGTAACGGAATATTAATACTTAGACCCTTCACTCTATTAAAGAACTTCTGAAAATCAGCCATATCACCCTTTTTCTGAACTCGCGATGGAAACGGTGGTGGAGGGCGATTGCTTACAACTTCATCTCTCTTTTTCGGAATTTCTCTTGGTCTTTCTATTTCTTCAACCTCACTATCTTTCTCATTCTCTTTCTCTTTCTCACCCACTTTCTTTTCTTTTCTTGGAACTTCTTTCTCTTTCATAACGGGAAAAGGAGGTGGAGGGAGGTTCTTACCACTTCTTAATGTAACAGCCTTGCAATCTTCACGTTGTGTTGGATTTTCTGTATCGCTAGGAAGTTGCCCTTGTGGACGCTGATTCAGCTGTTTATTAATTTGACTTAGCTGATTCTGGAAAATCTTCATATTCGCTTCAGCTGCGTTCTGACGTTCCATAGCTTGTGTTTGAAGAGCAATCAAAATTTCAACGGCTTTCTGAAGGGTAACTACTCCTTCTTGTGGATGGGCTGGTAGAGATTTCTGGTTTAAATTCTCATCGTAGGTATTCTGAGGAGCTTGTCTTTGTACATAATTGTTTTGATTCTGTCCTCCTTGATGATTGTTGTGTGGTCTTGGATTATAGTTGTTAACTTGAGGACGCGGCTGATACGCGTAAGTAGGATTGGCTGCCCCATTGGGATTTGAGTATTGAAACCCAGGATTGTTTCTGTTAGGCTGATATCCATTACCACTTGAATTGAAATTACCTCTATTGGACATAAAATTCACTGATTCTTGGTTATTCGGACAACTTTCCTCATCATGATCGTCTACCTTACAAATTGAACACATATAAACCTCTTGTGCAGCATGCACAACTACCTTCTTACTCGAAATACCTTCTTTTACAGCTAAAGTAAGCTGCTTCAACTGTTGCTCTATAGTATTCTGAATCTTATTCTCAAGCGTAGCAAATTTCTCTTCCATGTCAACATTATTCACTCCCTTAACTGGTGCTCTCACTGAATTCCACCCAACTTCATTCTTGACTATTCTTTCTAAAATGATCTTTGCATGAGCGGGTTGAATTTGAACAAAACCTGCACCACATAGCGTATCCAACTTTTCTCTCGAAGTTCCATCAAGGCCTCTATAAAAGATCTTTAACTGTTGTTGTTCTGAAAAGCCATGATTGGGAACTTTACGCAAACACATCTGAAATCTTGTCCAACTCTTACCCACAGTTTCCTCATATTCTTGACGGAAATGCGTCAATTCTAATTCAGCATCTAATCTCATGTTACTTGGGTAATACCTGTCAAAGAAAGCAATTTCTAATTGGTCCCAATTAGTAATCTTCGTAGGATCTTGCGTATCGTGCCATTCACTCGCTCCATCAATAACAAAGAATTTAAAAGCAGCAAAATACATCTGTTCTCTTGAAACCCCTTGTGTGATATAAGAATCACATATCTGTTTGAATTTCTGTACTGCTCTAAGAGGATCTTCTGATGGTCTTCCGCGAAAATTTCCAAAGTTTTGGAATTGAGCTAGCATACCCGAATCTGGACGGAATCGCGGAACATCTATATCTGGGGCACCTACTCCTATAGCAGGAGCGCGGAATGGAACTTCTGGAGGACCATTAGTAAACCATGGATCTTGATTCATCACTATCTGGACTTGAGGATTAGGAATCACTGGTGGAACTCGAGGAATAACGCCTGGAGCTAAAGGTTGGCCATTTGCATCTAGCTGGCCTTGTCCATTCTGTTGACCTTGAAGAGTGATATTCTCCATTCTGTTACTTAATTCTTCTACTTCTAAAGCTTCTCGTTCTCTTCTTCTTCTGTTCGCAAGTCTAATCAACGATTCTGGATTACTAAGGATCGGAGGTGTTGGCTCTAGATCCTTGAATAGCCTTCTCCGCATACACCAAACCTAAAACCCTGAAAAAGCTAACAAACAAAAAGCGTAAAACTGATAAAATAAAATAAATGCACTATCACTAAAGGATAAACACCGTGGTCACACGCTACCGTCCCCGGAGCGGCGCCAAAAACTTGGTGGTCCTTTGTGTGTTCTAAAAATAAATGCAAAAGATAATCGAACCACAACCGCAAGTGTACGGTTGTCCCAAGTAGTATAACTGATAAATCAGATTCGTTCCAAGGACGGAATGGTTGATCACAATGTCTAGCAAATAGTGATTGATGCACTTATGAAAGTAAAAGGTAATAAAATGTTTGTTTGGTTTTGTTGATTAAAGCTAATGAATAAACGACAAATAATTAAATGCAAGTGAAAACTAAGACGCAAGTAAAATGAGTGAAAACGCAATATGAGATGTAGTACTTGAGAACGCAAGGATCCTCCTAATCTTACTTCCTAACTTATGTTGTTTAAGGGCTAAATTGGTCAATTACAATGGTCGGGATTCTAAAATCCTTATACCCCTGTCAGGGTGGACTATAAGGCGATCCTAAAGTGTCACTAGTCCCGTCGGGGTAAATATGATCCACCGTTGGATGATTAAGTGTTTTACCTCATTGGCCCTAGAATTAGCTAAGTACGTCAGAATCAATAGCTTTTATCCTAGATTGAATAATTAATTCTATACCTAAACCCTCCGTCAGGATGATCCACACGCCACATATGTGAAATAGCTTAGATACTAATACCTAATCTTAGTTCGCGACTCTAAAATCATAAATAATCACAAATTATCGAAAAGAGTAATGAACCCAATCTAATTTAATTTAATCTAAACCCAAATTCAACATTCGTTATTTCATAAAATTAAGATTCACCCATTGTTTGTTCTCAAGCACTATGAAAAGCTTAGCTCATATTAAAATTAAAAACTAAATTAAAAGAAATGGAATTCATATTGTTTACAAAATTAAGATATAAAAAGAACCTAATTTTCGGAATTGGAATGACTACGAACGGAGCTATTGACCCACTCCAGCTCTTGTAGCTTCTTCTTTCTTCCTTCTGTTGCTTCTCTCTAGTTTTTAATCTTGTGGAATGTGAATTGTGTGAAAAATAGAAGTCTAGACCTCCTTTTATAAGCATAAATTCGTTCTAGGGCTTGGACCAGAAAATAAAATACTAATTAAATGTCCAAGCCCACTTTCTAAGCCCAAAATCCCGTAACTGCTGATACACCTTCACTAAAACGGCTTTTCCCGATGCGTTATGACTCCGATTGACCTCATTCTAGTTTCTAAAGTTCCGTAACTCGATAAGGAATGATTTCTATTCAAAGGTCAGCGGCTAAATCATCGCTTAAGCACCTCGAAATCAGCAATCTATGGCCTGGAAAATGGATTTTCAGCTCTAAAAATAATATCTTCGGGATTTATCTTCAAGTCTTGACTCTAATTCACGATCTTTGACTTTCTCCTCGGATTCCTCTCCTAGCTAACATCTAAACCTGTAAACTTTACACTAAAAATACCAATATTACGCGCAAAAGTTTAATAAATTAAAAATGCTAGAAATAAAAAGGTAATTTCGGATTATTGCAAATTTAGTCCAAAAGTCTATCAAATTAATTAAATAAACACCGAAAAAGATGTCTCCCAAGGGTCGAAAATAAGAACAATTAGGGAGACATCATATTTCCAAGATATACAACTTTTACCCAAGGTGAAGCAGTAGGCAGTAGTAGATTTTCTAGAATCTCTACAACCTGCAAAATCTGAATCTACATAGCCAACAAGCTCAAAAGGACAATTATGATTACCATATATTAAACCAACATTAGAAGTAGAATTCACATATTCCAAAACATGTTTAAGTGCCAACCAATGATCATATCCAGGATTAGACATAAATCTACTAAGCAAGGATATAGAGAAGGACAAATCAGGTCTGGTACTAATCATAACATACATCAGTGAACCAAGGACATTAGAATAAGGGACATTTTCCATTTTCAAAATATCAGACTGATTCTTGGGGTACAATTGCTTAGACAAAACAAAATGACCAGCCAAAGGAATCTGAACACTTTTGCAATTTAAGCTACCATATTTAGAAACAATCTTTTTCAAATATGGTTCCTGGTGAAGCTTTAACATGCAATTATCTCTATCTCTATCGATTATCATACCTAAGATTTTCCTAGCATGCCCTAAGTCAGTCATATCAAACTCAAATTTCAAGGCATTTTTCAACTTATCAATCAAGGATAGAGAGTTACAGATAATTAACATGTCATCAACATATAACAAAATGTAAATACCACAATTTTCCTTCCAAGTAAAGTAAAAACAAGAATCATACTTAGACCTCAGAAAACCAAGAGATAGGACAAAGGAATCAAACCTCTTGTACCATTGTCTGGGAGATTGTTTCAAACCATAGAGAGATTTTTTAAGTAAGCACACATGATCAGGTAACTTTGGATCACAATATCCTTCAGGTTGCCTCATATATATTGTTTCATCCAAATCACCATGTAAGAAAGCAGTTTTAACATCCAACTGCTCAATTTCCAAGTTGAAACAGGCTGCATAGGCCAACATCACCCTTATTGTTTTAAACTTGATAACAGGTGAGAATATCTCAGTGAAATCTATTCCCTCTCTTTGAGTATAACCCTTAGCAACTAATCTTGCTTTGAATCTAGGAGGATCAGTTTCAGAACTTCCTTCTTTCAATTTATATAACCATCTACACTCCACCAATTTTGATTCAACAGGTTTAGGAACAAGACTCCAAGTTTTATTAAGCATCAAAGAGTTATATTCCTCATCCATGGCTTTACACCACTGATTATTTTCCTTGCAACTAATAGCATCAAGATATGTGTGAGGTTCAGTATCCCTAACCTCAACTGCAGCTGTAAGTGCAGTATATACAAGATCATCATAGGAGTATTTGCTAGGAGCTCGAGTTTCTCTTCTTGGCCTGTCTCTTGCCAGCTGGTAACCTTCAAGACCTCCAACTGTAGACTCATCCAAGTGTTGAGCCTCTTCATTTTCAGTAGAGTCAGGTGGATCTTCTTCATCATCCTGAGGCAATGGTTGCTCCACTTGGTGATCTTCAGTTGAAGGGTCAAGAGGCTGCACAGGGCTGAGAGGCTCCACCTCAAACTCAACTTCCCTAGTGTTGCCAGATGGTTCAGCAGTAGCATCATCACCTGTATTACTCACATTCTTACAAGGGAAAGTTAGTTCATCAAAAATAACATCTCTACTAATGAGGATTTTGAAACCATGAACTGACTTATCCCACAATCTGTAACCTTTAACCCCATGTTGTTGTTGGTAAACAATCATAACACATTTCAAGGATCTGGGGTCAAGTTTACCTTCTTTAGTGTGTGCATATGCAGCACACCCAAAAATTCTCAAGTGGGACAAGTCAGGTCTAGTTCCAGTCCAAATCTCCATAGGTGATTTGAACTCAATAGACCTATTGGGACTCCTGTTAATCAAATATGTGGCTGTGTACAATGCTTCTCCCCAAAAACATTTTGGTAAACCAGAAGTAAGTAAAAGACATCTGACTTTTTCTAAAAGAGTTCTGTTCATTCTCTCAGCAACACCATTTTGCTGAGGGGTTTTTCTAACAGTTCTATGTCTCAAAATACCATTTTCTTTATAAAAGTTATCAAACTGTTCATTACAAAACTCAAGACCATTGTCAGTTCTAAAAACCTTAACTGATTTACCAGTTTGATTTTCTTCTAAAACTTTCCAATCTTTTATTTTTGAAAAAGTTTCATCTTTAGTTTTCAAAAGAAAAGTCCAAACCCTCCTACTATAATCATCAACAATAGAGAGAAAATACCTGTAATTACCAAGAGATTCATACCTTTCAGGACCCCATAAATCTGCATGAACATATTCAAGACATTGAGAAGCTAGGTGAGCTCCAGTCTTGAATTGTTGTCTATGTTGTTTTGCCAAAACACAGTTCTCACAGAATGGGAGATCACTAAGTGTATCCTTACCAAAACTGCCATTTTTACAAAAGATATTAAGCCCTTGTTGACTCATATGTCCAAGCCTCAAGTGCCATTTGTGTGTAGCTGCAAGCTTAGGCTCAGAAACAACATTAGTTAAACAAGAAATATGAGTACCATTTAACACATATAGGCCAACACTTTTTGTTCCAGTAAAAAGCAATTTGGAATTTCTATACACATTGATATTACCCTTAGATACCCCAGAAACACAACCAAGATCATCAAGGGCTCCTAAAGAAATCAAGTTTCTTTTTAAGTCAGGTATATATCTCACATTGGTAAGGGTAATTTGTTTACCATTATACAGTTTCAAGTTCACCTTTCCAACACCTTTAACATCACAGGTTTGATCATTACCCATATAGACAGTTTCATTGCATGTATCAATTAGATCATGGAACAATTCAGAAGAGGGGCACATATGGAAAGTACAACCAGAATCAAGAAACTAACTAACATGGCTAGATTTATCAGTGACATTCAGTACCTCATATACATCATCATCTATCTTAGGCATGCTAACCATATTGGACTCATTCACATTAGTAGATAATTTGTTTTTCAATCTGAAACAATTTTTCTTTAAGTGACCAATTTTACCACAGTGAAAACATTTCCTAGTCTCTTTACCCTTAGGTTTATTGTTAGGACCAGTTTTTTTATGTTTATTCACATCAGGGACCTGTGTAGTATCTGTTCTAGGTTTCATAAACAAATTAGAGCCAGTTCTTCTGCTAATTTTAATCTCATTTTCTCGGGTCTTTAAGGCAGTAACAACTTGTTCAAATGTTGGGACAGTACTAGCATATTGGAACACATCTTTTACCACTTGATAAGATTCAGGTATAGAGTTAAGAATAATCATACACTTACTAGTATCATCTAAGGCCTGAGGGGTATTATTTAGCACAAGGGTCATTTTCAAGAATTCATCAAGGTTGTCATCTAAAGACTTACTAGTATCCATTTTATAATTGAACAGAGACCCTTTCAAGAAAGCTAAATTAGGCAAAGATTTAGTAGAGTATAGAGAATCTAACTTGTTCCATAGTGAAAGTCCTAGAGGGGGGGTGAATAGGATTACTAATAAGATTAATGCCTAATTAAAAATCTTTTGGACAATTATAAGTTTAAGAAAGAAACTTCTAAGTCAACTAATATATCAAACTCTTAAGGGATCATGCAATGGATAAGCTAAGAGGTTCGATATATAATTGATACAAGTAAAACGAGTTTCTAATCTCTAACTACTCTAGATGGCAATATGTTAGATAAACTAGATAATCAATATCACAATATTCATGCTAGCATATTATCAAACATATAAAGTGCGGAAAGTAAATAGAGTAGGGATAGAAAGATACACACGATTTATAGTGGTTCGGTTTCCCTACATCCACTACCTAAGGAAGCCTCCTTAGGATTTCAAGCTTTTCACTAAGCTCCCGTGTCTCTCTTAACCGGGTCGAGAACACAATAACCCTTACAACCTCTTCGATAACACGAAGGACAAACACTTGTGCTATCGCAACACAAGGACACCAAGTATACTCCCGATACTCAAACACTTATGCTATCTCAACACAAGGATACCAAGTATACTCCCTATACTTGAATTCTCTCTTAATCTATCTATTACAAGACCTAGACTTAAGAGGATAGATACAAAGTGTTTAAAGGGGTGCAAACAACTTTGCTAGATAATCTCCTAAAGAGTAGATATGACTATAAGCTTGTAAACTCCTCTTTGAGTAGATAATAACTTTGATAGCTCCTTGGATTAACTCCTTAATTGAGTGGATATGAACTATGAAGCTCTTGACACCTTCTTGGATGATAACAATTAAGCCCCTAAGTGTATATGGGTTGAAGGTGTGTTTGTAGCCTTGAAAGACCTTCAATATATAGCTGCAAAATGCTCCCAACGGTCATATAAGCTTCTATCTAACGGATCTATTTTTTTCTCCAACGGATATAAGCTTTGTCCTCTAGTAATAGAGCTGAAACCCTGTCGTGCGGTGTACCGCGGGTAGGGTCCGGTGCACCGCGTGACTGTTCGACTGACTTTTGAGCTTACTGGTCGGACTATGTACTGTACCGCATGCCTGCTCCGTGTAGTGGTCCGGTGTACCGTGACAAAGGTCCGGTGTACCGTGCAGTTTTTCTGAGCTTACTGGTCGGGCCATCTAGTGCACCGTGGGACTGGTCCGGGATGCTGCGGTGTACCGCGTTTCCGTCCGGTGTACCGCGTAGAAACTTAGCTCTCTGGTCGGACTGGTCTATGCACCGTGCTTTGGTCCGTGGTATTGCGGTGTACCGTAGGTGTACTCCGGTGTACCGCACCAAAGGTTTAAAACACCTTCTAGTGAGTATATCTTTTTCTATGATGCTCGGATTAGAAAGCTTTCTTCACGAGAGTTGTAGAGGACATCATTCTTGTACACTTTGTAGTTGATCACTAAAGCTAATTCTCAATGTACACAAAGATAAAGTTAATAGCATTTGTATGAGAATTAGTTTCTTAAGATAAAACAATAAAGCTTTGATCAAAATGATAAAGATGCTCTTTTTGATGAATTAGAGTGCAAGATAGAATGTATATAACAAAGGTAATTAGCACACTAAACACAAGAGGATTTGTCACATTAAAACAACCTATTAAGGGAGGCTATATGCCAACAATCTCCCCCTTTTTGATGATGACAAATCCTTCACTAAAACACTTTAGGAATGATATGAAAGTATAAGCTCTTATCAAATATAGCTCCCCCTCACAAAAAGCATTTAAGTAAACATGAATATAAGATGTGAAATGCATTTGTGAGTATTTAAAAGTGCAATTTTGAAAGTTTTAGTGCACATATTTCTCCCCCTTTGTCTTCATCAAAAAGACGGGATAATAAGATCAAGCAAATAATCATAGAAGAGCAAAAAACTCAAGTGAATAGATTTTGAAAAACAACATAGAGAGATCAAAGGTTAAAGAGCAATTAAAACATTTTAATTTGAGATGCACAAAGATCAATTAAAACATAAAAAGATAAGGGATGGAGACATTTTACCAACTTCTTGATCGATAGGTTTTCATCTTATAAGCTTTCTAACAATGCAAACGATTAGTGCAATTATAAGATAAACGATTAGTGCAAACGATTAATCTAGCATTTTAGTTTTTAAAGATAATTTACTAAAAACTCCCCCTCACGAAATGCATAGAGTGTTTGTTTCAATTTTGAAAAGTTTGACCAATAATTTTTCCCCTTTTTACCAATAAGAGTATTTGAATCAATTTTAAGAAATCATGGGGTAAATTGTCATTTTTGAAAAGCAAAAGGGTCAAGATGAATTTTCCAAAAGTTTAGGGACTAAACGCAATTTTGAAAAACTACAAAGGACCTAAATGCAATTTTCAACCATTTGAAGAACTTAGACTAATTGAACAAACTAAAGGGACTATAAAACAATATAGAATAAGATCAAGGATGAATGATGCAATAGTACCTATATCATCAAAGAAAATGTTAGCACCATTAACACATTTAAATATCCGAAACATAAAGAATAAGCATCTAACATATAACATACATATCCAATAAACCAAGTTAGACACATAGCATCCTAAACCAATTATCCAAATATAGCCAAGTAGGATCATATGAAGATTAAAAAAAAAAACCAATAAGAAGAATTAACGATTTTAAGAAATCTATGGGTAAAGTTTTAAACTTTGAAAAGTATGGGGGTCAAAATGCATTTTTCAAATATTTAAGGACAAAATGCAATTATGAAAACCTTCAAGGACCTAAGTATAACTTTCTCAAGACAATAGGGACCAAGGTCTAATATTCAAGCATAAGAAAGCAAAATGCAATTTGTTCAAACTATAGGGATCTTAAATTAATATTTTTCAACCTATAGGGATCACAATGCAATATTTTCAACCAATGGGGACCATAATGCAAGATAGAACAATAAACCCCAAATCGCGGTGTACCGGACCATTGTTGCGGTGCACCGCACTAAAGCTCGACCAAAAGGAGTAAGAAGAGAGATTTTGAAAATAGGCAATTTGCATAAACACCCGAAGTTAATACGAAAACACCCCAATAGTATAGAGATATTTTAAAACAACTAAAAACGCTTTTGTTTTGAAAAGATTCAACGTGGAAATCCTGAAAACACATAAAGCAGTTTATTTCATAAATACCCCTATATTTTCTAAAAAGTACAAAGAGACCCAATGTAAAAACTAAGAAATTTTAAGCATGAAAAGGTCAAGTTATACAAGATATTAGCACAATAGGGAATAAACCATATAAGCACATAATGAAGCACATCATAAAGATAGTAAGCAAAGCAAATTCATGCAAATGAGTTAATGACCAATAATGGATAGAATTCCCATAATACTATGCAAAAAACATTTTTGAAATGCTATGGAAAATGCAAACGATTATCGGAAAAATATTTTTGAAAAACAATTTCTTTAAAAACTCACCCATATGAAAATGCAAATTTGTGATCAAAGATAAATTAAGATTTGAAAGTGTAAACTAATATCTTTGATCTTTTTCCCTTTTATCAATCAATAGTCACTTTTAAAAAGATATAAAAACTTGTAAGAATAAAAAGTGCAATTTATAATCGTTGAGGGACTAAAAAGCAATTTCACATAGTAGGGACTAAAAATGCAATTTTTCAAAGATATGAACTAAAATGGCAAATTTTACAAGTGAAAGATTATGAAGTCCAAACTATGACACTTTGGAGAATATAATAACTATGAGGGGTCAAAGTGCAATTTTGAAAATTTTGGGGACTAAAAAGCAATTACCAAAATTCTAAGAGCTAAAGTGCAAAAACATCATACATGAGAATTAGATGCAATAACACTAATAACATTTAAAACAATGATAAGAATCACAAGATAATATCCCAAGATAAAACATGATAAACACAACTAATCAAATCACAACAAATTCATAATTATAAGCACAAGCCATAAGGAGGAACGCAAAGTATATATACGAGATAAAGAAAAGAAATCACCGGATTTTCCTTTTTCGAGATTTGAGCGTTCTTTCGTATATTAATTCTTCCATTAGTTTCCTCCAAGCAAAGTAACGATCACCTACAAAGAGAATGGAGGTTGTGTAGAAAACAACTCTTCCAAAAGATTAGATTCCAAATCGTTTACTCTACTAACGGTTAAGCTATTCACGTAGAGTTAGGCTCTGATACCAATTGAAAGTCCTAGAGGGGGGGTGAATAGGATTACTAATAAGATTAATGCCTAATTAAAAATCTTTTGGACAATTATAAGTTTAAGAAAGAAACTTCTAAGTCAACTAATATATCAAACTCTTAAGGGATCATGCAATGGATAAGCTAAGAGGTTCGATATATAATTGATACAAGTAAAACGAGTTTCTAATCTCTAACTACTCTAGATGGCAATATGTTAGATAAACTAGATAATCAATATCACAATATTCATGCTAGCATATTATCAAACATATAAAGTGCGGAAAGTAAATAGAGTAGGGATAGAAAGATACACACGATTTATAGTGGTTCGGTTTCCCTACATCCACTACCTAAGGAAGCCTCCTTAGGATTTCAAGCTTTTCACTAAGCTCCCGTGTCTCTCTTAACCGGGTCGAGAACACAATAACCCTTACAACCTCTTCGATAACACGAAGGACAAACACTTGTGCTATCGCAACACAAGGACACCAAGTATACTCCCGATACTCAAACACTTATGCTATCTCAACACAAGGATACCAAGTATACTCCCTATACTTGAATTCTCTCTTAATCTATCTATTACAAGACCTAGACTTAAGAGGATAGATACAAAGTGTTTAAAGGGGTGCAAACAACTTTGCTAGATAATCTCCTAAAGAGTAGATATGACTATAAGCTTGTAAACTCCTCTTTGAGTAGATAATAACTTTGATAGCTCCTTGGATTAACTCCTTAATTGAGTGGATATGAACTATGAAGCTCTTGACACCTTCTTGGATGATAACAATTAAGCCCCTAAGTGTATATGGGTTGAAGGTGTGTTTGTAGCCTTGAAAGACCTTCAATATATAGCTGCAAAATGCTCCCAACGGTCATATAAGCTTCTATCTAACGGATCTATTTTTTTCTCCAACGGATATAAGCTTTGTCCTCTAGTAATAGAGCTGAAACCCTGTCGTGCGGTGTACCGCGGGTAGGGTCCGGTGCACCGCGTGACTGTTCGACTGACTTTTGAGCTTACTGGTCGGACTATGTACTGTACCGCATGCCTGCTCCGTGTAGTGGTCCGGTGTACCGTGACAAAGGTCCGGTGTACCGTGCAGTTTTTCTGAGCTTACTGGTCGGGCCATCTAGTGCACCGTGGGACTGGTCCGGGATGCTGCGGTGTACCGCGTTTCCGTCCGGTGTACCGCGTAGAAACTTAGCTCTCTGGTCGGACTGGTCTATGCACCGTGCTTTGGTCCGTGGTATTGCGGTGTACCGTAGGTGTACTCCGGTGTACCGCACCAAAGGTTTAAAACACCTTCTAGTGAGTATATCTTTTTCTATGATGCTCGGATTAGAAAGCTTTCTTCACGAGAGTTGTAGAGGACATCATTCTTGTACACTTTGTAGTTGATCACTAAAGCTAATTCTCAATGTACACAAAGATAAAGTTAATAGCATTTGTATGAGAATTAGTTTCTTAAGATAAAACAATAAAGCTTTGATCAAAATGATAAAGATGCTCTTTTTGATGAATTAGAGTGCAAGATAGAATGTATATAACAAAGGTAATTAGCACACTAAACACAAGAGGATTTGTCACATTAAAACAACCTATTAAGGGAGGCTATATGCCAACACATAGTTCAAGAGCCGTTTCACATCCATCTACCTTTCGTATCACAGAGTCAGAGAGGTTTAAGAAGATGATGTTATATGCTTCTTCAAGAATTTCAGTCTTTTCATCCAAAGTACCTTCAGGCCATTCTTTAATGTCCTCAACAAGAGCAGGTGCAACCTTATGATGAGACAGCAGAGCCTTCATCTTTTTCTGCCAAACACCAAAATCAATTTTCCCATCATAGACTGACATCTCAATACGAGTTGTAGCCATTAGGTTAGAACAGAGAAAATCACAAAGTGAGAAATACTTTTAAAATCACAAGAAAGTGAAAACAATAGATCGGGAAACAAGTTAATGTCTCACACACGATCTAAAAACCGTTTTAAAACCTTTAAACGAATCGGTCAAGAACCAAAACACCAATCAAGAAACACTCAACAATTTTAAGAAAAGTAAATCGTAATTAAGCTCTGATACCACTGTTGTAAATACGTTGAGTATTTGATTGAGTTTTGAATAGGTTTAAAACAAGAAAATTAAAGATAAACTGAAAGTAAGAACACAGGATATATCGTGGTTCGACAAAATAGTCTACATCCACGTTGGGCTCGGATTAGAGAGCGCCTTTCCACTATCACCACAGTTTATCACCGATTACAATCTTCACAATTACAGAAAACACTTGAATCAACCAACCCTAATGAATAGAACCAGCAAATCTAACCAATACCCAACTACGCTGAATATCTAGCTTTGAATCAGCACGATTCAAAGGAGAAACACTAGATTACGCTAACTATTACAAGAGATTACAGATTGATCAAGAAGATAGAGCAAACCCTAGTTTGTCTCGTAAAAGAGGCGAGAGAGTATCTAACTAAAAGTGAACGAAAGAATGAATAGGATTAAGGAGAGAAGAGAGTATATATATGAGACATCATCGAGACTTAATCTCAGCCGTCCATATGACATAAGATCAACGCTCCATAATAGCTCCGCATTTCTTTTAAGTAAAACGACACCGTATAGTCAAGTCATGAGCCAAATGTACAAGTTCTCTTTATTCAGCTTGTCCACATAAGCATTGACTTGGTCAATGTTCCACGTAGGCTTAATACACTTCACATAATCCCACATTTTCTATTGTTCCTTTTTCCATGACTACTTGCATTATCTTGTTCTTGGCTTAACACACGAGCAGTACAAGTACTGTTTTATATAAATCGTATTGAACTTATTTTTTAAAGAGTAATGTTGGGTATCACCCAAAAAGTAATCGTTTAAATATCTTCCATGAAGTGTATTTTGGATGGTTCGATCAAACTGTTTCTCTTTCCAAACTACTTTTATTTTCTCTTACATAATTTAGACCACACATGATAGTGATATTTGGGTAATTATTTTTTAGATGATACCCAACATTACTCGTTTCAAAATGTAGGTTCGAAGCGTAGGTGTATGTTCAAGGCTCAAGGTACCATTAGTCTAAAAAATAAACTAACCTTCTACAAAATAGTATGATAAATGAATGTTAAGTACGTGTTATTTCTCACATCTAAGTAACTCTCTTATCTTATGCGTGCAAATGAATAAGGAGCGATTGACCCTATAGGTATTTTAAGACAAATTTAATAAGGTAAAGCCCTCGTGTGGCTCTCTAACTATACCCAAAGTGCACGGGCCGCCCCTGATCTTCATGTTTACCCTTTTACGCCTTTTATCTTCACCTTTTGTGACACTGTTAGCCCTTTTTCCATTTTTTGTTAGTTGACCGCTAGCCAACGCCACATGGCGCCATGTCACCGCCACCTCACCGCCACTGTCTTCGTCAGCATCGTCCTTAACTTTAAAAAAAAACCTTTGAAGGTTTGAATGCTTCAAACCTTTGAAGGTTTGAATGCTTCAAACCTTCAACAATGGAGGAAAAATCAAAAAATTCAAATCAATTAACACAAAATGTCCCGCATTTTCACTCTCCATCTCCATCAAACATTTCGAAGCAATCATTTCAATCCTCACATTTCCATATTCTCTACACGCAGAAAGTACACAACCACATATCCTCTTATCCAGTTTCACATCCATCTTCTCAATAAACTCAACAGCTTCTTCTATACGACCCGCACGTGCAAGTAAATTCAAAAAGCCTGGCCCAAACCTTTATGGCACGTCTCCTTCTTCCTAACAACCCCCATCCTCTCTCTGCAAAACCGCCATAGCCCAAGTACTCCATCAAAGCAACAAACCTTTCAGGTAAACACGATAAATTTTACTGATGTGTAGGTATGCTTCTAAACTAGATGACACATCTTCCAAATTTTTTGAGAGATGTTCTACAGATACGTTTCAAATTGAAGGGCCATGTACGTATGAAATTTGTTATCTCTACTTGTTGAGGGTTTTGATGGTTGGAAACCAGAGAACGTGAAGATCTATGGCCCTCAAACAAAAACCATTACGTTTAATTTCAACACATTTCTACCTAATGGTGCATGGTTTGGATTTAATCATTGCAACAATTTGACAAGCTCGGCAATTGTGTAAAATTTGAAGGTGCGTTGAATATGATTCCCCAAACTTCATGATTTCTGTTGAGTAATTTCATTCATGGGATACATCATACGAAGAGCAGTAAACGAGTTAGAGAATCGTGGTGTTATTAACCCGATTAAACCATATACTTGTAAAGTTTGTGGGAGGAGGTTTTATTATAATGACAAATTCATCAACCATTTTAAGCAAATCCACGAGGAAGAGCATAAGAAGAGGCTGTATAAGATTGAAAGTGCAAGAGGGAGTTTACGTGTGAAGTTGATTGGGAAATACTCTATGAAGATGGAGAAGTATAAATACGCAGCTAAGGATGTTTTGTTTCCGAGTATTGGGTATAGTAAGGATGTTTTGATTCTGAGTATTGGGTATGGTTTGGGGGATGAGTTGAAGCGTGTTGGGTTTTGGGTTAGGGTTGTTTCAGATAAAGCTGAAGCTGCTGATATTGAATTGAGGAGTCATTTGGTGGAGATGATGGATAAAAGAAAGATTGGTTGTGTTAGGGACAAACAATAACAAAAAGGATTTTTTTTCTCCATTGTTGAAGGTTTGAAGCATTCAAACCTTCAAAGGATTTTTTTTTTAAAGTTAGGGACGATGCTGACGAAGACTATTGGGTGAGGTGGCGCTGAGGTGGCGGTGGCATGGCGCCATGTGGCGTTGACTAACGGTCAACTGACAGAAAAATGAAAAAAGGGCTAACGGTGTCACAAAAAGTGAAGATAAGGGGCGTGAAAGGGTAAAATTGAAGATCAGGGGTGGCCCATGCACTTTGGCCATAGTTAAGGGGGCACACGAGGGTTTTACCCAATTTAATAATATTCGAACCTTGTTTGATTTTTCTTTAAAATGTCATACAAATACTAAAATACACTTAAGTAAAACAAAAATTATAAAAAACAAAATTAATTTAAATGGTAAAATATAAATACAAAAAACAAGTAAATTATTGAATTATTAGGTATCATATTCATCTTTGACCAACACCGCGGACCATTAGTATCGTCATCACCGATAATTTATTGAGTATTGAAAAATTTACTAGAACAGCAGAAAACACTATATACTCGGAATCACTAAGTATCTCTAATTAGAAACACTAACTAAAACAAAAATACGTAAAATTCATTTTTATTAACAAAAATAATAATATTACAATAAACTCCACAAACTTAAATATCATTGCTAACTAAAAAAAGATGTTTTGAAAAAAGAAAAAATAGTTGAGAGCTACATTTTTCTCAATAAGTTAGCTTCAGCCGTGAACATGGACTATTGATGTCTGTGAACATGGACTATTGATGTCTGAATCACAGAAAGCTCCAAAACATTTGGGAACGAAAACTTTGAGTTTGTTTTTTATTTTTTTTCGATATACAAAACAAAAGGTGATGTGTGATTTGAAGGTGCAATAATTTAAATGTGTTGTGTGTTTCGATCCGAAAATTGTCATGCTTGAAAAATGCTCAAGCTACTGGAATAACTCCAAGTACCTGCGGCTTCAACTCGAGAACGGAATGATAACGGTTTTGAAAGGGTGCTTAATTCTACTACTAGAAACAGCCTGTTTAGCGACGAAAAATTACCGGTGACCCGTACTTCGCCGGTAATTTTTCGAAATTACCGACGATATTTTGTTACCGGCAAAATAAGCATCGTCGTAAAACAACGACGCAAAACTTCGTCGGTAATTTGGTGTTTTTCGCCGGTAATTAATTTTTTTTATTTGATTTTTTTTATCTCCGAAGTGTCGTCGCTAGATTTGCGACACGACATGTCGTCGCTATTTGTGTTGATTACCGACGATGTAAGTGGAATTACCGACGAGTTACGTATCGTCGGTAATTAAAAAACCTATTTGATGGAGACAACAGGTTTTTTAACTCACAAAACACCCAAAAACCCCAAAAAATTCCTCCGATTTTCTCTCAAAAACACAACTAATTTTTTTTTATTTCTAATTGATTCTCCACTTCATCTTGCACCATTCCTGGGTTAATAATTAAGGTGGGGCACTATCAATATCCAATTTCATCACACAATTTAAGGTAATTGCATAAAAATTCACTTTTTTATTTTTTTTATTTTTTTATTTCTAATTGTGTTTTATTCTTGTTATATGGTTTGATTAGGTGAATTAATACATTTTCAAGGTGGGGCATTATCATCATTCTTCATCTTATCCATCCAATTCAAGGTATTTTCAATAAATTTCATGCTTTTTAAATTTTTTATTTATTTGATTAACTAGCTAGTTGATATAACATATGATTAGGTTCATGAAGTACATGTTTTTTTGTTGACTTGTTTATTATTATGTTGTAAATTATGCATGTCTTGTGTTATTTATATTTTGTTCTCATATATTTTTACTTGTTTAATTAATTATATGAATTTTTAATATATTTATTGTGTGTTTTGAATTTTATTTCATTCAATGATTTGTAATATTTATTCATTCAATGGTTTGTAATATTTATTCATTCAATGGTTTGTAATATTAATTCATTCAATGAGTTTGTAATTTTATACCGCAGGTCAGTAAACCCGTGGCCACGGGTATCACCACGTGTTCATTTCCGAGAGGTCCCAAGTCGAACAACAGAAGCTCCGGTATACCGGGTCATACCTCCGGTATACCGCCCAGCACAAAAACCGTGCCCACGTGTTTACAACTCGGGTTTTTTGACGAAGCGTGGATCTGAAAGAACAGTAGCTCCGGTATACCGCCCGATGACGCTGGAGGGAAAAAATCACGTTTTTAAGGTTATAAAGAAGAGGATGTGAGTTCTAGTCCGAATTTCTCAATCCTTAAGCCTCACTTTCTTCTCCAAACCTCTCCCAACTCCATTAAAGCTTCAATAAAACTTCACCAAACATCAAAACACTACCAAATCACCATGAATTAACATCGAAATCCTTCCCTACATCATTACAAAGAAGATTCAATCACCAAAATCATATCAAAACACCTATAAACCAAGAATCAAAACCATGAATTTCAAAATTCATCCAAAATTCCTTAAACCCACATTACCAAACCTTGATTCAATCATACCCACATGGAGAATTATCATCCTAACACCTTTCCTAACCCAAATAAAGCTTGTTCCACCTTGATTCAATCATACCCACACGGAGAATTTTGCATTATATTTAAAATAAAAACAAAAATTAAAATCAAAACAAATTTTATAAAAATAAAGAATTAAAAATGAATTTTAAAAAAAAATTATTGATTAGCGACGACAATGATGTCGTCGCTAACACATGAAATAATTAAATAAATAATCATATATGGTGAACTAAAAAAAACTTAGCGACGAAATATCCGTCGCTATAATTCCGTCGTTAGTGTAATAAAAAAATGTAAATCATTAATCACCGAATAAAAAAAAGAAAAACTAATATTTATTTAACGACGACAGAGCCTCGTCGGTAACGCGTAAACATAGCGACGACACGCGTCGTCGCTAATCTTCTGAGTAATTAGGGGCGAAATCACAACATTTCGCCGGTAATGGACCAATCACTGACGAATCGATAGGGACGACAGCTAATCATGTTTAACGACGAAATACGGGTTATTACCGACGACGCGTGTCGTCGGTAAACAACCCGAATGTAGTAGTGTTCATGGTTGTGCTCCATGGCTGTGCTCGAGATCTTTGTGGTTGTGCTCCATGGTTGTTTCATGACTTTGCTCCATGGCTGCGTTCGAGGTCTTCATGGTTATGCTCCATGACTCCGTATGTTCATGCACTACACCTGTTTTACCACTCGCGACTACATTTGTAGTCGCTAGTGGTAAAAAAATAGTCATAAAAGACACATTTTCATAGTACCGACTACTTGTAGTCGCTAATAAATTATCGTTAAAGATACTCTTTAGTTACTAACTTATTATTTGTACTCGTCAAAACACAATTATAATTACAACTACAAAAATAGTCGTTATTGATAAATTATTAATGACTACATATGTAGTCATTAACTTTCTTTAATTGTCCACTACTATGTATTCGCTAATGATTAAATATATGCGACTATTTTTGTAGTCGCAAGAGATAGTTAATTGACAACTACCTTAAGTATATCATAGGCGACTACATTGTAGTTGCAAATGACAATTTAAAAAAAAAATTTATTTAATTTAATTAGAATTGATATAAATAATTCATAAAAAACATATAAAAAAGAAAATACTAATAATATATTAAAACAAAATCATCGTTAATTACAAAATAAAGTCATAAGCATAAATTTAAAGTCAAACGAAAATATAAAATAGACAAGTGCTCTTTTCACGTACTCCATTGACCACCTTCTTTAATACACAAGTGCCCTCAACTTCTCCCTCTGTAGGCTCCTCAATCACCAAAGCAGGTGACTTAGTAATTTTGTCAAATATTTGTCGTGCCACAAGTTCTTTCAAAATATTCTCCACTAATTGCTTGTCAAATCTCACACAAACTTTAAAAAAACCTAAGTGATATATCATGCTCTTGATTTTCCAAAATCTCTAATTGATTTCCATCTAATTGCTCTTCTATAATAGTATCTAAATTAACTGTTTTCTTCCTAAAAAAATTTCCTTAGAACTAGCCATACTTTTTTCCTTAGATGATCTAAGGAGACCAACCACCGGAGGTTATGAACTAGCGTGAGGCTAGTCATGCCCGGGGATCCAGGGTTGTTCACGACGTAAGGTTCGTAAGGTTGGGTGACTCTTTGGTGGAGGAGACATGGTGAAGAAGTTTCGCATCTCCCGAATCCAAATTGGTAGGAGAAACTCTACGATCTTGAATGGAACGAGATGGGTTCATCACATAGATATAGGAATCGAGAAAAAATCGATAAAGTAGGTACTAAATCAGATAGATTTAGAAGAAAATTCTTTAACCCTACTATGTTCATTCATTATAATTAGTTGTTTAGCAATTCATTTATTGAGCTTTGATTCCTTCACTTCTCTGAATCCAACTCTGCAGTTCCAATTTGTTTAATTTGAGTTGGGAACTTTTAAGGCGACTAAAGTACAACATGTTTTGTAGACAAGAAAGACACATTATTGCCCTAAACAAGTACGGGAGTACTTGTATTTAGTTATAAGTTGTCACAGACTCACATGGGTCGAAAAGTATCCTAGGCAATGGTCAAACCAGAGTTTCTTATTATATCATTTATAGAAAAACTAATCTTGGTTGAGGTTACAATTTTTTTCTTTACTTGAATTAGGTTTGTAAATTAATATAGTTCATCTTTGTTATTAGACCATCTCCAGCAGATGCGTTATTTTTATACTCTATATTTCATTATACCGTATCAAAATGTATCTACTCTATAAATTTGCCGTATCGATTTCCAGTTTTACTATTTTAGTTACTCTATAATTATACTTCATATTTACTATTCACTTATAATTATAATTTATAATTATTTTTTGCAATAATATAAATAAAAATAAAAAATTTAAATTTATTTATTATTCAATTTAAATAGAATATTTAATTTAATTTATTTTATCTTTATTTATATATATTAATTTTATAACATTTAATTTTGTTTTTTATTAAATAAATAATAAAAAAGAGTTTTTATTTTTTTACTTGCAATATAAATATTTATGGATTACTTTTTAATATTTGAATTTTTATTTAATAATTTAATTAAAAATATATATTTAATTATAAATTTAATATTTAATTTTTTTAATTATTGAAATTCAAAAAAAAAAAAAAAGTTGATCCGTCCAAAAAAAAAAAGAATAACTTCATTTACTTATTATGTTTATCTTGACAAAAAAAAAACAAAAAAAACTCATCATGTTACAATTTTTTATATTAAAAAAAAAAGGAAAACAATATACCGCATCAACAGTGATGCACCACAAATAGCGTATGGAATGGAAAACATACCGTGTGAGTTGGGTGGGCTCCATGATTTGGAGTAGCTGCTGGAGTGAGCAATTTGTTCACATACGGTATAAATTGCTTTTTTTTACAGTAAATTGATATTTGACGCATCTGCTGGAGATGGTCTTATAATTGTTGGAATCAACAATTATTGGGATATATAATTGGCACAACGTACTCTAAAAGGAACTTGTATGTACTCTTATCATTTACATTGAACGGTAAAAGAAAAAAAAAAGTAAAAGAAACAAATATCATATATAGCTTCTACATACTATATTTAGGGTTGTAAACGAAGCAAGCCGCTCGCGGCCAGCTCAAACTCGGCTCGGTAAGAAAACTAGTTCGAACTCGTTCGTTTATACAAATAAATAAAAAAGTTTGTTCGAACTCTTTCGTTAACTCGTTAAAAATATATGATTTGTAAATTAATATTTTAGTTATCAATAAATATATTGTTAAACCTAAAAAAACAAATTATTAGTTAATAACTCGAGATCGAATTGAAAAAAACTCGTTCAAATATTTTAAAATTTAAGTTCCGTTCGACTCGTTAAAATTGAACTCGACTCAGCTCGACTCGTAAATCTTATCCAACAAACTTGTATATATAATATTCGACTCGATGCATTTATCGCATTAACTATATCAATCACTTTACTAGTCCATTTTGTTTCTGGACAGAATCAGAGTACTAGTCAAACTTTGAATATATAACAAAGTTTTATTTTAGTGAAAAAATAGAAAAAAACATACACCACTTCTATCAGAGAAAGATTATCAAAAAAAAGAAAAAGTTATTGGAAAGTATCGTACACTTGATAATCTTTTTCACATAGCCAATAAATCTATTCTATAAACACTTTTTCTAATATATTAAACTTTTCATTTGGAAATTTACAAATCTATTTACGAATTCTTCCACAATTGATTGGATTATTCAATCAGAACTTGTCTCTTATAAATATCTAAAATGATTTTAACGTTATTAGAGTAGAAAAAGAAGTTAATAAAATTAAAATTAACCGTTGATTTCATGACCAAAGAACTACCCATATTTTCTTCTTTATATTTGATTTAACTCTACATCTTTTAGTAATTATTTGTGTGATAAAACCATTTCTATCCATCGTGACTGGAATAATTTCCGTTGATTTCTCATTTCTAATCCTTAATAACATCAAGCCAAATAAAATCTAAATCATCAGTAAGAATCGGGTTACCTGTACCCTTGTTTTCATCCACCATTATAATATTGGTTGTGCCGTTTCGCTGAAAAACTCCTGGCTCAACCGAAAAGATCAAGACCTTTTTGTTTATTTTTTGGTCGAAAAAGAAAAGATCAAGATCATTTTATTCGTATTCCAGACTATATCAATAACAAAGCTAAACTTGCACACATATGGAACTTACGCCGTATTCTTTTTTTTTTCCAAAAACTTACGCCGTATACACCACCTAATTATTGTATACAACTTTTATTGGAATGTCATAAAATACACCATTACACCTTATCCTAACGGGTAAGCATTATCCTCAATATTGACTAGACATGAACATACACATGTGACATGTGACATGTCCAAGAGATGTGAGAAAGGGCAATGTATTTGCACCATTTAATTGGCTTATTAACGGTGAAGAAATCACAAAAGAGAAAACGATTGATATCTATCTATAGTTAGTTCGTTTACTTATTTACGGTCTAATTTGTACGTGAGAATTATCATTACTGATTTTATTTTGTTTTTTTCTCTTTTTGAGGCCTACAAATTCAAAAGGGTAGAGCTAGATATTTTAGTTTCTCTTGTCCAAAAAAATTTAAAGATCTTCTTTCTTAAACTTTAAACGAAACTATCGACGACATAATACCTGGCCAAATAATGAGATTCTTTTATTTAATGATAAATTAAAAAAATATAAAAAAAACATACATTAAGTATTATAACATATTAACAAACAGGGTAATACTTCCATCCAATATTGGATGGTCCAATATTCATATCACATCCATGGATTATTTTAACAAAACACATGTCACTAGATTATATGTTAGTTACTTTTGCAAGTTTAAAAAATAGGGTATGTGTATTAATACTATTGGTGTAGGATCATCCAATATTGGATGGAAGAATTTTCCTAACAAAATTCGTCGAGAACAACCAATTTTACTATTATTAATACATTGTTTACCAGTGTTTTAAAACAAAGCTGCCTAAACGTTCCGTTTAGGCGTTTCAAAATACGATCCGACTAGAATTTCTCTTTTAGGTGGCTCGAAGGTTCGTCTATGCATAATCAAATTAATTAGCTACCAAATCGGATTAATGAGTCACTCAACCCGAATACTACCTTGCATGCTAGCTCATAAATAACTAATTCAATTTAATCTAACTCAACATATAAGCAAAATATAAAGAAAAAAAATACTAAACTTAGAGTTTGAACGCGCGAAAAAGAGAAGAAGATACTTTTTCAAATTTCAAGTTTAGATTTTTTGAATTGAGCATTTTTTAGGTTAATAATAAAAAATTATTATGATTTCATAGTTAAATATATGTTATTTATGTTAAATTGATCTACGTTAAGTATATTAGGATGTAAATATTATTCAAATCAATATATTAGTAATATATATTTTATATAAAATAATACAAAAACCGCTTAGGTAAAAATGCCTAGATTCTAATTAATGGGCCGCCTAGCCATCTAGACACTCAAAGATGGTCGACCACCTTAATAGCGCATAACGCCTTTTAGAATCATGTTATTTACTATAAGCAATTTCTCTAATTTTCAACTAAGACAAATTGATCTATTAAAACTAAAAATCAGCATACCTTTACTCATATATATAGTTAAATATATCATATCATATAATATATTATTATTTTATTAGCCTAATTTATTTTTATATTATATTTTTTTATTAGTATATTATTAACTTTTTTTTAATCAAATCGTTAATTTATAAATATAAACATCATTCTAATGTACTAGACTAATTTATATTCATAATGTAATCATTACAATGTTCTAATGTTCTTATTCTCTATCTTTTATGTTTTTTTACGGTATTAATGCATTATTTTTTTCTTTATTTATTTAAATATATCACATGATATCAGAGGCATAATCTAAAGTGGTTACTCGTTATCGTTTCATTCATTTATGCAAATCTTCAATCTCCACTTTCCATGATACTATTTCATTATCGTCTCAATCGCTTTTTTGCATAAAAAATAATCTTTTCTCTTAATTCTTTCATAAGATTCGAAAGATTCGAAATTAATCCTCTCGAAATCGTATTCCTCTGGTAGGATTCGAAATATTATTCCTCTTGTAGTATTCAAAATATTATTCTTCATGTAGAACTCAAAATCTTAATTCTCCTGGAGGATTCGAAATCTCGCCAGGATGTCGAATGGTCACATCTCGGTAATTCGTTCAACATTTATTTTTAAGTTCACGGTTCTCATCACTCGACTCATCGCTCCACCTCACCGTCATGTCACTATAGAAACATTGTCACCATGTCGCTTCTCAATCAACAAGACTCAATATACGTTATTAACGATCCATATGTTAAACTAAAGTTGCTCTCTGTCCGACTTACTTGAATTTGAAGGGGTGAGAAGGTGGATTATATCATACCATAACATATTATTACCTTATTAGACTACTTTATTTATATACTATATTTGTTTCCTTGTTATCATTGTATTAGCTGTTTTGTTCACCAAGTTATTAATCTTATAAATAAGATTTCATTCTATTGTATTAGAACAATTCATATTCATAATGTAGTCCTTAAAATATTTTACCCTTTATGGATCCCGCATTATTAATACCTTATTTCTCTTTTCTTATTTTTTCTATTCCACTTATTTAAATATCTTAGATGTATTTAATTTGTTTTTCTATACATCAAAAACAACTATGACAAATAAATAACCCTACAAAGCCCATATCAAAAACTCAACATAATTCTAAAATAGAGATTAATTGTTATTTTCTTCGATGATAAAATCCCATAAATTATTAAAAAGGTCTACAAATTATAAATATATCTTTCGCATGTTCAACTCGTTTCTTCGTCAGCCAATTAGCACATGAATTCGTCTTTTTGATTATGTGGTCCAATGCTAAACTACATTCCTACATAGTATATCCATGCAATCATGCAAGATCTCTAAATTTTGTACCGTTCTTTACAGACGCATACAACTCTAACAAATTTGTCTCAGTAACCTATACCCTTACACTTTTCCAACATATGACCAAAATGTTGGACAAGGAACTTCGATATGAACACTAATTATGTTGCACAAGCCCCTACAACACCAGTCATAAACATACCATTAACCTTTTTAATGAGACCCACCATGCTTGCCTTGTGAGTGTTGCTTTGAAATCATACCTATGTTGTAGAAATTTTCATCTAGGCGTCAACTCCGCCTTCAGCCGCCAACGCCTAGTAAAAATGCTAGGTGTTTTTCCTTAGTCGTCGTGGAAGAGGCCCCTAGCCCGCCTAAACACCGATCGATGGCAAAAAATGGCCACATAGGAACTGCTTTTATTTTTCTTACTCTCGATTATTCTTGAATTGGTATTATAAATCTAATTTTAGCATTTTTATATTTACTGTAGTGTTATCAGAGGCATTGTCGTTATTAAAATGACTACAAATATATAAAATTAAATAGCGAGGTTCAAAACAGTCTAGGTGCTAAACCCCGGTCAACTGTCTAGGCTACAATACCGAGTTCTACAACATAGTCCTCCCTCCCCAGTGCACTAATAGTCAAGAATATCATCTTAAGTTGCCAAACCTGTGTTTGACGACACGAATTCCGTTGACAGGAATCGAACCCAGGTTTAAAAAAAACACGTAACACTAAAGTAAAAATGAATTCCGTTGACAGGAATCGAACTCAGGTTCAATAAAAAAATTAATAAGTGGAGCCAGAATCAATCCTGGCCACCACTTATGTTTAGCCAGATTAAATCCTGGCCACCACTTATATGGGTAAATTTAGACAGTAGAAAAAACTCTTGAAATGTAATATAGATAATATATATAGATGTTTATCTTACTTATGAATTTTTGCCATTAAACACTTGATACTCGGCATTTTTGGTTTTCTCGACACAAGCTTAACTCTAAGATAACGAATTAGAAGACAAGACGTCCACTTTTCCACTCAAAACATATACAGATAAATTATAAAGTACATATACTTATGGTACCACTCAAAAAGACATTTTCAATTATTGAGAAACATTTACAGTCTTCCCTTTTATTCCTTAATCATAGGGAGAACAGGTACACGAACTCATTTTAACCATGCATAGCGCATCTAATAAAATATTCTAGGAGCATCTGGAAAAACTAGGCTTGGCTGTAGTTGAACATTAAATGATTTATGCCTAAAGTCAGCTTTAACTAATATGGTGGACCAAAGTACATTAACACCTCCATACCAATGTTTAAAAAACCCAGCTATTCTTCTATTATAGAGTTTTTTGATTTAACAAAGCACCCTATAGACTATAGTGGGGCATACAATTATTTCAATTTGATAACATCCACCATGTGGGTATAGAGAGACAAGTCAACAAAAACTCCTATTCCCCAAATAATTCAATTTATCCTGTAATATATGTAACGCTGTCCCTTCTTTTCCCAATTGACCAAATAATTAAATTCATCCTGTAAAATAAAATATAAGTTTGTTTCGGGACGGATCCAGAATT
This sequence comes from Nemophila menziesii, assembly GCA_029959085.1. Classification (NCBI taxonomy): domain Eukaryota; kingdom Viridiplantae; phylum Streptophyta; class Magnoliopsida; order Boraginales; family Hydrophyllaceae; genus Nemophila; species Nemophila menziesii. The sequence continues at coordinate 41,921,680 of JARWIR010000003.1, read as the reverse complement.
TTCAGTCTAGGGACAAATTCACCCTAAAAGAAATACTCCTACTATGCTACACCCCATGCCCCACCCCTTGCTCCTATTTATGTTAGATTGTAAGTAGCAAAGGAATGTTTTCAAGTTGAATGAACTTGCTGATTCATCAAAAACAAAAAAATAAATGTACATAAAACTCTTCACAAATGTATGTTTCTTTGCACTTGGACACAACTGAGGCCTGAATAATATACATCCCTCGTAACTCAACATCACTCATTTAGTTCTCACAAATTCTGATAAACAAAACTATGAACAATCAATCCCAAACAAGAGGGAGGGAGAGAGTATAAATAATCATGACTAAAATGTATTTAATGATTTTTCAGCAAAAAAATTGAAAATGTCTTGTGCTGTTATAAATCAACAGCATCAATAGGTAAAGATGTTGTTCTGTGAATCATCTTAGGAAAAGATGCATCATTACTTAAACTTGTAAGCATGTCTTCATAATGATGGGACCCATTCCTTGCCTCACACTTTCGAACCCTTTGGGATATCGAACTGGGGCAGCAACTTTCCAAATCACTATTCTTCATGTGAATTTCGCTTAATTTAGGAGATTCTGGTTCAATACCTAACTGTTGATCTCGAATTTCACCTAATTTAATCTGATAAATAGCTTTAAGCCATCTTAATTCTTGTTGAATATGCTCATAGTCAATGGAGAAATCATCCGAAAACATAGGTATATCACTTAGCGAGCGAGAGCCTGATAAACACTTAATGTAGCTTTTCGCGATTTTCGCTTTTAAATCTACCTTCTTCTCTAGTGCTGCTGAGATTTCTTGATCCTGATCTGATTTTTCACATGCTTCAAGATCATGACTTTCTCTAGATCCAACCGAACTACATTCCAAGCTTTCATGCTGATTCCAAATATCTCGATGATGAAAATCATTGCTTAAGCTTGATGAGATTACATTATTTGCAAGATTTGGAGAAACATCCACTTGAAATGTGATTTCTTCAAATCTTCCATGTGAAGCAGCACATCCATTCCCCAAGCATTGAGCAAAACCCACATTATTCGATAAAAGATTCATGAAAGACCCCGTAGATGTATGATTTGAAGCACAATTGTGACAAAAATTAAAATTCGTAAAATCAGGAGTTTCATCAATTCCTGGCCCTGATTTCCAATTAGGCACTAAAGAAACAATTTCTCCATCAATCATATCAGCTATTCTTGTCACGTCTTGATCCGTCATATCTAACTCAGAAACCATTTCAGTTGCAACACTTAAAGCTGTATCCATTTCAATATCAAATGGGAAATAAATGTTCCTTATACGACCTGAAATTCAATATATACAAATTTCAATAAGTTATTATGAATTATGATTGAGTAACTTGTTATTATATTTCTTGCTAACCTTCTTTGTCTGAAATTCTAAGCCGTAGAAAAATACTATTATCTTCTCTTCGTTTCCCTTTAATAGTTATATCTAAATCATCAACATGATGTTCATTATCATGAATCTCGAAAAGCTCGATTCCATTTTGTTCAAAGTCATTTGGATGACATGCCCATCCATTTTGGTCTTCAAAAGCATGACCATTAGAGTAACCATTATACGACCCATTACTATTTGACCTTCTTTCATAATCTAGCTCAACAATAGGCTGTCTCAAAAGGGCATCCATGTAATTTAGCTCTTTCGGAGACTCGATAAGTATTGGATTTGGCTTACTATCATCAATGCTTAAAAAAGGATCTTCCAGAAGTTCTTTTGCCGAAAGCCTTAGAGTTACTGTGGCTAAGCATTTATCAATGAATTGGCGTACCTCAGGATCCTTCACTTTATATAAACCATCTGGTTTTTTTCCCTGAACAAGAAAGAAAATGATTGTGTATTAAAGAGGGTGTGCAAGGAAGAAAAAGAATGAGTATTACTTACCGAGATAACTTTCTGGTATATTTGAGCGTGATGAGTGCATTCACTATATGGATATTCAAAGGTTACCATTTCCAAGATGCACATCCCAAAGGAATAAATATCAACTAATTCATTGTATTCTTCTAAATACACTTCTGGAGCCATGAATTCTGGTGTTCCTGATTAAAAAAAAAAAAAACGTCATAATCAATTTTTGGTCTGTAATGATTTTTGTAATGGGAAATTGTATGGAGTGAAAAATACCAACACAATGTGCCGCATGTGATTTTCGCAAAATGGCAGCAAGACCAAGATCTCCAATTTTGACTTCTCCTAGGTTGCCATTAATGAAAATGTTATCACATTTGAGATCCCTATGAATTACAGGAGGGTCTTGACTATGAAGATAAAGAAGCCCATTTAAGATCTGTCTACACCAATGTTTTATTGCTCTAATGTTCACTCTCTTATGCTTTAATCTATACCTAAAAAAAAACATAAAACAATGAAAAATATAGATCAGAAACTAAAACTTTCAAGAATATACATTTGGTACTTACTGTCTTAATGTTCCGGATGTGAACATTTCGGTAACAAAATTGATGTTTCTTTTGGAAGTATCAACCCAAGATGTGTAGAACTTCATAATACTTTGGTGTTTAAGTGTCTTTAATAAATGAATTTCACAGTACAACCTCTCAAGATCCTCTGGGCTTTGTAAGAAATCATAAAGTCTGACTTGGTTCCAAGCAACCTCGATCCCTTCGTACTCATCAAATGCTCTATAACTGAAACAATCAATTAATCAAGAATATTAATCATTTACCATGGACACATTTCCAAAGATCCTGAAAACAACTTAAACATTCACCAAAAATTAACAAATCAGCTCTTAATGAATCCAACAAACACCCATTTTAGATTAATTCAAAATATATAAAACATACACTGTTTTTGAAGCTCCTTTGCCGAGAATTTCATTGTACTGGATAACAAATGAACAAATTTAGTAAAAGAATTAGAATCAAAACCATAAATTTACAGTGAAATGTGAAGAGAGAATGAAATATGAAGATTGTGATACTTACTCTGCCATATCTACCAGTTGGATCAACTTCAACAAACTCAGAATAATCTGGTTCGAGATGCAAATACCCATTCATCTTCCCACAATCTTGTTATCTTTACTTTTAATTTTTTATAAATTATTTATATGTACTAACTGACAAAAAACATGTTAATGGAGAGATGATCTATTAAGCATGATGACTAAAAATATATACTAGTAGTAGTAGTTTGGTATAAAAACTTTCAGAAAGTGCAAAAGGGGGTGATCAATCATTTACAAGGAAAGTGAAAAATAGATAAGTTACTCAGAGGAGAGGTGAGGAGAGGACATTAATTAGAAAGCTTACACAACTCAAAACCACATCTCTTGTGGGCCACCACACCACACATATGAAGAGAGAGAAATAGGCAAGTCAGATTATTTATATATAGTAACTATTTTAATTTAGTTGGATGATTAAGATAAGGCATATACACATGATAATTAATGGGTAAGCATATGACCCCTCACAAGCAATTAATAGCATGTCTAGTATCAAGCATAGTTGTGGACCAAGCGAAAAAAGTATCTACATAGATTGATTAATAAGAGTATGTGGTGTATCCTCCGTCAAAGGTAGAAGAAGAAATAGTACTCCTTTTCTTTTTTTTTGTTCAAAAAAGAAGAAATAGTACTCCAGTAATGACATAAAAAGTAGGATATGCATTATACTCTTCTTTTTTTTTGGATATGCATTATAAGTACTCAGTAACTCACTTAAGTAACACTTTACAAAGATTGGAAAAAATTTAAATTACCATATATACCAGGATTATTAATTCAAAAAACTATAATAAAAATACAGCCCAAAATATTATTTAAAATAATCAATTATTCAAAAATCAAATTAAAATTAATATTGACCAAAATAGTTATATAAAATAATTTAGGCTAATAAAAAAATGAACATTTTCTCTTTTAACATGAGTTGTAGAAAAAGATTAAATATTTTTGGGTTTTAAAAAAAAAAAAATCTCATCTAAGATCCTCACTCTTAGATGTGACAAACTTTATTTAAATTTTAGTAGAATAAATTTCATCTCAATGTTGATAGAACAAATCCATCACATATTTAATTTGCAAAAAAAAATTGTTTTTTAGTTTTTTTAGATTAAATCTTACGACTTGTGTATCATATTCTAAAAATTATTAATGAAAAACTATCATTTTCGGTTATTAAGAGTTTCTCAAGAAATGATTTTTTTATTATATTTTTTAAACTCGCAAAACTTTTGATGTGATAAATCTCATAAAGAAAATAAGAAGAATTTTTTTTACAATTTCCTTAAAAATAATACTAAAAAGTAATTTAAAAAAAGAAAAAAATAAATTTTTTTAGTCTAATTTAAATAATAAATAGCGTATATTATTTATTAATTATTAAAAATTTAAAATTAAATAATATTTTTGGTTACAAAAAATTAGATTAGTTTTTTTTAAGACTTTAAGTTTATCATAATAATATTTTTGGTCATTATCCCATTATACAATACCTTAATTCTATTTGCTTAATTTTCATTGCATTTGTTCTACAAACTCTACCCTGAAAAACTATAAGTTTCTATTTTTAGAAAGTTTTTAGTTTCGGTAATTTGGTTTTTAGATGTTGTGTAGGGTACTTTTCTTAGTAATTATTGTATAGGTTGTTTTTGTTTGACGAGATTGTTTAAGTCAAAAGTTAAACTAGAGCTTTGATTTGTACAAGGTTTAATTGATGATATAAAATACTTGTTGATAAAAAAACCACGCCGCCAGTCCACCACGCTACCTGATTTGGATTTCCATTACGGTGAGTTATCAATGACCACACCACCATAGATCTACGTGAAGTAGTAGCAAACACATCACCGCATGTATATAAGTAAGCAGCCACTATAAATCCAAACCGCGACACCGTGAATCGGTAACCACCACACCACTAGCCACCATCCCTCCTAGCCACATCATCACCACGCCACCACATATTCCTCACCGCACAACAACCATAACACACCACCACAAATCCACATCGCACATCAACTCTAGCACATCATCATAAATCCACGTTGTGCATGTTTTTCTTTTCCAGCAACACCACTCGCCGCAAACGAGCAATCGTTTCGCTTGAGTTATGTTGGCAAAACACGACTCCGCCACCATCAGAGTTATCTTCACCACAATTTTTTAAATCTTTATATAACTAGATTATTTAAATCTAAATTATTCTTTTTGTAAATATTATGAATTATTTTTCTCTTTTGACCAGAAAAATGGGGTTTGATTAACAATACTCGATTGTTGTTGTTCAATCTAGATTTTGATAAGTTGTTTATCAATTTTAGAGTATTTGATAATGTACATGGTATTATATACACATGTCTTCCATGTGTAAATTTTGCCCATATTTTGAACAACTAATAGGCATTGGGCACAAATTAGAAAATAAGTCCTTGTAAAGAGGAATCTTCAAATTACAACCTATTTTTCTCCCCCACCCCATTTTAAAGCCCAAGTTAGTAATTGTTCTATATAAAGCCTAACTAGATGAAACAAGTAACTAATTCATTCTCTCTCTTACTTTTACTGACACACATGTCTAGAGAGATAAATCCGTGTACATGGGGCTGTACCTAAGCCATATTTTTTATTCGTGCATTGTTTGTATATGTTGTAGCTCGAGTTTTTCCAAGTCCAAATCCGTGCTTATAGGGCTGTACCTAAGCCATTTTTTGTCCATGTTCAAAGTGTTCAATTATACCCAAAGGGCTGTACCCAAGCTCGGGATGTACACAATGGGTTGTACACAAATCATTTTCTGTCCATATTCATGCCAATGTATGTATAATAAATGATTTGTCCAGACCTAATGGGCCGGCCTTAAAATACATGTCCAATAGAATAATGTATGAACACATGTCCAATGAGCTAATGTATGGGCTAGATAACAAAGTCTAAATACACCTAATGGGCTGGACAATGTTTTTAAAAAAAAATAAAACACAATGGGCTGGACAAAGCTTTAAAAAAAAATTAAGACCAACAACAAGGGGCTGGGCTGGAGGGGCTGGGCTATTGAAAGTTGGGCCTCCAGATATTGACCTTTGTGGTGGATTAAGGTGATACGGCGGCGGCGGCGAATCAGGCTTCGTCGAAGCTCTATGGTGGTGGGATGAGGAAGAGTGAAGAGAGGGCGGTTTGCAGATGGTGGTTACGGATCTGGTGGTGGAGGCTCTTCTGCTGCAGAGCTCGATGTGCAGGAACGGGGGAGGAGGGAAGATGGACATGGCGGTGAACACGGTTGTTTTCTGGGTAACTTGCTGTGCAGCAGTGTGAGGAGAGAGAGAGAGAGAGAGAGCTGAGAGGGACGGATCTGGTGGCTTCGCTGGAGGGACGGATCTGGTGGCTTCGCTGGAGGAACGGTGTTTCTCGCCGTGGTGTTTACTCGCCGTGGTGTTTCTCGCCGTGTTTACTCGCCGTGGTGTTTCTCACCGTGGCTTCGCTGGAAAGATGAGGTTGGGACCTCTCTCGCTGCAGATATCATGTTGGTGGTGTTTTGTTCAGATCTGCAGCGTGGATGCTGTGGTGGTGGAGAGACAGCGCGAGGCAGGTGAGGGAGGTGAGGGGGAGGGGCGGTGGGGGAGGGAGGTGAGAGGAGGTAGGAGGAGGGGCTGTGCACTGGTGGGAAGGTGGAGAGAGAGAGAGAGAGAGAGAGAGAGAGAGAGAGAGAGAGAGAGAGAGAGAGAGAGAGAGAGAGAGAGAGAGAGAGAGAGAGAGAGAGAGCTGAGAGAGAGGGCCTAGCATTTCAGAATTCACGACCCCTAATGGGTCTTTTGTTTTGCTATTTGGTTTCTATCAGTAGGAAAGGGTTTTTAGTTGGGTTATTTGGTTGGGATATAACTAATAGGCAATGTAGGCTTTAATTTAGAAGTTTTATAGTTGTGGGGCTTTAGAAAAATATTACCCCCCTTGTAAACTCATCTTGAAAGATACGACCATGTTCAGAAATACACGTGAAAGGTAAGTTCTTTGGAGCTATTTTCCCTATATATTAGTTTTTTGTAATACCACCTTGTGAAAGTGACCCAAACCAAATGTTAACTCGTACTCCCAACATTGGTGCAAAACTTAACTATAGAAGTCATTAGACTAAAAATAATATCCCAATTTAACTTTATCATATTTTGAATAAAAATCAAAATCACATTCCAATTGATTTCATTTCATTGCAACGCTTCTCCTCCACTTCTTTATCTCTGTCGCTTCTCGCTAACTCTTTATGTAAGTCACCAATAAAGCACCACCACCACAATCTGAATTGTGACACCACCACTATTACTTGAATCATGACACTATCACTACCACCTAAATCACATGTGTAGTGTTAGGATTGTATGCCCAAGACAATTATCTTTTACATTACAAATACATATATAAAGGGTGATAAGGTCATTATGATTAAGACCATATGCAATTACTTCAAATGATGATCATAAAAGTTGACATGGTGGAAGGTCAATTGATGTTTAAAGTGTAAGGACACGGCGGGCTATCAGGATGACGGCGTGTATGTGTAGGTCGGTTGCTCAAGATACTCACATCATAAATCTTCTTGACAAATTAATTATTGTTTGGAACTTTGACATAATGGTGAGCATGGTGGAGGTTGATAATAATTGTAGGTGGCATGCCTACTGTCACCAGAGTAGTCATCTACGTGGTCAAACTTAACGGTACATATGGATATGTATAGAAGGGAATTAAAAGGATCACTTTACTAGTCTTAAAAGTGTCTTGTAGCTATTGAGAATTAGATACTCTTAATCTTGAATGTGTATAGGCGCAATGATTATATTGAGTTTGTATTCTTTGATATACCATTTGTGTGGGACAATCGCTACCATATATCTCATGTATGTTGGGTATACGGCTTGACTGGTTACGAGTTGTACAAGCAAGAAAGGTTCTATGAAATTTCCACATCATGGTAGGATTTTATTTAGTAACCTAAAGGCGGGTGGCTAATTAATAGGTCGTGATATATATATATATATATATGATGTCTCCTCATTTGTGATAGATTAATGTTAGGATGAGTCATCATTTTAAGTGATTTAGAAGTCAATAATGTCGATTTTCTTGAGTTTTAGTGCACTTTCCTATTTTGAGTCTTGATTTGTAGAAATAATATTTTTAGAGCATATTGGGTTTAATTGTTTATTTAGTGTGTAGCTTTAAAGATAATTATGGAGCTTAATTAGAGTCCAATTCAAAGATAACAACTTATGGAAAGAGATTTGCATGGTAATTGGAGATAAGGAAACAAAAGCTAAAAAGATGGAAAAGGAAAAGCTGCCTAAATCTGGGATTCTGCATACACGTCCAAAGATAGGCGTTTTTACCTAAGAAATAGGCCGATTTTGGTAATTTCCTTCTTCAGGGTCAAGATAATTCTGTTGCGATTCTTTTGGTATCTTATGGAGCAAAATCCGACCAATAACGAAGAAGATATGCTCAAAACGGTGCAGCAATGTTTATCTTTATTTCCATACGAATTTGAGTTGGGCTAGAAGTCCAATAACTTACCTCTTCCTCAAGAAAACGAATTAAGTCTTCTAAACACCTATAAATACACCCTTATATCACTTGTAATTCACCTCTCTTAATCCTTGCCTCATAGTAATTAGTTCTTAAGGTTTTATTCTTCCAGTTTATTGTAGAGAGCAAGATGATGTCTTTTGTAATTTCTTTTAGTTTATTTCCTTCAGGTATGAACTAAACTCCCCATAGCTTGGGTTTTGCATAATGTATAATCTATGAATTCTAATTCTTCTATCTAAGTTCTTTGGGAATTATATGTTTTAATCTGATATTAGCTACTTACTTTATATTTGTTTATGTGTTTTGATTTAATGTCTTTCCTAGAACTGATCACTTTAGGATTGTTTTAAGAGTAGTTAGATGGTCTCCTTGACAGGGTGTTTAACTATTGAACCACCACATAATGTCTAGTGTCGATAGCAGTTCTGACAAAACATACTTCTAACAAGATAGTCATTAGGGTTTGTTTTAACCACCATATCACCAATTGATTGTAGTGTGCTGGATAGGGCCTTAGTGGCGTTTGATAACCCTATTTGAGTCCTCGTCTTGGTTGTGCCGTAGCCCCCTTAGTCGCTCTCAAGGTCTAAGATTGGGGAATTTAGAATCCTGACTAAGTATACCAAGAGCTAATATTCTCCCTTATTAACTAGATTTATAGATAGAATTAGAAGGATTAGTGCATACTAGCAAAACCTGAGCTATACTTCTCATCTCATATTCTTCGTATTTTATTTTATTGTCTTTATTTTCTTAGTTTTAATTGCTTAATTTCGAAATCTGTTCCCTTTACTTTTCTGTTCTCTAATTATTTACTTTTACTCGTAATTTCTACTCACGCGATTAACACACTTAAGTCCTGAGAACGAACTCTATTTATCATTAAAACTTGCATACGTCCTGTAATACTTGCAGTACTGTGCCTGTCTAGGGTGAGAGTGCGTAGTTTCTTGACTTAATTTAATCTTATTTTTATCACACCCTAGGCACCACCAAGTTTTTGGTGCCGCTGTCGGGGACTTGTGTCTCGTTAGCGCGTGGGTTATCTATTTCGAGTAGTAGTTTTTAATTAGTTTTTCCTTTTCAGTTTCTAGTTTAGCTTTTATATTTCCAGATTTACGCTTGTAATTTGCTTTAGTCTTTTTCAGGTTTCACGGTGTTTAATTCTTGGCCTCCTTTATCGGAGCCTGAGAGGAGCTTCAGACCTTACAACAAACGAGTTCGTGAGGAAAGAGCCTTGAGAAGAGTTATGGCAGCCCAACTAACCCCACCAGTAGGAGTACAACAATTACCAGTAGGAGGATTGCAACAAGATCCACCACTTGGACCACCTCTCGGTCAACAAGATCCACCACTCGGTGGACAAGAAGGACAACAACTACCAGCAGGAGGAGGTAATGGGAATAATCTTAATAATCAACAGAACAGAGTTGAACAAGACTTAGCTGGCCTTAATGTACCATTCCATGTTCAACCAATTGGTTACCGCCCTCCTGAGATTCCGAATATCAAATTTAGACCCGATCCGGGTATGCTCAGTCAATTTCAAAGTTTCGGACTCTATACTGGTACAGCTATTCAAGATCCGGTAAAAGCGATTCAGAAGTTCATGAAGATTTGTGATGCCTACATTACTCTTGGCATTACACGCGAGCAACTGTATTGTCATATGTTTTCGTTTTTCTTGACCGGAAGAGCTAGCGATTAGCTAGAAAGACAACCACATGGAACCATTCACTCTTGGAGAGAACTTCAAGCCGCGTTCTTTAACCGATTTTATCCGAAGAGCATGAGACTCAAAGATCAAACCGAGCTTGCAAGATTTTCTCAAGAAGATGGAGAAACAGTGGGAGAAGCATGGACAAGGTTTCAACAAAAATTAATTAGATGTCCGCTCCATGGTTATACACCTGCTTTACAACTTGCTATTTTCTATGAAGGTCTTAATGACAAAGGTAGAGAAAAGGTGGATAACATTGGAAAGGGTAATTTTGTGTCCATGAATCACAATGAAGCTTCCGAGGTGTTAGAAAATATTATGGAACAAGAAAGAAGTTGGCCCTCAACGCGAGCTTCTGTAGCAAAGACCCGAGGAACGCTTCGTTTAGATGCAGAAACTGCAAACTCAGCTCAAATATCCTCGTTAGAAAATCAAATCAAGGAGCTGAGAATCGCGATGGAGAAGAATTTAGCCGCTACAAAGGTGGTACAAGAAGCACAAGGTTGTCAACAATGTGGAGGTAACGATCATTTATGGGAAGAGTGTGAATCAAATCCGCAATCTGTTTACTTTATATCCAGTCGATGGGGCAATCGCAACCATCCGGGTATGCAGTATTCAAATCCACAAGGGGCCGCTAATCCTGGTCATTATCAACCGCGACCCCAGAACAACTCTTACCAACAGAGAGGTCAGTACCAAAACCAATATCAGAATAGACCTGCTCCTCCACAACAACCTGCTCAAGACGCTTATACCGATTCATTAGAGCAGAAAGCTTTACCTCAGTATCCGCAAGAAGGATCTATGGACAATACACAGATAGTACAAGCTCTAGACCGTCTGAACACGACTATAAACGCTCAAGAAGAAAAGGTCCGAGGACACGATGCCATACTTCATATGCTAAGTACTCAAGTAACACAGTTAAACAAAGTGTTAACAAGTGTAGTAGAACAAAAAGAAGTAAAGGCAATCGAAGGAGGTGAAGACAATGATGGGTTCGAAGCTTGCAAAGCTATATGCCTTGAGATTAAAGAAGTGAAGGAAGCACCACATGCTGCCATTAGTGCCGTGGAAGTTCCCAGTATTGAAGAAGAACCAACCAAGTCTAGCCTCGTGGAATCTGACTATTCTGAAATGTGTGTGGAGGACGATCAAGAGAAAGACGAATTTATAGAGTTACTGAGGAAGGTGCAAGAGGAGATTCGATCGGTAGTGGAATATGCAGCTAAGTTGGCTAAAGAAAAATAGAAAGAGGCCTCAAAGGAGGAATCGGAAGATGAAGTTGCACCTGCTGTGCATGAAGAGAAAGAAGAAGAGAAGGTGGAATCGCCACCTAGTGTTCAACCAGTGTCATCAACTATTCCTGATACAAATCCTAAAGATGACACTGTTCCTAAAGCATTTGTAGAGGCGTACCAGCCTGAAAATATCAACGCACAAATGCTTGAGATTGCGAAGAGAGGACTTACACCGCAACAAGTTTATACGCAAGTTATTCCGGAGAAAGAGGCGAGTGTAGAGATCCCAAGAGAGAACCTGAGGGTTTCGAGAAGAAGTGAGAAAGAGCTACCAACAAAGCTTAAAGATCCGGGAAGTTTCAACCTTCCTATTCAATTACATGGTATGCTCAAGGTGAAAGCTATGTACGATGTGGGTTCTGGTGTGAATCTTATGCCGAAGTCCGTGTTCGAGAAACTTGGACTTCAGAAATCAGAGAAAACTCCAGTGAAGCTGCAGTTTGCTGACTCAGTTAAAAGGACATGGGGAACAGTGGAGGACGTCTTAGTCCGAGCAGGTAATATCGCCATCCCTACTGACTTTGTTATACTTGAGTTTGATGCAGATAAGCAGGTTCCAATCATACTTGGACGGCCTTTCATGGCCACAAGTCAAAGTGTGATCAACTTCCAAGAAGGGACCATCACCCTTCATGCAAAGAATGTATCCGAGACCTTCTATGTCTTGGGTAAGAAACCGAGGAAGTTAGATGCCACAGTTCCTATCATCCACAGCCTTTCACATCACAAAGTCCCTCCTGAGGAGATCCACTTAAAGCCTGTGGATACTGAGCCACACATTGAGTTTGGGGTTGGCCATGAAGTCCTATGGAAAGCTCACAAACGCGAGAATAGGCCACGAAGTTTCAAAGACTCGTGGATGGGACCATTCATTGTCACTAAGGTTGTTTCAGCCAAGGTGATAGAAATTCGCCCCAAAACTGGGGTCAAGCGCAGGTTAGTTGACGTTCATAGCCTTACTCGTTGTTGGGGAGGCTATATTCGCAAATCTTGACAGAGGTAACACGTCTAACTTTGAAAGACGTAAAACAAAAGTGTTGTACGGGAGACAACCCGTAGTTTTTTTATTTTTCATGTCTTTTACGTTTTTATTTTAAGTTTATTTTAGTTGTTTTTATTTGATAATGCATATTTGAGAAAGGTATTAGTGTTTTTGGTGTGTAGGAATTGGAGAAATCGAGTTAGGGAAGAAAACGAAAATTTTCGGAGCGCAAGAATGACCTGCGCGGACTACCCCACGGTGTCCCCCCTATACCGCAGGGATGGTCCGCGTGGTCCAAACACGTACCACGGGTGGAGACACGGGTTTGATCCAGAAACCGAGAAAAAATCGACCGCGGACTACCCCCTATACCGCACCATGGTCCGCGCCCCAAAAACGCGTGCCACGGGTATTTTGACGGAGAAAGCTACAGAAGGCGCGGGGTACCCTCCGGTGTACCGCGCCCTGGTCCGTGAGGAAGAAACACGTGCCACGGGGTCCTACCACGGGTCTCATCCAGTGAGCAAAAATTTTCGAGCATCAGATGTCGCGGACTACCCTGCGGTACACCCCATGGTCCGCAGGGGTAGTCCGCAGCGCCGCCAGAGAGAAAGAAACCTACGGGATTAATGTATAAAGGAGGTATTAAGCTTTTAGTTCCGAATTTTATAAACCTTAACCCTCTTTCTCTTCTCCAAAACCCTCCTAACTCCATTGAAGCTCATCAAAACCTTCACCAATCACCAAAACACTACCCAATCATCAAGAAAAACACATCAAACCTTCTCTCCACATCATTACAAGAGAGAATCAAACACCCAATCTTCACCAAATCTATTCAAATTGAAGAATCAAATAGCCAAATTTTCAAAATTCATCCTACAATTTCTTAAATCCAAGCCAACCCATTACAAATCCACCTCACCCACATAGAGATTCATCACCAATTCACCTATCCTAGGCCAAATCAAGCTTGTTCAACCATTAATTCACAAAATCAATTGACAAGGGTTGCTAAAGCTTTGAGTTGGGGTTAATTGAAGATGACTAATAGAACAACAATTCTAGCTAACAAGAGGGAGGTGAAGAGCAACAAGGGATTGGATTTAAACAAGAAGAAATCAATTGACAAAGGTGCTAGTTCTAAATCAAAGGGTAAAGAGAAAGTTGAGAAGAGCGGGATACCTTTGTTTGATCGTAATGGTAAAAAGATTTACTCTTATGCAAAGGAGAGAACACAACCTCAACAAGATCCTGTACCTATAGAGAAAATGGATGCTTCAAGGACCCTGAAGACTTCTGCAGAGAAACAATTGAAAGAACTACCTTTTGCCTATGAGAAAGTATTCAAGGAAGAAATTAGAGATGGAGAATATGCAAGATTCTTAGAGCTTGGTGAGAAATTGGGTTGGTCTACGTTCATGGTAAGACGTTCTGAATTATGTCATAAATTAGTTTTGGAATTCTATTTAGGCCTCTTTAGCCGAGATAGTAATGGTGTTCCGATTAGAGGAAAGCTAGTTCCTTTCACAGTTGAGGAGATTAGAAACCACTTCAAGTTTAAGAAATTGAAAGGTTTTTGCAATTTGAAGAAGCAGTTGCTAAGCGAAAAATCTTTGATGAGGAATTACTTTTTGAGCATGTATTAGACAAAGAGAAAGTGCAATCACATAAGGGAGAATTGAAGGCACCTTGGCCTTACAAATATCTTCAAGCGGATGCGCGAATTTGGCACAATTTCCTTGTCCCTAATATCTTTGGGAACACACAAACTTTGGATGTGACTATGAAGTACGCTCTACTGTTGGACTGTATTTTGAGAGGAGAAGAAGTTGATGTGGCACAGTTGATCTATGAGGAGGTGATACAATTTTCGGTCTCTCCTAAATCAGTTTATAATGTTAAATTTCCTACTATGATCACGTGTCTTGTGCGAAAAGCGAATGTAGTATTGGGTGAAGAAGAGAAACTCGAATTTAAAATGAGTTATATTGATAATGCTTGGATCAAGGAAATTCTTCGAATAGCGGGTTCTACACAAGTCTCGAAAGAAGAAAAGGAGCAAAATTGGCAAGAGAAGATGGAGGAGCGTTTAACGAAATTTGAAACAGCTCAAACTTCCTTAGTCAATGATGTGGCACAAATCAACGCTAATCATGTCTCACATCATGAAACTCCTTGAGCAATTAACGAAAGGTCCAGCAAATCCTACCTTGGATGTCAATGATTCGAGGCAATAGCCTCGAGAGTATGTTCTCTTTCTTCCTTACCATTTCTGTAAATATGTCTATCTGCTAATTTTAATTTCTGTTTTCGAGTCTTTTTCGAGACGTGGGGACACGGCTCATTTTTGAGTTGGGGGTGTGGGGATTCGTTGTCTCTCATCTCCATTTTTCTGTTTTTTTTTTGTGAAATTAAATTTTTTTATACATGGGAATTAGATGTAGAGTGTGTTTAATAGCTTGAAAGCATAAGCTCAGTAGATTAATGATAGTAAGTAATATGTTTATGAGCTATATATTTGTATGCTTTGAGAATTTGCAGGAAAACACACGTTGATAGTAAAGAAAAGATTAGTGAGCAATGCGATAGAAAGTATGTTCGATCTCAGGGAACCTTGAGAAGTGTGTAGGCCGTGAGATCCAAGCTAGTTGAAAAACCATTTGATGAAAGTGCTAAAGGTAAGAAAATAACTAAATTGCATAGTGTAGAAAGTGATTAAGGCGGTTCTTTCATATTTGAAGCCCTTGAGCATTTTTATACCTTCTCACCTTGTGATTTTTGATTTTATATGTTATATCCTTCTCAGCCCCTTATAGCCTTTCTAAAGCCTTTTATTGAAACAAGTTATAAGCCATGTCCCTTTAGATTTTAGGACTTTTCCATATGACCCGCACTCGAATCGCGATGCATAGATAGTTGTTTTAGAGCTTGAGTTTGGGGTGGTGGGTCCACCATTATGGGAATTTTTATTGGGTTAGGATTTTTGAGCTTATTAATTGTGCTTTGTGCTTTATATTGATGATGATTCACAAGTTTTTATTGTAACCCTTTGCCGGGGTAATAGTGAATGAAAAAGAAGCTACGAGCTAATATTGCCAACAAGGGCATAAAAAGAAAAAATTATATATGAGAAAATAGTGTGATATCTCAACATTAAAAGAGAGTCATAGCTATAAAAGAAATTGATTTGAAAAGAAAATAAAATATATATATTCGGACCGGCAAAGTGGATTTTTATGTGAGCATCTTAAGCTTTAATTAGGTTATTGGGGATGCCAAATTGTGCATCAAAGAATTCATTGGGTTGAGTGAGAAACGTTTTATGAGAGTAACTCAAGCTCTAGGGCGATTCGTTGATGGCTAGTGAGGAGAGAGCCAAAAGCTCACTCCAAATTATCCAAATATACTATCATACCGTCCCTAAGCCTACATTACAACCTTAAAGCCCTTTTGATTCTTTGCTATGTAATTGAGAAGTGATTGAGCCATTAGAGAGTAGTTAAGTGGATCCTTGGATACTAGTGAGGTTTGATGAACAATCTATAGCTCTCTTGGGGAACTGAGTAAAGTCCCAATCCTTCTTACATTGCGAAACTAATCTGATCTTAGATTCAAGCCGTGTTGACTGTGGATATGAGAAGTGTACAGGTATGTAGTTTATGAATATTATTGCATGAAATTTTCTGAGTTATGTGCTTTAGGTTTATTCTATATATTCTGCTATGCTTTTTCCCTTATGTTGAGAATTTTATAAGTGTGTATTTATAGACTTCCCTATGTTTTTATCTTTATTGTATCGGGACGATACAACTTTGAGTTGGGGGTCTTGATGTCTCCTCATTTGTGATAGATTAATGTTAGGATGAGACATCATTTTAAGTGATTTAGAAGTCAATAATGTCGATTTTCTTGAGTTTTAGTGCACTTTCCTATTTTGAGTCTTGATTTGTAGAAATAATATTTTTAGAGCATATTGGGTTTAATTGTTTATTTAGTGTGTAGCTTTAAAGATAATTATGGAGCTTAATTAGAGTCCAAGTCAAAGATAACAACTTATGGAAAGAGATTTGCATGGTAATTGGAGATAAGGAAACAAAAGCTAAAAAGATGGAAAAGGAAAAGCTGCTTAAATCTGGGATTCTGCATACACGTCCAAAGATAGGCGTTTTTACCTAAGAAATAGGCCGATTTTGGTAATTTCCTTCTAAAGGGTCAAGATAATTATGTTGCGATTCTTTTGGTATCTTATGGAGTAAAATCCGACCAATAACGAAGAAGATATGCTCAAAACGGTGCAGCAGTGTTTATATTTATTTCCTTACGAATTTGAGTTGGGCTAGAAGTCCAATAACTTACCTCTTCCTCAAGAAAACGAATTAGGTCTTCTAAACACCTATAAATACACCCTTATATCACTTGTAATTCACCTCTCTTAATCCTTGCCTCATAGTAATTAGTTCTTAAGGTTTTATTCTTCCAGTTTATTGTAGTGAACAAGATGATATCTTTTGTAATTTCTTTTAGTTTATTTCCTTCAGGTATGAACTAAACTCTCCATAGCTTGGGTTTTGCATAATGTATAATCTATGAATTCTAATTCTTCTATCTAAGTTCTTTGGGAATTATATGTTTTAATCTGATATTAGCTACTTACTTTATATTTGTTTATGTGTTTTGATTTAATGTCTTTCCTAGAACTGATCACTTTAGGATTGTTTTAAGAGTAGTTAGATGGTCTCCTTGACAGGGTGTTTAACTATTGAACCACCACATAATGTCTAGTGTCGATAGCAGTTCTGACAAAACATACTTCTAACTAGATAGTCATTATGGTTTGTTTTAACCACCATATCACCAATTGATTGTAGTGTGCTGGATAGGGCCTTAGTGGCGTTTGATAACCCTATTTGAGTCCTCGTCTTGGTTGTGCCGTAGCCCCCTTAGTCGCTCTTAAGGTCTAAGATTGGGGAATTTAGAATCCTGACTAAGTATACCAAGAGCTAATATTCTCCCTTATTAACTAGATTTATAGATAGAATTAGAAGGATTAGTGCATACTAGCAAAACCTGAGCTATACTTCTCATCTCATATTCTTCGTATTTTATTTTATTGTCTTTATTTTCTTAGTTTTAATTGCTTAATTTCGAAATCTGTTCCCTTTACTTTTCTGTTCTCTAATTATTTACTTTTACTCGTGATTTCTACTCACGGGATTAACACACTTAAGTCCCTGAGAACGAACTCTATTTATCATTAAAACTTGCATACGTCCTGTAATACTTGCAGTACTGTGCCTGTCTAGGGTGAGAGTGCGTAGTTTCTTGACTTAATTTAATCTTATTTTTATCACACCCTAGGCACCACCAATATATATACATACATATATATATATATATATTTTTTCTGGTATTATTGATTTTAAGTCGATACTTGAAATTAAGCGAATAATATATGTAAAGGTACTATTTTGATAACCATGCATGATGTAAGCTCGTTAGTTTACTAGTGAAATAATAGAGGGTCAATTGTCCATTACAACTTGATAGGTGGAGTACAAGGATCGTATTCAATCAACCCTCATCAATAAATAGTATTTACTTGACATAGTTCGTTGTGTTTCCATAGTAGAGAATTTACACAATTCTGAGTATATATACATTATTATCTTAGTATATTTATATGGCATGGGTAAACATGTCTTTTGGTCTCCCATTTAAACGTCAAATAATCATTTGTTGCTAAATTAATTTTAGCAAGGCTACCATATATAGTTTATAATAGTATAGAGAACATATGGGGATTGATTATTGTTTAATCGATAATATAAGAAAATAAGATTAATTACTATTTTTTATTAAACGGTTAAATAATTGATTGCGAAATTAAATTTAAATGCGAGATTATATTATTATTTAACCTATTAAATTCTTTGTTACCTTCATATATTAAATACTTAATTAATATTATAAAGTGTTATTAAAATACTTTAATTAAAGAATTTGAGTTGCATTAGAACTAGGGTTGTAAACGAGTAGAGTTGGGTCGAATACTAGATGTGTAGGCTTTTTGTTTAACTTCTCGAGCCGAGCCTACCCAATCTGAAATTCAAACGAGTCGAGCCGAGCTCAAATTTCAATAATCCAAGTCGAAGATGTTAAAACATGTTTGTATAACTCACTGAATAAGATTTTTTGGACTCGAGCTTGAGAAGCTTATGAACAATTTGTTTTTTATGGTTGAAGCGGAACTTCCATGAACGATTTGTATTTGACTGAGTGCGTGGTATAAGAGTATGAAGCGTAATATTAATGTAAAAATAAAGTCTAAAGAAATTAAAAATATCCAAGTTGATATTGAAGGTTTAATAATATATTCACAGGTAAATAATATATTAATCTATAATTCATAAATATAAACGAGTCGTTCGCGAACGAGCGCGAGAAGGCTTGGTTACTTAATGAGTTTAAATTGGAGTTTGAGCCCGAGCTTGTTTATATTCAAGACGATCTCGAACAAAGTTTTCTCTGAGCTGAGCTCACGCTACTCGCGAGCGGTATGGTTCATTTATAGCCCTAGCTAGAACCACTTTAATTATGTCCTTGTTTGGTAGCACGCCTATAACTTTGGCGGTTACTCGATGACCTAGTCCTTAAAAAACCATACCATCAAATTAGTAGCAGTCACTCGACACTGGTGATCTCTGCCTTAATAGACACAATTGGTGGTAGTTCCACAAAATTTCCACTCCAAAGATAGATGATATTACATGATTCATAAATGGAATTTCCATCTCCATTGTGAAGTAGCTTGACATCAGTATTTATACCTTGAGTAATTCACTGGAGTTGACCTTGTTGAAGACATCGAAGAGCTTGAGTGACTTGCGATATTTGTTGTTCCATGATTTCAATGTTGCCCCTTGGGAATTAATCTTCTCGTTTGATTCACAATACCTTCACCTATTATTAACATGAATTTATTGAAAGTCTCTTCCAACTTACTTCCACCCTCTTATGCATATCTTGTGAGCGTCTTTTATGCCAGACTATATGCGTAGGAGTCGTAAACTGGTGGCTAAGGCAAGTGATTCCCGTACAATTATCCACTTTGATATTGGTTATTTTAAGGTCTTGCTTGATAATAGTTTTCTTAAGGATGTCGTTGGAGCTGATTGCCTTGATATGATTTTCCTTGATAAATGGCTCCACTCAGATTAAACCACTGAAAAACAAGATGCTTACTTCTATTACCTTTTTGATAGCCTTGAACACCCCCTTGATAGCCTTGACAACCATGTTGGTAGTTCTCATGATTATTCACGAAGAAGACCAAATCCGGATTGCTCTTACATCTTTCCAACCATGATCTCCCATACCATAAATCGGATACCTAAACGAAATATGTACCACATTCACACCAACTTGATTAGATTTACCACCTTTAATAACATCAATCAGTAACATCTTCATTTAGTTGTCAATGGTGGCTAGTTTAGGACTTATCATCATCTCGGTATCTAAATGTAACATACCTCGCACAGTTTGGTGAACATGTGCTCTAGCGGATTGCCAACTCATCTCATTTTTCACAATCATATCCATGACAACCATGGACTGGTGTGGTGGTACATCATGATGCCCCTACTACAAAATCCATCAAGCTTCTCCATGAAGGTAGCATCGAGACTCTTGTAATACATTACGAGTTCCATGTCAAAAGATTATCCGTGATTGGGACACTTCTTCAAGCAAGTATGAAATCTCGTTCCATTTTCACCTAAGGATTCACCTTTTTGTTGCTTAAAAGTGGTCAAGTCAGTATGAGCTTTCACCCTTGATCTATGAGGATAAAATATGTCAAAGAACGTGAATTGTAGTTGATCCCAAGTTGTTATTAGCTCTGGGGGGTTGAAGGTCTATCCACTCCTTAGCACTTCCAATCAAGAAGAAACTTAACATATTTTGATACATTTGTTCTAAAGTAACACTTGGAGTGACATAGGTGACAAAATCTGCATAAACTTCTATACTACTCATACCGAATCTTCATGTGTAGCCCCACTATAATTTCTGGTAGCTCGTGAATTGGTTCAACCATTACCATGAATATTTGAACCTGAATAGTTGGTGGGTGATACCCAAGTGGTTGCAAACAGAAGTGGACCTTGCCCCGGTAGCTGCATATACCAATCCTTTTGTCCAGATTGTACATGAGCTCATACTTGATTACCTTATGGGCACCACTACTAACATTATATTAAGTGATCATGGCAAAGATAAATGTTGAGGAGTTGTGAGACATGGTGAGTAGTTCGCTAGTAATTAGTGTATAAGGACCATGGAGAGAAGGTTTGGTTAAATGTTTTTTGTGTCGTCTCTTCCCCCCTACGTCTTGTATAGAGAGGAGCATATGTAGATGAAATTACTTGACCCCCTAGCCACTGGTCAACTACCTTAATTGGCATCTTAAAGGACCCAAAGCTATAAGGCTAGTGGTTGGGCCTTCAGGGACCTGGAAATTTTACACTATCAACTCATATAGAAGGGTCGTAATAAACTTTCATGGGTTTCATGGAACAAGCCAATCATTACTGCTACACCTAGCATGAACTAAATTTAGTTTGGGTGTTATGACCTGAAACTAACGTTTGATAGTTAGATTTTTATATAATGTTAGTGCAATATTTCTATACTATAAATCATAGTTATGAAAACTTGTGATCACAATTATCCCAAATCCTTGTGAAAACTTAATTCGAAGAAGTAAGGATAGTCATATAACAATATGGTGGGTCCTAGGATGTGACAAAAATCAACACTAAATAGGGGGACCTACTAATCGCAAGTGTACGAATCGTTCCAAGTAATAGTTAGATATACAAGATTTCATTCTCATGGATTGGACTGGTATAACCAAAGTGTTCAATAGATAAGTAGTCGTAATTGCAAGTACGAAAAATAAATATAAAAGATATTTGTTTGGTTTTTTAAAGATTAAACTACTAGACGCAAATAAATAAATTACTAAAGATTAAGTGAAAGTAAATTAATTGAAGACTAAAGAGATGTAAACGCAAATATGAGAGGTGTACTTGAGTCTCGCAAGGGATCCACCTAAATTCATACAATTAATGCTTCCTTTTAAGGATAAAGTCGGTATTTATGTAATAGTCGGGACTCTAATATCTCCTAACTCCGTCAAGGTAGACTTAGGATCTATCCTACGGTATTACAAACCCCGTTAGAGCGATTATACCTACTTTTGGATGTTGAAGTGTTTTACCCATTTGGCTACGTGTTTAGTCAAGCCCATTAGGATCATTGACGAATACCACGCGTCTATTACATATGTCCGTAATTAAACCCCCCGTCAAAGTGATCACCGATTCACCGCCACTAATGAATATCCTAATTACAAATACCTATTTCTAATTCACTCCTTAATTAAAAATAGTAAACAAGCTCATAATAATAGTCAATACAACATACCCAACTTAATTTAAATCAAATAATCTCAAATTCAGAAAACCATCAATTATATAAATTAGGGTTTAACCCATAATTCCAAGTCTCAAGCACAAAATGTTTAGCTCATATTAAAAGTAAAAAAAAAAGCATTAATGTTTCTTAATACAACTTAATTAAAGAGTTGGGTTGAACTGTTGTTTAAGAAGAATGACTTCTCCAGCTCTAACTCTTCCACTGCCTTTTTGCTCTTTTTTACCTTTGTAAAATATGAAGCGTATTAAAACAATGAGGTCTAAAAGGATATTTATACTAAACCAAATCGGATTGGGCTTTTATTTTATTTAATTAAATGATTAAAATCCCAAGTCCAATAAGTAATTCCCGTAACTGATGTACACACTCTATTAAAACAGACGTAACCTTTGCGTCTTAAGTCCAGATCACCTGATTCCAATTCTCAATTCGAGCTAACTCAGAGGCGAAAGTTTCTCCTTTGAATCACCATACCTGAATCGGTACCGTTTGGGCTCGAAATCAGAAAGAAGTGATAGCTTTCCAAATTCTTATGCTCCTCTTCAACTCTTCGAGTGGTATCTTTTGCTCTTTTGACCTCTCCTTTTGATCTAACACTTTAAACTTCACTTCTCCTCCTTGTCTTGGTGCTCCCTAGCATCCATGTACCTAAGAACTTTATGCTAAAAACAAACCAATTAATGCACAAAAGCTCTAAAACGCTATTAATATAATTCTGGGGGAAGAAAGTGTAATATGACAAAATAAACATAAAAGTCTATCTAATAAATCTATTTTCTACCTAAAATAATGTCTTCTAAGGGAATATATTTATCACAAAAAAGGATACATCACAATACATGTATAAGGGACATAGGGATATAAATATACCTCTTAGGTTACATAATTTTTACATGAGTTGGATCATATCTAATTTTCTAGGCTAGACTATTCACCTATGGGGGTAGATAGGCCTTATTTGGTTACTCGTTAAATCTAGTCACAGGCTAAGTGAGTTTCTTAGGATACTAATTAATGTCCATATACAAATCACACTTCCTCAATATAGAAATTAGGGGAGTTGTAACAGTCTAAGCATCCATATCATCCATTACCTTTTTTTTTTCACATATCGCCCATTATTACCAAACTCTTTCTAAGTTAGTAGTAAGATTTAGTTTAATATTTTTGTTATTTTTTGTAGTAGTATTTAAAATATTCGAATCATAATTATTCATTTTACTTTTATTAGTTAACTTCAACTTGTAGACCCTCTTAATATTACTTAGAATTAGCCATTAATCCCTAATGAGATTGATAATCACACCTTCATTATATTACTTAAAAACAAATCGTACACTTGCAAGTTGCAACAGACTCATACCTTTTTCTCAATATAGGTGCATTGTAAATCACCTCAACCGCGACTCTGTCTATGGAGGTACCAACCACAACTATCACAAAATCTATTTGTTCATCATTTCTAAGACTTTTGTTATCTCTAACCTTGTATATAATGCTAAACATTACACCACATAACACGAACTTGCTTGATCCTTGTCTTTTATTCCAAACACCACATATCACGTACTACCTCAAATCAATGAAATGAGTTGATTAAATAAAGAATGTGGTTTTAGATCATTCATGTCCATGTACATTCTGCTCTTTTTGTCAACTTATATTGTGTGTCAATGACGTTCAACAACTAATTACGTGATGAGTTTATCTTAAAAAAATACAAAAAAAAAATGAATTGGTATACAAACCACCGTGTCCAATGCTCCATATTGAGCACAACCACCACTGTATTCTCCATTACCCACCATCTTTGGTAAAGACACGTGATTAGGCTTGGGACAAAGAGGCATGGAAATATTGTGGAAAGGGAGGCAATATGAGATTAGGTGTGGGATAGAAATATATGTGAATAGAAAATTAGTGTTCAATTTTAGTATATATAATGTTGTTATATTGATACATATTATTAGGCTCGTGGCATTTGGACCCTATATTGATAAAATTCTCTTATGGGTTTAGTTTCAACTTATTGGATCTCTTAGTAATAAATAGCATCTTATTGCAACCAGTTGGGGTTAGCTCAACTGGACAGGGTCTTGGTTTTCCTTTTAAGTGGTACAGGTTCAAACCGAGTCAATGACTCTGAGTCCAAATTGTCTCTCCGATGTATTAATATACTCTTATTTAAAAAGAAATACGACCCTCACCTGGACATTTTCCATATCTTAGCTTATTTTCAATATATGCCAAATGCATTAGAGCATGGTAGTTCTTCAACATTTCATCAATTTATGTAAAATCTCATTTATGATAATTTAAAAAAAAAATACGACCCTCACCTAGACATTATCCATATCTTGCTTATTTTCAGTATATGCCAAATGCATTACAACATGGTAGTTCTTCAACATTTCATCAATTTATGCAAAATCTCGTTTATGATAAATGGTTCATGGACATTATTGATGCATGCCAATGAAAAGGGTGGTCAAAAAAATTCGTGAAAACCTTTACGTTGGTATCTTGTTGAAGCATTTGGATTGTCAAGATGAAAATCTTATTTGAGGATATTATCTGGAATGAAGAAGTTATTTATATATATTTCCAATCTCTCTCTCTCTCTCTCTCTCTCTCTCTCTCTCTCTCTCTCTCTCTCTCTCTCTCTCTCTCTCTCTCTCTCTCTCTCTCTCTCTCTCTCTCTCTCTCTCGCTCTGTCTCTCTCACACTCTCTCTCTCTCTTGGGCGATAAGTTCTTGCTCTCTAGCCCTTGAAAGTTGTTGGCAGTTCTTTTGATCAAGATACATCTATCCGTAATGGATTAGACTCACATGTTATAAGTCGTGGTGATTCATGGAGTATCTATTTATTAGAAACTATTTGTAATGTGATTGTTGTAAAAACACTTAGTAAAAACGTATTTAATCTTTGGCGAAAATAGATCAAATAGATCTAAGGTTGAAAAACTAAATCAAACCCAGAAAAAGAAATTGCAGAAAATAAAGAACACAGGATATATCGTGGTTCAGCAATAATGCCTACATCCACGTTGAAGCCACCCTCAGATGATGCTTCGCACACTATTAGAACATGATTACAACTTCAGACCAGTATCAAGTACAAGATTACAAAAATAGAACACCACAAGAGTTTCAGCGTGAAACCCTAAGAAACAATCGAGAAATCTACTCAACCTTCAAGCAATAGGCTTGATCTTTATCTTTTCTAATTAACAATATTTATAGATTAGATTGTTAATGTACAAGAAACCCTAAGATAGTATCTGAAGAATATGAGAGAGAAGAGAGCGAAGAGTCAAAAGACGAGAGAGTAAGAATGACCATGTCTGAAGACTTGGGTCTTTTATATGACCATATAAGGGTTTTAATCTGAGCCGTCCAAGATATTAATCCATCAACGCGTATTATGAGTCCACGTAGTTAAGTCGGTGTAGTATTAAACCCGAGAAAGTAATCCACTTCCAAAGCTGAAGTGTTGCTCTACATAAGCTGCCAACTCAGCATTTGACCATACTACTTTGACTTTACCAAATATTAACAATCTCCACCTTAAAGTCAAAACCATAACTTCTCCATATCTCCTTCTTGCACCTTCATCATCATAAGCTGTCCCCAA
This sequence comes from Nemophila menziesii, assembly GCA_029959085.1. NCBI lineage: Eukaryota > Viridiplantae > Streptophyta > Magnoliopsida > Boraginales > Hydrophyllaceae > Nemophila > Nemophila menziesii. The sequence continues at coordinate 41,895,942 of JARWIR010000003.1, read as the reverse complement.
GTGTTCAAGTGTGCTCAGCACCACCTGGTTGCTTCAAAATAATTACCTGAAAATAATTACTAAAGACCACAAATTTAGTAAATAACTTAAACAAAAATAATCAAAGTAAAATACTGAATGTTTAGCAAAGTCAAGCAATGCTTAAACTTGCTAACAGTTAACACTTTAGTCCCCATATCAGCTGGATTCTCTTCAGTTGGAATGTTATAAAGTTTAATATCCTCAGAACCAAGCCAATTCCTAATAAAATGAAACTTAACATCCACATGTTTAGTTCTTTCATGATAAACAGGATTTTTGCTTAAGAATATAGCACTTTGACTGTCACTATATATAGTAACAAAAGACTTAGTAAATTTCAATTCTTTTGTTAATCCATGTAACCAAATACTTTCTTTAAAACAATCACATATAGCAACATATTCAGATTCAGTAGTAGATAATGCAACTAAGGGCTGCAATTGAGATTTCCAAGTGATACAGTTTCTACCCAGTGAGAAACAGTAGGAAGTTGTTGATTTCCTACTATCTCTATCACCAGCAAAATCTGCATCAACATAACCTACCGATTCAAAAAGGTATTCCAATTTCCATAACATAATCCAACTTCTAAAGTATTGTTAACATAAGATACAACCCATTTTAAAGCATGCCAATGTTCAAGTCCAGGATTAGACATGTATCTACTTAACAAAGATATTGCATAAGCTAAATGATGTCTCCTCATTTGTGATAGATTAATGTTAGGATGAGACATCATTTTTAGTGATTTAGCAGTCATAAATGTCGATTTTCTTGAGAAATAGTGCACTTTCCTATTTTGAGTCTTGATTTAGTGAAATAATATTTTTAGAGCATATTGGGTTTAATTGTTTATTTAGTGTGTAGCTTTAAAGATAATTATGGAGCTTAATTAGAGTCCAAGTCAAAGACTACAACTTATGGAAAGAGATTTGCATGGTAATTGGAGATAAGGAAACAAAAGCTAAAAAGATGGAAAAGGAAAAGCTGCCTAATCTAGGATTCTGCAGTACACGCCTAAAGAAGTGATATTTTACCCAAGAAATAGGCCGATTTTGGTAATTTCCTTTCATAGGGACAAAGATAATTCTGTTACGATTCTTTTGGTATCTTATGGAGCTCAAACCGACCAATAAAGAAGAAGATATGCTCGAAACGGTCCACCAGTGTTTATCTTTATTTTCATACGAATTTGAGTTGGCCTAGAAGTCCAATACCTTACCTCTTCCTCAAGAAAACGAATTAGGTCTTCTAAACACCTATAAATACACCCTTATATCACTTGTAAATCTACCCTAGAAATGCTTGCTTATAAAAACCTTAATTTTATTCCTTAGTCATTGTAGAGAGCAAGATGATGTCTTTTGTAATTTCTTTTAGTTTATTTCCTTCAGGTATGAACTAAACTCCCCATAGCTTGGGTTTTGCATAATGTATAATCTATGAATTCTAATTCTTCTATCTAAGTTTCTTTGGGAATTACATGTTATAATTTGATATTAGCTTCTTACTTAATATTCGTTTATGTGTTTTGATTTAATGTCTTTCCTAGAACTGATCACTTTAGGATTGTTTTAATAGTAGTTAGATGGTCTCCTTGACAGGGTGTTTAACTATTGAACCACCACATAATGTCTAGTGTCGATATTAGTTCTGACAAAACATAATTCTAACTAGATAGTCATTAGGGTTTGTTTTAACCACCATATCACCAATGATTGCAGTATTTGCTTAGGGCCTTAGTAGCGTTTGATAACCCTATTTGAAATCACTTCTTGGTTGTGCCGTAGCCCCCTTAGTCGATCTCAAGGTCTAAGGTATGGGAATTTAGAATCCTGACTAAGTATACCAAGAGCTAATATTCTCCCTTATTAACTAGATTCATAGATAGAATTAGAAGGATTAGTGCATACTAGCAAAACCTGAGCTATACTTCTCATCTCATATACTTAATCTTTTATTTTATTTTCTTTATTTTCCTAGTTTTAATTAGTTTTAATTCTTAAACTCGAAATCTATTTGCTTTTATTTTCTGTCTTTAATTATTTACTTCTTACTCATTATTTTTACTCACGCGTATAACACACTTAAGTCCCTGAGAACGAACTTAACTTATCATTAAAACTTGCATATGTCATGTAATACTTGCAATACTGTGCCTGTCTAGGGTGAGAGTGCGTAGTTTCTTGGCTTAATTTTATCTTATTTTTATCACACCCTAGGCACCACCAATTTTTTGGCGCCGCTGCCGGGGACTTGTGTCTCGTTAGCGTGTGGGTAATCTATTTCGAGTAGTAGTTTTTAATTAGTTTTTATTTTTCAGTTTTCAGTTTTATTTTTTTTCAGATTTACGCTTGTGGTTTGCTTTAGTCTTTTTCAGGTTTCACATTGTTTAATTCTTGGCCTCCTTTATCGGAGCCTGAGAGGAGCTTCATACCTTACAACAAACGAGTTCATGAGGAAAGAGCCTTGAGAAGAGTAATGGCAGCCCAAGATCCACCACTTGGTGACCAACTCAATCCGAGAGGTCCACCACCACCTGGTGGATTACAAAATCAACCAGGGATTCAACAACAAGATCCACCACCTGGTGTACAACTACCAGCAGGAGGAGGTAATGGGTAGAATAACCTTAATAATCAACAGAATCGAGTGGAGCAAGACCTCCGTGGTCTTCATGTACCGTTTCATGTTCAACCAATCGGTTACCGCCCTCTAGAGATTCCGAATATCAAATTTAGACCCGATCCGGGTATGCTCAGTCAATTTCAAAGTTTCGGACTCTACAGTGGTACATCAATTCAAGATCCGGTAAGATCGATTCAGAAGTTCATGCAGATTTGTGATGCCTACATTACTCCTGGCATTACACGCGAGCAACTGTATTGTCATATGTTTTCGTTCTTCTTGACCGGTAGAGCTAGCGATTGGCTAGAGAGACAACCACATGGAACCATTCACTCTTGGCGAGAACTTCAAGCCGCGTTCTTTAACCGTTTTTATCCGAAGAGCATGAGACTCAAAGATCAAACCGAGCTTGCAAGATTTTACCAAGAAGATGGAGAAACAACGGGAGAAGCATGGACAAGGTTTCAACAAAAATTAGCTAGATGTCCACTCCATGGTTATACACCTGCTCTACAACTTGCTATGTTCTATGAAGGTCTTAATGATAAAGGTAGAGAGAAGGTGGATAACATTGGAAAGGGTAATTTCGTGTCCATGAATCACAATGAAGCTTCCGAGGTGTTAGAAAATATTATGGAACAAGAAAGAAGTTGGCCTTCAACGCGAGCTTCTATAGCAAAGACCCGAGGAACGCTTCGTTTAGACGCAGAAACTGCGAACTCAGCTCAAATATCCGCGTTAGAAAATCAAATCAAGGAGCTGAAATTAGCGATGGAAAAAAATTTAGCCGCTGCAAACGTAGTACAAGAAGCACAAGGTTGTCAACAATGTGGGGTTAACAATCATACATGGGAAGAGTGCGAATCAAATCCGCAATCTGTCTACTTTATATCCAACCGCGGAGGTTATCAATGGGGTAACCGAAACCATCCGGGTATGCAGTATTCAAATCCACAAGGGGCCGCTAATCCTGGTCATTATCAACCGCGCCCCCAGAACAACTCTTTCCAACAGAGAGGTCAGTACCAAAATCAACATCAGAATAGACCTGCTCCCCCTCAACAACCTGCTCAAGACGCATACACCGATTCGTTAGATCAGAAAGCTTTACCTCAGTATCCTCAAGAAGGGTCTATGGACAATCAACAGATAGCACAAGCTCTAGACCGTTTGACCACGACTATGAACGCTCAGGACGAGAAGGTCCGAGGACACGATGCCATACTTCAGATGTTAGGTACTCAAGTAAAACAATTAAACGAAGTTTTAACAAATTTGGTAGAACAAAAGGAAGTAAAGGCAATCGAAGGAGGTGAAAACAATGTTGGGTTCGAAGCTTGCAAGGCTATTTGCCTTGAAATTGAAGAAGCAAAAGAGGAAGTACCGCATGCTGCCGTTAGTGCCGTGGAAGTTCTGAGTACCAAAGAAGAACCAACCAAGTCTAGCCCCGTGGAATCTGACTATTCTGAAGTTTATGTGGAGGACGATCAAGATAAAGCCGAATTTATACAACTACTAAGGAAGATGCAAGAGGAAATTCGATCGGTTGTGGATTATGCAGCTGAGCTGGCTAAAGAGAAAGAAAAAGAAGCCTCAAAGGAGGAATCAGAAGATGAAGTTGCACCTGCTGTGCATGAAGAGAAAGAAGAAGAGAAGGTGGAATCGCCACCTATTGTTCAACCAGTATCATCAACTATTCCTAATACAAATCCTAAGGATGACACTGTACTCAAGACATTTGTAGAGGCGTATCAACCTGAAAATATCAACGCCCAAATGCTTGAGATTGCAAAGAGAGGACTTACACCGCAACAAGTGTTTACGCAAGTTATTCCTGAGAAAGAGGCGAGTGTAGAGATCCCGAGAGAGAACCTGAGGGTTTCAAGAAGAAGTGAAAGAGAGCTACCAACAAAGCTTAAAGATTCGGGAACTCTCAACCTTCCTATTCAATTACTGATGTCTCCCTAATCGTTCTTATTTTCGACCCTTGGGAGACATCATTTTTGGTATTTATTTAATTAATTAGATAGACTTTTGGACTAAATATGCAATAATCCGGAATTTCCTTTTTAATTCTAGCATTTTTAATTTATTAAGCTTTTGCGCGTAATATTGGTATTTTTAGTGAAAAGTTTACAGGTTTTAGATATAAGCTAGGAGAGGAATCCGAGGAGAAAGTCAAAGATCGTGAATTAGAGTCAAGACTTGAAGATAAATCTCGAAGATATTATTTTTAGAGCTGAAAATCCATTTCCCAGGCCATAGAGTGCTGATTTCGAGGTGCTTAATCGATGATTTAGCCGCTGACCTTTGAAGAGAAAACATTCCTTATCGAGTTACGGAACTTTAGAAACTGGAATGAGGTCAATCGGAGTCATAACGCATCGGGAAAAGCCGTTTTAGTGAAGGCATATCAGCAGTTACGGGATTTTGGGTTAGAATTTGGGCTTCGACATTTAATTAGTATTTTATTTTCTGATCCAAGCCCTAATCCGTTTTTATGCTTATAAAAAGGAGGTCTGGACTTCTATTTTTCATACAATTCACATTCCACAAGATTAAACACCAGAGAGAAGCAACAGAAGGAAGAAAGAAGAAGCTGCAAGAACTGGAAAGGGTCTATATCTCCGTTCTCAGTCATTCCAATTCCGGAAATTAGGTTCTTTTTATATTTAATTTTGTAATCAAATATGAATTTCATTTCTTTTTAATTTAGTTTTTCTTTTTAATATGAGCTAAGCTTTTCATAGTGCTTGAGAACAAACAATGGGTGAATCCCAATTTTATAGAATAACGAATGTTGAATTTGGGTTTATGTAAATTAAATTAGATTGGATCTTTTACTCTTTTCGATAATTTGTGATTGTTTACTGTTTTTAGAGTCGCGAACTAAGAACAGTTATTAGTATCTAAGCTATTCCACATATGTGGCGTGTGGATCATCCTGACGGAGGGTTTAGGTATAGAATTAATTATTCAATCTAGGATAGAAGCTATTGATTCTGACGAACTTAGCTAATTCTAGGGCCAATGAGGTAATAAAACTTAAACATCTAACGGTGGATCATATTTACCCTGACGGGACTAGTGACACTTTAGGATCGCCTTATAGTCCACCCTGACGGGGGTATAAGGAATTTAGAATCCCGACCATTGTAATTGACCAATTTAGCCCTTAAACAACATAAGTTAGGAAATAAGATTGGGAGGATCCTTGCGTTCTCAAGTGCTACTTCTCATACTGCGTTTTCACTCATTTTACTTGCGTCTTAGCTTTTACTTGCATTTACAATTTGTCTTTCATTTAGTAGTTTAATTCAACAAAACCAAACAAACATATTTTATTTACTTGCTTTCATAAGTGCAACCAATCATTATTTGCTAAACATTGTAGTCAACCATCTCGTCCTTGGAACGAATCTGTTTTATCATACATACTACTTGGGACAACCGTACACTTGCGGTTGTGGTTCGATTATTATTTGCATTTATTTAGAACACACAAAGTACCACCAATTACATGGTATGCTCAAGGTGAAAGCGATGTACGATGTGGGTTCTGGTGTGAATCTTATGCCTAAGTCCGTGTTCGAAAGACTTGGACTTCAGAAATCAGAGAAAACTCCAGTGAAGTTGCAGTTCGCTGACAACTCAGTGAAAAGGACATGGAGAACAGTGGAGGACGTCTTAGTCCGTGCAGGTAATATCGCCATCCCTACTGACTTTGTTATTCTTGAGTTTGATGCAGATAAGAAGGTTCCAATCATACTTGGACGGCCTTTCATGGCCACAAGTCAAAGCGTTATCAACTTCCAAGAAGGGACCATCACCCTTCATGCAAAGAATGTATCTGAGACCTTCTATGTCTTGGGTAAGAAACCAAGGAAGTTAGATCCCACCGTTCTTGTCATCCACAGCCTTTCTCATCACAAAGTCCCTCCTGAGAAGATCCACGTAAAGCCTGTGGATACTGAGCTAAACATTGAGTTTGGGGTTGGCCATGAAGTTCTATGGAAAGCTCGCAAACGAGAGAATAGGCCACGAAGTTTCAAGGACTCGTGGATGGGACCATTCATTGTCACTAAGGTTGTTTCAGCCAAGGTGATAGAAATTCGCCCCAAAACTGGGGTCAAGCGCAGATTAGTTGACGTTCATAGCCTTACTCGTTGTTGGAGAGGCTATATTCGCAAATCTTGACAGAGGTAACACGTCTAACTTTGAAAGACATTAAACAAAAGTGCTGTACGGGAGACAACCCGTAGTTTTTTAATTTTCATGTCTTTTATGTTTTTTAGTTTAAGTTTATTTTAGTTGATAATGCATATTTGAGAAAGGTATTAGTGTTTTTGGTGTGTAGGAATTGGAGAAATCGAGTTAGGGACGCGAGAAAAAAATTTCGGAGCGGAAGAAAACCCTGCGCGGACTACCCCTAGTCCGCAGGTATGCACCGCAGGGTCAAAACCCGTACCACAGGTTGCACCACGGGTCTTGTCCAGAACAGAGAAAAAATTGACCCGCTGACTACCCCCTGCACCGTGCCCTGGTCCGCAAGGCAAAAACGCGTGACACGGGGTAGGTCCACGTGTATTTGGACGAAGAACACATCAGAAGGCGCGGGGTACCCTGCGGTGTACCGCGCCATGGTCCGCAGAGCAAAAACGCGTGCCACGGGTTGTACCACGGGTGTTATCCAGTGGGCAAAAATTTTCGACCATCAGATGTCGCGGACTACCCCGCGGTACACCCCATGGTCCGCACCATGGTCCGCACGAGCCGCCAGAGAGAGAAAGGAAAAGGATTCAAGTGTATAAAGGAGGTATTAAGCCATTATTCCGAATTTATTAAACCTAAAGCCTCTTTCTCTTCTCTAAAACTCTCCTAACTCCATTGAAGCTCATCAAAACCTTCACCAATCACCAAAACACTACCCAATCATCAAGAAAAACACATCAAACCTTCTCTCCACATCATTAAAAGAGAGAATCAAACACCCAATCTTCACCAAATCCATTCAAATTGAAAAAATCAAAGAGCCAAATTTTCAAAATTCATCCTCCAATTTCTTAAATCCAAGCCAACCCATTACAAATCCACCTTACCCACATAGAGATTCATCATCAATTCACCTATCCTAAGCCAAGTCAAGCTTCTTTAACCATTATTTCACAAGTTCAAATTTCAAGGGTTGCTAAAGCTTTGAGTTGGGGGTTAATTGAAGATGACTAATAGAACAACAATTTTAGCTAACAAGAGGGAGGTGAAGAGTAACAAGGGATTGGATTTAATCAAGAAGAAATCAATTGACAAAGGTTCTAGTTCTAAATCAAAGGGTAAAGATAAAGTTGAGAAGAGTGGAATACCTTTGTTTGATCGTAATGGTAAAAAGCTTTACTTTTATGCAAAGGAGAAAACACAACCTCCACAAGGTCTTGCACCCAAGGAGAAAGAGGAAGCTTTAAAAATCTTGAAAGCTTCTGCAGAGAAACAATTGAAAGAACTACCCTTTGCTTATGAGAAAATATTCAAGGAAGAAGTTGGTACAGGAGAATACGCGAGATTCTTAGAGCTTGGTGAGAAATTGGGCTGGTCTACGTTCATGGTAAGACGTTCTGAATTATGTCATGAGTTAGTTTTGGAATTCTATTTAGGCCTCTTTAGCCGAGATAGTAAAGATTGTGTTCCGATAAGAGGAAAGCTAGTTCCTTTCACAGTTGAGGAGATTAGAAACCACTTCAAGTTTAAGAAATTGAAAGGTTTTTGCAAATTTGAAGAAGCGGTTGCTAAACGAAAAATCTTTGATGAGGAATTACTTTTTGAGCATATATTAGACAAAGAGAAAGTGCAATCACATAAGGGAGAATTGAAGGCACCTTGGCCTCACAAGTATCTTCAAGCGGATGCGAGAATTTGGCACAATTTCCTTGTCCCTAATATCTTTGGAAACACACAAACTTTGGATGTGACTATGAAGTACGCTCTACTTTTGGACTGTATTTTGAGAGGAGAAAAAGTTGATGTGGCACAGTTGATCTATGAGGAGGTGATACGATTTTCGGTCTCTCCTAAATCAGTTTATAATGTTAAATTTCCTACTATGATCACGTGTCTTGTGCGAAAAGCAAATGTAGTATTGGGTGAAGAAGAGAAACTCGAGTTTAAGATGAGTTATATTTATAATGCTTGGATCAAGGATATCTTTCGAAGAGCGGGTTCTACGCAAGTCTCGAAAGAAGAAAAGGAGCAAAGTTGGCAAGAGAAGATGGAGGAGCGTTTAACAAAATTCGAAGCAGCTCAAACTTCCTTAGTCAATGATGTGGCACAAATCAACGCTAATCAGGTGCACATCATGAAACTCCTTGAGCAATTAACGAAAGGTCCAGCAAATCCTACATTGGATGTCAATGATGCGAGGAAATAGCCTCGAGAGTATGTTCTCTTTCTTCCTTACCATTTCTATAAATATGTCTATCTGCTAATTTTAATTTCTGTTTTCGAGTCTTTTCGAGTCGTGGGGACACGGCTCATTTTTGAGTTGGGGTTGTGGGGATTCGTTGTCTCTCATCTCCATTTTTCTGTTTTTAGGTAGAAATTAAAAAATTTGATACATGGGAATTAGATGTAGAGTGTGTTTAATAGCTTGAAAGCATAAGCTCAGTAGATTAATGATAGTAAGTAATATGTTTATGAGCTATGTATTTGTATGCTTTGAGTATTTGCAGGAAAACACACATTGATAGTAAAGAAAAGATTAGTGAGCAATGCGATAGAAAGTATGTTCGATCTCAGGGAACCTTGAGAAGTGTGTAGGCCGTGAGATCCAAGCTAGTTGAAAAACCATTTGATGAAAGTGCTAAAGGTAAGAAAATAACGAAATTACATAGTGTAGAAAGTGATTAAGGCGGTTCTTTCATATATGAAGCCTTGAAGCCTTTTTATACCTTCTCACCTTGTGATTTTTGATTTTATATGCTATATCCTTCTCAGCCCCTTCTAGCCTTTCTAAGGCTTTTTATTGAAACACGTTATAAGCCATATCCTTTAGATTTTAGGACTTTTCCATATGACCCGCACTCGAATCGCGATGCATAGACAGTTGTTTAAGAGCTTGAGTTTGGGGTGGTGGGTCCACCATTATGGGAATTGTTTTTGGGTTGGGATTTTTGAGCTTATTAATGGTGCTTTGTGCTTTATATTGATGATGGTTCACAGATTTTTATTGTAACCCTTTGCGGGGGTAATAGTGAATGAAAAAGAAGCTACGAGCTAATTTTGCCAACAAGGGCATTAAAAGAAAAATTATATATATGAGAAATTAGCATGATATCTCAACATTAAAAAAAGAGAGTCATAGCTTAAGAATTGATTTAAAAAGAAAAGAATATATATATATATATATATATATTCGGACCGGCAAAGTGGATTTTTATGTGAACATCTTATGCTTTAATTGGGTTATTGGGGAATTCATTGGGTTGAGTGAGAAACGCTTTATGAGAGTAACTCAAGCTCTAGGGCGATTCGTTGATGGCTAGTGAAGAGAGAGCCAAAAGCTCACTCCAAATTATCCAAATATACTATCATACCGTCCCTAAGCCTACATTACAACCTTAAAGACCTTTTGATTCTTGGCTATGTAATTGAGAAGTGATTGAGCCATTAGAGAGTAGTTAAGTGGAGCTTGAATACTAGTGAAAATCGATGAACAATCTATAGCTCTCTTGGGGAACTGAGTAAAGTCCCAATCCTTCTTACATTGCGAAACTAATCTGATCTTGAATTCAAGCCGTGTTGACTGTGGATATGAGAAGTGTACAGGTATGTAGTTTATGAATATTATTGCATGTAATTTTCTGAGTTATGTGCTTAGGTTTATTCTATATATTCTGCTATGTTTTTTCCCCTTGTGTTGAAAATTTTATAAGTGTGTATTTATAGACTTCCCTTTGTTTTTATCTTTATTGTATCGGGACGATACAACTTTTAGTTAGGGGTCTTGATGTCTCCTAATTTGTGATAGATTAATGTTAGGATGAGACATCATTTTTAGTGATTTAGCAGTCATAAATGTCGATTTTCTTGAGAAATAGTGCACTTTCCTATTTTGAGTCTTGATTTAGTGAAATAATATTTTTAGAGCATATTGGGTTTAATTGTTTATTTAGTGTGTAACTTTAAAGATAATTATGGAGCTTAATTAGAGTCCGAGTCAAAGACTACAACTTATGGAAAGAGATTTGCATGGTAATTGGAGATAAGGAAACAAAAGCTAAAAAGATGGAAAAGGAAAAGCTGCCTAATCTAGGATTCTGCAGTACAAGCCTAAAGAAGTGCTATTTTACCCAAGAAATAAACCGATTTTGGTAATTTCCTTTTATAGGGACAAAGATAATTCTGTTACGATTCTTTTGGTATCTTATGGAGCTCAAACCGACCAATAACGAAGAAGATATGCTCAAAACGGTTCAGCAGTGTTTATCTTTATTTCCATACGAATTTGAGTTGGGCTAGAAGTCCAATACCTTACCTCTTCCTCAAGAAAACGAATTAGGTCTTCTAAACACCTATAAATACACCCTTATATCACTTGTAAATCTACCCTAGAAATGCTTGCTTATAAAAACCTTAATTTTATTCCTTAGTCATTGTAGAGAGCAAGATGATGTCTTTTGTAATTTCTTTTAGTTTATTTCCTTCAGGTATGAACTAAACTCCCCATAGCTTGGGTTTTGCATAATGTATAATCTATGAATTCTAATTCTTCTATCTAAGTTTCTTTGGGAATTACATGTTTTAATTTGATATTAGCTTCTTACTTAATATTTGTTTATGTGTTTTGATTTAATGTCTTTCCTAGAATTGATCACTTTAGGATTGTTTTGATAGTAGTTAGATGGTCTCCTTGACAGGGTGTTTAACTATTGAACCACCACATAATGTCTAGTGTCGATATTAGTTCTGACAAAACATGATTCTAACTAGATAGTCATTAGGGTTTGTTTTAACCACCATATCACCAATGATTGCAGTATTTGCTTAGGGCCTTAGTAGCGTTTGATAACCCTATTTGAAATCACTTCTTGGTTGTGCCGTAGCCTCCTTAGTCGCTCTCAAGGTCTAAGGTATGGGAATTTAGAATCCTGACTAAGTATACCAAGAGCTAATATTCTCCCTTATTAACTAGATTCATAGATAGAATTAGAAGGATTAGTGCATACTAGCAAAACCTGAGCTATACTTCTCATCTCATATTCTTAATCTTTTATTTTATTGTCTTTATTTTCCTAGTTTTAATTAGTTTTAATTCTTAAACTCGAAATCTATTTGCTTTTAGTTTCTGTCTTTAATTATTTACTTCTTACTCGTTATTTCTACTCACGCGTATAACACACTTAAGTCCCTGAGAACGAACTTAACTTATCATTAAAACTTGCATACGTCCTGTAATACTTGCAATACTGTGTCTGTCTAGGGTGAGAGTGCGTAGTTTCTTGGCTTAATTTTATCTTATTTTTATCACACCCTAGGCACCACCACTAAATCAGGCCTGGTACTAATCATAGCAAACATAAGTGAGCCTATAACATTTGAATATGGAACATAACTCATTTTAACTTTCTTAGTAACAATTCTGGGACATTGATTTTTACTAAGGATAAAATGACCAGCTAAAGGCATCTCAACATGCTTACCATCTAAATTACCATACTTTTCAACCAACTTCTGCAAATATGGTTTTTGATGGAGTTTCAGAGAACATAACTTCCTGTTTCTTTCAATGCAAATACCAAGTATCTTTTTAGCATGGCCCAAGTCCTTCATATCAAACTCAGAACTAAGGTCAGTTTTAAGTTTGTTAATTCTCTGCACTGAATTACTTATCGAAAGCATATCATCCACATATAGTAACAGGAATAACATAGTATTAGGCTCAAATCTCATATACAAACAGTTATCATATTCACTCCTTTTAAAACCAAGACTTAAAACAAAAGTATCAAATCTTTTATCCATTGCCTAGGAGACTGTTTTAAGCCATATAGGGATTTTTTATGCAAACAAACATAATCAGAATGTTTTGAGTCAACAAATCCTTCAGGTTGATGCATATATATATTTTCATCAAGTTCACCATGTAAAAATGCAGTTTTTACATCTAACTGTTCTAATTCCAAGTCATAACAGGCAACATAGGCAAGCATCATTCTTATAGTTTTAAATTTAACTACTGGAGCAAAAATCTCATGAAAATCTATGCCTTTCCTCTGTGTATATCCCTTAGCTACTAATCTAGCTTTAAACCTAGGTGGATCATTATCATTTATCCCTTCTTTAAGTTTAAAAAGCCACCTACACTCAATGATTTTACAGTCTACAGGTGGTTAAATCAAAACCCAAGTTTTATTAACATACAAAGAATTCATTTCCTCTTTCATAGCTTTTATCCAACTATCCTTATACTCAGATTTAACAGCTTCACTATAAGACTCAGGTTCAGCCTTACTTACCTCAGAAGCTGCAATTAGAGCTGTATAAACCAGCTCTGCATAGGAATACCTTGAAGAGGGTATGGGTTCTCTTCTTTCTCTATCTCTAGTTAACTGATAGTTGGTTAAGCTCTCCTGAAGTGACTCCTGAGGAGTCTCAGTCTCAGTGGTATGCACAGTTTCAGCTGGCTGCTCTAGATTCTGGACTCCATCAGTGTCATCTCCATGAGCTGAATCAGGTTGACTTTGGTCAACATCATCATCTCCAGCAGTTGATAGGGGCTCCACCTCAATTGTGACATTCTCAGGTGTAGTATCTGTCTTATTAGAATCATTTCCTGAAATCACAGAATCATTCTTGCAAGGAAAATTAGTTTCATCAAAAATTACATCTCTACTTATAATAATTTTTATCCCTTTAGAACTTTTATCCCACAATCTATAGCCTTTAGTGCCATGCATTGTTTGATAACCCAAGAAAACACATTTAAGGGATCTAGGGTCTAATTTTCCTTCCCTATTATGAGCATATGCAGCACAACCAAATATTCGCAAATCAAATAAATCAGGTTTTTTATTGTTCCAAAGTTCCATGGGACATTTCATGTTAATGGACCTATTTGGGCTTTTATTTACGAGATAAGTGGCAGTATATAAGGCTTCACCCCAAAATGATTTAGGCATACCAGATGTAAATAAGAGGCATCTAACCTTTTCTAATAAGGTTCTATTGATTCTTTCTGCAACACCATTTTGTTGTGGTGTTTTTCTAACTATTCTATGTCTTAATATACCACGCAATTTACAAAAATTATCAAATTCTTCATTGCAAAATTCAAGTCCATTATCAGTTCTAAAAGTTTTAACATGTTTGCCAGTTTGGTTTTCATGTAAGATAAGCCATTCTTTTATTGTTTCAAAAGTATCACTTTTATTTTTCAACAAAAAAGTCCAAACACGCCTAGAATAATCATCTACTAGGGACAAGAAATATTTTCTACTTCCATGTGTTTCATACTTATCAGGACCCCACAAATCAGCATGTATATATTCAAGTATAGATTTAGACATATGAACACCCACATTAAATTTCATTCTATGTTGCTTAGCTAACACACAAGGCTCGGAAAAAGAAAGATTAGAGATAGTGTCCTTACCAAACATTCCCTCTTTACGTAGCACATTCAAGCCTAATTGGCTCATATGGCCAAGTCTCAAATGCCACTTTACTGTTGCTGCATTCGCAAGGTTAGTACTAACAGAATTCATATCATTTTTTATACAAGTACCATCAAGAATATATAAACCAGATATTTTCTTTCCACATAAAACAAGTTTATCATGTTTAAACACATTGATAACACCATTTGAAACTTTATACACACAACCCAAGTCATCTAAAACACCTAAAGAGATAAGGTTTCTTTTTAAATCAGGAATCCACTTAACATCAGTAAGGGTCACAATTTTTCCATTATTAAGTCTCAAATTAATTTTTCCAATACCAGCTACCTGACATGTATTATTATTTCCCATATAAACAATTTCAACATTCGATTCAATTAAATCCACAAACCAATCTTTATTTGGACTCATGTGAAAAGTACATCCTGAATCTAAAATCCAATTAGACTTACAAGCAATGTCTGAAACAATACCTCACAAGTATCATCAATCTTATGGGGCATACATGCAATATTGGTTTCATTGTTACTATTGTTATTTTTGTTCTTAAGCGCATAGCAATTCTTCTTAATATGGCCTGGTTTTCCACAATGATAACATTTACGAGTTTCTTTGTTCTTATTTCCCTTATACTTTTTCTTATTCTTAGTATTTTTTACAGGCTCATGAGTTTCATGTTTATGATTCACAAACAAATTGTTTCCCACACGCTTATTATTTTTTAATTCAAGTTCCCTAGTTTTCAGAGAGGCAACAATTTGATCAAAAGTAGGGATCACAGTAGAATATTGAAAATCATCTTTCACTACTTAATAAGAGTCAGGGATAGCATTCAAAAGGATCATACATTTAGAGGTCTAATCTAAAGCCATATCAGAACCTTTAAAAACCAGATTAAGTTTTAAAAACTCATCAACATTTTCATCAATAGTTTTTGAAGAATCCATCTTATACGAAAACAAATTTCCTTTCAAGAAAGCCAAATTGGGAGCAGATTGAGAAGAGTAAAGAGATTCTAACTTACCCCACAAATCATGTGCAGTTTCTGCTCCATCTACTTTTCGTATAACATTATCAGAAAGGTTTAAGAACAAGAGATTAAATGCTTCTTCCTTTACTTCATTTACACGCTTTCGCGCTTCTTCTGGCCAATGATCCATGTTTGGTTCAAGAGCACTTAAGACTTTATTATGCGACAGCAATACTTTCGTTTTCTTTTTCCACACACTGAAATCGCCTTTCCCATCGAACACAGATACTTCTAGCCTGGTTGTTTCCATTTCTTAATATAACTGTATACAAGAAACAAGAAGAACAACACATGCAACAGACTATTAGGGTTAGTTAATACGGAAAAACCCTAGAAAAATATATTCTGGGATTTTTAAGTTTCGAAAACCCTAAGAAATTTTACATCCGTGAGTTACTATACAAGATAAAGAACTTGTAATGTTAAGAAAAGATTTTTAGAAAATTTTAAACCGCCAAAACACAGATCTGTAAAGATTAGTAACAAATCTTTTCTTAAAACGTTTTTAAAGATCAACCGAACAAAGCTCTGATACCACTGCTGTAAAAACACTTAGTAAAAACGTATTTAATCTTTGGCGAAAATAGATCAAATAGATCTAAGGTTGAAAAACTAAATCAAACCCAGAAAAAGAAATTGCAGAAAATAAAGAACACAGGATATATCGTGGTTCAGCAATAATGCCTACATCCACGTTGAAGCCACCCTCAGATGATGCTTCGCACACTATTAGAACATGATTACAACTTCAGACCAGTATCAAGTACAAGATTACAAGAATAGAACACCACAAGAGTTTCAGCGTGAAACCCTAAGAAACAATCGAGAAATCTACTCAACAGTCAAGCAATAGGCTTGATCTTTATCTATTCTAATTAACAATATTTATAGATTAGATTGTTAATGTACAAGAAACCCTAAAATAGTATCTGAAGAATATGAGAGAGAAGAGAGCAAAGAGTCAAAAGACGAGAGAGTAAGAATGACCAAGTCTGAAGACTTGGGTCTTTTATATGACCATATAAGGGTTTAAATCTGAGTCGTCCAAGATATTAATCCATCAACGCGTATTATGAGTCCACGTAGTTAAGTCGGTGTAGTATTAAACCCGAGAAAGTAATCCACTTCCAAAGCTGAAGTGTTGCTCCACATAAGCTGCCAACTCAGCATTTGACCATACTACTTTGACTTTACCAAATATCAACAGTGATCATTTTCAAAACTTCTAATGACTTTATTTGGAAAAACTTGCCCAAAAAAGTGAGTGTACACCCCACTCTGGTATAGTGAAGTAATGGCTGTTCTTGAAACATGTACCCTTATAAATGGATCAAAACCATATTTACAGGATCATATTTCTTAAAAACTATTGTAAGCCTTAATGACCCTCCTAAATTTAGATGGAACATTCATTTGGTTATGTCAAAACTCTAGATATCTTCACAAATATATGGAGTTTCAACGCATTTCTTGTTTAGAGAGTCATGATTGATTTCATAATTAGAGATATCTTAGACATCTAGCACTTTCCCAACCAATTATGTTTCTCATCATTATGGAGGTCAATGGGGAGGGTTTGGGGTTGGGTTCTACCCACAAGTTACAAGACAAACCAAAACAAGAACATACTAAAAAAAGACGTGAGACGAACATAATACAACTATCAAGGAACCTATATTAAGGAACTCGGTTTTGCAACCTATATTATTTTGTATATATATATATGTAGTATTCATAACAATTTTTACCATTTAAGTCATAAAATTCATCAAACAACACCATAGTAAATATAAAAATACTAAAATTCAAGTTATAATACCAGTTAAAGAATTCTCGAGAGTAAGAAAATTGAAAAGAGAGCCTAAGGGGTCATTTTTTGCCATTAATCGGTGCCTAGGCGCATCTTCCACGGTGACTAAGGCGGTAGGAAAAATGCCTGATTTTTTTACTAGGCGTAGGCGACTGAAGGGGGAGTTGATGTCTAGGCGCTGATTTCTACATCATATCAAGGAACACACGGGTACCAAAATTAAGGTTGCATATGGTATTAGATTATCTAGCACGTAAGGTTGAGAAAAAGTAAAGGGAAGGATAATTTTAATATCTCAATGATACAATTGATCCAATGTTATATTTAATCGCTTAAATTATTTTACTTATGTAGGAGTAATTGTGCAATAAAGATAACACGTTCATGATCTTAATTCAATACTACAACACTTTTTTTTATTAAATATCGTGTAAAGATGTTGATGTAAAGTGTTAAAGTATTTGATATATAAATATAAAAAATCCAGAGAGAAAAAAGAGTGATGCATATTATTTAGCTTCCAATTGTAACAAAATACTATTTACTATGATAAAACTTATATTTATTCTATTTTTAATTTTTAGTTAGATTTTATAATTATGTATAATTTTTTACTATTTATATTTCAAAATATAATATTAATTATATATTATATAAATGCGGGGAGGGTTTGTGGAGTGGGAAATACTTATCCCACAACCCGCCCCGTCCCGCGCAGATTTCAAATATTCTCAGAACCCGCCTCAACCTCAATGTTGTACCACAAAACCTTTCCTGGTTAAAATAGGGTGGGGTGGGTACCCGTTAACCCACGCCTCATTGACATTCCTACTCATCATTGTTATAATCGTATTTATTGTTCAAAGGAATCTTATGTTGGAATTAACAATTAATATTGAAATATTAAAGTTAATTCCTTCATGATCTTATCGGAGAAGTGGAAAAGTTATCCATGAACTGAATAGTCCCACATTGGAAGATGCGAAGAAAATCATTGAAAAGTCTTTATTTAAAATAGTTTTCTTTCCCAATTTTCCATCCTATTGGGAGATCTGGAAAAAACATTTTTTTGAGTAAAAATTCCCACATAGAAAATGGAGAAGAGAAAAAGTAAGAATATAAGTGCTTACCTTTCTATCCATCCTAAAAGGAATAAAGGCTATGAAAGTAAAAAAGGAATAGGAAAAGCCCCACGCGCGCACCACCAACACCACCCCCGCTCGGCCTAGCGTGGGGAGTTTAGGGAGTCAAAAAATGAAAAGTGAAATAATTTTTGAAGTGGGACTTGTGTTGTATGGCTGGTACTTATAATGTCGTTTGCACTTAACAATCTTCCAGCAAAAGATAAAACGTCCACAAATTAAAGACTGATTAAACTCAAAATATTCTCCAATCAAAACTCAGTAGTTACAAGACTTGGTCACGGGAATAAACAAGAAGCTAGCAAAGAGTCCAAGTTCATGTTGCAATTTGAAAAGGTGTAACATGCAAAACGTCAACAATAAAGTAGCTCTTAACTACCATTAATTGTGACGATTTTGAAGGCCTTCTCATCACCTATAAATACAAGACCTCTCCCATTTTCCAAAGCTACAAAACTAAGAATTCAAAAAAGAATAGACTGCTCTTTACTCCTCTTCAAATATTCTGATATAGAGTAAAACCTCTACTGAAGATACCGGCACGACCTAATATCTTTAACGCAAGTTATAAACCGTGTAATTGTTCTTTTCTATATTCCGTGTAAGTTTCGTTATTTTCAATTTATTGTAACAGTGTAGTGTTACTTTAATTGAAAGTATTTTGTTTTTTTTTGGAATACTATTTCTCTAGTTTTACAAATCAGTGATTTTTATTTTCCCAACAATTTTAAAAAATATTACCTTTAGATCACTTGTTGGTTTTTTTAGAAATGGATTCTCCGATCTCGATAGTTGCTTTATTATTGAACGCAAAGGCCTTTCTCAATGTGAATAAGTTGGATCCCCTTAATGGTTCCAATTACAAGCGTTGGGCAGAAAAGATCTTGATCTGTCTTGAATAGAACAAACTCGACTTTGGTATACTCAAAGATCCTCCACTTATGGGGGAAAATGGAGTTCCTACTAAAAAAGAGCAGGTTTGATATCTTTCCCTCGAAGCCAAGTTCAAGAAAAAACAAACACTATGGCTCGGGGTTGGATGTTGAACAATGTCTCAAATACCATCTTTGCTCTCCTTGCCAAAGAGAGATCATCAAAGATCATATGTGAAACTATTCAGAAAAAAATTGGGATTGTGAATGAGCGTAACCGGGTGACTCATCCACTTTTTTGGTTCTTGAAAAAAAAAGCAGGTTCCCCTCAAACTCAATTCTGGTATATTTTTTGAGAAAAGAGATATTCTCTTCGTCCCCTCTCTCCGTAGGAACTTGGATTCTGGAGTTTCTTTTTTTAAGTGTGACTCAAACTAGTTTTCGAGGGATGTAAATAATTATTACCAAAAATGATGAGTTTGTGGGGAAAGGGTGTTTAGATAATGGTTTGTTTGTTTTAATCAATGTAACTCTTAATAAGAATGCTTCTAACTCTGCCTATATCATTGAATGTTTAGATGTGTGGCATGGTAGATTAGGCTATTAAAATTTCTCTTATGTTAAAAGGCTAAACTACTAGAATTAGTGCATTCAGACTTAGATGTTTTTTAAAAAATTCCGCGAGTAGAGGAGGGAAACTATACTATATAATCTTCGTAGATGACTACTCCAAGTTTGAGAGTATACCTCCTAAACTAAAGATGAGGTGGAACATGTATTTATTAAATATAAGGTCGAGGTTGAAAACTAACTAGATTGCAAATCAAAAGACTCATGGTGGTGATAATAGTTATGATTTCCTTAAAGAGTTTTGTGAAACTAACAGAATTATCCACGAACTTAGTGCCCTTACACTCCCCTACTAAATGGCATAGCTGAAAGAAAGAATAGGTCTCTTAAAGAGACAATGAATGTTACATTAATTAGTTCAGGTCCACCGACCAATATGTGAGGGGAAGTTGTGTTGTCGGCTAGTTGTGTTTTTAAGGGGGTACCCCATAAATCCCTATATAAGACCCATCATAAGTTGTGGAAAGGTTTTTTAACCAAAGCTGCATTTTTAAAATGTGGAGGTGTCTGGTCGAAGCAAGATTAACGAATTTCAAAAACTTTAATAATTCTCACATCTCCTAATTTTCCATCCTATTGGGAGATGTGGAAAAAACTTTTTATTGAGTAAAACACATCACATAGTAAATGGAGAAAAGAAAAAGTAAGAATATAAATGATTACCTCTCCATCCATCCCCAAAGAAATAAAGGCTATGAAACCCAAAAAGGAATAGGTAAAGTCCTACACGAGCGGACCTCCACCCGCCAAGCCTGGCCCGACGATAGCTGCGGTGTGGGGGAGTTGGGGTGTTTGGGGAGTAAAAAAAATGAAAAATAGAATAACTTTTGAAGTGAGACTAGTGATGTATGGATGGTACTTATAGTGTCGTTTGCATTTCATAACCTTCCAGACGGAAGACAAAACATCCACGGATTAAAGACTCATTAAACTCATAACATTCTCTAATCAAAACTCAACATTTACAAAATAGGTCAAAACGGGAATGAACTAGAAGTTAGCAAAGAGTCCACGTTCATGCTGCAATTTGAAAAGGTGTAACATGCAAAACGTCAGCACTAAAAGAGCCCTTAATTCCATTAATTGTGACGATTCCGAAGGTTTTCTCCTCACCTATAAATACAAGACATCTTCCATTTACCAAAGGTACAAAACTATGAATTCTAGAAAAGAATAGACTACTCTTTACTCCTCTCTAAATATTCTGATATAGAGTAGAACCCCCTGTTCAAGATACCGGTACGACTGGAATATTTTTTTAATGCAAATTATATACCGTGTAATTGTTCTTTTCTATATTTCATGTAAGTTTCGTTATTTTTAATTTATTTTAATAATATAGTCTTGCTTTAATTGAAAGTGTTTTTTTTTTTTGGAATTCCATTCTCTAGTTTTATAAACTTGTTATTTTCCCAACATTTTTTATGCATATACATATGTTAAAAATATTATGTTTATATTTCCGGTGTTATTTATAATTATTTTCTATGTTAATAAATGAATCATTCTTGTTTACAGAAAGAAATACGAATATACAATATTATTCATGTATTTAAATGTTATTATGTTTTCCGATCAAAAAAATAAAAAATGTTACTATATTGGGTGAAAAATGCTAATTGTACTTAATGATATAATTTTGTTTTAAGCAAGATTTTCCCAAACAAAAGCAATTATGACATTTTGCTTTATAGCTTTTGCATTTGCATGGCTGGGATTTTTTTTGGAGATAGGTGCACAAAGATTCACATGTTGTGGTAAAGGGTGACAATTTTAGCCCACCAGCTAAGAGATCCACAATGTAGGGAGTACGGAATTTGGGTACGGGTTGTTGCATTCCTTTTCCGACCCAACTCATTCAAACTTTTATCTATGCCCTTACCATATTTAGTCAAGCACCAACAACATAATGCACAAATTTAAGATCATGTTTTTCAATTTTCTGGTTTCTCCTAGGATTTATCTAAGTGAATTAATCACGTCTCATTAAGACTTCACATGATAACTTTTTTTTTCTTTTTTTTTTATTTACGAGGAGACCCAAAAAGATCGTGGAATACTAGACTAGTATATCATCTAACAAGTCTGGGCTAACGATAGCTCGGGGTGTCTTCCACCCATCCGATCACGCGTGAAAAATTTCCAGATTTCTTTAGGCGGGTCCGTGGACCGTGTGCAAGCAATAACTTTCAACTTGTAATAACCCAATATAAGCCAACAAACCGTACAATTTCGCCTCGCTCTAACTGCATCCAAGAGTGAACAAACTGTTTCTTTCCATAATTTTACGAATTTGTTCAACCCAAAGAGCAGTGGGTCCCTTATCTTTCTCAACTCTACATATTATCTGAACAACTTCCCACGAGTCCACCTCAATAGCCACCTCCCTCAAGCGCATTGCTTCAATCATTTTAACCCCTTCACATAGCGCTATCAATTCCACAATAACTAGAGACTCATGTTGAACCTTCATCGAGAATCCCCTAATCCAATTACCTTCTCCATCTCTGATTAAACCTCTCCCGCCTCCTTCCTTGCGCCATCTATTGCAGATTCCATCCGTGTTAAAACTGAGTGACTCGCGTATGTGTAAAGCTGTTGTGGAAGGTATTGTCGTAGTTAGACAGGGATCCCGATGGCTATTACATAATGGTGAGTTTGTATCGTTTTGGATGGATGTGTGGGTAGGAGAGTCTCCATTAATAGACTATGTCATTGGTAATATTAATTTGATTGAGAAAATGAAGTTGGTAAGCGACTATATAACTAGCGATGGACGTTGGATGTGGGATAGTTTTCAGCACTTCTTCCCTCGAAGCTCTTGGAAATAATGAGTATAAGAGTGGATAAGGGAGGTGATAAGAGGGACACACTATCTTGGCTACTTGAGGTTAGAGGGGAATACTCGGTGAGATCGGCAAGTTGGAATATTGATGAGAGTGGAATTAATCCGGATATGAATTGGGAAAAGGTGTGGAAGCTCAAGTGTCCACAAAGAACAAGGGTCTTGGTTTTAAGAGCAGTGCAAGATAGACTCTCTACAAGAGGAAATTTAGTATGAAGAGGCATGGAGGTTCCGCTAAATTTCCCATTCAGTGGGATGATAGTAGAGACAGCCCTGCATATATTTAGGGAATGTGCTATCATCAAAGAACTATAGAGATTGATATGGGTTGAAGTTTAGAATAATTCCAGCGCTGGTAAAGGCATGATAAGCCATTTGGGTCATAATTGGGGTTTGTCTCCTCAATTGCAGGGGCATGGATGTTTAGTGGAGCAGCAAGGTGGTGATAATGTTACACAGCAGGGCGCTACTATTCAGCAGCATCAGGCTCTTGCGGAGGGACATGTCCTGAATTTTGCTCCGTCATAGTGGCAAAACCAGCAACCTCCTCACAGGTATTCGCAGCAGCTTCAGCATCGTTCTTCGTAGCAGCTTGGATGGAGTGAACTCACTGGAGCAGCATGTTTTTCCTTAGGGCAAACATCACAGCGTTTGACAAGGGAAATAGAATAGATACAGCTGCAGATAGCAGTACCTGGGATGACGCAGATCTTCCAGGTGGGCCGTTTTTGAATTGTGACAGTGTGTGGTGGTCAAAGAATGTATCAGCTAAAGGAGTATTTGTCGGGGTTTCATGGAGTATATTTTTTTGGGAGCTTGTGGAGGTGATATGGAAGGAACGAAATGATATTGTATTTAACAGAGGGGTTTTTTCTTCGTGTAAGATTATGTTGTGAAAAGTTAGATATTTAGCATCCTCTTATGCGAAAGCCTAGGGGAATTTACAGGGGTGTATATCGATAATAAAGGCCTCATTGGTTGGTGTATAAATTTGTCTGTTACACTTGTTGTATACGAAAAAAAAAACAAGCTAGAGAGAAGTAAGTGGGTTTTCTTTTTCTAAATCTGCCTGATTTAGCACCTAGCTTATGAGGTTTCTTTATTTATTAAATAAAATGATGGACCCATCTCAAATATCACAAGATCGAAGAGGTTTTCTGGCCGATTTAGACCCGAGAGATAAGAAGATAATCCACCATGCCTCCTCCACCGATGAGCTACTAGACCCCAAGAGTCTCACGCCTTGGGTAAACCCCAATGCCCAACTCTTGTGAACATGACTAGCCTCATGCTAATTCATGAATCGCCGGGGATTGGTCTCATTGGGTCTCCTATGGGAGTGAGAATGGTGAACATGGAGCCAAATTTGGGGATCTTGAACCCTAGACTAGTCACTTTTGAAGAAGAGGCTCTTGAGATTTCAAATTGTGAAACTATTGGTGTATCTATTGAGGCTATAACTAGATCTCTCAAAGCTTGTGAGGAATTGGACAAGAAACTAATGGAGAATATATGGAATGAAATAGTGGCACACAAAGTGTTTGATGAAATGAAATAATGGCACACCAAGTGCTTAATACATAAGTCAAATTCTTTGGTGATTTAGAAGCCAATGGAGGAAGTAGTTGAGGGCACTTATATACTAAAGAAGCTGGCCAAAGGAGAGCGTGAAAGGACCACTGAGGGACCTGTGATTATAGTCAGGATTCTCGTTGTGGATACAAAGAGTTCGGGCAAAACCCACTCAATTAAAGAGGAAGTCCAGAGATAAGATTACAAGATTGTGATTTTAAACAATAAAAAAGTATCTGCTGGGATGGAACTAAAGTATTTTGAACCCTTGGAATGTGAAATGTTACAACTTTTGGAAAGTGATGTTCAAACAATCGAACAAGATTTTGGATGAAAAAGGCCATTGATTTCCTGAAACTCGACTGACCTGCTGCATCTCGCCAAGATATCCCAAAGCTTGAGCTTGAAGCTTGTTGAAGCCATTCCAGAATAGATTTTATTCACGAAACTTGACTTACCTAGATAATTGGACTCTCTATGGCTAGATATGCAAATTACAAATCGGAGCTAACAAAAACTCAAAACATCTCTCTCTCTCTTTAATAACTTCAGTCGTGAACAAAAATTTGTTGATGTAGAAGTTGAAATCCATGGAGATCCATTGAAAACACTTTGAAGTTGCGAACAGATCTGATAGGAGCCATGGGTGTTGCTAGGAGTTCATAAATTGCTACAATAATGGAGTTCTGAAATTGTTTTTCTTCTTCGTGGTTGCAAAAAATGGTTTAAAGCCATGAGTGCTACTAGAAAGGATGTTGGCTTGGGATGGGAAAAGAGAAAGGAGATAGAGTTTTTAGGGTCTTTAATTTCTATAGGTATAATTTAGTATATATAGTAGTTAAAAAACAAATAAAGTAAGATCGGTAGTTGGCCTAGTGGTTAGACTACTTCGTAGAGACCAAAAGGTTCTGGGATCGAATCTTATTGGAGTCAAAATGATTCTATGTCCAAAGTGGCTCTCATATGTATTAAAAAAACGAAAACAAATAAAGTATAAACAAAAGTAGGAAACTGCGAGAAAATAGGTATATATTATTAAATATTCTTATTAAAATTAGTAAAAAAAAAAAGATTAAATAGGGTGTTTGGTGTTGAGAAAGAATTTTTAAGACCTATTAAGTAAAAATCTTTTCAACTTTTGATAGGATTTTATTGAATTTATAAAATCCATAAATTTTACAAATTTCATAGATTGTTTTAATTCTATATAACATTTGAAAGATTCTTTTTAAATCTATATAGAGTTTGACAGATTCATATGTTAAGATTTTAATAGACTTTAAAATATTTTAACAGACGTAAAAGAAATATAAATCCATTTATATACTTAAATAAGTACATAATAGTACTATTACAAGTATACATGGACATATATCGCCAATAAGTAAAATAAAATTTAATATTCATGTAATTTTTTATATTTATAAGACTAGATCATCATTATCTCAAATAATGATTTATAAAACAACCTGACACTAATTTACTTATGGGTCAGTTAATTAAATAGACCATATACTATCAAATCTGGCATAAAGGGTCTAACCAAATTTTGGACCCAAATACCCTTAAAGCCCACTCTCTTTAAATCACTCACTCAATTAATAACACGTTTGTGTGGATCACGCGTCCCACCAAAAAACTCCATTTACTCCTAAAAAACGCAATCACATTATCGTTTCGGCACACCAAAAAAAAAAAGTTTTTGAAAAGGAAAACTATTATTGGTGGTATTAAGTATGAGTTGCGTTTGTGTTATATATTAGGCTTGAGTTATCCATGAGAAAATATTGGTGTGCTAATGTAATATTGTCGAGTAATGAGAAACCATGTTTTATCCTTTAATTTTTTTGTTGGGTTTTCAGTGCACACATTATTGGTGTGTATGTGAAAATGATTGGTTTCATACAGTTAGTTAGCCAAAACATCCCAAAACAAAGTAACAAACAACTTTTTTTATTGCACAAATACCCCTTAGCAAATGCATTACTAAGACTATTGTATTGTTTATGACAGTTTTATAATACCCTTAAATTATTATAAACTTTACTATGATTCTCGGACAAAGATTATAAGATTTGATAGTAACTTAAAATGCTTCAAATTTTATGTAGTAACGGATAAACAATGGTGCGTTGTATTAATAATGTTATAACTGATTCTTTTTCCAATGATTGATATATGATATATATGGGAGTGTTGTTTTATTGTATAAAAATGACAAAATAAATGCCAATTAGTATCTATGTAATTGATATATAAATAAGAGTTAATATGCAGGTAATAGATATGTATAGCAAGTGTTGAAAATGATGTATAAAAGTAGCAAAATAAATAAGAATTAATATACATGAAATTGATTGTAGAATATTTTCCTTATATAAGATACGAATTTAGTTTATATAATTTTTAAATAAAAATAAAATGTATTATAGGTATAAATGAAAAAACTTGGACTTTATAGGGGGCTAAAAATAAAATGGACTTGGTAAGGGATGGTGTGTGGGTATTTAGAGCCCGTTTGAGATTTCTTTTTTAGCGTAAAGACTCATAGTCCTAACCTTGTCGTCAACGTATTGGATCTTTTTCATGTTATAATTTGTACTTTGGGTCAATTGCAATAGTTGACTTTTTATTTGTTCTATTACCCTAGTGTGCCGCATCACCTTTTGCTTTAAGAGTTTATTATGTTGTTGTAGATAATGATTCTGTTGTTGCAGGCCTTGCACTACTGATGCATCGATCTTTGCCTCAATTTTGCTCATACTGTCTTTTGATAAGTTGATGAATTGACTAATAGTCTCCATTAGCTAAATGATATCTTCTTGAGGATGTGATGGAAATGCTATTAGTTGTTGATTAGCTTGATTTTCATAGGCTTGTTATTGCATGTATAGATGTTGAGGTGGTACTTGATAAATAGTTTCTTGAGGTCTAGGTTGATATGAATAGTTTTGGATCATGACCGTACTTGGAACTTCTTGTTGGATTTGATTACCTTTGTGATAATTTTGGAAATTCTTGCGATGTCCAGTGGAATATCCATGGTTTTCGTTTACGACCTTCACCTCGGAACTCTTGTCTTGGATGCTTTTCTCAACAGCCATAGCGAGTTGCTGTATTTGATCTTGCAAGCTTGAAAACCTTGCCTCTGTATCAATATTAGTGGTGAGAGCTTGTGATTGTGGCCAACTCATGTCGGTCTCGATAATTCTCTCCATACCACTCTTTGCTTCTCTTGGATCCATGGAGATGATCCACCACGACCCAGATTATCTGCTCTGAACTTTGACTCTACATTGAGTCCTTTATAGCACATGACTAATTGTAATTCTAGCATGTATCCGTGTAGTCAACATCTTGCCAACTTCTTTTGAAATCTCGTGCATGCTCCGCCAACAATCTCTCTGTCTTCTTGTAAGAAATTCACAGGCTCCAATTGATCCTTCACTCGCATACTTGTAGGATAAAATTGATCAAGGAATCTTGCTTGAAGCTTGTCCCAATTTGTTATTAGCTCAGGTGGTTGATCATCTTACCAATCGCTTGCTATTTCGGTCAAGAAGAATTGAAACATGAAATAATAAATTTGTTCTCGCGTAACACCTTCAGTTCGTAGACATCACAAATTTGCATGAATATCTGAACAGTACAGACTGGATCTTGATGTATAGCACCACTAAAATTCCCATAGTTCGCGAATTGATTAATCATGACCAGATCCGGCTTGAATGGAATGGCTTAAATAGCTGGAGGGCGAATCCATATGGGCTGCACTCGGAATGGGCCAGGAAGACCTAGCAATAGCTGTTGATTAGTTGATATGCCATTTAAAAATCTGAAAAAGACAAAAACAAAAAGAAAAGCGTAATAGAACAACTAAAACTAATACACTTAAGTAAAAACACAAAACTAACGATGTAGTCCCCGACAACGGCGCCAAAAAGTTGGTGGGGGCAAAGGTGTGATAGATAAACATATATAAATAAGCAAACTAACACCTTATACTACCACGATAAACTCTCAGCAAGTGAACAGATCGTTTGCAAGTAGTAAGTAAGTAAAACAGATATCGATCTCAGGGACTACGAAAGTTAGTTTATAAATAGTGTAATTACTAAGTGGACTAGGAATAGATGGTAAAATAATACGCAAAAACACTAAAATATTTATTTGGTTTTTATGAATCTAAACAAACTTAAATTAAAGACAAGAAAGTAAAATAGGATAGATAGAAGCTTATGATAGTTTAGCTTGAGAACTAGCAAGTAATCCCCACTAGCTTTGTTATATGTTTATTACCTAAGGGAGAATAGTGTGATATACAATAGTCGGGATTCTAAATTCCTCCTAACCCCCTTCCGTGTGGACTTAGGAGGCAACCTCTCCACTACTAGGGAGTTGGGTAAGGGGCCCTTGGCAATGATTGGTGGTTAAATTAAAACCTAATGACTATCCAGTTAGGCAAGCCCTTCCGGATCACTACCACACACTAGACAGACTATTTGGTCTTTTCTATAATTGAATCCCTCTTCCGGGTGTTAACTCAATTACTATGGTAATCCTATACGTGCGCACCGCAAGAACTACAAACATTAATTCAAAGCACATAATACAGAGCTATCACTACTAAATTCAGTTAGATGTAAAAGGACATTCCAAATTAAATAACATATAAAACGAGTTTAGGGTTCATACCCATATGCTAACCTCAAGCTAAATAAATAAGTTCATAAGAAAGAAATAAAAATACAAAATTACAAACGGGAAGGGTTGGAATGGCATGGACGACTTCCAAGCTCCTCCTTCTCTTCGTCTCTCTTGATCTAAGCTTCCTCTTGGTCTTTAGATGATTAAGGACTGACCAAGGATCCAAGGAAGATTTCTCTAAGGTAGGAATATATATATTTGGTCGAAATATGGAGTAATCCCAAAGTTAAGGAGTGCAAATCCTATTAGAATCCGTATTCCTAAATTGTAGGACATGATAAACATAACAGATTTCTTTGGTCATATCTCATTCATTACTTATCAGAATTTAATGTTCTTTTTGTGGAAACGACCGCAATTAAAAGATCTATCTTCTCATATAAAAGGCTTCTCCTAATTCCTGACCGAATTTCTGTAGTAATTTAATTAGTGGACGTATCTGCAGTTTTGGCAGCTTATTTACTTTCCAAATATATCCAAACTTTTCATTTTTGACTTTGACTAAGTGATTTCCTTTACTTTTCCACTTCAAACCAGTTTTTATAGGTGTAATAGCTTCCATATATCCAAGTGCTACACAAATAACACACAAATTGAGTGCACAAGCTCAAAAAATAGCAAAACACCTAAAACTAGACAAGAAAGTGTAAATTATGAATAAATGGGGAAATAACTCAAAATTAAGTATTAAATACCCCTAAAACGATGTCTCAAGTATAGATTAATATATCACAAATATGAAGTCACCGGTCATTAATTTAGTTCTAATAGCAAATATCATTAGTCATTACCCACAAACAGGGGCGGATGTAGGGGTGGGCTGAGGTGGGCTGCAGCCCACCCCAACTTACCCAGCCCACTATAATTTAACCTACTTTTTTTTTCAAAAATAAATAAAAATATAACTAAAAAAAATTATAGCATAAAATTAGCCCTCCCTAACTTAAAATTTAGAGATTAATTCTATCAAATAATAAAATTTGTTTACGAAATTGGAACATAAATACCATTAAATATTCAATTTCTTGGTTCGTTTTAATTTTTTTTCATAGATTTTTTTGAAATTAACTCTTAAATTAATTAAAAAAATTCATTTGGGCCCTCTAAATTTTAAAATTTATTTTATTAGACTTTAAATGATTTTATTTATAGGATTTTTTGTTTTTTTGCAACAAAATGTATGTTTTTTTGCAACAAAATGTATGTTTTTTTGCAACAAAAATAATATTCAGACTTATATTGCAATCTTTACACAATATAGAGATTTATAGTGCATTTTAGCATTATATAAGGATCTATCTAGCAATTTTTACATAATATGTAGACTTATCGTGCAAATACGGCAAAATAATTTTTTCCAGGGACGTTGCCCCCGAACCCCCTTAGCCCCCCCTAACAAAAAATCCTGGCTATGCCCCTGCCCACAAACTTTAGAATGGATATGAACTTAATGATTTTAGCTAAAATAGATTAATAAATATAATTAATCAAGTTACTCTTTCAAGTTCTAGTCTCAAACTTGATTAACTCCTCAATTTTAACCATTAAAACTTTTAAACTTGTTAAAATGTTCTAACACCAACTTTTAAGGTTATTAACAGTTAAAGGCGAATTTAATCATTCATAGGGGGTAAACAATTACAAATTTTTTTTGGGGTTAATCTAGTACTTTGAAAACTTCTTTTGTCTAAATTAAATATTTTATAATTTATACTAATCTTATATTTTAAATACACAGACAGATTTCAAAAGATTGGTATTATTCCCATCTGTCTCTATGTTGGATCTGCACGGAACTAAACAACTTTGATTTTTTTAATACTGCATTGTTTATAAGAGAGTTCTATAATTGAATTTTAACACTTTATTATCAATATTGGATTATGCAATTAAATTACTATAAATGCCCTAAGCATTTTTTTTTTGTCAAGCCCCTTATCATTTGAAAAGCGTTCAATATTATGTACACAATTAGTTAATCCTAACAATCAAGGTCAATCTTTTCTATTTCATAGAAGGTGTAGTACCTAGCTTTCTTTTTCGTCCAGAAGGTATTTGTAAGACTTGACCTGGTATAACTAACACCTGTCGAATTAACAACCATATTAATACCAATAATCTTCAAACAACACTATCATAATCTGACTTGATAATCTTTTTTATCACATCTATTATTATTAATTAAACAATCACTTTGT
This sequence comes from Nemophila menziesii, assembly GCA_029959085.1. Classification (NCBI taxonomy): domain Eukaryota; kingdom Viridiplantae; phylum Streptophyta; class Magnoliopsida; order Boraginales; family Hydrophyllaceae; genus Nemophila; species Nemophila menziesii. The sequence continues at coordinate 41,864,818 of JARWIR010000003.1, read as the reverse complement.
TTGATCTTTTGAATCATTTTATAAAATCAAATGTTACCAATGATCTTATTAAACGCGGTCTTGTGCTAACATATATTACAAATATGCATAGTACATGATATATCTCAGCTCTCAAAGATTAGATTATGTGCTTTATTTTTTCACTAACTTCAGTATCATCCCTCTATATAATAGTCTTAATACCTTCTATTTTCTGTGGTACTAGTAAAATTATGCAAACTGTCGTGAACCATGTTAATTAAAATAAAAAAAATCTTATACTTTCAAACACAAATTTTACCTATTAATTCAATAAATAATAATATATTGGATGATTAATCCAAAAGGTCCACAACCCAACAATTTTTTTTATAAGGTCCAACTCGTTTCACTAACAATTCAGCTCTATACAGAGGCGGAGCCATGCATACCCCAAGGGGTCCATTGCCCCCTTGACTTTTCAAAAAAAATTATTTCTACTTATTACAAAAATAAAAAAAATAATTATAATTATTTATCACCCCAAAACTTTTTAAAATCTTCTTTTGGCCCCCCCTAACTTTTAAAATTTATTTTTATTAATCTTATAATTATATTATATGTAGAATAATTAAATTTAAAAAAATTAATATTAAGATTTATAGTGCAATGTTTCTTTAATATAAATCCTATAGTGCAATCTTTACCTAATATAGGTTTTATAGTGTAATTTTGTAAAATATAAGGACTTATTTTCCTGTTTTACATAATATAAGGACTTATATTGCACATAACTCGAAAAAAAAATTCAGGGTCGTTGCCCCCAAACCCCCTTGGCCCCCATAATGACTAATCTTGGCTCCGCCTCTGGTTCTATAATAGCTTTCACTAGGCTATGTGACACAATTCACTAGACTATGCGACATAATTTGGTGGGCTTACATCACGCGAATTGCTGCGCTAGAAGATCATGAATCCGGTGAATTGTTGGACTAGACGACAATATTTGGTGGGCTATTGTGAACTCAAAATCTAAAATGTATATTTCATTTGTTAGGTTGTATTTATTAATTTGGTGGAACACTATTAAAACCCGTTAAAAAATCCATCTCCATTTTCAGTCCATCTCTATTAGACTAAATTGCTCATTTTTACAGTAAACGACTATTCTCAGCACATCACTTCTCATAAAGTTGGTATTAGCAAGGATGAGTATATCAGACAAAGATTAAGAAAAAGTGCAGGATCAGAAGTGTTATAGAAAGGGAGGTCTGGGCTCTCCTCCTAGCTATGAGAGCCGCAGCTAGGCGTGGGCATGGTTCGGTTCGTCTCGGTTTTTGGTCAAAACCGGAACCGAACTGAATATTTCGATTTTTTTATAATTTAGTAACCAAACCGGGTGGTTCGTATTTGGTTCAACCTTTGGTTTTTGGTTCCGAATAAGTTCGTTTCGGTTCAGTTTTGGTTCGCTTCGAATTCGGATGCTTGGTCAATAATATTTTCATCCAATTTCTTGAAATACATTGTCCAATAAAGACTAATATTTCAATACACTTATGCTACTATTAATTGTCCATGTGGGCTATTAATATATGAATTAAATATAAACTTATAATCTAACGATACTTATCTTAATTTAAAATACTACAATAAATTTAAATTTATTACTTTCTACTTCATACAATCATAATTTATAAAATCAATCAAGTAATTGATACTTATAATTTTAAGTGATATAAAAAAAATTCTCACTAATAGCACCATCAAATAGTATAACTAAAATTTCACGTATATGATAAATTCTCAGCAAAAGTTTGTCCCTCATAATTCTTATAAAAAAAGTTCACACATTCCCTATTTTTTTCTTCGTTAGTTCGGTTTTTGTGGCTCGGTTTTGCGTAATAAACCGAACCGAACCAAAAAATCCGATTTTTGTAAAATTTAAAACCGAACCATTTGGTTATTCGGTTTTTTGGTTCGGTTTGGTTTTCTGGTTCTCATTTGCTCACCCCTAGCCGCACCTGGCCTCAATATTCAGAGTAGTTCTTTATACTCTGACAACCTGGAGCTTGTTCAAGGCATGAATTCGAAAACCGGACTCCACTGGAGTCTTAAACCTATCCAAGCTGAGCTTGGTTGTTGGTTAGATTGTTTCCCGCTTTAGAGAATTTCCTATTGCAATAGGGAATTTAACACTATTCCAGATTCTTTAACTAAACGTACTAGGCTTAATATTAGTCTTGGGAATTGAAGAGATATATCTCTCACAGGTTCCCATGTTTTCTTTTCGAATATTTGTAATCGTTTGTAAGTTTCATTTATGACAAAAAAAGGTAAAAGGCTTCCAATTATCATGAAAATAGCCATTGTAAGATTTGTATAAAAATAAAATTAACATCGTGAATATATTTTTACGTAAATTAGAAATTTTGAAAATTTGTAAAAATAATGAGATTAGGTACAAAATAATTCATTTTTTGTAAATATGAATAGTAAAAGTTATTTTTTTACCTTAATTCGGATTCTTCAGTTGTTGATAGCATAGCCACAACCCAGTTGACAATGGTGGAAAATGGTGAGTAGGAAGAGATTTCTTTTTTCTTTTTGTGCATGAGAGCGGCTTGGAAAGCTGAGTGTGAAGAGATTTTTTTTTAGAGATTTTGACCCAAAGGGTCTTGAACACTCACCCCCTAGTCCTAACCCAGCCCCATCTTTTTACTCTTCTCACTAAAGATCTCAATAAGATTTTAACACTATAGGCAAAAATTTCATTTACAAATATACCCTCTTTTGTTTTTCATTTACTATATATATATATATATATATATATATATATATATATATTGTATTTTATTTCAGAAATCATTTCATTAAAACCCTAATTCCTAATCTCTCTTCTCTCTTGCTCTCGTTTAACAACCCCCTCTCTCATTTTATTTTAGAAATCACAGCAGCTTCGGCAACAAAAAATCAAGCCATGGTCGGAGCATGCACATGCCTCTCCTCCTCCTTCGCCGGAGAATTCGTTCGTGAAACAATCTGTTCGTGAATAGGGCTCTTCTCCTTCTTCGGCCTCTTCTCCTTCCGTCATCGATCTGAGGTGAAGTAGCAGCGGAGCCATGACACCACCATCACACTGTTGTTTCCCCCATTTTACAGATCTGCTCGATCTCCAAGCCTGAAGATCAAGCCGTTGTTGAACAGAAACCGAGAAGAACAAGCTACTCCGTTCAATGACCAAGCAGCTTTGGTCGAGGACCAAGCCAGAGAAGACCTTCGCGAAGAACAAGCTGCTCTGTTCAATGATCTTCGTTGCTGTGCTGCTGGTTCGAGGAAGCTCCGCTGATGAGGGGCCTCCGTTCGCTGCCATGTTTAATGGTACTCAGCATTTTCTGGTTGCTGTGCTGCTGGTTTGCGTGGATCTGCTGTGATGTTGGTTCGCTGCCATGTTTAAACTCCAAATCTAGCTTCGGAGGTATATTTGCAGCAATGGTGGCCATTAAATCTTGAATTCCGAGATTTATTTGCTGATATTCGAGCTCCGGCGGATCTCCCTTGCTCGATGGAGACTTTTTTTTGAATGCGTGTGTACTGTGTACGCAGATTCAGATTTTTTGTTGACCAGATCTGGTCGACCAATAGGTAGTTAGGTAGTTGTTAGTATTTTTTTCTTTGTAATTAATTTGAAATGCAATGAAATACTCTTCGTTTTTTCAGAGTACTCATCGTTTTTACAGAATACTCAACATTTTTACAGAATACTCAACATTTCTTATAGAATACTCATCACTTCTTACAGAGTACTCATCACTTTTTACAGATACTCATCATATTTTTACAATACTCCTCATTTTTGTAGAATAATCGTCATTTTTTTCGGTGATCGGTGGTCGAAGTTCGATGGTCGGAGGTCGGTGGTCGGAGGTAGGTGGACGGTAGTAAGAGGTCGGAGGTAGGTGGATAGTGGAGAGAGATGAACAGTGACATCACTCTTTTTGTCTATTAGTATTAGTAAGGGTGTTTTAGTATTTGGTCATTTTTAGATCTCTTTGAAGAACTAAGATTCCCACTAGTTTCTTTAGGCAAAAGATCTAGTCTTTAAGACCCTATAGATCAATCACCCTTTTTTTTTGAATGATGAGTGAAGAGATAATTTTAGGTTTTACGCTTCGTTAGTTTTCAATTTTTCCTTTTTCTTTTTTCTTTTTTCTTTTGAGTAATGATGGATATCACCCCAAAATCACATCACATTTTTATTGCCTTCTAGGTGGATTTTAATTAACCAATCATATAATTTATCTTCCCGATTTATCATTTTCTCTCTCTCTTATGATTGGTCCACATAAGGGGCGATAAAAAAGTGATGTGATTTAAGGTAATATCCAGTATTACTCTTTTCTTTTTAACATGTATATATTATTTTACTCTTAAATTTTAATATTTTATTTTATAAAGTTATATTAAATATATTATTAGTTTAAAATAATATTTTAGATTTTATTTATTTAAATTTTTAAAAATATATTTCTTAAGACATGATTCATTAAGTCTACTTAAAATTTATCTTTAATATATATGACTAAGTTTCTTCCACCGGAGCAAATCTTCTCCAGGTCCATGGCAAAGAGCCAAAATATTGACGAAGACTTTGGGAAGCACCGAAGCACAATCAAAGTCAATCGAGTAAGCAAAGTCTCATTTAAAAGATTGTGTTTCTTATTTAAGGAATAATATAACACTTAAATTTATATTATTCATTAATATGATATAAATAAAAACAAATTATTAAATTTAAAAATCAATAAATAAATAATTTATTTTTATTCAAATCGAAATTACAAATAATATATTAGATGTTATGAATTTGAATATTATAAAACAACTATTACAGAAAATAGGTATGGAAAGAATCTTCTTTAATTTTATCTCTTAAATATGTTTAAAAGTTAATTTCCCAGTCATGAATAAGGTATATATAATCACTCATAGTATATAATATAAAATCTGTGATGTCATAAATTGATAAATGTATCATCATTGTAGTGGGCGTAGAGTAAGACAATTATCAAGTATGTACGTATGTATACGACTTTTGCTATATTTTTTATTTATCATTTGATAAAAGTGAAATTGCAATTTGAAAGAGAATACAATCATGGTGGACTAATACTCGTCACTTGAAAATAACAGGTTAATTTTTGATATGTTATACGATAGGAAATTAGGAACAAAAACGGGTGGATTAAAAAACTAGGAGTTGGATCAGGAGTTACAAACATTCAGTCACATATTAACAAGCGGAAGGTAGAGACTTTTGGGGACATTCATAAAAGAAAACGCTCGTTGATGGCCAGACTAGGGGGAATCCAGAAATCGCTCCAGAATAAATATAACTCCTCTCTTCGGCGATTGGATAAGAGATTGACAAAGGAATATAAGAATGCACTAGAACATGAAGAAGTAATGTGTTTCCAGAAATCGGGTGATAATTGGATCAGAGATGGGGACAGAAATACGAAGTTTTATCATTTGTCACGAATTATAAGGAAAAAAAAAGCGAAGTGTGTTCGGCTACTGGGTAATAATAATGAGTGGGTCGAAGAGGAAGAAAGTTTAAAGGTATTGGTCCGTGATTATTTTTCGAAATTATATGAAGCTCCGGTGGATAGTATTGGTATTTTCTCTCTTCCTAGGGTCGAGTATATTGGGGAGGCATATGCGAGTATATTAGCTGCTTCTTTCTCAAAAGAAGAAATACATGATGCTGTATTTCAAGCGAATCCGATGAAAGCCCCTGGTCCGGATGGAATGTCTGCTGCTTTTTATCAAAGGTGTTGGAATACAGTAGGCCCTACAATAGAAGAAATGTTTAGAACATCGATTAATTCAGGACGCCTCCCGCCAAATCTAAATGGTACACTCATCCATCTCATTCCTAAAGTCGCAGATCCTGAACGGGTTAGTTTGTTTCGCCCTATCAGCTTGATAAATTCTCCTTGCAAATTTATTATGTCGGCTATGGTGAATAGACTTAGACCTTTACTTGCGGAAAAAAATTGGTCCCTTTCAAAGTAGCTTTTTACCGGGTAGATCCACTATAGATAATATTGTGTTAATAAGAGAAGTGGATCATAGAATGCGTAATCTCAAAGGGAAAAAGGGTATCATGGCAGTTAAGATAGACCTAGCGAAAGCTTACGATAAAGTTCGCTGGGAGTTTATTGAAGATACGATAAGAAGCTTTGGTTTCCCTGAAAGCTGGGTGTCGATTATAATGACTTGTATGGCTGAAAATGAAATGAAGGTGCTATGGAATGGGGAACCACTTCCCCCTTTTAAACATTTTCGAGGCTTTCGGCAAGGGGATCCCCTCTCGCCTTATATTTTTATACTATGTATGGAGAGGCTATCGATTCTAATACAAGAATTATGTGAAAATGGAAGTTGGAAGCCGATTAATATGTGTAGGGGTGGTCCTAAATTATCTCACTTATTTTTCGCTGATGATTTGATCTTGTTTGGTGAAGCCTCTTTGTTACAGGTTAACCTAATCCAAGAAACGCTAGCTATATTCTGTACAGAGGCCGGTCAAACAACAAGCGCGGAAAAATCGCTTATCTATTTCTCGAAGAATGTTCCGCTAGATATACAAGGAGAATTAGCTGCTGTTAGCGGGGTTTGCCTTAGTCAATCCTTTGGTAAGTATTTAGGCGCGCCTATACAGGCGGGTCGATTACCCAAAGGTTTTTATAAGCAAATCACAGAAAGAATGCGAGGTAAACTAACGGTTTGGAAGGCAAAAAGTCTCTCACTAGCGGGGCGAATTACACTAGCTCAGTCCGTCCTATCGGCTATACCGACGTATCAAATGCAAGTTATGAAGTTACCGATGTACGTATGCGATGAAATTGATCGAGTTGTACGGGATTTCATATGGGGATCATCGGAGGAGAAGAGGAAAATACATTGGGTAGGGTGGAAACAAATTTGTAAACCGAAATCGTGTGGTGGTTTAGGTTTCCGAGGAGCGAAAGATTTTAATTTTTCCTTATTGGCGAAGTTGGGATGGAAGCTTCTCCAAAATCAACCGGTTGCGTGGGTGGAGGTATTTAAAGCCAAGTATTTTAAGAATTGATTGCTCTAGAGAGCGATTAAATCAAATGACTCGAGCGTATGTAAAGCGATATTAGCTGGGGCGGATATCCTGCGGAATGGGGGGGAAGAAGTGGTGAATTTCGGAGGAGCAGAATAAATGGATACACGAGTCTTCCGGTATTTTCACTGTAAAGTCAGCTTATTCACACCTGAATTCAGTTACACCAGTAGGTACTTTCTCATGGGATGTTATTTGGAAGGCGCGTTGTTCACAGAAGGCAAGAATTTTGTTGTGGAGGTTAGTATAAGATAGGTTACCAGCGGCTAGGAACCTGTCTCGAAGAGGAGTGGTGGAGAGTGGTGTGTGCACAATTTGCGGCGCTGCGGAGGAGTCGGTAATTCACCTATTTGTTAGCTGCAAATTCGCGTCATTCTTGTGGAAGGAATTGGGGCGGTCATCAGCGCCTCAAGAACCTTCTGTACAGATCGGTTCTGGTGCAACAGCACTTCTGCAACGGGTACTCCAGGGGCGGCGAACAGCATTTCTCTTGATGACCTGAGTTCTGGTTCTCGGGTGGGAACAGCTATGCTGTCGCGTGAGCTGAAACACTTACACCAGGAGGTTGAGCGAGAAATTTATACCACCACAGCAGGAGTTTCTGCAGATTGGTCTGAGGGACCTGATAGTGCAATTATGCAGAATTGGATCCAAGGAAACCTCACTTCAAAAGATAAGCTAGGTAGTTTGGAGTGGAAGATTGTTTTTATTGCCGCAATTAATGTAATTTGGGCTAGAAGGAACGAAAACCTTTTTAAATATCCGGGAGCGCCTCCAAGACTTGTGGGAGTTAAAAGAGATACGATAAACTTGGCAAGTAAATACCTATCCGCGTGGGGTAAAGAATGTGATGGAGGGATTATAAAAGCTGCGAGGAGTGAGTTAATAAAATGGGCTAAACCGGAAGGTATGATGAAACTTAATATTGACGGGTGTTATGATATAACGAAGCGGAAGGCCGGAATCGGGGGCCTATTACGTGATGAGGAAGGAGCATTTATTGCGGGTTTTCCGGGGCCGTGTGTAGTGGAGTCTCCTATCTTTTCTGAGCTACTAGAGCTACAATTTGGGTTGAGATGGGTGGAAAGTAGAGGGGTTAAAGAACTATTTATCGAAACAGACTCGAGGAAACTTCACGCGCTAGTGAAGGGAGCTGGTAGTTCTAAGAGTTTGAACTGTTCTATTGGGCGTGAATGTAGTGAGCTAATACGAAAGCACCCAGGTTTTGAGGTTCATTTTGCTTATCGTGAGACAAACAGATGCGCGGATTTATTAGCAAAGAATGGAGCGGATTTGTGTGGAGGTACTATAATACTTGAAGATCCTCCGGATTATTTGTGACAAGACATAACTAGGGATAGGAGTGGACATGCGATTCCTAGACTAGTTTTAAACCCTCTATGAGGGACTAATTGATTATGTAATCAATTTCGGTTTTTAAGCCTCCTATGTATGCAAAAAAAAAACTAATCTGAGAAAGGTTTGAAATATGATAATTTAAAAGTTAACATTTTCTAAAAAATTTTAAGATAAAAATATAATATATAAATATATAATTTTTTTTGGACGATACATAAATATATAATTAGTAATGTCAAAATACAAATATAAAAATCTAATATCATTACATTTTTTGTATCTTTAATTGATGAATAGAACAGTTAATTCCTCGATCCGTCTTAAAAATAATGTCCACTTAATTTTTCACACAGATTAAGAAACCTAATAATTGCATATACATATTACTCTCTCCGTCCATTTTTATTTGTCCACTTTTTTAGCGCACAAAGATTAAAAAAAGCATTTAATATTCTTTATTTTTACCTAAACACTCTTAATTAATATATATGATATCATTAATTACATTACTTTTTCTAATATTTAAATAGGGTTAATATTGGAAAAAGTAGAGAAACAGTGTCTTGATATTGATAAAGGGACAAATAATATTGGATACCCTCATTTAGAAAATTGGACAAATAAAAATGGACGGAGGGAGTATAAAATTACCCTTAATAAAGTATCTTTTTTTTTGATGTGTGGGTGTCCGGGCCAACTTACGCGCACCAAGACTATTCCCATAGGAAATATACACGTCTCCTCATGCATACTCCCACTTAATCAGAACTAGGTTACCCATGTCCAGGGAGGGGACTCGAACCTTGCACCTCTTGCTTACCCCCTTTAAGGGCTCAAGAAATAACAAGGCTGAGGGGATCCGAACTTCAGGGAGGGGACTCGAACCTTGCACCTCTTGCTTACCCCCTTTAAGGGCTCAAGAAATAACGAGCCTGAGGTGATTCGAATTTCAGGGAGGGGACTCGAACCTTTCACCTCTTGCTTACCCCCTTTAAGGGCTAAATAAATAACAAGGCTGAGGGAATTCGAACCCTGTAACTCCTAGATGAGAGACAAGGTCCTGACCATTGAGCTAGTCATATGCATTAAAAATGTATATTTTATATTTTTATTATGAGTAATAATAACATTACATATTTACACTTATTTTATATAGTATTATTATTATATTAAATATATTATATGTTATATTAATATTTTAATTCATAAATATGATAAATAAATTATAAGTAATATTTAAAACCAAAGTCTATATAAGAGTACGATTGGCCTCGCCAAAAACATGATAAAGCTTGTTGGAACAATCTACTATATATAATAGTTTCTTAAATCTTTCATGCAATTTACCAGTAAGAGTAGTAGATATATATATATGTTCTTTTTTTTGTCGTTTTTTTTGGACGACTTTTTTTCTCGTTTGAATATAATAGATTATAAGAAATATCTAGGAGCAGAATCCTTATCGTACAATAAAATCATATAAAGATGAGGTAATCAAGAAATTTGAGAATACAACACACGAACCATGTCGTGCAGGGGGCAACAAGATGAGGATTGAAGATTTGAAGTTGTGTGAGATGTTTTAATTATGGGGGTTAGGGTACAATATCGATGTAAACAGCTCCTGAATTGCTTTCGCCTGTCCTACTTGCTTAATTCACATATTTCCTTCATTTTATTATAGGTCTGCTAACTACTCAACGGTTGTGTTAAATATCGCGTAATGAGGCCTTTAAATATTGATACAGATCCCAGGCTTCATACCGTTTTTTTTTATTTTGTTGTATAATTTCAAAGGTTTTAGTAGAATTTATTTTGAAATCATTTCTCAGAACATGAAATAACGGACTTCTGGCTCATAAGGCAAAATAAGTTTTCTTTTATTATTGGGAAATATAAATCAATCCATTAATATTTCAAATTTAAGATGTTTATTTCTGAAATAAGGAAAGTGGAAAACGATGAACAATATTATGCAATTCGTTTTTTTTTTTGGTTCGTAGGTGGCTCGGGTCAGCTTGCTGTTACAATTAGTCATCACATACATTGTATATGAGTTTTAGATGTTCAATACGTACAGGGGCGGATGCAGGTTTTTTTGTTAGGGGGGCTAAGGGGGTTGGGGGGCAACGCCCCCGAAAAAAAAATATTTTGCCGTATTTGCACGATAAGTCTACATATTATGCAAAAATTGATAGATAGATCCTTATATAATGCTAAAATGCACTATAAATCCATATATTGTGTAAAGATTGCAATATAAGTCTGAATATTATTTTTTTAAATTAATCATTCGAAAAATTTATTTTTTTATTCAAAATAACATACATTTTGTTGTAAAAAAACAAAAAATTCTATAAATAAAATCATTTAAAGTCTAATAAAATAAAATTTAAAATTTAGGAGGTCCAAATGAAATTTTTTAAAACATTTAAGAGTTAATTACAAAAAAATCTATGAAAACAAATTAAAACGAACCAAGAAATTGAATATTTAATAGTATTTACGTTTCAATTTCGTTAATAAATTTTATTGTTTGATAGAATTAATCTCTAAATTTTAAGTTAGGGAGGGCTAATTTTTTGCTATATTTTTTTAGTTATATTTTTAGCCATGTTAAAAAAAAATAGGTTAAATTATAATGGGTTGGGTAAGTTGGGGTGGGCTGCAGCCCACCTCAGCCCACCCCTACATCCGCCCCTGAATACGTACCGCGACTAATACTACGAAAGTATGTAAACCTCCTTATATATACTTCAAGTAAATTAGACTAGGTTACCCATGTTCAGTGATGGTATCGAACCTTACACCTCTTACTCGACACCTTTTTAAGTTATAATAAAACAGTAAGATTTATGGCCAGTTAAACTAAGTCAACTGGTTTATAAGGCCACTCATTGGCCCCAAAAAGCATTTACACGTGTTGGAATAATATTTGATGATAATTAGTGAGAAAAAATTGGAAGGTTTTGAAAGAATTATGGGAAAAATAAATAATTGGGGGTATTATAATAATTTGAATTCACAACTCACTGTAATAAATACGATAAGAGCTTTCGTGACTACATAATGTAGTCGCTAAACATGGAAAAGTAGTTGCTAAAATGAACTAATAGCGACTACTTATGTAGTCGTAAAAAGAAATATATCTTTTGCAACTATTTTTATCTGCGTAAAAAATTATAAATTAAAATACATGCTTGCGACTACTTCTACATCATTAGCGACTACTTCCTTTAGTCGCAAATTAGAAAACATATTAACGATGACTTGTGTAGTCGGAAAGGAGTAGTCGTAAGTAACATGTAGTCGCGAAAGATGTATCATTAACGATTACAAAAAATAGTCGCAAAAGGTTTATTCGCTAAAGAACCGGTTTGCCAGTAATGGTTATACTCTTCCAAAACAAATGTTCTTTTTAGAGCATTGCTATATACAACCTATTTGCTTTGCCCTTATTTTACCTTTACGTGTCACCTTGTGTGGCATTAAACAAAAGAGAGAAAAAATAATTAATTATGAGAGATAAACGATTTGATTGGTTTTCAAAACCCCAAATAAGAAGTGATATAGAGGTAAAACAAAAAAGAATGATATATATCTTTACTCTTATTTTTATATATTTTAAATGGTAAAACAATTATAGAAAAATATCTAATTTTGTAGATGTTTTAATAAGGAAATCGTCATTATCTACCAATATAAACCATATGAAATCCATGAAATGAGCAGGTCCTTGATCATGATCATGATCATGAGTGGCAGTTAGAACAATAGTGGAACACAAGTATGTTAGTGCCTGTTTGGAAGTGCTTTTTTGGAGAAGCACTTAAAAGTGCTTTTAGCATTTTAAGAGTTTTTTTGATTTTGAAAAGCACTTTTATGAGAAGCACCAAATAGGTGCTTCTTAAAAAAAGCACTTAAAATAATTTTAGATTTCAAAATAATTTTTAATAATTTTTTTAAATCTTGAATTTTATTCTAAAAGTGCTTTTTTACTCTAAAATAAGCACTTCCAAACGGGCCCTTAGTGTCCGTTTGGAAGTGCTTTTTTGGAGAAGCACTTAAAAGTACTTTTAGTATTTTAAGAGTTTTTTTGACTTTGAAAAGTACTTTTTTGAGAAGCATTTAAAAAAGCACTTAAAATAATTTTAGATTTCAAGATTATTTTTAATAATTTTTTTAAAATTTGAATTTTATTCTAAAAGCGTTTTTTTACTCTAAAATAAGCACTTCCAAACGGGCCCTTAATCTTATGTTAGATTTACTTTTCATAAAACAATTCAGCCAGTTGTTTCTAGGGGTAATTAGAGATAAATGCCTCCTTAATGATGCCTTTCATTTTTTTAAGCCTCTAATTTTCTTATTTAGAGATAAATGCCTAATAGAACAATTATTTATAGAAAACATCCCCTTTATATTTTTTATACCTATACTATCCTTATTATTAAATATATTATTTTATTTTTAATACAATATTTATTTTTAAATCTTAAACAAATAATAGGATATTTTCACCACCACCACCACCACCACCACCACCACCACCACCACCACCGCATCCACCATCATAACCACCACCACCACCACTACAACCACCACAACCATCACCGCCTCCACCACCACCACCACCACCTACTACTAATTTCATCACACGCGCGCGTCCGTGAATTTTTTTTTAAAATCGCCATAACTAATTCAAAAAAAATCAAAAAAATCGAAAAAAATCATATTTGGATAAATCAAATTAATATTTACGTCTATGATTTTTTTCGGAATTTTCTGAATTTTTTGATTTTTTTGATTTTTTTTTTAATTTTTTAATTCGCAGAACATGGAATTCCATGTTTTAAACAGTGAATTTCGTGTCTGCGGAAAACAAATTCCTTATATCAAAACATGGAATTCCATGTTTCCGTGTTTTAAACATGGAATTCCATTTTCTGCGAATTAAAAAATTCAAAAAATCAAAAAATTCAAAAAATTCTGAAAAAAATCATAGACGTAAATATTAATTTGCTTTATCCAAATATATAATTTTTTTATTTTTTTTATTTTTTTAGAATTTGTTATGACGATTTTAAAAAAATTTCACGGACGCGCGCGTGTGATTATTAGTTTTTGTTTTGTTTTTTTTCTACTTTCTTTTTTTTAATTGTTAATTATAAGGGTAGTTTGGGATGAGGCATTTTTCTATAAAAAATCTTATTCTAGGCACCTTTTTTTAAATAAGTTTTTTAATAGGCATTAATCTCTAATTGGCTCTTGTTTCTAAAGCTACGTAATATTTTTTTTTCATTTTTATTTATCCAATTTTTTAAGATAGAATATTCAATATTATTTATTATTTTTTCAATATTAATATACTTTTTTCTATTTTTTCCAATATTATCTTTAATTAAATAGTAGAAAATTATTATAATAAATACTAATATATATTAATTAAAGGTATTTGTATAAAAAAGGAGAGTATTAAATAATCTTTTTAATCCTTGTACGCTAAAAATGTAGACAAACAAAAATGGACGAAAAGAGTATTATAAAAAGGGTCAATGCCCCAAAAAATCAAACTAATATTATTCTTGCCCCAAAGAATCACCATTTAATTAATTAGAAGTAGATTACCTATTTATACTTAAAGTACAATTAACAAAAGAAAAACAAAAAATAAAAAATAAAACATAACATTTCAATCAGATTACTTATTTTAGACACACTAAACATTTTTCACACAATACTCTCTCTCTCTCTCTCTCTCTCTCTCTCTCTCTCTCTCTCTCTCTCTCTATCTATTCTCTCTCTATCGCTTCTCTCTCTTCTATCTCTATCTCTCTTTGATACTCACGAAAATCATAAAAAATGTTGGTCAAATCGCAGAAAATCATAAAATTGTTGCCCACATATGTTACATTTTTACAAGAAAGTCACATACGTTACAGATCGATGCGGAATCACAAAAAATCACACAAAGATGAACAATTATAAATACAAGAGTATTGAAAAATCATGAAGCATAGATCCGTATTTGAAGCTTCATCCATATCATCCCATCAAACAAAATCGGAATCATAAAAGGTAAGAAATCTGAATCTTTTGATGTGTTTCGTTTTTAATTTACAATTTAACAGTATCGATTAATTTGATTTCTTCTGTTTTTTTCACATTCTTGTTAATTTGATTTCTTCTGTTTTTTTCACATTCTTGTTTATAGAGTTTTAATTGTACTCATCAAAGTGATGTGACTGATTCAAATTAATATTTTTGAAGTTAATTTTTTCAATTTTTGTTAACATTTACTTTTTTAGGGTTTATGTTTACTGCATAATCCCAAAAATCTTCTAACAGCTAGCGTGTTATGTTTACTGCATAATCCCATCGATTTTTATCATATTTTTTTGTTAAATTATGCGAGTAAACATTATGTATATTGATGGGATTTTAATGATTACGTGTTTGTTCACTGCTAATTAGTCTAAAACGTAGTGGATAGGATTACTTCAGTGATATTAGTGTTTCCGCCATGATGTGATTAACAAATTTTTGATGGGATTAAACATTGTTGATGGGATGAAGTATGATGATGGGATTTTTAGTTTGTCAATGGTTTTTTTAGTAATAATTGGATTTGTATTCTTTATATAACTATTTCAATTGTTGTGATAAATTGTAGGTATGGAAAAAGAATCATACACTGCTGTGATAGAGAACGATATCAGGTAAAAATTGTTTTCCCATACAATAGCTTGATGGGATTAATCCCTTTGTAGTGTAAAACAGTTTTGCATTCGCATTTATAGCAGGATTGAATACACAGAATATGTGTTGAAGGAGATGAGTAATGAAATGAAATTTTTGAATGATGAATTACTTTCAAAAGATGAGAAGATCTGTGAATTACGAGATGAAATGAAAGAATTAAGAGCTGAACTTGAGTTGTCAAAAAAACGAATTAAGGATATGAAAAGGAAAATGAAGGAAGATGAAAAAGAAAAAGAACGAATTTTCAAATCATACAGAAAAGAACATGATGAAAATGTAATATATGGATGTTACATAGCAATGCTAGAAAACAAAATTCAGAGACTAGACAACAAAGAAGACGAAATCTTGATCGAAGATGTACAATCATGCAACTGATGAATGATAATTATGAAGAAAATTGTAATATTTTTAGAGTATTTCATATTTCTTTTCTTATTGTACCCTTTTGTTTAAAATTATTGAAACCCTTTTATTATTGTAATTTATTCAACTGATCAAGTATATTTATGATTAATATAATTTTGTTTTAAAAAATTGGATTCATATTAGAAACAGTGGGACTGAATTTGGGTTTTGGGAACCAAAAGGTGATTAAATCAAGTGTCTAAATCCCATTGATATTTAAACACCTGCTGTGATAGGACTCACTAGGTGATGGGACTAGAGCGGGTGTGATGGGACTCAATTGAGTTGATGGAAATCAATTGGAATGATGGAATCAACAGGGTGATGGGATCCAATGAGAAGCAAGCTGTTTTAATCCCATTGATATAATAAAAATCCCATTAAGTATTGGATGTTGAATACAATCAATTACTGTGATAGGCTTCAATTACGGTTGTGGGACTAGAGGAAGTGTTGTGTGATTTAATTGGGATGATTGGACTCAATTGCAGGGATTGTGGTGATGGGAATCATTGGGGGTGATGGGGACAACAATGGGATTCAATTGAGGTCATGAGACTCAATTTGTGGTGATGAAACTCAATTGAAATAATGGAATCAGAGGGGGTGATGGGATACAATAAAGAGTGAAGGTGTTAAAATCCCATTGATGTACTAAAAGTCCCATCAAACATTGGATGGGCCTTCATTGGGGTGATGGGACTCAAGCGTGGGGTGATGGAATTCGTCCATTGATGGGATTTAATTGGGGTGATGGGACTTAATTGCAGGGATTGCGGTGATGGGACTCGATTGCAGTGATGGGACTCGATTGGGGTGATGGGAATCAGAAGTGGTGATGGGATACAATAAAGAGTTAAGGTGTTTAAATCCCATTGATGTACTAAAAGTCCCACCAAAACATTGGATGGGACTTCATTGGGGTGGTTGGACTCAATTGCAGGGATTGTGGTGATGGGACTAGATTGCAGGGATGGGACTCGCTTGAGGTGATGGGACTTAATTATGGGGAGATGGAAATCGTCCATTGATGGGATTTAATTGGGGTGATGGGACTTAATTGCAGGGATTGCAGAGATGGGACTTGATTGCAGTGATGGGACTCGATTGGGGTGATGGGAATCATCGGGGGTGATGGGAATCAACAATGGGACTCAATTGAGGTCATGAGACTCAATCTTCGTTGATGGAACTCAACTGAAATGATGGAATCAGAGGGAGTGATGAGATACAATAAAGAGTGAAGGTATTTAAATCCCATTGATGTACTAAAAGTCCCATCAAACATTGGATGGGACTTCATTAGGGTGATGGGACTCAAGCGTGGGGTGATGGAATTCGTCCATTGATGGGATCCAATTGGGGTGATGGGACTTAATTGCAGGGATTGCAGTGATGGGACTCGATTGCAGTGATGGGACTCGATTTGGGTGATGGGAATCATCGGGGGTGATGGGAATCAACAATGGGACTCAATTGATCTCATGAGACTCCATTTGCTTTGATGGAACTCAATTGAAATGATGGAATCAGAGGTGGTGATGGGATACAATAAAGAGTGAAGGTGTTTAAATCCCATTGATGTACTAAAAGTCCCATCAAACATTGGATGGGACTTCATTGGGGTGATGAGACTCAATCGTGGGGTGATGGAATTCGTCCATTGATTGGATTTATATGTTCTAGCTTGACTAAATCCAATTGCCTAACAAAAATCTGATCAAGTAACAGAAAACTCCAATGCTGAATATAAATCCCATCATGTACTTAAGTTTCATCAAACATCTATATCCCAACAAGAGATAACATCTAAATTCAATGAACAAAACATATAAATCCTATCATGCATATAAATCCCATTAACTAACATATAATTCCCATCACACCTGTTGATGGGATCTAATACAGTTTTGGGATTTAGAGAAATGTGTAACACATAAACAATCTATTTTATAAACTTTTGTTCTATGAAAACATTAAGCAAAACGTTAATCGAATCAAAAAATTTATTATTACAAATTCTAAAGTATTTATTTCTCATTGTAGTTTATTTCATGTCGGTTTTTGTTGCTGCATTAGTAGGGTTATCAAGTAACCAGTTTACAATTTTATCTCTGTATTGATCAACGTCTGCTGCTTTATATTGTCCTCCAACAACTTCTTTTGTGTACAAGTCTTCTGCATATAACATAATATACACGCATAAATTATAGATTGATGGTTTCTGGTGTGAACAATACTCATGCGCCAATTCGTCAAATCTTTTCCCTTGTGTGATAATTTTCACCAAATGATTTGCATTCTCATTTGCTAAATTCATTACTGTCTTTTTTCCGGGTAGTCCGTTGTAATGAATAAATCCATCATTTGATTTGTCATACACCAATAGTGTCCATACTTTGCAACTACCAATTAATGTGAATATCAGGAATAACACATATCTGTGTGTTTTCATGAATTCTGAAGTTTTTTTGATCAAATTTTGTAACGCTCCTTGATCCAAGATACATATATTCCTGTAATTAAAACAAAAACAAAATGAATATTTATAACAAAATGGACTAATGCAAATTAGAGCTTCCCATCAAGAGACCCTTCCACTTATCCCATCACTAGCGTATACATTTATCATGAAAGTTTTATGAAGTGTGAAATATAGAACAGATGATGTGAGTAATAACTCAGCCTGGCTAACGGTCCGGTTCGGACCGGTCTGGCCCGGTTCTTTTCGAAGTGTTCCGGTCCAACGGTCCTCCCCTTATCGGGTTGGTCCGGTCCGGTTCTAAAGGGGATATATGACAGACACGAACTGATTCCAAACCGCTTCTGCATTTTTTTTAATAATAACTAATAAAATATATTTTACTCAAATAAAATTAAAGAAAAAATTACACGCTTAATCATTAACAAGTTATAATTTTAGGGTAGGATAAATTTCCATTCAAGCTACTGAATTTCTAAATGAAGAACACCATGAAGTGCCATAACTTCATATGCACAATATCTTAAAACAACACCAACTTTGACATATTCAGCCCATGGATAGAAGAAATTATTGAACTTTCCATGTGGTGGCTCCCATTTTGCTGAACTAGCCTACCAATTCAAACAAATAAAATCAAAAAATAAGTTATTTATTGCCTAACTATATTAATAAGATCACAAGAATATGAAATACCTCTTGCACAGGTGGCAAAAGTCACGAGTTTTGTCCTATTTTCTTCTAAGAGACTAAAAACATATCTAAAGTCAAATTGTCATTTTTTCTTCTAATAAGCCATCAAAAGTCAAATGAGAGACAAAAAACATGTTAAATATTTGACAAATGCATATCTATCTCAAAGTTTAATACCATTAGACAGAAACAAGTAAGATGTTTGTGAAAAGTTAGGCATTTATTAAAACCTCTTTAAAAAAATCAATAATTTCATCAAAATTGAAATTGTAACTCATCCTTAGCAATCACAATTGAACCACTTAAGTGAATAAAATAGTATGACAAACGATATATTCAATTGGTCATGAAGGAAATAGACTATAAATTTGTCTCAATTGCATCAATATATGAAGTAATCCAATTATGTAACAAGCACTTTGTTTAGTGTGTAGTACCAAACATACATATAAAATATGATCTTAAGGGCCAATATGTTTCAAATAAGAATTACAATAACAATTGAGCAACTCTTTAAGTTTTTCATCTTAATTTTTAAACTTTCGAGGCTTGTACCAAACATAATATTTGTTTTCATCATTTTTGAAACTTAGGGGCCCAAAAGATGCAGATTTATTTATTGTTGGTAATTTCAATCAAATTTTCAAAACACGCTACCCCTTTAAATTTTGAAATACACATTATATGTAGTGTGTATTACCTAGGGGTGTGCGCGGGTCAGTTTTGGATGATAATACTCAACCAACAAACCTCCCGTTGTTGTGCGGATTATGAAAAAATAGACCGGCATCCGCCCAATCCATTATATAAACCATTGAGTTTTGGGTTTAGCGGGTTGCGAGTGTATTGCGGGTGATTTAGTTTAATAAATGAGCCGAAATTGTATCCCTAATCATTCGGCAGGATTATATTACAAATGCATATTGCAACACAAATATAGTTTATGATACTCATATACATTTTAAATCATCTCTGATTTTAAAAAATATAAAATGAGATTTTAGAAAAATAAATTTATGAATTAAACTGAAGATTGAGATAATATCATAACTGAAATGAAAACAGTTTTATTTGAAAAAATATATTTGAAATATCAAGGGATTTAAAAAATTTAAAAGGGGAGGAATAAAAAAAGAAATATAGAGTGAGAATTACATGACCATACAAATTTATTTGAATAAAATGAGCAATAAATTTTTTTCTAATAATTTATATTACATGGTAATCGGGTATGCGAGTTTGCGGGTTTCAAGTTTAAAATCCGCAACCCGCAAAAAGTGTATACTTTTTTTAAAATGTAAACCGCAACCCACCAAATAGAAAACTAACCCGTATTATTTCGGGTTAGTGTAATCGGGTTGGTCGGGTTATGCGGGTTTTCTAACCCGATGCACACCCTTAGTATTACCAAACAAAATAAAATTACCATCATAAGGCTAAGTCTCAAATCAGAAGTACAATAAATTTCAAATTCACATGCATTTAGTTGCTAATAAATCAAGTATTATATCAATTTTCATCATTTTCGAAACTTAGGGGCACAGAAGTTGCAATTTTATATATGCTTGAAAGTTACAATCACATTTTCAAAATAATTATGGACTTTGTATGCAAAACTTTCCTATCATAGGGAATTTTCGACTGATACATGGACTAATTTCCAAATTGCGCATATCACAGGAAAGTAAACCAACTGCAAATCAGTCTAATTCGCTTATACCATGTAATCCAAGCCAACTAAATTGCAATATTCAAAATATACAGGGACTAGTAAGTAAATTTCGAATATAATAGGAACTAATATGCACTTTACAGAAAACTTCAAGGACCAGTAGTGCAAATGTTGCAAGAATTTCAACAATAACATCAATCCACACTTTTCTTCATGTTTTTCATGTAAAAACAACACTTTTCAAGCTCCTAAAGATCAAAGTTTTCATTCTTTTGGAACTTATTTCATCATTTTTGAATAAACGAGGGAATTTTTTGCAATTTTCCAATATCACAGGGATAGATAATTGCAATTTCCGAATCACACAGGGACTAGAATATGCGAATTCCGAATAACACGTGGATTAATCTACACTTTCTAGTATAAAAAATCACCTTGTCATACAACTTTCCATTTCAATCATACAATTTTCACAAAAACCTCCTTTCTGTAATTGAGTTTATAGCATATATAAACTAAACTTAATCCATTCCATGACAAAGAGGCAATGATTTCAGAAATAGGGACAAGAATACCAATCAAAATCACACAAATTAGAAATATTCAAAAGAAATAAATAAATTGAATCGAATATATAAAATAGAATCTTACTTGCTTCAAAACCAAACTCAATCCATGACAAAGAGGCCTAGATTTCAGAAATAAAAATTCCTCACAAAACAGAATAAATTCGTTCATCAGGAAACCCAAACTTAGAAGAAAGAAGAAAGAACCAACATCAATAGAGAAGATTACCTATTATACAACACACCACCGCCACCACCATAGACGATTTAACCAATTTCAGAAGATCACATAGGTGGATTTAACCAATTTTATAAGATTACATATAATACAACACACCACCACCACCATAAGTTACATAATCAACATCGATGCTTAGTGAAGCAATCTCAATAAGAGATTAGAGAATGGAAAGGATATGAGGGGTATTGGATTGGGGGCGGTGGGTTTGGTGAAGTGAATAGAGACGCTTCTAACGAGAGATAAGGGAAGGGCGGTGAAGAGTTGAAGATGTGAATCAGAAATAAAAAAATTATATATAAAGGGTTAGCGGTCCGGTCCGGTCCGGGCCGACCTTAACCATTGATTTTTTTAGCAGGAACGAACCGTTAAGCCTACTAGCGGTCCAGTCCGGTCTGGTCATCCCTATATTGTCGGTTCGTGTCGGTCCGGTCCGTAGGACCGGTAGGACCGGTCTGATAGCCACCCTGAGTAATAACTAACAAACATCATAAAAAAACAAGGACAGAAAAGGAAAAAATAAAAATATACGGTAATTTACGGAAAGTAAAAGACATCTATGATAGAGAGAATAAAATAGAAAATTAAATTATTATTGAATATTAATCTATTATATTATTTATTTTTCAAAGAAAATGATAATTAAAAAGGAAAATAATAATAGGAAATTGAATATTTTAGGTACTTAGTGTTCGTTTGGAAGTGTTTTTTTAAACACGTAAAAGTGATTCTAGAATTTTAAAAGTGTTTTAAACCTTAAAAAAGCACTTTAAGGAGAGATATCAAATTGGTGTTTCTTAGAAAAAGAACCTAAAGTGATTCTAAATTTTAAGATTATTTTTAATAATTTTTTAAAATTTAAATTTGTAATTCTAAAATCGTTTTTTTTACTCTAAAATAAGTATTTCAAAATGAACCCTTAGTTATCATCATGTTCTTCCTTCCTATGAAGTTAAAGGGGAAGGAAGTTATACTTGTAGGTATATAACATTATTATCTTTTTAATGTATTGAAGTCTATTTTTCTTAGTTTTAAATAATTATTTATATTTACACAAAAATAAACCCTAAGTAACAAATTATGTAAATTATTGAAATAAAACTAAAAGAAATCAATTAAATTTTAGGTATAAATAAATAAATTAATCTAAACTATTTAAATTTAATTTAGTTTTAAATCTAAAATAATCAAACAAAAGTTGAAATATGTAAATGACAAAATCTCTTTAGTTTTTGTTTGCTTGTATATCTAGCCGGTCAATCTCACCCACCATAATTTCGTTGAGTAATGCTAGATATCATCAAAAAACAATCATCTAAAAATCATCCAAAAGGTGGACTTCGGGTACTCCAATCATACAATTTCTCTTTCCTGACTATTTTTTTTCTCTTTCTTGTATATGATTGGACTGCCCAAAATCTATATCATGGATGATTATTGAGTAATTGTTTTTGGATGATACCTAAAATTACTCATTCTTCGTTCATCCTTTTTTTAATACTTGGCTTGGGTAACATTCGATGCATTTTTTTTATACACGAACAACAGTATTCAAACACGATATCGTTATGCAAACAATAAATAAGCATATGAAATTTAGGAGATATAGAGTAAGTATTACTCCCTCCGTCCATCAATGTTTGTCATGTTTTTTATTTTCTTGTTATTTGGGAGAGCCACTTTTTGAACTTGGTCTTATGTTTTTTTCATATAAATTAAAAAAAATAATTAATTCTTTCGATTTTTACTAAACTATTCTTAATTAACTAAGTAAATGAATTTAATGATGATAGATTTTTGAATATTAAATAAAAATAAAATTGATAGAAAATAGAAAAAAAATTTCTTGGTATTTGGTAACGGGTGAGAATTTTGAATAAAAACATAAATAAAATAAACGTATCGTATCGGGTGAAAATATTCCACATGGCTAAATACAATACCAAGGAATCATGCTTTACCTTCAGTGGCCCAAGTTTTCTACATAGCAGGCCCATCAAACACACCCTAAAATTAAGTAACGAATTGTATAATTCTATTACAAACTACTCCACAACTGTTATTCAACTGTAGTCACATTGTATCAACAAATATCAAACAATGGGTGTATTTTTGCTTGATGGTCCAACGGTGGAAGATTTTGTCAACGATTCAAATTCGTTTGGAAAATGGGTGGAAGAGCGTTTCAACCATCTCGATGAGGATAAAAATGGCGTGTTATCACGCGATGAACTCCAGAAAAGATATGGAAGAGTTGCGTCAAATGAATATGAATTGCAATCAAGAGAAGAGATCGCGAGTTTATATGATGTCCTTTTTGAGAAATTTGATGCCGATAAGAATGGCATCATTGATCGCGATGAATTCCAGATACTTATGAAGGAGATCATGCTAGCAAAGGCTCGCGGAATAGGCAATTCGCCTGTTTCGGTTATTCTTCAAGGTGATAGCTTGCTTATGGGAGCAGTTGAACGTTCACTCCAAAAATAATTAGGAGAAAATTGCGATCTATTGATAATGTAATGCTAACCAACAAGAATTACAACATCTTACACAATGGAAATTAGTTGTTGTTTAGCCATTTTCTTTGTTGTTTCATCATTTAGACTTCAAAACAATTTTTTTTTTCATTTTTTTGTACCACTTTGTGTTATAGGATCAAGCTTTTGGTTTATTGGCTTTATAACTTTTCCAGAGAGTCAAAGTCTCAAAGGTACTACTTGCTTGATCTAACAAAAAATATTTGTATTAGCAGAATGTGATCTTTTCATAGATAGAACTTCATATGTGCATTTTTTTGTAATGTTTAGATCAAGCAATTGAAGCCTAGCTTTTGGTCTAATTACTTGCATTTTCTCTGTCCATTCTGCTTGTGTTATAGAGAATAATTTAAAAAGAAATGTTGTGAAAGCTAAAAAACACATTCACTTAGATTCTATGCTTAATGTTTACACTGCAGGTCTAGGAGCACTCCCTGCGACCAATTTGAAACTACACCCTATCTGAGTTCTTCCCGTTAATATCCTAACCATAAAGATTAAAGAGCAGGTAGTACATGCTATCACTACGACAAAATTCAAGTGATCTGCTAGGCCTAGAGGATTAGTTGTTCTAAGACAGGGTTCTCTTGTTGTTATTCGTAAAATAAGGCTAGATTAGAATGGAAACAACTTAAGCTAATTCTAACCGTTTTCCATTTTTATTTTTATTTTTGGGTTTTGGTAAACGGTTTTAGTAATATGTGACGAACCGTAAACTACACTATACAAATTACTTAACCTCGAAAACTTAAGGTATGACCTAACTATTCGCTAGTTTAATGTCTCACAAAAGTATAACTTCAAATGCCGATATCATCCATAAAAGCAAGATAAAATACACAACGTATAAAATAGAGTACATGAAATTGACCTCCCTAATAGTCATCTCCTTCAAAGATGTAACTTCTCGCTTAACTTGATAAATTCTTGCTCGTCAAATATTATAAATTGTAAACTAATTATCCTCGCTTTTCTTTTCCAATTTCTCGAGTTTCAAATTTTCAATTTTAGCAAACATAGCAAGCAAAGTTGAGTAGTAAAAAAGTATTCCACGATTTCCCAATTTCTGACAAAATCCAGAATAGGATTAATACGCAAAATTTAAGATTTCTTTCGATAAAAACTAACAAACTTACTTTTGGTTTTAAATATATTTCATTATTCTCATTAATCAAAACAAAATGTGATTATATAAAAATATTCATAAAAATGCCACAATCATTATGATAATTTATTATAGAGAAAATTACCATTTAAGTCACAAAACTAATAATAATAGCCCTCCAACATCCTTAGCTTAATAATCCCCATAAAAGTCCCCAAAAAAATTTCTCATTCCTTTTTTGCCCTTGTTTTATTTTTTCTTTTAATTAGTCTAATATATATCATTATTCATATATCCAACCTAACAAAACACTCCCTCACGATCGCCTCCACCACTCCGACATCAACACCACCACTCCTACATCATCGCCACCGCTATCAACGTCGTCTTCAATAATATCCTCCGTTTCGATCTCCATATAAGGAAACGATACACTGGATGAAGATTAAGTTAGTGAATTGATTATCGGCCTTGAGTTGTGCTTCCGTATAATGGCGGAGCAGGTGGTGGAGAATAGCCGGTCGAAAGATGTTGATCTGAATAAGAAGAAAATTAAAGAGGATATCACAGCAGATCCGGAGTACTTCAGTTGCTTACTTCAGCCTTCGCCTGCCGACTCCGATCCTAATTACATCGGCATCCGCCGCCTACTTCTTTTCCGTAAAGCCGAATCCGGCGTGCTCCGCCGCAAAGTACGTTCTTCTACCTCCATTAACCATACACATAAAACGTGAATAAGTGCTTTGTAATATTCAATTCAATTTCATTTCTCTGGACCTGGTCTGATTTCTAGAAATTGCTTCTTTATTGCTCTGTTTTGTGCATAATCTAAATAATTAGCTATATGTGCATATGACTCTACGTAATTCTGTGAATGATGTACTGTTTGTAGAACAAAAGGATTTTATTAGGTATGTTTGAATTGGGCAGGGAGATAAATGTGTTTTCTTTGTTTGGATTTGATAGGATTTTAAAGAAATATTGAAAATAAAAACTAAAGTTGGTTTTTTATATTTTTGTAGTTACTGTAATGAAATTTGGGGATACAAGTTTTGATTTAAGTGTGTACGGTTTCTTCACCATGTTCAGTAATTAAGCATTTAATAGGACATTCAAAAGATGTCACAGGGTGGATTATCTGGTATTTAGATATGTAATTTCTTCTTTAAATTTTTTGGAACTATGCTGCTGATTTCTTTAAATCTTCTTTAAATTTTCTTTTAATATAAAGGGGTTCCATGCTACTTTCTTTAAAATTCAAACTATGCTGCCGATTTTTATTTTTCTACTAGTGGAATTTATCTACCTTCTAAATAATTCTACTAGTACTGATGCTCGAGATAAGTTATGTATACCATAATTTCACATTAAGCTGCTTTTTCCCGGAGAGGTTAGATGTTCTACGATCCTCTTTACTTCAGGGACTATATTGCAATCCTCAACTCGATCAGGTAGTTGAGACACCTGTCTCAGATGATCATCAAATTATTGTTGACACTTCTACTGCAGATGAAAGTCTTGTAAAACAGGTTAATTTTATTTTAATAATTAGTTGAATTTTCATTAGATTTCTCGTATCATAACATTTTCTTATTCCCCTAGCAGTTGCTTGATGAAGTGGCGGAGCTAAACGCTTTTAAGGCAGAGTATACACAGAAAGTGTCTACTTTAAAGCAAAAGCTGGTAAGTTTTTCCATTTTTTATATGTTCAAATTTATATTATATATATACCATGCAATTAACTCGATGTTTTTTTCATCTCAGGCAGAAGCAGAAATCACTGAACTGACTTACATTTTTGTCCTTGTTTTGTTAACTTAAAGAAGGTTATTTTGTAGAATTTGGTGGGATTTTTCCCACCAAATAATAACTTACTTTGGTGGGATTTTTCCCACCAAATAATCACTTTGGTGGGATTTTTATTTACCTTATCTTATCTTTTATGTGTTTTTAGCTGTAAATCAGTTCACTCAACAAAGTTTGCTGTCTTGTAAACCTGTATTGACTCCAATATGGGTAAGCAAACTCAGGGGCATAGGGTCCCCAAATATTTTTGAGTTAATTGAACTATAGGTCCCTATATTATGCAAAATAACATATAATAATTGCAGTAAAAGCTGACTTTTAGATCTTTTTAAAAGTCTGGGGGCAAGTGAATATTTTCTAAATTTTCGGAGACCATATTGAATACAGATAGACACATCGATACAGTAGATGTTACTGACAGTGTATATATAATATCTTCTTTACAGATTATTACTACATTTCTTATAATAGGCGCAATTTTTGTTCCATTTGGAATTGTTTTTCTCAATGTTTCCCAAAGTGTAAGTTCTTGTTTTTCATGTTTTTTCACATAATATTCACTTTACAGGAAAATGTAACTTTTTGTGTGTAGGTTGTAGAAATTATAGACAAATATGATATTGAATGTATACTTGATACATATAGAGGGAGCAAATTGGAATATATAACAGACAGTTCAATTTCCAAAAACTGTACTAGGCACCTCAAGGTAAAGATTTTAATATAAAAGCTCTTATATGCAATTTATGAATATTACATTGTTATGTCCAGCGATATATTTAGTAGCCGAATGAACTACAATATCAGCTCCAAGAGATAAAGCTTTTTGATTAAGAAGAGTTGCGAATATTCCGTCTATACATACTAAAGCTCATTTTTCATGGCATAGTTTCGAAACTAATTCAATATCACCACATCTTAAGAAAGGATTTGTTGGAGATTCTGTAAAATAAAGTGACACATGTCCATACATACACAAAATATATATATATATATTTAATCTTTTCTAATTAGTTTGTTATAGTTAGTTACGTACATTGTTGTTGGATAATGCAGATTTTTTTTTTGGTCAAATGGATAATGCAGATTTCAAAGCTTCAATATCTGCTGGATCAATAACTGTGGCCTGTAATTTTAATTCAATCCCCACTTGCAATTCATGTTACTTTTTCTTTTTTTTGGACGCAATTCATGTTACTATTTGTAATTAGCTGCTTAGTATTTAATTTGGTGGAATTTTTCCCACCAAATAACAACATAAAAATGTATTGGGGAAAAAAATTAGCCAAAATTTTTTGGTGGGAAAAAAAATTGTCCGAAAAAATTTGGTGGGAAAAAAAATTGGCCGGAAAATTTTGATGGGAAAAAAAATTGGCCGGAAAAATTTGGTGGGAAAAAAATGTGGCCGGAAAATTTTGGCGGGAAAATAATTTGGCCGGAAAAATTGGTCGGAAATTTTTTGGTGGGAAAATTTAGTTTGGTGGGAATATTTAGTCAAGGGTGTTATTGTCTAATTATGTTTTTTATATTAGACATGACTTTTATGGGCAATATCACCTATCTCTATGGTGGTATTGGTAATTGCCTCATTATTATATAACAATTAATAATTTACTGATTTTTTTTGCGTATTATATGATTTGTATAGATGCGCATAACAATTTTAAGGACAAGTTAAACACTTGGAAAAAGACATATCTAATTGGAGTAAAAGAATACCGAAGCCCTTGGATCATTTTAGGATATTTCAAGGTTGTTCTTAATATTAATGAGCAATATAGCTCTATACCTATTAATGCTAACCAGCTTAATGAATTTAAAAACTTTACAATGCATAACTCTCTAATGGAAATAATATTTAATGAGTGCTTCTATACGTGGTTAAGTAGGAGAACTGGAGATGATCTGGTTAAAATCAAACTAGATAGAACATTTAATACATATGAGTGGATGAATTACATTCCTCGAGCCCAAATCTTTATACCCCTAGCTATTGGTTCTGATCGCACACCTCTTATTTTACAACATAATAGTAATTTGAGACAAGAAATTAAACAATTCAAAATTGTATCCTTTTGCCTTGATAAGGTTGATTGCATGTCTGTAACTGATAAAGCGTTGGGAAAAACCAGGGATTTTTCCCTGATTACCAAGGTTTGTCAATAAAATAATGATACTATACGAGACTTCAAAAAATGGAGTAGAGAAACTTTTTAAAACCACAAAACTCAACTAAAGATTTTACAGAATCGACTTATAGAGATTACTAATTCCGAACCAACACCGACGTTACAAAAAGAATAAATCAAGTTTGAATATGAATGCGAATAAATTTTTTGGGCAGATAGGTCTCGTCAAATCTGGCTCACGCTTGGGGATAAAAACACAAGTTCTTTCACCTCTCTACAATTCAAATGAGAAGTTATAACAAAATTGTAAGAATCGAGGATGATCAAAAAATCTGGAAAAATGATACGATTGAAGTTAGAGATAATTACACCTAGGGTCTTGACCACACCCCCCTATTCAAGATGGGGACCCGGCCTAGAGCCTCTTCTTACTAAAGATTTCAGCAACTTTTTAACACATAAACCCCAAAACCCCATTTACTAGACTACCCCTCTTTTGTTTTTTTTATACCTATATATAATAATTAATCTATTACAATTTCATTTACATTTCTATATTACTCTCCATTTTATCTCTCTCTCAAAACCACCGCCACCACCACCTTAACACCACCATCGCGCAGCCCTCAAAACCACCGCTACCACCACCTTAACACCACCATCGCGCAGCCCTGGACCACCATCGCGAAGAATCACTGAAGCACCATAGCGAAGAAGAACTAAAGCACCACCATCGAGCAGATCTGGACCACCATAGCGAAGAAGCAATGAAACACCACCATCGAGCAGATCTGGACCACCATCGCGAAACCCTAGCAGCTCCGGTGGTCACGAATAACGCAGCAACATAGAGGGAAGACAAAGCCTCTTCAATGGCTGCTTGATGGACTCTTCAATGGCTCCGTTCGAGCTTCGCTGGTGTTGGTGTGGTGGCGATTTCGGCGGTGCTTGTGGAGGCCACGCGTGAGAAGAAGGAGAGTGGTGTTGGTTGGGTGGCGATTTCGGCGGTGTTTGTGGTGGCCATGCGTGAGAAGGAGAGTGGTGTGGTGTCGATGGTGTTGGTGCTTCGGTTATAGTGTTGATGGTGGTGGTAAGCTTCCATGGCGAAGAGAAGCTTGAAGAAGAAGCAGCAAACGGTTTCCATGGCCGCTGGTTCACCTCGGTGGTGAAGAAGGTGTGGTGAAGGTTTCGCCGGAGCAGCAGCAGCGATTCAACTATTTTCCTTTTTTTTTTACTC
Source organism: Nemophila menziesii (assembly GCA_029959085.1). NCBI lineage: Eukaryota > Viridiplantae > Streptophyta > Magnoliopsida > Boraginales > Hydrophyllaceae > Nemophila > Nemophila menziesii. The sequence continues at coordinate 41,834,713 of JARWIR010000003.1, read as the reverse complement.
GCGTAATATGTAGCTTGTAGTTTAGTTTTTTTTCTTTTTTCAGATCTGGTTTGACCAGATCTGGCCAACCTTGTATTGTAATTAGTTTAGTTTTTTTTTAATTTATCTATTGTAAATGATTTAATTTTTGAATAGAAATGTTTATTAAATAGATACACATGATTTATATAGAGTATTTATTTAATTTCAAAGAGTACTCTTAATATTTTATAGAGTACTCTCTCTATTTCATAGAGTACTCAGAATTTATTTATAGAGTATTCGTTTAAATTGTTGGAGTATTTTCCTAATTCTCGGAGTACTCAACAAACTGTCGGAGTACTCAGCAAATTTAGAGAGTACTCTCAGTTTTTTCCGATACTCTATGTTTTTTCCGGTGACTGGTGGCCTGAGTACTCAGCAAAATTGTCAGAGTACTCACCAAATTGTCGGAGTACTCTATATTTTTTTCCGGTGACCGGTGACTGGTGGTCGGTGGTCGGTGGTCGGTGGTCGGTAGTCGGTGGTCGGTGGTCGGTGGTCGGAGGTCGGTGGTAGATGGTCGGAGATTGGAGATAGGTGTGTAGTGGTAGGTAGAGGAGAGAGAAACAGTGACATCACACTTTTTTGTCTTTTAGTGATAGTAAGGGTAGGAAAGACTATTGTCAAAATTGAGGTCCCTAAGAAGAATGACATTTTAGAAACTACTCTATAGAGAAGAGAGTTAGTCTCCAAGACCCTATATATAATTCACCGTTGAAGTTAAAAATTGTTTCCAGAATTATTATAAATCTTTATTTTTAGAACAGCTTGCTAGCAATGAACAAATGGAGAGAGCGACTCAATTTATTACTCCTAAAGTTACTAATGAAATGGATGAAATATTGACAAAACCACCAAGTATGGAAGAAGTGGAAAAGGCAGTTAAGGAATTATCCTCCTCAAAAGCCTCTAGACCAGATGGATTGAACGTTAAATTTTAGATTTTGGGATATTTTTAAAACTGATGTTTTTCTTATGGTACAAGATTTCTTTATTGATAATATCTCTTTGGATAGTGTTTAATGATACTAAAATTACCCTTATCCCTAAAGGAGATATACAAGAAAAACTTGGTGATTATAGACTCGTTTCTTGTATTAATTTTGGTTATACAATTATTGCAAAAATGTTATCAAATAGACTACAAGATTTCATGAATGACATTTTCTCCTCCACACAATGAACATTTATTTAAGGTATAGCTATCCAAGATAATATTCTTATACCCCAAGAAATCTCTTTCTTCATGATTTGGAAAAGGAAAACCAAAAACACATGGATGTAATAAAAAAAGACATGTCAAAAGCTTACGATCAGGTAAGATGGAACTTTCTTTTACTTGTCTTGGAAAAACTTGGTTTCTGCGACAAATGGATTACTTGGATAAAGAATTGTATATCTACGGTATCCTTTCAAATTAATATGAATGATGAGAGTATGGGTAAATTGACACCTGGCAGAGGCATCAGAGACAATGATCCCTCTTCCCCCTTTATTTTCAATATCATGATGGAATCTTTTATTTATCTTATTGATTATTATGTTCACAACAATCTCATTCATGGGATCCACATCAAATGAAATTGTCGTAGTATTTCTTATTAACTTTTTGCAGATGATTCTCTTTTTTTCTCTAACATTTGATAAGACTGATATACAAGCTTTTAAGAATTGTATCAAAGAATATTATGATGGGTCAGGACAACAAATAAATTTTGAGAAATCTGCTATTATCTTTAGTAAGGAAATTCACCCAGATATGAGGGATTGTATTGTGTCTGAAATTGACATTACAAAAAAAAACGATTTAGGAAATTACTTGGGAATCCCTTTATGTCACAAGAGATCTAAAGTTGAATATCTAGAGTGGATAGCAAAGAAAGATTTTAAAAGAACTGATGGATGAAAAAATATTGTCTGAAGGCGCCAAAGAAATCCTCGTCAAAGCAATTCTTCAAGTTATATCCAACTATACTCTCGTATCCTATTTCTTTCTGTAATAAACTCATATCAACTATTACTAACTTCTGGTGGAATTATGGAGAACGTAACAGGATCCATTGGATGGCATGGGAGAAACTAGAGGATGGAAAATTATTAGGAGGAACCAATTTCAAAGACTTAAAGAGAATGAACACCACACTCTTAGCAGCTTAAGCTTGAAAGATAATGACAAATCCATCAACTCTGGCAGCTAGAGTTCTCAAAGCTATTTACTTTCATAATAAAAAAAATTTGGATGTTAAACTTTGTCAAAGCAGAACTTGGAGTTGGCCTAGTATTATTGAGGGTAGAGACTTTACTAAAAAATATGGGATTTATCAAATTGGGAATGGGGAGAACAAAATTTGGAATGATAAATAGGCTAATACAGATTGGAAAATAGAAAAACCACCGAACTACAATCTTGTAAAAGTTAATCAGTTATGGATTAAACAAATGTGATTATGAAATTCTTGATAATACTTTCCCAGAACCAGTTATCCCTTGCATTTCTAGAATCCTTATTTTGAACACTGATTCTGATGATAAACTGCTCTGGCCTTTTTGTGTTGATGGTCAATATACTACCAAAACAGGTTAGAAAGTTTTAACAGATGAACAAGTCATTCAGCAACCTTAATCAGCCAAAACACTAGAAGGATACAACTCTAACATATGGAAGAGTATTTGGAAATCAAAAATTCAAAAAAAGATAAAAATCTTTATCTGGAAATCTTGCAACAACGCAATCTGAACCCGGAGTAATCTCTTGAAAAAGAATTATACAGATTCACCTGAATGGTTATGGTGCCATGGTAATACTGCAACTATGGAACACCTACCTTTAAAATGTAACTCCAGTAAAATTATGTGGGACATATCATCTCTATAGTTAAGAATTGACAATAATATAGATATGAATCTTGGAAAATGGATATTAGAAATGGCCGGTAATCTTACGGAAGAAGGGTGGGACGGAAGTTAAGTCAATGATTATATTATGATCTGCATATGAAACATCTGGAAAGAAATAAATGAAAGCCGCACATGAGAATTTGTAATATTGATGGGAATACTTTTTTTTTCTACTAACAAAATCATGTTAGAATTACATGGTACAGATTGGAGGAAAGTCATTTCACCTACTCATCGTAGACAACAACAAGCTTTTAATCACGAGGAGGAGATTTCAAACATCAACGTAGATTTAACAATTTTATGTGATGCTTCAAATAAAAAAGTGTATGATGAAACGGGGATTGGAATTTAACAAGTCCACAACAAATCAGGTTGTGAAGTTACTTCAAAAGATACGGCGTCTTGTGGCTCTATCCTGGAGGAAGAAGCAATGGAAGTGCTAAAAGCTACAGGAAAATGTAAAGATTTCCCTGAAGAAAGGCAAAACGATCCTTTTTAGTAACCTTGAAATTATTCAAGGTATTAGCGAGGTGTCAGTGGCAAGCTGGAAAATCCAATCAATAATTTAGAAGATCAACCAGATGGCCGAGGAGTTTATTACCTAATCACCTTTTGGTATACTCCTAAGGGAATAATGGTCAAGCGGACAACTTCCAAAAGATGCTAGACATGGAGCCATCCAATTTCATTAGAATAACAAAATTACCACATTTTCGGGCGAGTCTCTGTTGTTACTTCATTTCCTTTACCAGTTCAATATATATAAAAAAATATAATTCTTACTTAAGTTGAAGATAATGGAAAAAATTCTGCAAAATCTTAAACGACAAGAATAAGTTTAAAAGTAACATAAAAATTTGATTGTAGTAACATGGTGAACCACTGCCTTAAAAACAATTAGTTGTACCACCGGGGTGTTAAACTGTATTCACCGACCCTTTCCCAAGGTTTAACTATTACGTCCATGTTTAGAGTACACTCTTTAAACAAGGAATGTAGTTATACTTGCAAGCTACCCAAAAGACTTAGAGAAAAAAACAAGAGAGGGGAGATGTCTATTTCGTAGTTGTGACTATGTTTAGATGAGCTGATTGAGCCTCGTATATATAGTAGCAGAAGCAAGTTTCAACCCAAAGACATCTCATAATCGCAATATAAGACCAAGACAGAATTATGGCATTTCCATCAAACTTTTTTTGTGATATTTCGATACTAAATTTGGACATATATGCTTGAAGGATCCTTTAAAAATATGTACAACCAGAATCTGCAACTATAAAAACATGGGGAAAATATCAAGGAGAAGATAATCGGGAGAGGTTACTAACTAAGAATGTTTTCAAAACTATGGAAATATGTTTTGAATCCCTTTAGGGTAAAGCTTTCTTGAAGCCCCTTATCTTTTCCCAAAGTGCGCGATCCGCCCCTGATCTTCACTTTTCGCCTTTCTGGCCCTCCATCTCAATACTTTGTGACGCCGTTAGCCCTTTTTTGGGTTTTCTGTCAATTGACCGTTAGTCAACGCCACATGGCGCCACCTAAGCTCCACGTCAGCGCCACATCATCCGCGTCTGAGATTTTTTGTACAATGTGGCAAGGGCAATTTTGTCATTTAAACCTTATAACACAATTACACCAACACAAACACATCAAACCACACACACTGACCCATTAAAACACACACATTCTTGGTGTTCTTGGTGTTTTTCATTGCAACTAAAAAAAAATATAGCTCGATTAAAAAAAAAGGACAAAACCCAAACCACCACCCCATTATCCCATATCAAACCAATTGAGCTCATTTCATCTGCTTTTGATCGAACAAATAAAAAATGAAAAACTCGATTAAAAAAAAGACAAAATCACTTTTAAGCATATTGATGGAGCTTTACGTGCGCTTAAGCAACCTAGTAAGCAGATTGATGGGAGAATGACGGTGACCCAGTTAGCCGCTACTGGGGTTTCGTCCGGTGGTGGTCCCACCGTGGGAGGCGGGCCTATGGGAGGAGTTACCGGAGGAGTTGGGGTAGGGAATAGGATTAACCAAGGGGAGGTTTCTTTAAGGAAGATCTATGTAGCAAATGTGCCTTCTGATATGACTGGGGAGAGATTATTGCATCATTTTGAGATGTATGGAGAGATTGAAGAAGGGCCATTAGGGTTTGATAAGTCGACTGGTAAGTCAAAAAGATTTGCTTTGTTTGTTTATAGAACTCCTGAGGGAGCTAGGGCTTCTTTGTTTAACCCGATTAAAAATATCGATGGGCATCAATTGAATTGTAAGTTAGCTGATACAAAGAAGGGGAAGCCTGGGGTTCGAGGAGGTGTGATTGGTCAAGGGAATGGGGTTAATTCTGTGATACATGTTGGTGGACAGTACGGTTCTTGTACTGGTGGTGCAGTCCATGGAGCTTCTGTAGTTGGTGGAGATGGATACGGTTCTTGTACTGGTGGTGCAATCCATGGAGACTCGCTTGATGGTGGTGGGGTTGATGGGGTATTTGAGAAAGATGAGGGAAAGAGAGGTTAGTTCGGTTTTTATTTCTTCAAATTGCTTTCAATTCAGTTTTTTTATTTTTATTCCCCATTATTGAAGGTTTGAAGGATTCAAACCTTCAAATGAATTTTTTTTTAAATTTTTTTTATACAGTTGGGGACGAAGCAGACGCAGATGGTTGGCGCTGACGTGGCGCCATGTGGCGTTGACTAACGGTCAATTGACAGAAAAACCAAAAAATGGCTAACGGCGTCATAAAGTATTGAGATGGAGGGCCAGAAAGACGAAAAGTGAAGATCAGGGGCGGATCGCGCACTTTGGGAAAAGATAAGGGGCTTCAGGAAGGCTTTACCTATCCCTATATAAATTTTTTATCAAGACTACTTTACATTATATTTTGATTATCCCAACTTCTAACTGCCCACAGTCACGTCGCGCGGGTCAAGTGGGCAGTTGTGGGGCGCGTGTATATGGTTAAAACTGAAGGCTACTCACTAGCATGTGGTAATCTTTTTAAAAGATAAACAGGGTAATTCAAAATATAAACTTGGTACAATTATTTTACCCCAATGATTTGGGATGACTCCAATTGGTGAAAAGTAAATTGGTAAAAAATGACTACTGACATTTTGATACATTTTCATTTACATGTTAATTTGACTAGATAATTATTTTCAACCCAATAATCTTCCACACGGGGCAATCAAAGACATGGGAAAAAAAGAAGATATTATGGGTAGAAGATGCGTTAAATTGTACTTAAGCATTAATGTCCCATCAACAAATATTATGATTGATATGTAGTGAAGTAAGGAAACAACCAACTCTCGTCACCAAAGACATTCTTTAGTTGAAATCCCCACATCATATACTTAAATTTAATTTTTAAGCAAAAACTCTGTGATATCGTCACACACGTATGATGAGGGTCATGCATATACATTTGGTCTCATGAGTGTTCTAAATAAAACCATGTATTTCTTATAGGAGGTGGCCCCCAACGTCATACTTACATAGGTAATTTCAAAAATGTCTACCATTGTAGACTATGTTGGGATCATGTTGTCCCCCGAGGTGTGATATAAAATTAATTCTAGGAGAATGATGAATTGTAAGTGTACGAGTTTTCACAAGTAGTAAAAAGTGATAATTTATCGTCCACAGGGAATAAGAAGTTAATGTGTGAATTTAATCAAATCTACATATCGTTGATGAAAATTATAACTAAAAGAATATGATTTTTCTTAAAGATTAAATAATAAAAATGAATTAAATATATATTAACTAAAAAGCAATGAAATTAAGGGGTGAAGATATGGAGAGAAGAGGTAACTCGAGGCACTTGTATTTATCACTAACTATGACTTGGACTTAATTAAATTTTAAGGGCAAAACATGACATTATTGCTAATTGGGATTCTAAATTCACCCTAAATATATTTGAGTAATTAGTGAGTGCTATTTAGTACTAGAAACCTCTCTCAATTGATACTTAATATTTAACGGTTTAGATTTTTACCCTCTCGCGATTGTCCTATAAAGTTTTACCTCTCAGTTCTAAGTTCATAGAATGTTTAGTGTCCTAATTCCACTACCAAACCCCCTCCTGGGTGCAGTTTAATAGCTAACAAACCCTGGCCATCATACTTGGATTTAACAATAAGATAAATGATATAAACAACAACAACAACAATTATACAATTTATTTATATATCAAATACCAAATTCATACAACCCTAGTTGGCTCCTTCTCTACCTGTTTAATCACATCCAACCAGAAACATTCATCCCTGGGATCCGGAAATTTCATTGGCCTAAACACATTGAACTTTACCTCCTCGTCTTGGATACGCATGACTAATTCTCCACTCTACATCAATGAGAGTACGCCCCGTGTTTAGGAATGGTCTTCCAAAAATTATGGGGACATTCCTATCCGCGTCGTATTCAAGTATAACAAAATCAACAGGAAAAACTAAAGTACCTACCTTGACGAGGACATCTTCTATTCTTCCCTCCGGATGTGCGAGGGATCTATCAGCCATTTGCAGGACCACAGAGGTTGGTCTTGCGTTTCCTATTTTCAACTTCTCAAAAATCGATATAGGCATGAGATTAATACTCGCACCCAAATCACACAAAGCTTTCCCTTGCCACTCATCACCAATAGAAATAGGAATAGTAAAACTCCCAGGATCAAGTAATTAGGTGGCAACTTACTCTGGCATATTGCGCTACATTTTTCTGTAAAACCTATCATTTCATTCTCGAGATATTTGCGTTTGTTAGTGATAGCTCTTTTAAGGAATTTCAAATATTTTGGTACACCCTTGATAGCTTCTAAGAAAGGCATATTAATGTTGAGCTTATTCAGCATATTCATAAATCTCTGATATTCATCCATATCTCCTTTATTCTAAACTCTTGAAAGGAATGGTGGAGGAGGACGTTTCACTTCCACTAACACATCTTTCTTCTTGAGTTTTTACTTTGTAGCCTTAACAGTCTCTTCAATCACCTCTTCACTCACATCATCAACTACTTCCTCAACTACATTCTCAACTACAACAGGTTCCTCTTTTTTCTCAACTACATCCTCTACCTCTTTTGGTTTGACAGTTGGTTCTTTTTCTATCATAATCGGGAAGGTAGGTGGTTACAACTTCTTACCGCTTCTAAGTGAAATCGCATTACAAACTTCAAACTTGCGAGGAATATTTGTATCACTAGGTAGTTGTCCTTGACCTTGCATATCCAAACAATTGGCAATCTTCGATATTTGATTTTCCAAAATTTTCAACGAAGCGGAATGTGTAGTTAGCGTTTCCTCAATTTTGTTGAACTAATTTTTGAAGAGGCTATGAATTTGACCAACTGGTCTTCAATTTTGCTTGTCTTACTCCCTGAAATCGCTATATATTGGGTCACTGTGAGGGCTAAATCAGCTGTAGTGAGCGCACCTTCTTGAGGGCGAGAAGGAAGTCCTTTATGAGCCAATGCGTATGAATAAGCTTCATGCTCGGCTCTGTGTTGACCTCCTTGATATTGATTTTGCTGTTTGAACTAATATTTATTCCCTTAGGGCTTTGGTTGATAAGTTTCTGGATTAGCAGCCCTTTGTGGATTCGAGTATTGAAAACCCAGATGGTTTTTGTTTTGATTACCATACCCTTGACCATTCTAATAATTATTAACTCGATTATAAACAAAAAACACAAATTATACGTTATTAGAGCATTCTTCCCAACTATGATCAAATGCCCCACAACTAGGACATATCTCTAGTTTTGTACAACATTAACAATAGCTTGTTTGTTGGATACGGATAACTGTTTAACTTTATTCTCAAGAGCGGCAATCTTTGCATTCAAAGTTGTTTCTGTGTCTACATTCAAAGTACTTTTTTCCAAAAATTGAACTGGTGATCTTGATGGTTGCCAACTCATCTCATTTTTTACGATTCAATCCATAATACCCAACGCTTGATCTACAGGGACCATCATGAAACCACCTTGACACATAGTATCATCTAAATTGCTATAAAATATTCCTAGTTGTAATTTATTTGAGTACCCATGTAATGGGCATTTTCGTAACAAAGATTGGAATCGAGTCCAAGCAACTCCTACAGCTTCTCCATATTCCTGACGGAAACCTGCTACATCAAGCTGTCCACTAAGTCTAACACTCTGAGGATAATACTTATCGAAAAATGCAGTTTGAAGTTGATCCCAAGTTAGAATTTCTCCGTGTTGTTGCTGATCATACCATTCACTAGCTCCTCCGGTGAGGTAAAATGGGAACATATGAAAGTACATTTGTTCTTGGGTTACTCCAGGAGTGATATATGCATCACGGATTTGCATAAATTTGTACATGGCTCGAATAGGATCTTCACGTGTCGCTCCGATGTACTGTCCAATACTAATAAACTAACTGATCATACCCACGTCTGGTCTGAATATGATTCCTTGAATTACGGGCGGACGAAGTCCTAATGGTGGCAAACGGAATGGTCTGTATTCGTTAGGTTGGACAAACCTTGGTGCGTATTCCTGTTGGATTCTAGCACCATTGTTATTAGGTGGTTGACCTCCGCGAGGAACTTGAATTCAAACCTTTTGATTTCCTACCGGTGTGTCTTGCATAACTGGTGGCACTATCAGGTTTCCATCTGCATCCAACTCTATTCTGGGATCTTAGAAATTAAGATTCACGGCCTCCATTTCTCTTTCTCTTTCTATTGCTTCTCTTTCCCTTGCTTCCCTTTCTCTCTTGTTTTTAGCTCAGACTAACCTCTCAGGATTTGAGAGCATAAACCAATTAAATCAATTACGGATAAAATAACAAAGAAAAAGCGTAAAACCGAAAAATAAAATAACAATTAAATCAATTACGGATAACACCGTGGTCACACATTACCGTCCCCGGCAACGGCGCCAAAAACTTGGTGTCTCCTGGTGTGTGATAAAATCACACCCCTTAAAGATGGGACACTGCCCGCAAGTGTACGGGTCGTCCAAGTAATAGTCCGATAAATGGGTTTTCGATCTCAGGGACAGATGGATATGACTATAGTGTTTATCAAATAAGTGACGATAATTGTTATGACAGAAAAGTAAATGATAAAAGTGTTTGTCTGGTTTTGTATTTTTAAACTAAAGACACAAATAAATAAAGTGCTAAAATGATTAACAGAAAGTAAATTCTGAAAGTAAATATGAGTAGACGCGAGAATGAGAGATGTACTTGAGTTTGGCGAGGGATTACCTAAGTCAATTATAATTAATGTCTCTGTTTAAGGGTAGAGTCGGTATTATTATATTAGTCGGGATCATAATATCTCCTAGCTCCATGTTGGGTGGACCTAAGAGCTATCCTAAAGTACTATAGACCCCTACCGGGTAAATATGTCCTCTCGGATGTGAAGTATTTACCTCTTTGGCTATGTAATTAGTCAAGCATGTCGGTCAATAACAGACATTACACGGGTATAACCTAAGTCTGTGTTCAAGCCCCCCTGTCGAATGATCACTTTTGGCACTAAAGTGTATAGCCCAAATACTAAAACCTGTTTTTAGTTGTGCGGAAAAGAAATAGTAAATAAGAACAAAGCAATATCCAATATAAATACTCAACTCAATTTAAATTAGAAAAATCTAAAATTCAGAATCAAGAATTAAATTAACTAGGGTTCAGCCCTTTATTGCAATTCTCAAGCACTAAGAGAATTAGCTCATGCTAAAACTAGAAATTACTGAAATTAAATAAAAAGAATTCATTTTCAATTACAGAAAACGAATAAAGAACCTAATTTAAGGGTTAGAATTGGTTGTTGATGGAAGAAATGACTTTCTCCAGCTCTACCTTTCTTCTTCTCCTTTTTGCTCTAACTCTCATTAAAAATAATGAAGCATATATTCCAGTTTCTCTAAAAATGAAGTCTAAATGCTTATATATAGTGGAGAATTCAGATTGGGATTTTTACTTAAAAGAAATAGGTTAAATGAATAAAAGCCCAAGTCCAAATTAGGATTCCCGTAACTGCTGTACAGGTGTTAGTAAAACGACCATAACGTTTGCGTCTCAACTCCAAATCACCTGATTCAAAAATGCAGATTCCTTATTTCAGGGCTCCAATGCTGAATCAGTGGCTAAGTGGCTCAAAAACAGCAATTTGTAACAGTTTTCCAGATTTCCTTCTTCTTTAGTCAATTTTTCGGATCATCTCTTCTTGCCTTTGACTTCTCCGCTCAGTCTAAGACGTTAATTCCCACTTTTCCTCCTTGTCTTAGTGCTCCATAGAATCCATGGACCTAAGAAATTCACAGTAAAAGCAAACAAATTAACGCACAAAAGCTCTAAAAAGCAAACAATACAATTCCAAGGGGAGAAAGTGCAATATAACTAAATAAGCTTAAAACTCTATCAAATAAGTCTATTAATCACCTAAAATGATGTCTCCTAAGGGCATATAATTAGAACAAAACGGGAGACATCAAGTATGTATGGACGCAATATCTATGTCAAGTGTGTATGCTTTGATATACAATACGTGCGGGTCGATTGCGACCCTATACATAATGTATGTTGGGTATATGCGGCTTGACTAGTCACAATATGTACACCCAAGTAAAAAAACTATGAGGCGTCTAATTCATGGTAGGACTGTATTGATTATGTTAACCTTGACATGGTAATATGTTGTGATACATATTCTAGTTTTATTAATTTCAAGTTGTTACCTGAGATTAAACGAATAATATTTGTGAAGGTAATCCGAGTACTACTCTGATAAGCATACCATATTACTTGTTCTTTTAGGGTAAAAACGTTAGTAAAAATTACATTAACCCCTGAGTTTAAATATTAACCTCTAGAGTATTGAAGAAGACTTTTAACCCTTCCAAACCCTATTGGGTTTTAATTGTTGGTGACTCCTACAGAGTAAATGTTATATCTGCACCTTACAACAAATTAACTAAAAAGAGATATATGTAAAAGTACGATTAACGTTGGTGGAATCTCGTATATGAAAGTACACGAGACTAACGTTAAATTGTCAAAAGACCTCTATAAGGTTCTTTTACTGGAAATGTCAAGCTATTATGGTCTTTTTTTACTTATATTTTTTTGATTAATTTTTTATTATAATCCCTCCAATTAATATATATATATATATATAATATTGAAGAAGGGCCAACGGCCCGAAATGTATCGTATTTTCTTCTACGTTTTTTAGTCTTTGGATCAAAATTTTATTCTTTTTAGCCATTAGATCTAATTTAATTAGTGGTCAAGATTGTATAAATTAGATCAACAGTCTGAAATGTCTTGATTTCCGTTTATATTTTTCAGCCGTTTATATTTTTCAGCCATATATTTTCCGTTTATATGGGCCATTTTATTATAATTTATTTATATTTAATACAATTAACTGATTTTTCTATATTAATATTCTTAATAATAAAATTATAACAAAAAAGAATTAATAATAAGATCTTAGTTTTTTTAGTTTGTTTTTATCTCAAAAAAAATATCTATTTATTTAGTATTTAATTTATTTTTTTAAATTATTTTTTTTCAAAGTACCTTCAGGTACGTGTATACCTAGTCTACATATATATATATATCAAAAAGAATGTTAATATTCCTGAATTTGTTAAGCTAACTAGTCTTTTTTTTTTTTTTGTCAAATAAAATGTATTAATCATGAATGTTTATACAGAGACTTAAGAAAAATATAAAAGTCACTTAAAGAACCATTCTTCCATGTGGATAGATCAATATTACGTCTAGCACTTTTTGCAGCGAGATCAGTAACATTATTAAGTTTCCTGCTGACATATTTAATAACTAGTCTGATTAATGGATATGTTACTGTGTGGTTGAAATAGATCAATTCAAACACGGTAGCATTTATTTTTATTATTTGTATGAAACCTTAATTCAAAAGATTTTTTAGGGTTATTATTTATAATTTTGTCATTTAAGATAACTTTTTATTGTTTACAGTAATTTTTTATTAATTTTTTGGTATTTAAGGTTAATTCTTGCCATTGTATAAATTTTTGGGCTGTTTAGATTTTATTTCAAACTATTAATTTTAAATTTTTAAATTAGAAAAAAATTAGTTTTGACAAACTTTGATCACTATTAACCACACCTACCATGAAGTGAATCCAAACCAACTCGGCTTAAATTACGTTAGGATTAGGTTAAAAAATCCACAACCCGAAATGAACCTGATTCATACCCACCCTACTAGCTATAAATTATACAAGGTGACACACTAGGGCTGCAAATGAACTGATACTCTCGCCAAGGGCTCGAGTTTGAGTTCGCTAAAAGTTTGTTTGAGTTCGGCTTGTTAGTTAAACAAACCAAGCTCAAACTTTAAATTCATGCTCGTTTACTAAACGAGACAAACTCAAACTTGTATAAGCTCGACTCGTTAAACTCGTGAACAGTTTGATAAGAGCTTGTTAATAGGTTTGGTGGATATATTAAATTAAAAATGATCAATTCTATATGTATGTGTATATATATATATAAACTCAAAAAATTCCGTAAAATTTTTGTATATCTAATTAATCATAACTAAAATATTCTATATCTTGTAAGTATATTTTTTTTGTTCAAGTCAAATTATGTAATGTGTTGTATATTAGTTTTACTTAACTTCATTTTAAATCACAAAAAAATCTCAAACATATATATCATAGAAAAATAAACGAGACTTAAATGAGTCTAAAATGAACCAATCGAAGCCAAACTCGAGCTTGGAAAAAATAAGTTCGTTAAGGGTTTGTTTGAGTTCGGCTCGTTAGTTAACGAACCAAGCTCAAGAAAGCTAAAGTTCGGCTCGCCTCAGTTCAAACTCAAACCAAGCTCAAGCTCGCTAAAATATTAGCAAACAAACTCAAGAAAGTTAAAATTCAGTTTGACTCGGTTCATTTGCAGCCCTTTTTTTTTGGTCGAAATAAACTTAAATTATACAAGGACAGTTACAATTATCCAATCCTTAGAGGATGAAAATCTGACAAAAGAAGTTTTGCTAATTGAGGAGGGGGGATTAGATTCCAAATACTAAACAAAGAGCCCTTGAGTTTTTGTTTAGTAACACAATCAACACACAAATTCTTGGATCTCTTTACAAAAAAGATTTTTAAATTACAAACCAACTTACTTAGCAATACAATAAACACATATTTGAACAAAAAAAATAAAAAAATAAACACATATAAATAGCTTGTTTTGATACTTTGTGTTTGGGTATATGTTTCGAACAGAAAAATAAAAAAGTTTTGGGTATATGGTATAAATTCGCTTTTCGGCCGAACTCACTAACATAGCTAAAGATAAATTGTAAAAAAAGGTATAGGCACCATATAGGGTAAAGCCCTCGTATGGCCCCTTAACTATACCCAAAGTGCACGGGCCGCCCCTGATCTTCAAAATTACCCTTTTACGCCTTGTATCTTCACCTTTTGTGACACCGTTAGCCCTTTTTTCATTTTTCTGTCAGTTGACCGTTAGTCAACGCCACATGGCGCCACGTCAGTGCCACATCACCGCCAACTCACCGCCTCTGTCTTCGTCAGCATCGTCCCTAACTTAAAAAAAAAAAAAAAAATTTGAAGGTTTGAAGGCTTCAAACCTTCAACAATGGAGAAAAAAAAAAACTAAATTAAACCAATGTAATCTTTAATTTTAACTAAATTAAAATAGGCACAACCCCATAACGAACAATTTTAACTCAATTCTCTTTCGCTAACAAAAGATTCACCAAAGCCTCAACTGGGTTTGTCTGAATTTGAGCATATTTTGACACCATCAAAGGCTTTAAAGCCAACAATAACCTAGATGAACACAAACTAATCCTCTTCTCTTCATCAGACCTTGTAATTTTCCTCAACAACATCACACCTTGCTCTTGTTCAAATACATCCAAATTCGTCAGCTTCTTAACAAACGCATCGTCAGGTAGGTTTGAATCGTCCTGTTCAGAAATTGTTTCAAAAGAAGATGATGGTGGAGATGAAGACGAAGTTGGAGAGTAACAAGACGGACGAGTAGCAAATGGCAACAACGGAGTGGCATTAGCTATAACCGATTCAACAGAGCTTGACGAAGAATCATAATAATTATTCCGAGGATTCATTTCCGTAACAGCGTGAGAAAACCTTGCATCAGGCTTCTCAGCTACACCTCTCAACAAATCCCTCTCCGAAGGTCTCATCTCTAATCTCGATGCAGGCCTCATCTCACCAATATTTGACTCCACAGAGCTATAATCAAGTGCTTGAGGCTGTTCTATATGCTTCTTAGCACACCAATTGAAGATAGGCTGTTCTATATGCTTCTTAGCACACCAATTGAAGATACTAGTTTTAAGAGCTAAATTCTGGATAACAGTAAAATCAGGAGTAGACCCGTCGGAGAGTGACAATTCTTAATACCCAAAAAGAATGAATTATATTGGTTATTTGTCGAAAAATTAGCCATTAAAGATGCCAAGAGTTGCAGAACAGAGATTGAATTTCTAGAGGAGCAAATTGCGAATAATTACGAAAATGGAATTAACGATCTTCGACCAAACGTAACGGATTTGTAGCGTTAATGAGGTATATCAGATTCTTATTATACGGGTTTGAAGATGAAGATAATATGGAACTACAGATCGGGAAATGGAGAGCATCAAGAAAAAGGTTAATGAGTAAAGAGATTTCCGATGTTTCTGTCGCCGTGAGGTTTAAGAGAAAGAAAGTGAGACAATATAGAAAATTGGGTTCGTATGTTTTAAGAGGGCATGTGGAATTTTCTATGGTTTGGGAAATTAAAGAATGGGTTTTGTGGGATGTTAGAAGAATAGTTTGAGAGGTTTATGGTTTTAGTTTTTTAGATTTTTCCTCCATTGAAGGTTTGAAGCATTCAAACCTTCAAACATGTAAATTTTTTTTTTTTGTTTTGTTAGGGACGATGCTGACGAAGACAGGGGCGGTGAGGTGGCGGTGAGGTGGCAGTGACGTGGCGCCATGTGGCGTTGACTAACGGTCAACTGACGGAAAAATGAAAAAAGGGCTAACGGTGTCACAAAAGGTGAAGATATGGGGCGTAAAAGGGTAATTTTGAAGATCAGGGGCGGCCCGTGCACTTTGGGTATAGTTAAGGGGCCATACGAGGGCTTTACCCCACCATATATCGGATGTGCATGTTTAGTAAATATCCTTGAACAAAAAAAAAAAAAAAGTAAATATCCAAAATATCTTTCTTATATCAAGTACAAATGAAACACGTGTATTTTTTGTCATCTAATATTAGAGGCGGAGCCATTAATTTTTCTTAGGGGGGCCAAGGGGGTTCGGGGTCAACGACCCCGAATTTTTTTTTGCGATATTTACACTATGACTATATATTATGCCAAAAATTACTAAATAGGTCTTTATGTTAAGGAAAAAATACGATATAGGTCCCTATATTGTGTAAAAATTACAATATAAGTTTAGATATTAATTTATTTAATTAACTATCCTATAATATTTTTTTTATATACAAAATAACATATATTTTTTGTATAAAAAATAAAAAATCTTAAAAATAAAATAATTTAAAGTCAAATATAATAAATTTTAAAAGTTAAGGGGTCAAATATATTTTTTATAAAAACTCAAGGGTTAATTATGTATTTAACTTTTTTTAATTCTTGGATAGTTATAATTTTTTTTTCTTATTTCAGGGGGGCCCCATGCCCCCCCCCCCCCCTCCTCAACACACAGCTCCGTCCCTGTCTAATATAGGATTACAAACTTGTCTCAATTCGTACCAAATATATAACAAAAAGTAATAAATCGAATCTCTCTAATGGGTGTAAATTAAAAGATATAAGCCTCAATCTTTTTCCTAAATATAAGTAACCTAGTTCTGATTTATCTGGGAATATACATAGGAGGCGTGTATATCCTAGTAGGATTAGTTATGGTGCGTGCAAGTAATCATCGGATCACCCATGTAAAAAAACAAAAAAGTAATAAACTTAATACTCTTGAGTTCCTAAAAGATTATTACTTATACTAAAAAAAAAATTGTTCCAAAAAGATTATCACTTTAGAAAATCAAGACACTTTTATTCCTAATTGAATATTATAATATATGTTCCTAATAAATATTCAAACAATCAAAACACATTATAAAAAATATTTAGTAATCATACGTATAATAAATGATATTTTTTTAATTTGTGTGCAAAAGCAAATGTGACATCCTTTTTAGAATGAAAGAAGTAACATAAAACCAATTCATTAATGATATTTATCATTTATATTAAGTTAGACCACAAAATGTAGCTATTGACTAAAGAAATGTAACCTCTCCGCAAACCAAACTTTTTTTTGTGAAAACCAAAAACAAAAGTCTCCGTTAATTAAAATTTAACAGTAAATGTAGTAATGTCTGATATAATAATATAGTTTGGAGACATAATTTTAGGTGTATATGGTAAATTAATTATAGATTTTTATTCATATTTCGATATTTTCCTATTTCTTATCTTGATTTGATGAATTATTATATTTTGCGTATATTTGGTTTAATTTGTGTGTTAATATGAATCTTTAAAAATATATGGAAATTAATTAGATGCCAAATCAATTTTAAAGAGATAAAGGAAAGAAGATATAGATGGAAATTGGAGATAAAAGGAAGTCGAAATAGAATAGGAAAGGAAAAGGTGCCAAATAAATCTGAAATTCTGCAGCCACGTCCACTAAAGTGAATATAAATTATAAGCGGCTGGTAATTTGGAAGAACAATCAAAAAGAAAAGTGTATATCTTTTCAAAGGCAGACGTTTTGATATAAAGTAGGCGAAAATCAGAGCAATAACGAAGAAGTTACGACCAAAACAAGACAGCAGCAGTTTACCTTATCTCATATATTTTAGGATACGAATTTGATTTGGAAAAGGAGTCCAATTGCTTTCCTTCTACTCCGAGAAATCCGACCTAGGGCTTCCTAAAGACCTATAAATACACTCTTTAATTATTGTGAACACGTCATTGCTTAGTCCTTGCTCCCACAATTAATCCTTAAGTTTATTCATCATTCAAGAGAAACAAGTTGACAGTATGTATCTTTATTTTAGTTTATTTCTTTCTAGTATGAACTAATTTTCCCATAGCTTGGATTTTGCATATGTATAATCTTTGAATTCTATTTTCTTCTATCTAAGTTTGTTTGGGAAAACTATTTTAAATTGATTATAGCTTCTTAACCATATATTTATTTTATGTGCTTTAATTTATTGTCTGTCTTAATACTGATCAAATTAGGGTTGTGTTAATAGTAGTTAGATGGTCACCCGAAAGGGGTGTCTAATTATTGAAACATCGCATAAGCGACTAGTGTGCGGTAATGATCCAGAAGGGCTTGCCTAACTAGATAGTCATTAGGGTTTGATATTTAATCACCGGTTATTATTGCAGGGCCCCCTTACCCAAGTCCCCTGGTAATTGTTAGGTCGCCTCTTAAGTCCACCCGGAAGGGGGGGTTAAGAGGAATATAGAATCCTGGCTACTTATCTAAGAGCTTTAATCACCCTTATTAACTAGTATAAGAAATAGAAGGATTAGTGCATACTAGCAAAACCTGAGCTATACTTTCTCATCTTATTCTCTCATATTTTATTTTATTGTTTTTAACTATTTATTGCTATGCTATTCTGTTAAATCTATTCGTAAATCACACTATGACCTTGAGAACAAATCTTTATTTATCATTAAGACTTACGTACAACCTGTGATACTTGCAGTGAGTACCGTGTTTAGTCTAGGGTGTTAGTGCATCATTTATTCTCTTTTATTATCTTATTTTTATCACACCCTAGGCGACACCAAGTTTTTGGCACCGCTGCCGGGGACTTGTGTCTCGTTAGCGTGTGGGTTTTTAATTTTTAGTAGTAGTAGTTTTTAGTTTTTTTTAGATCTACGCTTTTGGTTTGTTTTTGTTTCTTTCGGGTTTTTAGTGTATGCTCGAGAACCCCGAAAGTTGTTTCACAACTCACAACAGACGCTTGAGAGAAGAGCGAGAACAAAGAAAAAAAATGGCTCTATGAGAGGAAGAAGTACTACCACTAGGGGATGATATTAATATTGATCAGAATGACGATCAATGTCAACCACCAGCCCCCCGTGTACCACAACTTGTTCCTCGAGTACCACCTGTAGAAGATAACAGGACTAACATCAGATAAGAACAAGATCTCCCAGGCTTGGGAGCACCTTTTCGAGTTCAACCTTTAGGTTATCGTCCTCCAGAGATCCAAAACATAAAGTTCAGGCCCGATCCGGGTATGCTCGGTCAATTCACAAGCTTCAAAATCTATAATGGTGCAGCAATTCAAGATTAGGTAAGAGCGATTCAGAAGTTCATGCAGATATGTGATGCCTACATTACTCCAGGCATTACGCACGAGCAACTGTATTGTCACATGTTTTTGTTCTTTCTGACCGGCAAAGCTGGTGATTGGCTAGATAGACAACCACCAGGTACACTTAATACTTGGACAGAACTTTAAGCCGCGTTCTTTAACCATTTTTATCTGAAGAGTATGAGATTGATGTTTTATCAAGGTATTAATGTCGAGAGTAGATTGAGGGTAGATAATTTTGTAAGAGGATGATTTGTGTCCATGGATCCTGCAGAAGCTGCTGAAGGTATATAACGCATTATAGAAACAGAAAGGAGTTGGCCACTTTCACGAGCTCTACTAGAGGTACGCTTCGATTAGATGCAGAGACTGCTAATTCAGCTCAATTAACAACTTTAGAAAATCAAGTCAAAGAGATTAAGATTGAGATGCAAACACGTCAGAATGTAGCAACAACAAATGTAGTGAAAGAAGCACAAGGTTGTCCGAAGTGTGAGGTATCGAATCATACATGGGAAGAGTGTGAAGGAAATCCAGTAGCTGTTTATTTCATATCCAACCGAGGAAATTACCTATTTGGTAACAGAAATCATTCGGGTCTGCAGTATTCAAATCCACAGGGGGCCGCTAATCAAAGTAACTATCAACCTCGTCCCCAGAATAACTCTTACCAACCAAGAGGTCAGAACCCATATCAGGAAAATCATAATTTTAATAGACCAGCTCCTCCACAACAACCTGTCAATGACATTTATACCGATAATTTAGCTCATAAGGGTTTACCACAACATACTCAAGAGGGAGTAGTGGGAGATAAGCAATTAAAGAGTTTCATGGATTTAATGATAAGCAATATTCATAAACAAAATGATAATTTAAGAGAACAAGGCTTCAATTCACAACTTAGGTACATAAGTAGAACAAATGAATAAAGTTCTAACGAATATGATGGAAGTAAGAGAATTGAAAGACATTGAAGAAAGTGATGAAAATATTGGGTTCGAAGCTTGTAAGACAATCTGCCTTGAAATATAATAGAAAGAGGAAGTATTGCATGCTATAGAAATTGTCGTGGAAGTTCCAAAAATTGAATAAGAACCAACCAAGTCTAGCCCCAAAGACTCTGACTTTTCTAAAGATTCGGATTCATCCAAGAGATCCGAGTTTATATACCTTCTGAGAGATATGCAAGAAGAGATTAGATTGCTTATTTAGCTACAAGCTACCAGAGCTAAAGAGAAAGAGGAAGAAGCCTCAAAAGAGCAGAAAGAAGAAATTGCACCTGATGTGCAAGAAAAGAAAGAAAAAGAGAAGGTGGATTCGCCACCTGTTGTTCAAACAATGTCACCACCTGTTCCTAAGACAAATCTGAAGGTTGACATTGAATTCAAGACATTTGCATAGGCATATACTTCAGAAAATATCAACGCCCAGATGCTTAAAATTGCAAATAAAGGCTTATACCGCAACAAGTTTTTACGCAAGTTATTCCAGAGTAAGCTAGTGTAGAGGCCAGAAAGAAGACTGTATCTCATACTACGAGAGTCTCGAGAAGAGATGAGAAAGAGTTACCACTTAAGCTTAAAGATCCAGGAAGTTTTAATCATCCTATTCAAATCAGTGGTATGCTCAAGATGAAAGTTATGTGTGATGTGGTTTCGAGTGTGAATCTTATGCCGAAGTCCGTGTTTGATAGGCTTGGGATGGAGAAGACAGAAAAAGCTCCCGTGAAATTACAATTTGTGGATAGCTCAGTGGAAAAGACATGGGGAACAGTGGAGGACGTTCATGTCCAAACAAGTAATATCACCATCCCTATTGACTTTGTTATATTTGATTATGATGCAGATAAGCAGGTTCCAATTATACTTGGCAGGCCGTTCTTGGCCACAAGTCAAAGCATCATCAACTTCCAGGAGGGAACAGTTACCCCCCGTGCTAAAACGTATCTGAGACATTCTATGTCTAGGGTAAGAAACCAAGGAAGTTGGATCCCACAGTTCCTATCATCAATAGCCTTTCACATTACAGAGTTCCACAAGAAATCCACACAAAACCTATGGATAATAGACCAATGAGTGAGTTTGGGGTCGGCCATGAAATTGTATGGAAAGCCCCCAAACCCGAGAATAGGCCATGAAGTCACAAAGATTTGTGGATGGGACCATTCATAGTAACGAAAATTGTTTCAGCTAAAGTGATAGAAATCAGGCCCAAGAGGGGCATTAAACGGAGATTAGTGAATGTTCATAGCCTTTCTCGTTGTTGGGGAGGCTATATATGGAAATCTTGATAGAGGTAACGCGTCTAAATTTGAAAGTCGTTAAACAAAAGTGTTGTACGGGAGACAACCCACAATTCTTTTTTATGTTTTAAATTATGTTTATATTAGTTGTTTTTAGTATATTTTGCAGTATTAAGAAGGATATTAGTGTTTTTGATTTTCAGGTACTTAAGAAAATCGAGTTTGGGAGCAAAAGAAAAAAATCTGAGAAAAATCTGACCCTCCCACCGGGTAGCTGGTGAGATGACCGGTATGCCGGTGGGGTCAAAACAGTTACAACGGTTCCAGAATCAGGTTCATTGCCGAGTCGAAGAAAAATTGAAAAAATCAGACCGGTATGCCGGTATGCCGGTGCAGCAAAAACCGTCACCACGGTAGCAAAATCAGGTAAAATGCCGACAGATCGTGGGCAAAACCGTGGGCGCAAACCTCAACACGGTCTGGGACCGGTATGCCGGCCGAATATCCCGGTACCGGCGGCCTCCGCTGGAAAGAGAATTTTTTTTTGGTTTTAAAGAAGAAGAGGTTAGTATATAGCTACGAATTTCATATATTTTAAGCCTCCTTTCTTCTCCAAACCTCTCCCAACTCCATTAAAGCTTCATCAAAAACTTCACCAAACATCAAAACACTACACAATCACCATAAATTCACATCCAAATCCTTCCCCACATCATTATAAAAAAGATTCAACCACCCAATTCAAATCAAAACACCTAGAATCTAAGAATCAAAACCCAAAATTTCCAAATTACATCCAACAATTTCTTAGATCCATACCAATCAAGCAAGAGTTCAACCTACACACATAGAGATTCATCATCCTTACACCTTTCTTAACCCATACAACACTCGTTCAACCTAAAATCAAGGGTTACAAATTTCAAGAGTGTTCAAAGCTTTGAGTTGGAGGTCAATTGAGATGACGAAAAGAACAGAATCATTATCTACTGTTAGGGAGACGAAGAAGAATAAAAGTAAGGTATTGGGTTCTATTGAGAAGAAATCAATTGAGGAAAGTTCAAGTTCTAGTATGCAGAAAAAGGGTAAAACAGGTCAAGAGAATAGATCCTTCTCCCTAAATGTTCTTATTTTATGCCCTTGGGAGACATCATTTTTGGTGTTTATTCGACTATTTAGATAGACTTTTGGTGTTAATATGCAATAAATCGATTTTCCTCTTCTAACTCTAGTATTTTTCATTTATTAAACTTTTGCGCGTAATATTGTTCTTTTTAGTGAAAAGTTTGTAGGTTTTGAATACTAGCTAGAAGAGGAATCCAAGGATAAAGTCAAAGATCGTGTAATGGAGTCAAAGCAAGAAGAAATATCCGAAAGAATTGATAATTTCAAGCTGTAAATCTAGAAAGTTGATAAAGATTGCTGATTTCGAGCCATCTAAGAGTGGATTTAGCCTCTGACTTGTGAAGATAATTTGTTCTCCATTGAGTTACGGAAATTTAGCAACTGGAATTGGGTCAATCCGAGTTGAAACGAGCCGGTTAGAGCTGATTTAGTGAAGTTAGTGCAGCAGTTACGGGATTTGGGCTTAATTAATGGACTTGAGATTTTCTAATTTCATTTAATCCTTAAGAAAAGCCCTAGTCCGAATTTTATAGTATAAATAGGCTTTAGACTCTTATTTTTAATACACCATTCATACATAATTCATATATAATTCATACGCTTAGAAGTCAGAACACTAGAGAAGAAGCTAGAGCAAGGAAGAGAAGAAGCCAAGAGTTAGAGACTGTCTATATCTCCAATTCTCAGCCAATTCAACTCCGTATTAGGTTCTTTTATTTTATTCTGTAAAACAATTATGAATTCACTTTATTTTAATTTCTTAGTTTTTCGTACTAGTATGAGCTAAACTTATAAAGTGCTTGAGAACGCATAATTGGTTAATCCTAATTTGATTTCGTTTCATGTGTTTGGATTTGGGATTATTATAATTGAAATCAAATTGGGTAAACTGTAATTTCATTAATTTTCTTTTATCTACTATCATTGACGTAATTAACCAATCATAGGACTTAGTATCTAGGCTATTCCATATAGTGGCGTATGGATCACCTTGACGGGGGGTTTAGATACAAACCTAATTAATGAATGTAGGATAAAAATTATAGACTTTGACGAGTTTAATTAATCCTATGGCTAATTGGGTATAAATAGACTTAATCAGTTTAAGGTGGACTATAATCACCCTGACGGGGTTTGTAGCACCTAAGAGTAGCTCCTTAGTCCACCCTGACGGGGGTAAGGAGCTCCTTAGTCCACCCTGACGGGGGTAAGGAGAATTCCGAATCCCGACCATTACATAATTACAGATTTGTCCCTTAAACATTACATGAAATGAATGATAATTAGGTTAAATCCTTGCGTCTCTCAAGTACTGCCTTTCATACCTTGCGTTAACCACTTTATTTTCTCGCGTCTAGTTTAATAGTTGCATTAATTTAGTATTTTAATTTATTGTCTTAGTTATAGAGAACCAAAACAAACACTCGTATAATCATTTACTTGCTTTTACGTGCAATTAATCACTATCTGGTAAGCATTAGAGTCAACCAATCTGTCCTTGAGAACGAATCTGTATTATCACATATATTACTTGGGACAATTGTACACTTGCAGTTGTGGTTCTCTTATCCTTATTGGCATTATTTTTAGAACACACAAAGGACCACCACTTCCCCACATCATTATAAAAAATATTCAACCACCGAATTCAAATCAAAACACCTAGAATCCAAAAATCAAAACCCAAAATTTCCAAATTACATCCAACAATTTATTAGATCCATACAATTCAAGAAAGAGTTCATCCTACCCACATAGAGATTCATCATTCTTACACCTTTCTTAACCCAAACAACACTTGTTCAACCTAAAATCAAGGCTTACAAATTTCAAGAGTGTTCAAAGCTTTGAGTTGGAGGTCAATTGAGATGACGAAAAGAACAGAAACATTATCTACTGTTAGGGAGATGAAGAAGAATAAAAGTAAGGTATTGGGTTCTATTGAGTAGAAATCAATTGAGAAAATTTCAAGTTCTAGTATGCAGAAAAAGGGTAAAACAGGTCAAGAGAATAGAGGAAAGCTAGCTTTGGTAAATTCAAAGAAAAAAGATTACAAGTTTCAAGGAGAAGACACCACAACCTCTACAAATTGAGAGTCCTATACCCAAGGAAGATGAAGCTTCAAAGGCCTTGTTAGCTTCTGCAAAGAAACACTTAACAGACTTGCCCTTTTCTTATGAGAGAGTATTCGAAAAAGAAGTTGGAGAAGGTGAGTACAAGAGATATTTAGAGATGGGATATAGATTGGGCTGGTCTACATTCATGTTGCGAAGATCAAATTTATGTTTAGAGTTAGTTTATGATTTTTATTTAGGCCTCTTTAGCCGAGATAGTGAAGGTCGTGTTCCAGTTAGAGGCAAGTTAGTTCCTTTTACAGTTGAAGAAATTCGAAACCACTTCCAGTTCAAGAAATTTGTGGGGCCACGTAAGTATAGAGAAGCGGTGGAAAATATCAAGACTTTAGATTGGAATCAACTTTTTGAGCATGTTTTAGATAAAGAAAAAGTGCAATCACATAAGGGAGAATTGAAAGCACCTTGTCCTTACAAATATATTCAAGCAAATACAAGAGTTTGGCACACTTTTCTTACACCAAACGCCTTTAGAAACACGAGAACTTCAGATGTGAATAAGAAAAACGCAATCTTTTTGAATTGTATTTTAAGAGGGGAAGAAGTAGATGTGGCACGGTTGATCTATAAGGAGGTGGTGCAATTTTAGGTCTCTCCTACTTCGTTATTTAATTTGAAATATCCTACTATGATCACGTGCCTTGTTCGAAAAGCGAATGTGATTCCGGATGAAGAAGAGAAACTAGTGTATAAGATGATCAATAATATTGACACTTGGATCAAGACAATTTTGAAAGGAGCGGGAATTACGAAACTCAAAAAAGATGAAGAGGATCATATTTGGAGAGAAAGGGTAGATAAGTGATTAAATAAAGTTGAAGCATCTCAAACTTTATTAGCCGAAGATGTGGCACAAATCATAGCTAATCGGGTGCACATCATGACACTCCTTGAGCAACTAAAATGGATCCAGTAAATCCTATCTTGGATGTCAATAATGCGAGGCAATAGTCTCGAGAGTATGTTCTCTTTATTCCTTACCATTCCTGTATATGCTTTATTTTCTTATTATAATTTCGGTTTAGAGTCTTTTTCGAGTCGTGGGGACACGCCTCATTTTTGAGTTGGGGGTGTGGGGATTCGTTGTCTCTAATCTCCATTTTTATGTGATTTATCTATTTTTGGTAGAAATTAAAATTCTTGATACATGGGAATTAGATGTAGAGTGTGTTTAATAGCTTGAAAGCATAAGCTTGGTAAGTTGGTGATAAAAAGTAATATGTTTATGAGTTGTTTTATTTTGTATGCTTTGAGTATGAACATGAAACACACACTGATAGTAAATAAAAGATTAGTAAGCAATGCGATAGAAGTATGTTTGATCTTAGGGCGCCTTGAGGGGTGTGTAGGTCGTGAGATCCGATCTAGTTGATAAATTCATTTGATGAACGTGCTAAGGGTAAGATAATAACGAAATTGCATAGTTTAGAAAGTGATTAAGGCGGTTCTTTGATAAGCCCCTTGTTGCCTTTTAGCTTGTTGTCCATTTATTATATTTTATATCCTTCTCAGCCCCTTCTAGCCTTTCTAAAGCCTTTTTATTAGACATGTTATAAGACATATCCCTTTAGATTTTAGGACTTTTCCATATGACCCGCACTCGAATCGCGATGCATAGACAATTGTTTTAGAGCTTGAGTTTGGGGTGGTGGGTCCACCATTATGGGAATTGTTATTGGGTTGGGAATTTTTTAGCTTATTAATTGTGCTCTGTTTTGTATTTTGATGATGATTCACAAGTTTATTACATTATAACCCTTTGCCGGGGACTGGGGTTAAAGTAAATGAAAAAAGTAATGAAAAGAAAAGAGAATATGTGAAAAAAATAGAATGACATCTCACATCAAAAAGAGAATCATAGCTATACAAAAGGAAAAAAATTGATATGAAAAGAATATATATTTGGACCGGTATAAATTTTAATGTGAACATCTTTATGCTTTGGTATTGGGTTATTGGGGATGCTAATTAGTGAATCAAAATCATTGGGTTGAGTGAGAATATTTTACGAGAGTAACTCAAGCTCTAGGGCGATTCGTTGATGGCTAGTGAGGAGAGAGCCAAAAGCCCACTCTAAATTATCCATATATACTTATCATACCACTAAGCAAACATTACAACCTTAAAGACCTTATGATTATTTTCTATGTAATCTAGAAGTGATTGAGCCGTTAGAGAGTAGTTAGATGGATATTTGGATACTGGTGAAGTTCGATGAACAATTTATAGCCTCCATGGTAAACTGAGTAATAAACCTCTCCTTCTTGCATTGCGAAGCTAATCTGATCTTAAATTTGAGTCGTGTTGATCGTGAGTTTGACAAGTGTACATGTAATCTAGTTTGTAAATATTATTACATGAAATTTTTCAAGTAGTTGCTTTGAGTTTATTTTATATATTCTGCTATCTTCTTTTCACCATGCTTAACTGACTTAGGTGTGTATTTAGAGACTTCCCTTTGTTTTTTATCTTTATTATATTGGGACAATACAATTTTGAGTTGGGGGTCTTGATGTCTCCCTATTTGTGATATAATAATCTAGGGTAAAGACATCATTTTAGGTGTATTTGGTCAATTAATTATATATTTTTATTCATATTTCGATATTTTCCTATTTCTTGTCTTGATTTGATGAATTATTATATTTAGAGCATATTTGGTTTAATTTGTGTGTTAATGTGAAACTTTAAAGATATATGGAAATTAATTAGATGTCAAATCAATTCTAAAGAGATGAAGGAAAGAAGATATAGATGTAAATTGAGATAAAAGGAAGTAGAGATAAAATAGGAAAGGAAAAGCGGCCAAGTAGATTTAAAATTCTGCAGCCACGTTCACTAACGTGAATATAACTTAAAATCGGCTGCGAATTTAGCAGAGCAATCGGCTTCACGTATAAGATAAAGATATATTTTTATTTAATAAATTATAATTAAATCATATATATTGGCCTATATTGTTGTTATTTGTGAATTGTAACGTATTTTACCACCCAACATAAACAAATATAAGTGTAGACCAATTGTAAAATCTCAGCATAAAGTAACACTATACAACTCTATCAATAATATTTGACAAAGTGATATTATCTTGTCTCTATATTAGATTAACGTTTTTGGCCAATCCCACCATTATGAAGATGCCAAAATTTGTGAACCTTATTTAATGATCGATGGAAATTAAAATACGTAATTTTAATGGACCACAACACCCTACCACAATAACAAGCATGAGTAATAATTAATTTTCAATAAAATTTATATACTACTACAAAACATATAATTCATCATTACTATAATTACTAAAACAAACCTCTAAACTATTAAAAATACTTTTGTAATACAATCAAATTGTTTGTGATTCCAGTTTCTACTCAAACAAACCTTCAAATTACACATTGTAACCTCTTTAATTTGCATGACAAGATTTGGAATGACCTCTCACATACATTATAATATTTTCTCTTCAAAATTAGATTTACTAGATAAACTTTTCATCCTTCTCTTCTACAACGCAATATAGATAACACCATGACAACAAGCTGTAAAGTTTAGCCAGTAATTTGATTTACGTTAACAAACATTGAAGAAACTTCAAACTTATTTTCCAAGTATTTGTAATAAGAAGGAAACACACGCGTATACAGACATTTCCCTCAAAGTCTAAGTGCAAAACTACCCTCAAAGAACAAATTATCTCCTCTCTATAGCACAACCCAAAATAATACACCTAGGATCATTAAGAATTCTACATTCAGGCCATCTAATATTAATTTAAAATCTAATAATACATGCCTATTCCACTAGAAAACTATGCTTTGGTACAACATTACCATTCATACCACCTTATACGATCGACTAACCTAATATTTATCTTACCAACCATATAATTTTTACTCGTTTATCTCAAGCCATAACACATAATCCTATGCTATCATCAAGACATATACTACCACAAACTTAACTTATGAAATATAAATTAATAAGACAAATACATCTATTTTGAAAAATAAAATTGGATAACATACTGTACTATGGTATTAATAAGAATGATACTAGACCTAGAATAACAACCCTTGAAGAATTTCCAGTCCAATTAGCATACTCACCATATTTTAGTTATTAATCCATTTTCCTACATGGTTCTAATGAATATATAAGATATACTTCTACTCTTAGATATATAGAACGAAATTAAAGCCAAAGAGATCATTTATAAGCCTATGTTTCATACTGCAACACTTAAGGCTTGATTACAACACCTTCGGGCTATACAAATGAGTAATATAAAGAAACCAGGGTGTTATTATGCTTCTTAAGAAATAATTTACACGTTTCAAATACCTGCACCAAGTTTACCTAATCATATAGCCTCAAAAGTTGCCTGCCATTGATCAGAGACACGATACACAATATGTATAAAACCACTATTTAATCTTGTATCTGCGTTAACTACCTTGATTATTGGTCAACTAGGAACGCGCTTTATAAATTCCAAACAATTATATTATTGACATGACGGTTATCTAATAGTTTCTAAACAATACATTTAATTTTTAAAGACAGTTGTGGTAACTTATTCATCTTTATTTTAACATTGCAGAATCTTAAGATATTATTACATTTTTATTCTTGTCTAGATTATAATTGGGGGGATCAATCATAAAAAACTAAAAACTTGAGAATCGAATTGTCATCTTGATTCAGACTCCTAAAGATGCCAACACCTTGTTCATTTTACATGTTTACATTTAAATTTTCCTAATAGATGAAAGGAGTTAATCCAAATGTGAAGTGCTTCCATATTGACACAATATCTGGAGGAATTTCCATATCATTCTATAGTCTATTTTGGAGGATGTAGTTTCTAAGACAATACATAATAAAACTCATAAACCTATGATTCATTAATAAGATATCGGAATTTACTTGGTACAAGACTCCTTGGTATTTCTTAGATGATTTCAAAACCCCTATATATAAATTTGACTCAAGAATTTTGTACTTAACAAGCCAAAAAAACATTTTTAGTTATTCGTTTTGAGCATTTCAACTAATGAAATGTTGTTTACTTATATTTGTTTTCAATATCGTATATTTTTTTACTTAAAAGAGTAAGTTAGTCTCGTTTCGCATATGAACTTGTGGTTTCTCATCTGTTTATCGAGCCTTTTTATGGTTTATCTATATTTCTAAATACTTGCTGTTAGTGTAGATCTAAACTGATAAGTGAGTTTTAGGGGTCGCATTACTCTATCTACTCTATCGGTTATACCGATAATATAATTCTCTCTATCAGTAATGGTATGCATTTTTATTATCGTGTTTTTATTATAAAGATGTTCGATTGTTCCCTAGGGTGTGTAAAAATAATGGACTATAATGATAATTTTTAATTTTTGTAGTTCCTTACATCGTATGTCACATAAAATAAAGTTTTATTGACATATTTCATGTTCCACTTCATTTAGATCATGATGTGATATAATTTCCTCGAATGTGTCATGTTATCCTTGAAAAGGCTCCTATTTACCTATTTAATGACTCTTCAAGCACACCTGGAGATAAGTTATTAAAGGTGAGAGTTTATTGTACCTTTCCGACACCTTTTTATAGAAGGGTTGCTTACAAAGTTATTACAATTATTCACTGGGACTTTTATCGTATTGAACCATTGGATTCATTTTTACGTGTAACTAAAATTTTGTATCCTTAATTCATATCCTATATTATTGAATACCTTCAAATATCATATATCATATTCTTTATGGTTTCAAATCCTCTACCCTCACAATTTCACAATATAACGACTTGTTTCCAATAAAAACTCCATGCTAACAAAGAGTTAGCTACTTTTTTCCCAAATTATCATTTTTCATTCCTATGGAATTGCCATATAAGTATAGTTCATCTTCTAACTAGGTCGCTTTGGATAAATAACGTAATACTTTATTGACTCGTCGATCTAATATTTATGCGATGTTCAAGTACTACCTAGGCCTCTCACGGATTGAGGAGATGCATATATCCCTTATTATTAAAAAAATTATCGACTTTTCCAGTCCATGGGGAAAAGCAAATCATGTTTAAGTTTTAAAATTTATTTTGTTTTTTTAATTTGGAGAGGCATATGTGATTCTCTTTGTCTCAGACTAGTCGATATGTTGAATCTTTTTTGTGGGCCTTAAAAAACTTTCAGTATTTATGTAGATGAATTGTAAGAAATAAATAATTTTACAATATTTAGAAATTTCTTATGCAAACATAAAAGTTCAGAATATAATTGTGTTCTCTCATCGTACATGTATTTTATGGTTGTACAAAATTAAACTTTAAAGTTAATAATACCAATATATATAAATAAATTTATACCAATGTGTGGGAATTTCCTTAGAAGTTGGAGTCAATGCATAACATAAATAGATGCAAATACACGTAATGTTTAACAAATATAATATTACATGTTTCGAATCGGTAACGAATTTCATCTAAATTTGGAAGGTTGTAAATTTATTTAGTGTTTCAATATTTTTTCCCAACAAATTTACCATATTATGTTCGTTAAAACTGTTAAAAAAGTTTATATGTATGAACATTGCGTATATAAATAGCACATTGCATAAGAAGTATTACACCCACAAATATAATAATCATATTAAGAAGAAAGAAACGTGAGAAAATATGTCAAATATTACAACAATCACTTTGTGCATAGTTCTTATTGCTTTTGTAATAAGCCAGGAGGTCAGAGCTGATTGCAGGAGTGAATGCGATGAAGTGTGCAAAAATGGCGGAGGCGGAAAGACCTTTTGTGATGTTCTCTGTTTTGGTAAATGTGCAGGAGCATTTGACCGTAAGTTTTCGCTTATCTCTCTCTTCTATAATGCATTGTATTATATTCTGTTTTATATGGATACGTACATTTACGGATGTGGTAGTTATTCATATTACTTTTGCATTGTTATTATATATATATATATATATATATATATATATATATATATATATATATATATATATATATATATATATATATATATATATATATATATACACACACATATATATGGATCGATTCGCATATAATACAGGTATGTGCTTCACTTGATATTATGATAAAAAAAATTATTGTCATTTATGAAAATGTGTTTTTTTCTTTACAAAATTTTATCTTAAAGTTTCACTTTCAAAAACTTTTCGAAAAAATTTAATACATGCAACTAAATTTATTTATCGTATTTATCATTTTCCTTTATTGCATGTATCTTCTTAATTGCCCAACAACTCTAATGTCACAACTAATTTATTCTTGGTTAATTAAAATGATTATAGAAATCATATCACGTGTCAATTATATAATACCAAGCCTAAAAAGGTTCGTTCTTATGAAAGAAAACAAATCTTATCACAGAAAAAAGACTCGTCTTGGGATGATTAACCATGAAAAAAATAACTTTTACACTATGTTTGTATCTATTGGCAAATAAATTACTAATGAATTAACTATATACCATTCATTTTTTCTTATTACTTATAATATATTTATATTTTTGTGTGAAGTGGTTCCTATCTTCGGTTGGGATACTATGAGCATTCAAGTAACACCAGAAATGGGATCGAAGTTACGTGCATTTCAAAATAAGAGTGGTAAAGAGATGACACCTGAAATGCGAGTTGAGTTAGAAGAAATTATTAAACATATGAAGGAGAAACATACAATTTCAACATCCACACCCCTACCAATGAAAACACCAGTAGTAGAATTAGTGCCATTTGATAAGGTTCATGTATAATATGGGTGCAATAACTTTCTTAAAAAAATTATGCCATACCAATCTCACCAAAAATTCAAAAAAACAAAAAAAATTAGGCAGTGTAAAGTTTACAAATTGTATTGAACTAAAACAATTTATGAAACTCTAAGATGCAATATGAACCCTCTATACAAAGCGTACAAATTGTTTTTCCAACATTAGACATGGTTTTCATTGTATTCTCTTCCTTCTATAATATTCCACAAATTGTTGGTTTTATCATTATTTTTCTTTCTAACGGAAAAATTTATATAATATTTTGTGTACAAAATACATCAAGATATTTTAAAATAAATACTTAAAATATATAAAGTTGTAAAAAAAAAATACAACTCATATCTTGAATGAGTTAACATGAAGTAAGGGAATCCACATCTAGGATTTGACATACAATTTTGAGATCTATTTTTGAACATAGAGCTGGAAAAATCAATAAATACACCCTAACCCAAAATCTTGAGAAAGATTTTAACAAGAAGGTTGCAAGAATCCTTGGCACCAAGACTTCATATTCAGCCATTTGACACCTTTACACTATGTTTGTAGATATTGTCAAATAAGTTACTCAAAAAGTAGTTAGATACCATTCATTTGTTTACTTTTAATATATTTATAAATAATGAAGTTGCACAAATTGAAAATTATACATGTTTATAGTACTTCATATTACTTATAATATTTTTGTGTGAATTTGTTCCTATCTTCAGTTGGGATACTATGAGAAATCGAGTACCACCTAAAATAAGATATAAGATACGTGCACTTAAAAATATTTGTGGTCAAGAAATGACACCTGAAATGCCAGTTAGGTTAGAAGAAATTATAAATATTAGAGAAAATTCCATTTTTAGGCCATTATCTATGGCCTAAAAGCATTTTTAGGCCAAATGTTTCAAAAGTCACATTTTTAGGCCAAATGTATTCAAAATGCCAATTTTTAGGTCATTTCACTAATTTCATAAGATATTTCATAGATTGAAGGATAATTTAGGCGTTTTAGGTAGAGTTCTTAGTTTGTGATGCGGTAAATAAACATATAGTTTATTTGAAATGCCTATATTGTCATTAGAATCAATGAAATATCTCACGAAATTAGTGAAATGGCCTAAAAATGGATGTTATGAATACGTTTGGCCTAAAATGTGAATTTTGAAACGTTTGGCCTAAAAACTTTTTTAGGTCATAGGTAATGGCCTAAAAATGGAATTTGCTCTAAACATTATAAGTAGAAACACACACCTTTATCATTATTGTCATTACCATCCCTACCAATGGAGACATTTTTTGTAGAATTAGCGGAATCTAATAATGTCTTTGTATGAGATGAGTGAAGTCATTTTTTTTGGAACTTGTTCTTGGATTATTAATCTTTTATATATAACTTCATGGCTATCTTGTTTTAAAGTATATTGCTGACATTTTTGGTTTTCCCATAAATCCCACATCATTGGAGGATGGATTTTCTATTAGGTTTATTTTAAAATCCTTTATTACCTCTAAAAGATTTAAACACATGGTATTAAGGATCTTATGGCTTTAACCCCCCACACGTGCCACCAAAACCACCACTTGTCCGACCCCGACGACTTGCGTAGTGTGGTCGTCATTTGTGGGGAGACTTGTGAAATGTGAAAATAAATAACTTTTCACTTCCAAGAATGGTTGGGTGAGTTATTTATGCAATTTTTGTGAAGGGTTCAAAACATATTCTAGAATGATTGCACAACATATTTTTTGACCAAAATTATTCTGATTTCCTTGACCCTTGTTGTAGTTCCATAAGTTAATGACTTATCCACATGTTTTTGTAACGGGTTGATGAAGGTTGTGATTCTGTAATGTTCTAAAGTCTGATTTTCTGAGCTTGACTCATTTCATATCTATATAAAGCCCCTTCCAAGATTATTTGAGACACTTTGGATCCACATCTCTCTCTTTTTTCGAAACAATCTCTTGTTTTTAAAGGTTTTTTTGTTAGTTTGAGGAA
Organism: Nemophila menziesii; assembly: GCA_029959085.1. NCBI lineage: Eukaryota > Viridiplantae > Streptophyta > Magnoliopsida > Boraginales > Hydrophyllaceae > Nemophila > Nemophila menziesii. Next base: position 41,800,065 of record JARWIR010000003.1, on the reverse strand, counting down.
TACTCGGACCCTAATTTAAAGAGTGCAATGAGAATTTGTGAGTAGTAGTCATATATTTGGAAATGACTGGTGAACACTATTTAACACCCTAGCTATATTGCAAATTGTTTTTATGGCGGTGGTTCTCCACACTACTACAAATCATGTGTTTTTACAATTGTATTTTGAAACTTAGTTTAGTCTTTTTATATTTAAGTTCTTACACTATTTTTGAAAAATTAAAACGATTTATTACTATTCAAATAAGGGTTGTTTTTGGAACCAACATAAAAAATCTCCCAGATTTGTCAAAACTCGAACACTCGACGGTTCAAATTATACGTTGGTCACAAAAACTGTAAAACTTTTTTGATTTACGTGAGATTGACCATGTTATTATTAAAATTCCTCCCATTTTAGATCCTTCTATGAAAAGTTAAATAATAGTTATTCTGAATGTCAAAATAATAATAGGTTTCTTAAGGGAACCATTATGAACCATATAAGATTTAATGTTTGACTTGTTCGTTAATGAACAATCTGCTAAGTCGATTTGGTAGACTCTTGTCACGATGTATGGAGTCGATGATGATGTCATGAAAAAAATACGTGACTAGTAACTCAATAAAGTTCATTATTAACGACATAATCCTATCATGGATTACGTTCACGAGTACAAGAATATATTTGGTGCGGTCATAACTAAAGGAATGATGATGTGTTAGTTTTGTATGGTCATATGTCTCCTAGAATAATTACAAAAATCATTTTAAATTTGAAAATAAGAACATGAATCTTTATGAACTTATCGATCATATGCCTATTGCGGAACATTAATAACAAGATTTTGTTGAACCAATTCGTACATATTTTGTGCACTGCTCCCTTTGTATCCCTCGTGATTAGGATTGTATTAATTAAGGGGTCTTTATTTTTTAAGGCATAAGAGTCATGTAATATACTCATAAATGTCTACTAGTTAACTAGCTGGTTAGAAGCCAACTATGTAGTGTAAAAAGACCAAAGCATCCACTCTACACCCTTTATATCTTTAACACAAGAAAAGCATAGTAGTGTTTTTTCAACCCGATTCTCTTCTCTCTGTTAATAAACTCTTCTACTCTATCTTCTCTCTTCTCCCTCTAGATCTCTCTCTTCTCTCGTATTAGAACAAAAAATAAAAAGAAATCTATTCACACTCAGGTCTCACCTTCTCATAAATCCGCTCTCTGGCACATGAAAATCGTCGCCTATCACACTCAGGTTTTACCTTCGCACCAAGCCGCTCTCCTGCACAAGAAAACCGCCGCTTCTTCACACTCAGGTCTCACCTCCGCACCAAGCCGTTGTCCTGCACAAGAATTCCGCCGCAACTCGTGGACCATTCGCCACCTTCATCAAGCCGGCTTGGCAAAGAACCCAGATTAAGGTAAAAAAATTGAATTATTTTTAACCTAATGTCATCACTTTTTGTGTGAGTTTTGTGGGTCTTATACTGTATATTTTGATTGTTTTGTAGTAAAGAGATTGTTTGAATGGCCATTTGTTTCTGAATCGTGAGAGTGAAGAGATTTTATTTTTGTTTTTTGTTCCAATGGGAGTGTGAAGATATTTTTTTTGTTCCAATGCAATTGTGAGTTTTGTTTTTCCGGTTTTATCATATTTCATTGTTTTAATTGAACATCACAAGAAATGTTTCATTATTTTGCAGTACATATCCGTTTGGCACAACTACTGGAGATCTAAGAAGGTAAACCCACCTAGGTACCGCCTGATGTCTTCAAATTGGCTATGTACCCACCTAGTCACACACCCTGCTATGTTCGAATTAGGTGCGTACTCACCTGGGTACACATACTTGTTGTCTTCGAATTGGATTCGTACCTACCTGGGTAAAAAACCATCACAGTTATAATTTTCAAGTGAAGACAAAATCGACTAATTAGGCTCGTGGACCATTTTCCATCATCATCAAGCCGGCCTGGCGATGAACCCAGATTAAGGTATGATTTTCTTTTTGCTTTTTGTAACACTGCGAGTGCAAAGAGATGTGTTTTAGGTTTATCATGTTTCATTTTTTTTAACATAAAATAAATGTTTTAATGTTTTTCAACGTTTACTTTTTTGTTATGAAAATAGTTATTGCGTACGTACCTAAGTGGTTATAGTTCTACTTGGGTATCAACTAATTTGTAACTAGCTTAATTTTTCTTTATATTACGTTTCTAAAGAGGGCTCGAGCTAATTCAGTTGTTATATTTGCAGTTTGTTGGTGGATTAGGTCTTTCATGGCAGCTTCCTTTTGGAATTCTTGTTCCTCTTTACTTCTACTCGACCTATAGTTTGAATTGGGTACATACCCAGTTGGGTATATGTCAAACATAGACATGGATCTTGACATATACATAAACCAATTGGGTTTATACCCAAATACTAGTAGGGACCTATAATGCAATTTTATAAAAAATGACTTTATAACAATAATAAAACAGGAATAGGTACTTACCCAACTGAAAAATAAGTACGTACCTTGATAAAATTATAACTTATGCAAGTATTTCAGTAAGAGCACACTAACATGGGTACGTACTTAGATATAATAGTATACGTGTTGTAGAATGAATTGAAGTTAACAGTTATTGGGTACGTACCCAACATGTTAATTTACAAAAAAAAGGTACGGACATTAATTAGGTACGTACCGACAAGTTAATTAGAATAATAAAATAAATAAATAAATAAACAAAACTCTATCACTTTCTCTTTCTAATAAAAAAAAGTATAAAAGTAAAATGGATGAACCAAAAATAAATAAAAATCAAGATTTTAATAAAAAAGAACTTATAATTAAGCTTTAAAAAGTATTATATAGGTAATTCATGCCTTTACTGGTATATTCCTCATCATGATTTAATCACGAGGTGTGCGGGGTTGCTTTTCTTATTCCAAGTATATGAAGTGAATAAAAAAGTTAAATTCTTTTAAATATATACAGTTTTTAAACTAATAAAGAAACAAAATTGTAAATTTGTGGTCATCTGCCCATACAAAAAATGTTGAATTACAAGTAGTAGTTGATTTGTGTGGCTTTAGTTAAAATCTGTTATGAATTATGAATAAATGAATATTCTCTATAAAATTAAATATTTGCAATTAATTGAAAATAATTTGTAAATAAGCATGTTTTTTCCAAAACATAAATGAAAAACAGTATATGATAAAAACGTAGAAGAAAAAATGGTACTCATCCGTAATTATTTTAAAATGAAGCACAAAAAAATAGACAGATATTTTTTTTTTTTTTGGGTTTAGGTATATAGTTATATTAAAAAAAGGAGGAAAATGTACATTATACAAAAAGTCATCGACCTAGGTCCGAAAGTTTTTAAAGTAGCAACAAGGTTATACACTAGCAACAAGGTTTTGCGCTAACAACTATCTCATACTATTACATGTCAAACATCCACTATCATCCAAGAAGGCATGATGAGTAAACAAAGAGAATCGTATGGAATAAGTGCACCACTTAATCTTCTTGAAAACTGTTTCTTGAGAAGATGGATTGCCTCTCATGGCAAGACTATTTCTTAACCTCCGTATGCAATAAATAGTAGCTCCAAAAGCTATCCTCCAAACCTTTCTTCTCCAATTCTCACGAGTTTTGAACTTCTTTAACCACTATAATACACTCAAAAAGTGTTCACCTCCTTAACGATTCACAACCACTTCTTAATCTCATCCCAAATAGCTCTAGCATAAGCACATTCAAAATAAAGTTGTTTATTCGACTCAAAATCCTCACCACATAATGAACAAAGTGGATCCAGTTCTAAGTAGGTCATACGATCTTTCATCCTGAGTCTCTCTTTTAGTTCCATCCAAACAATGACATGTTTAGGAGTAATACAAGAGTCCCAATAATATCAGCCCAAGGGTTCACATATAATCGTCGGCAAAACAAGTCATAAAGTTTCTTATATAAAGTATAAAAATCATCACTAGATACCTCATGAGCCAATATACACTCTCTACCATCCACCCCAAGAGACCCTCTAATCACCTCCTTAAGCTCCCAAATGTTCTTTAGTAGTGGAGAATCCAACTTTCTCGGCTTCCACTCCCAAAAATTTACATTATGAAGATATTCCCCATCGATCCATTTGATCCAAAGAGAATGTTTTTTCTCAACAATCTTCCAAAGCATCTTAATTAACAATGCTTTGTTCCAAACACCAATATCATTCAACCCAAGACCACCCTCTTCTCAGAACACACATTTTACTCCATTTGATATGCGGCGACTTCGTATCTCAATAAAAATTCCTACAAATGCTTATGACTTGATCTTGAACACCAACCGGAACCGAAAATAAAAGTGAACCAAAAGCAAATAAACCTTTAAAGAACCGATCTAATAAGTTCCATCTTCAAGCGAAAGAAAGGGATCTTGCATTCCAAGATCTTACATACCCCTCTAGTTTGTCAAAATAAGGTTTGTAATCTCTTGAAAGCAAAACTGAAGCACCAAGTGGTACTCCCAAATATCGAAAAGGCATCTCTCATTTATCCAAGCGTGTACTTTATAAGATATTACCTAGCTCTTCAACTTTGACCCCCACATAACATATATTCAATTTTGTCACATTCAAATGAAGACCCTAACACTCTCCAAAAATCTTCAAGATATCCATGAAAATCTTGACGGACACATGATCTCCTTTTGAGAAAATAATTAAATCATCGGCGAAGGCAAGATGAGTAATATTCACTTTCTCACACTTGGGATGATACTTGAAACCTTGATTCGTATTTATCTTCAAAAGTCTCGAAAGATATTCAAGACAAAGGATAGAGATATAAGGTGAGAGTGAATCACCTTGTCTTAAGCTTTTCTCACCCTTGAAAACCCCATGAACCTCACCATTAATTGCCACCGAATAGTAAGTATAGTGAAACAAGACATGATCCAATTAACAAAGTTTTTCGGAAAGTTTAATCCCTTAAGCACTTCAATAAGAAAATCTCAATAAATAGAATCATAAGCTTTACACAAGTCAATTTTAAGTCTAAACCTCGAAGAGCTACTATTATTGTTATAACCCATCAATGATTCTTGCATAAGATAATATTTTTGGCCACCGATCTAACAAAAACAGACACATTTTGAGTCTTATCAACAAGTTCATCCAAGACCAATTTTACCTGATCCACGAGCCTTGTAAATTACGTCACAACAAGAAATGGTTCGATAGGCATCAACCTTAATCAGATCATATTTCTTCGAAATTAAAGCAATAATAGTAGCATTATGTTGTTTCAGTACAAAATCGGAAATGAAAAGTTCATGCACCGCTTGAACAACTTCTACACCGATGAGATCCCACGATTGCTTCAAGAAAATTGATGAATACCCGTCATGGCCAGGAGCTTTATCATTTTCAATTTGAAAAATAGCCTACTTAATCTCAACATCGGAAACATCTTTACACATATCCACACCTTGTTCTTGCGGAATAATCTTGCCCCAATTAAAAACCTCATGAGTAATATTGCAAGTAATATTCTTCGTACCCAACAAGGCCTTGTAATGATCAATAATTTCTTTATAAACTTGGTCACCCAAAGTAGCCACATCACCATTACGACGTAAAATATTAGCAATAAATCTACGCCTTTTTTACTCTTAATGATACCATGAAAAGATTGGAGCATCTATCACTCTTAAGTGTTTACCCAAGCTTAGATTTTTTTGAATAAAACTAATCTCGGCCTTATCAATAAATCTCGCCTTTTCATGAATCCCAAGTATCTCATCGAAGTTAACATCATTACGCAACTTTTGTTGGAAACTAACCCCGGTTACTTCAAACTCTTATCTCGCCTTCTTATCTCTCTCAGAAATATGTGAATAATACTTCTTATCAAGCTTCCTCAGATCAAACTTCAAAGCTCATAATTATTGACACAAAATATATTGCTTCTTACCAGAAGTGAGACTTCTATTCCATCAGTTTTCTACCACTTGATTATAGTCCTTGTGTTCCACCCACATGTTAAATAATATAAAGGGAGTTACTCTCTTAACATTTTCTAAAAAAAGTGACACAATACAAGGTGAGTGATTGGAAACACTAGAATTTGATAAAAAATTCGCATGAACATAATGATCTGAAGCTTCAAGTCTTTGATTACCCAATGCACGATCGATACGACTAAGCACGTAATTATTATCCTAAGTAAACATTTTCCCCGAATATTTCACGTCCTCCAAATCAAGACTATTACAAAATATTAGAAATCTCCCAAAGTAACATTTGTACCATTAATTCTATCATTATGAGATAGAAAATTATTGAAATCACTCAAAAGAAGCCACTATAATTGAAGTGCATGAACAATAAGATCCATCCACAAGTCCATTCTCTCTACTTTATCATTTAAACCTTAGATAAAAGAAGTGCAAAGGCTAACAGATGTTACCTTACACACAACTTTACAATGGAGAGCTTGAGGCGTCTTAGCAAGAATCTCAACTTCCACTTTATCCGGGTCCAAAATAACAAGAATCCTCACATGCTCAACAATGTCAAAATTATCCACATGTTTCCACCCTCGAAGTATAATAGTTAAGAAATTCTCCACACTTCTAGAATTACTTTTTGTTTCTGAAATCCCCAAAATATCAATATATTTCCTTCTAATAAGATTAACCACACCTCGCCTCTTATGGGTAGAGCCGAAAACTCTAGTATTCCAAGCTGTAATAATCATCAAGAAGTTATATAGAGTTTCTCCTAATTTTTGCTTCTTATACTAGCGTCATAACTCTCCAATACATTATCTTTTTATGAATATATTCTTTCCTAGCATAAATTTTAATTCACTAACTTTCCTCTTTTCTTTTACTGACAACCAATTCAAATGGCTCATCCAACTTCCCCTTGAATCTCGTACCCAAACCATTACTAACTAATCCACCTGAATATTTTGAAACACCCAAATTACCCGACATGTCCGAATACCCGCATCACCCAAACCACTCGAGAATATATCTAAGTGCCCCTTATCCGGTCTCTTACCAACTTTATCATATTTTGTACTACCTTTTGAATTTCCAAGTGCTTTACAAACTATTTTAGCATTTCTAGCATTCATACGAGCAATACCAAGCAAATTCACTGCATTTATTTCCAAAAAAAGCACCACAACTGTGTTCTTCTCGATTGTCACCTCAAATAAAGCTATCAGGCCTGCTGTCAAGTCCACCTGGTTAACTGCAGGTGCCTGCTGAAGCTGTATTGGTGCTAGAATAGTTGGAGGTGTTGTCACAGACTGGAGCCGGACATATGTTACCGCCTGCTGGAGCTGGACAAGAGCTGATGCGCTCGTGGACTACTGCACTGCAGCGATGGTCGGGAGTTGCTACACTGATAGACTGTGCGGATGGACTACTGAACCAGCTCTCTCCTGGTTTCCAACATGAACAACACATACATTAAGATCAACTCTATTTCCCTTATGATAATTAGATGCAGAAGTAGCTTTATTCATAGAAGCATGAGCTGCAGCTGTAGAATTTCCTGGACCTATAAACACTTCCCCAAAGCCCTCCCCTTCCCTGTATTATCCCTAATTCAATTCAACTCATTCGCATAAAAGCAATTGTTTTTCGAATGTCCAAAAGCTTTACATCTCAATTAACACATGAGTAGATTTTCATATTCCAAAACTAATGTGATTTTTTCCCTGTTATACGACCTAAAATCCACCACATACTTCCTCTTTTGGCTTAAGTCTAACTTAATGAGCACTCTAGCATAGCTTATATCTCCACTCTCAAAGGTTATACGATCAGTATGTATTGTCTTACCCACTTGTGAAGCTACTTTCGCTAACCCATAAAAGCTTCACGCTTATTCCTGAAAATTTCTCATGATAATCCAAGTCGGTATTTTAATTATCTCGAGATTTCCAAAGTCAAATAAATCCAGGATTTAGGTGAGCAAATTGATATGCCCATATGAAAAGAATGGCCCCTTTGTAGGAATACTCTTTCGATCTTTGTCCTTCTCAAACTTAAACACAAGTCAGCCACTAGGATGCCTTCGTACTTTACAATCCACTTTCCACTCCCTAACAATCCTTCTAATATCCTCCATATCCAGCGTTTTCTTCCCCGCAACATAACCAATGAGAGGAAATCCAAACGCTTGCTCAATAGTCAAAACATCACTCTCTAATAGTTGTAACATTTTCCCTTATATAGGCTCAAAGTATTGAAGTTCCATCCCTACCGAAACTTTATGATTATTCAAGAGAACATACTTGTAATCAACTCTCGCACCTTCATCTTTAGTTGAGTGGGATTTTTTTGGGCTCTTTGCATCGGCGACGAGGTTCCCGGTCAAATTCACGGGTCCCTCGATGGTCGTTATACACCCTCCATTAACGCCATTCTTTGATTCACAAGAATCCTTAACTATACACTCCTTAACCTCCTTAGTAACTAAAAAAATTGATTGAGATATTTTATCGAACACTTGGTGAGCAAGTTGTTTTTCCTAAGTTTTCTCCACAATTTGCTTATCAAATCTCTCACAAGTTTTGAAAAATATAGCTTTGGCCTCAGAAGTATCAAAAGCACCAAGATACGCAAATTTAGCACAAAATTTACCAGTAATTTGACCTGGATGCTTCCCCATAGGAGGAGATATACTCGGCCCTACTAAAGGGGTGTTTTCGGCCACCCTGTTTTATCCGGTCTTGCCGGTCCGATGGGAAGTTGTTTCCGGGGAGCTTGTTCATAAATAAGCTTCAAATAAATTGCCTCTACTTCCTCCTCAATAATTGTAGCCAATCTAGGGCTTTGTTTCCCCAAACCTTTCTTTAAAATCACCTTCCTACCCTCTTTGGATGCTCCAAGAAGACCAATAGCCGGTGAGTTATGAGCTAGCGTGAGACTAGTCGTACTCGAGAGTCATCGGGTATTCGGATCTACCCAAGACGTGAGGTTCTTGGGATCCAGTGGCTTCTTGGTAGAGAAGACTTGGTGCGAAAACTTTGTGTCTCCCAGATCTAAATCGACCGATGAAACTATTCAATCTTATTGTGTTTGTGTTTGATTCATTAAGTAGGCGAAAAATTAATATAAAAACCACAATAAGCTAGGCCCTAAACCAAAAATAAAAAATTAAAAAAACAAACCATTTAACCTCTTTCTAAGTTTCTCTTCCTAAATATTAAATTTTAATATTCTAACATAAACAACGGCTTACATTCATATACTACAACATGGAAGTCTTTGGATGTCTCGATATTGCGCCGAACAAGAAAAAACTTTTACAAAAGAAATTGTCGTTTATTGGTGTCTTTATTCTTAATATGATAAACGTTAGGAAGAACTTGCCCATATAATTCCATGATTGAACAATTCATAATACTTTTATCCTAAAGTTCAGTATTCAAAATTGAAGTGATGACCCGACTAAAAATTAAGCTATTAATTAATGTTAGAGAACCAGTTTCATATTCCTCCCCTAGAAAGTTCCCATCATCTCTACTGAAAATGACTATACCTTTTAGACTAATGCCCATCTAATTTTACCTGCAACCGTGACTAATCTCCCAAGTACCAACTAAACCAGTAAAGACATCACATATAAATCTAGTGCAACCCAGCTCACAACTATAAATATAAATAAAGCTTTTAATCAAAAGAAAACAAATAGAAAAATTTATTTCGCGTTTTCAGGCGTTAATCAAGCTTTAACACGTTGCTAAGTTTTCCGGTGTTGTTTTACCTTCGTTTTTATCAAAGAATAATAATATATATAAAGATAGTCAAAAGATTATAAAATTAACCTACCATATTAAGTTCATTGTCGTTACATAAAATAGTGGTTAACTAAAAAAATTACAAATATCCTAATTACCAAACAATGTGTTTAAAAACTCATGTTTGGTAACCCAGTCGACAGCCTTATTTTTACTCCTAACAATAAAAACATAACTAGAATTTAACCACTCGGCAAAACCATAAATATTACACATAATGTTTTTAATCGAATGATATAAAATTGTTTGATATGTAAAATATAGCTTCATAATCATTACAACATTATTCTCTATTAGAACGTTTCCTTTGAGGTACTCAATCGCTATATCGGTAGCTTTCAAGATACTCGCCGCCTCATCTTCCAGAACCGGATCTATTCGAATTTCTCAACTTTTTCCTGATACAAGTTCACTATTAGAGTTTCTTACTAAACATGCAATTAAAACATCTATTTCCGAGAACGTTGTATCACAATTGATTTTATAATGGTTTGGAGGTGGGTTTTTTCATTTATCTTTAAATTTAGCGTGATTACTATTGTAATTAATTAATTGTTTGTTTTCTATGTTATTGTTAGGGTTTTCAATTCCAGTTGTTTCTTTTTCCTTGAAATTAATAGCGTTAAGGTTAGATATTATATAGTATTATTTTCAAATTGATATTGCTTTATCAATTGTAACCATTGGGTCACAACCAATATTATTGTAGATGAAACTATTCTATTTTTCCAAATTTAACATATGATTGTGCATATGAGTTCAAAAATTATATGTTTTTTTTTTAAATTTGTAATCATATTATGTACATGGTTTATTATCCACTAATCCAATCTGTAGGTGGTCTCATTTTCAGTTTTGATATTTTAAAGGGCTGGTAAACCATACGCTCCTTGCCCAAAGGACATATAAAGAGTATATGTTCAACTGTTTCAATATTTTCATTACAAATTTTACATATTTTACTATCACTAAACTTACGATTTACTATATTTTTCTCCGCGTGTAGTAGATTTCTAATAGCCATCCACATAAAATTTCTAATTTTAGGTGGTGTTTCCATTTTCTAAATCATGTTCCATATTCTTTGGGTATTAATAATAGACATGGTTGGATTATTTTGATCTTTAATTAGTTGTTTATTAACCTCTTCAGTTTTTAATTTATGATACGTTTATTTTACTGTGTAAATCTCATTTTTACAGTAGTTAATACACATTTGATCTTCACAATTAAATTTAGGTATAACCATATTTTCTATCTTGTCACTTATATCCTTACCAAATAGGTTGTTTATTATACTGGCTTTCATGTTTTGTTACTATTTATGAGTTGATTTACCCAAATAAAGTCAGAAACATTGGGTTGTTTATTTTGGGTATTATCCTTTTGTGTTTATAAATGTTTATCGTTTTTCCATTTCCTAACTTCCAAGATACATTTTTATTAAACGTGTCTCTTCCTATTATGATACTTTTCCACCCCAAGATGGGGAGTATCCTAATTTAGAATCTAGGAAACTACTTTCCTTTTAGTAGTTTATGTAGGAGAGAGTTTTCTTTATTAGCAATATTTCATGTCTGTTTTTCTAATAAAGCTTTATCCATTAGGTGTAAGTCCCTAAAATCAAGCCCACCTTCATATTTAAAGTAGGTTAAAAGATCTCATTTGGCCTAGTGTGATTCTTTTTTTCTCTTTATCACCTCACCAAAAATGTGCAATGGTGGAGTGTATTTTATGAATTGTATTTTTTAGAAGGATAAATTTTGACATGATTGGGAGGCTTTGGAGAACAATCTTTTTAAGTATATCTTTTCCCTCCCTAAAAGGAAAAGGGTTTTCCAATTCTCAAATTTTTGTAATATTCGATCAGTTATAGAATGTAAGTCTTTAGTTTTTATTACCTCTATCTTTGCGCGATCAACCTCTAAACCAGCACTCGAAACCTTGTGACCCAATACTATACCTTCTCGAACCATAAAATGACACTTCTCCCAATTCAAAACCAAATCATTCTCCTTGCATCGAATCAAAACTCTCTCTAAATTCTGTAAACACTTATCGAAGTCATCACCGAATACAGAGAAATCATCCATAAATTATCAAGGAAGTCATCGATCATATCCCAGAAGATTGTCATCATACATCTTTGAAACGTAGCAGGTGCATTACATAACCCAAATGGCATTCTGCGATATGCAAACGTACCAAAGGGACAGGTAAAGGTTGTCTTATGTTGGTCTTCTGGAGCCACGTAAATTTGATTATATCCATAATTTCCATCTAAAACGCAGTAATACTCTCTACCATCTAACTTGTCTAACATTTGATCTATGAAGGGAAGAGGGAAGTGATCTTTTCTGGTGGCCTTGTTCAATTTGCGGTAATCCATACATACACTCCAACCAACAACAGTTCTTGAAGGAATAACTTCAACAACAGTTCTTGAAGGAATAACTTCATTTTGATCGTTAAGAACTGTAGTGATTCCTCCTTTCTTCGGCACACACTGAACCGGGCTCACCCATTCACTACTCGAAATGGGATAGATAATCTCTGCGTCTAACAGCTTGATAACCTCCTTCTTTACAACTTCCTTCATGGCTGGCATTAGTCTCCAACAAAATAAAAAAATAAAATTAAAAATAAAAACAACCATATATATTTTTATTTTTTCTTCTTCTTTTAATATGTGTAATTAGTTCATATGCAATCATAGTATTTTCCTAAATGAATCTATTTGGAACTAATGCACTTTGGTTTCACTAACTAACAGATCCATAAGTGGTTGCAATTTATTGACCAATATTCTTTCTATAATTTTGTAAATAAAATTAGAGCCACTAATTGGTCTATAATGCTTAATATTTGAATGTTTTTTCTATTTTTGGGATAAGAGTGATAAGGGTTTGATTAATATCAGTACGATCCTTTTGTTATTCCAAAAATTGTTAATAACTCTCACTATATCTAATTTAATAATACCCTAGTATGTTTTAAAAAAAATCATTAAATCTATCCGATCATGGTGCCTCGTTGGGCCCAGTTTCTACGTAGCTTTCCTTACTTCATCCTTATTAATAGGGTTATCATCAGATTTAACATCAATCCTTGTTTGGATAATTTCTAAAGTGTTGGTGTAATTTTTTTCTTGAAGTAGTAAATATATTATAGAAATAATTTACTATCTCTTTATTAATATCATTCTTATTTTCTAACCAAATACCATTATCATTTTTTCTTCGTTTTATATTGTATCTGCTTCTTCTTTCTTTAGTACATAATTATAATATTTCGTATTTTTATCTCCTTTGTTAAGCCAAAGGTTTATCGATCTTTCTTTCCAAAGAATTCCATGTTTCTTCTAACTCTTTAGTAATGTTATTATATTCATCCCACTTGAAATTCAAATTATCAATGTTAGATATAATTTCCAGCTTTTGCATTAATTTTCCAATTTGGATCTTGTTATTACAAAACCTTTTTTATACCATTTTCTTATTTCAAGACTACATTTTTTTAGTTTATGATTGATCACTGCATTAGGGTTTGCCCTAAGTGTCTTGTGATCATCCCAAACTTTTTTAATAATATTTAAACAGTCATTTTCTATTGTCCAAAAAGACTCAAAATAGAATTTTCTTTTTTTGTGCTTATCATTTTTTATTATGATGTAGTGTTAACGGTCAATGGTCTGAGCCAATTGCAGGTACTACAGGAGTCCAGGCATTATGGAATAGTATTGAATTGTGTAGAGCCTTGTCTAAGTTTTCCTTCATTAATTTATCACTGATTCTTTTATTGGTCCAGGTGAACCTACAACCATAAGAGGTTATTTCCTCAATATTATTGAGGTTTATAAGTTAATTTAAATTTTTAATAGATTTTTTGAGATATAAATTACCCCCTATTTTTTATTTTAAAAATATTATATAGTTAAAACCCACAATTATAGACCAAGCGAAAATATAGGTTTAAGTGCATTTAATTCATTAATAGTTCTTTTTCCTTTTCATATGAACTAAGGTATACAGAAGTGTAACATATTTTAGTTCCATCATCTTCTTCAATAACTATATGAATGAAGTTACTATTACTATCTAGGATTTTCATGTTTAAACCTTTTTTACTAAAAAGTGCTAACCCCCCTTTTAAACCCACAGGTTAAACAATGTGTATTTGATATATATATATATATATATATATATATATATATATATATATATATATCAAATAAATTAGCAATCGAAAGATAAGAAGGTTACCTTTGGCCGGTGTTTAGAGCAGAGGTCCCAAAGGGTGTAACTTCACCTGGTCAAATAGAATAAGGTTTCGAGCCTATTAAAGAAATTTTGGATAGAATTCTTGTTTATGACTACTGGTATAATTGTTGCCCTGATAGCTGGACTATTGTTCTACCTTCTTTGGGGTCAGATCATAGTCATATTGTTCTTAATTTGGATAAGCCTGTTTTTAAAATCAATAATAGATTCATCTTTGACATAAATTGGAGTGAGGATGGAGAGTGCCAAAGAGTCATTAATGAATCATGGACTAATACTAAGAACGTTACAGGCTTTGGGATTGAAATATTTAGAGAAAATCTTAGAGAGTACACTAAAGGAATTACAAAATGGGCTAAGAAAAAGATCCTTAACCAAAGAATACGTATTACTTAAACAATAAACAGTTTAGAAAAAAACCTAGCTAAATGCCTTATTCTAAGAGCAACCAAGAGATGATAGCTACCATATCAAATGATCTTGAAAGTTATTGACCCTAGGAAGAGAAATATTGGGCTACTAGATCAAGAAATAGTTAAATTTGGGGGGGAATAGCAAATCTTTCCAAGCTATTACTAGAATAGAAGAGATAAGAATAAAATTAAGAGTCTAAAGCTCAGTAATAGGATCTGGTCTGAAAATAAGGGAGGAACTATAGAGGAAATCTCTTGTTACTATAACAATATTGTCAAAAATATAGGGTATAAATATTACTTTTATGTTTTGAATTGTGTAAACCTTATGTAACCGAGGATATGAACAAAGATCTCACTACTCATGTTACCTTAAGAGAACTAAAGGCAGCAGTTTGGGCTCTAGGAGCTGAAAAGGCTCCTGTCAAGATGGCTTTGCTTGCTTTTTTATAAAAAATCGGAATTTAATAAAGTTAGACATTCTGAGAGTATTTTCTAACTTTATCATGAATAACAGTAAACTTACTGATATTAACAAAACAATTATTGCTTTATTTCCAAAATGTGATAATCCATATTCTATTGGATCCTTTAGACCAATAAGTTGTGAAAACTTCTTGTATAAGATTATAGCTAAACCCCTAGTGTTCAGGATCCAACCCTTCATAGGGAATCTTGTTAATGAATCACAGTCACGGACAACCTTCATTCCAGGAAGGTCTATCTTTTATAATATTCTTATAGCTCAAGAGGCTAGTCATTTTCTTAAAGATAAGAGAGACACTAGTAAGCATCAAGTTGTTATTTAAGCTTATATAAGAAAAGTTTATGAGAACATTAAATGGGTTTTTCTTATAGATTTAATTAGAAAAATAGGTTTTGATCAAATATGGACTAATTGGATACATAATTGTATTTCCTTAATCACTTATAAAATCCAAATAAATGGTAAACTACACTCTATTAATCTCCCTAAGAAAGGATGAGACAAGGGGACCCAGTGTCTCTTTTTCTTTTTTTCCTTGTGACATAGTATTTATTTGCCCTCATTATGGACAAAGTTAATAAAAGACCACTCAAAGGTATTATAATTGCAAGAAATGTCATTGAAATTACTAATATTTCGTTTGTTAATGACATATTATTTTTTCTTGAAGCTTCTCTTAATAACCTTGAAAGCTTTGTGTATGTGATAAAATTTCTATAAATTATCCTCATACCAAACAATGAACTTAGACAAGAGTGGCATATTGTTTAGTACAAATGCTCCAAACAATGTTAAAATTACTTTATCCAATTTTCTCATAATGAAAAAATTGGAGAATTTGGGGAAGTATCTAGGTATCCCCTATAGTTGGGGCAGATCCAAAATCAAAGCTCATGGTTGGCTTATGGATAAAATTAAGAAAAGAATGCAAACTTGGATACTAAACTACTATCTTAAAGTGGTAAAGAGACACTTATTAGATTTATAATAACTTATATCCCAAACCATGTAATGTCTGTGTTCCTTATTCCAAAAAAAGGTTACTAAGATTATGGCTTCCCTAGTGGAGAAATTTTACTGGAATAATGGGAATCAAGATAGAATACACTAGATGAGTTGGGAGAATTCGATAAAAGGTTAAAGTGATGGAGGGTTGGGATTTAAGCACTTTCATATTCAAAACTTGTCTTTATTTGCCTCTAATGCATGACACCTGTTTATTAAACCCAATTCTTTGCTTTATAGAATTCTCAAAATAAAATACCTCCCTAAATATACTTTTCATCAAGACAGACTAAGGTGTAATTGCGCATGGGGCGGGAATAGTATCATTAGTGGAAGGGATTGATTTGTAGATAATATATCTTGGACTGTGGGAGATGGTAATGTCATTAACATTTGGTATGATACGTAGTTCCCTGCTTTGAGAAATATCCCAAGAGCCATTACCCCTTGTCCATATATGGTCTTTGAATTAATTGCCTCGGATATGGTAAGATGGAACGTAGAGGTAATGAAAAAAATGCTTTAATGGTTGATGTCTCCTCATTTGTGATAGATTAATATTAGGATGAGACATCATTTTTAGTGATTTAGAAGTCATAAATATCGATTTTCTTGAGAAATAGTGCACTTTCCTATTTTGAGTCTTGATTTAGTAAAATAATATTTTTAGAGCATATTGGGTTTAATTGTTTATTTACTGTGTAGCTTTAAAGATAATTATGGAGATTAATTAGAGTCCAAGTCAAAGATTACAACTTATGGAAAGAGATTTGCATGGTAATTGGAGATAAGGAAACAAAAGCTATAAGATGGAAAATGAAAAGCTGCCTAAATCTGGGATTCTGCAGCACACGCCTAAAGAAGTGCTATTTACCCCCAAGAAATAGGCCGAGTTTGGTAATTTCCTTTAATAGGGACAAAGATAATTCTGTGAGGATTCTTTTGGTATCTTATGGAGCTCAAACCGACCAATAACGAAGAAGATATGCTCAAAACGGTCCAGCAGTGTTTATCTTTATTTCCATACGAATTTGAGTTCTGCTAGGAGTCCAATACTTTATCTCTTCCTCAAGAAAACGAATTAGGTCTTCTAAACACCTATAAATACACCCTTATATCACTTGTAAAATCATCCTTGCTTAGAAAAACCTTATAATTATTCCTTGGTCATTGTAGAGAGCAAGATGATGTCTTTTGTAATTTCTTTTGGTTTATTTCCTTCAGGTATGAACTAAACCTCCCATAGCTTGGGTTTTGCATAATGTATAATCTATGAATTCTAATTCTTCTGTCTAAGTTTCTTTGGGAATTACATGTTTTAATCTGATATTAGCTTCTTACTTAATATTTGTTTATGTGTTTTGATTTATTGTCTTTCCTAGAACTGATCACTTTAGGACTGTTTTAATAGTAGTTAGATGGTCTCCTTGACAGGGTGTTTAACTATTGAACCACCACATAATGTCTAGTGTCGATATTAGTTCTGACAAAACATGATTCTAACTAAATAGTCATTAGGGTTTGTTTTAATCACCATATCACCAATTGATTGTTGCGAAGCCTTAGTAGCGTTTGATAAACCTATTCTAAACCACGTCTTGGTTGTGCCGTAGCCCCCTTAGTCGCTCTCAAGGTTTAAGGTATGGGAATTTAGAATCCTGACTAATTAAACCCAAGAGCTAATACTCTCCCTTATTAACTAGATTTATAGATAGAATTAGAAGGATTGGTGCATACTAGCAAAACCTAAGCTATATCTCTCATCTCATATTCTTCGTATTTTATTTACTGTCTTTAATTTCTTAGTTTAATTAATTGTTTCGAAAATCTATTTGCTTTTATTTTCTGTCTTCTAATTATTTACTTTTACTCGTTATTTCTACTCACGCGTATAACACACTTAAGTCCCAGAGAACGAACTCAACTTACTAACTAAAACTTGCATACGTCCTGTAATACTTGCAGTACTGTGCCTGTCTAGGGTGAGAGTGCGTAGTTTCTTGACTTAATTTCATCTTATTTTTATCACACCCTAGGCGACACCAAGTTTTTGGCGCCGCTGCCGGGGACTTGTGTCTCGTTAGCGTGTGGGTTATCTATTTCGAGTAGTAGTTTTTAATTAGTTTTTAGTTTTTAGTTTTTAGTTTTTATTTTTCCAGATTTACGCTTGTGGTTTGCTTTAGTCTTTTTCAGGTTTCACAGTGTTAATTCTTGGCCTCCCTTATCGGAGCCTGAGAGGAGCTTCAGACCTTACAACAAACGAGTTCGTGAGGAAAGAGCCTTAAGAAGAGTAATGGCAGCCCATCAAGATCCACCACTTGGTGACCAACTTGGAGTAAATCCGAGAGGACCACCACCTGGTGGACTACAACAAAACCCACCAGGGGTCCAACAACAAGATCCACCTGGTGTACAACTACCAGTAGGAGGAGGTAATGGACATAACAACCTTAATAATCAACAGAACCGAGTTGAACAAGATCTTCCTGGCCTTCATGTACCATTCCATGTTCAACCAATCGGTTACCGCCCTCCGGAGATTCCGAATATTAAATTTAGACCCGATCCGGGTATGCTCAGTCAATTTCAAAGTTTTGGACTCTACACTGGTACAGCAATTCAAGATCCGGTAAGATCGATTCAGAAGTTCATGCAGATTTGTGATGCTTACATTACTCCAGGCATTACACGCGAGCAACTGTATTGTCATATGTTTTCGTTCTTCTTGACCGGTAGAGCTAGCGATTGGCTAGAAAGACAACCACATGGAACCATTCATTCTTGGAGAGAACTTCAAACCGCGTTCTTTAACCATTTTTATCCGAAGATCATGAGACTTAAAGATCAAACCGAGCTTGCAAGATTTTGCCAAGAAGAGGGAGAAACAGTGGGAGAAGCATGGACAAGGTTTCAACAATAATTAGCTAGATGTCCGCTCCATGGTTATACACCTGCTCTACAACTTGATATATTCTATGAAGGTCTTAATGATAAAGGTAGAGAGAAGGTGGATAACATCGGAAAGGGTAATTTCGTGTCCATGAATCACAATGAAGCTTCCGAGGTGTTACGAAATATTATGGAACAAGAAAGAAGTTGGCCTTCAACGCGAGCTTCTGTAGCAAAGACCCGAGGAACACTTCGTTTAGATGCAGAAACTGCGAACTCAGCTCAAATATCCGCGTTAGAAAATCAAATCAAGGAGCTGAAAATAGAGATGCAAAAGAATTTAGCCGCTGCAAACGTAGTACAAAAAGCAGAAGGTTGTCAACAACGTGGGGTTAACAATCATACATGGGAAGAGTGCGAATCAAATCTGCAATCTGTTTACTTTATATCCAATCGCGGAGGTTATCAATGGGGTAACCGAAACCATCCGGGTATGCAGTATTCAAATCCACAAGGGGCCGCTAATCCTGGTCATTATCAACCGCGCCCCCAGAACAACTCTTTCCAACAGAGAGGTCAGTACCAAAATCAATATCAAAATCGACCTGCTCCTCCTCAACAAACTGTTCAAGATGCCTATACCGATTCATTAGATCAGAAAGCTTTACCTCAGTATCCTCAAGAAGGATCTATGGACAATCAACATATAGCACAAGCTCTGGACCGTTTGACCACGACTATGAACGCTCAGGAAGAGAAGGTCCGAGGACAAGATGCCATACTTCAGATGTTAGGTACTCAAGTAGAACAGTTAAACAAAGTTTTAACAAATTTAATAGAACAAAAGGAAGTAAAGGCAATCGAAGGAGGTGATGACAATGTTGGGTTCGAAGCTTGCAAGGCTATCTGCCTTGAAATTAAAGAAAAAGAAGAGAAAGTACCACATGATGCCATTAGTGCCGTGGAAGTTCCGAGTACCGAAGAAGAACCAACCAAGTCTAGCCCCGTGTAATCTGACTGTTCTAAGGTTTATGTGGAGGACGATCAAGAGAAAGCCGAATTTGTACAACTTTTGAGGAAGATGCAAGAGGAGATTCGATCGGTAATGGATTATGAAGCTGAGCTGGCTAAAGAGAAAGTGAAAGAAGCCTCAAGGGAGGAATCGGAAAATGAAGTTGCACCTGTTGTGCATGAAGAGAAAGAAGAAGAGAAGGTGGAATCGCCACCTATCGTTCAACCAGTGTCATCAACTATTCCTGATACAAATCCTAAGGATGACACTGTACTCAAGACATTTGTAGAGGCGTATCAACCTGAAAATATCAACGCCCAAATGCTTGAGATTGCAAAGAGAGGACTTACACCGCAACAAGTTTTTACGCAAGTTATTCCTGAGAAAGAGGCGAGTGTAGAGATCCCAAAAGAAAACCTGAGGGTTTCAAGGAGAAGTGAAAGAGAGCTACCAACAAAGCTTAAAGATCCGGGAAGTTTCAACCTTCCTATTCAATTACATGGTATGCTCAAGGTGAAAGCGATGTACGATGTGGGTTCTGGTGTGAATCTTATGCCTAAGTCCGTGTTCGAGAGACTTGAACTTCAGAAATCAGAGAAAACTCTAGTGAAGTTGCAGTTCGCTGACAACTCAGTTAAAAGGACATGGGGAGCAGTGGAGGACGTCTTAGTCCGTGCAGGTAATATCGCCATCCCTACTGACTTTGTTATTCTTGAGTTTGATGCAGATAAGCAGGTTCCAATCATACTTGGACGGCCCTTCATGGCCACAAGTCAAAGTGTCATCAACTTCCAAGAAGGGACCATCACCCTTCATGCAAAGAATGTATCTAAGACCTTCTATGTCTTGGGTAAGAAACCAAGAAAGTTAGATCCCACCGTTCCTGTCATCCACAGCCTTTCACATCACAAAGTCCCTCCTGAGAAGATCCACTTAAAGCCTGTGGATACTGAGCCAAACATTGAGTTTGGGGTTGGCCATGAAGTTCTATGGAAAGCTCACAAACGCGAGAATAGGCCACGAAGTTTCCAAGACTCGTGGATGGGACCATTGATTGCCACTAAGGTTGTTTCATCCAAGGTGATAGAAATTCGCCCCAAAACTGGGGTCAAGCGTAGATTAGTTGACGTTCATAGCCTAACTCGTTGTTGGGGAGGCTATATTCGCAAATCTTGACAGAGGTAACACGTCTAACTTTGAAGGACGTTAAACAAAAGTGCTGTACGGGAGACAACCCGTAGTTTTTTAGTTTTTATGTCTTTTACGTTTTTAGTTTATGTTTAATTTAGTTGTTTTTAGTTGATATTGCATATTTGAGAAAGGTATTAGTGTTTTTGATGATTAGGTTTTGGAGAAATCGAGTTAGGGACGCGAGCAAAAATTTTCGGAGCGGAAGAAAGACCTGTGCGGACTACCCCCGCGGTGTACCCCTATACCGCAGTTATGGTCCGCAAGGCAAAAACCTTGGAATTTTATTTGGAGTCTTTTCGAGTGGCTCCCAAAGAAAATGTGCTCCAAATTCTTGTTGTTATATGTGTGGAGTAAAATTAAGTCAATTGAAAATGTTATTTCTCAATGTTCATGGGAGAAAGCATCATGGCTGGCTAGCTCCCTTAATATACTTTCTCTGAAGGGTCCAACTCATAGTATGGAGCAATGGTTGGGTTTTCTTATAGACCACATACATACTAGACCATAAAAAATATTTTATTGGTGAACAAGTTGCTTACCCGGATTGGAATACTTGGAAGGGTAAGAATTATTGTGTATTCAATGACATACCTAACCCTGTTTTAACAGTAGTTAAAGCCTTTAGAGCCTATGATGAGAACTCAAGAGGTTATGAAAAAGTTCCCAAGGCTAATTTAAGTTTTAACCAGGGTCCATAAATATTATACTAGAACATGTCTCCACCGGATAAGGGAAAGTTTAAAATAAATTTTGACACAACATGGGATAAGATTACTAAACAAGCGGATTTATCTTGTGTTTTGCGTGAGTAGTAACTTGTTGTGCAACCCAGTCAGCTTTGGAAGCAGAGGCCACATGAATCCAAGTAGCTTGTAGATTAGCTTCTCAGTTTCCAAGTAGATCAGTAACTTATAGAGAATGACAGCACAACTTCCATTAAAGTAACTCAAGATATTAAGTATATCCTCCTAGGAGAATTTTGCCTTTATTTAATGATTTTTGGAAGTGTAAAACTTTGTACAACTTAAAAATCTATTTTCTATCGAGAAAATTTAAAATGGTGGTTGATAGGGTGGCGAAATAAAAACTTAGAAAACCCTTTGTTTCACCTTTGGATGTTTACACCCCCCACCCCCCGGATCACAATTAGCTAAGATTATCCTATCAAATAGTTATGCTGCTGGAACTGGGTGATGCAATATCTTGGATTATATTTTAATATATTATGCATTTGACTAAAAAAAGCTCTAACAGACTACCAAGTCATGTTAGGGGCGAGTTCAAGGAAGATGGGTTGCCCGCCCGAAGACATCAATGAGTTGCTAAAAACAAATTAGGAAAAATAACGCTAGTAAATAATATACTAGAATTACCCAAACATAAATATTAATCACTTCACACTTAAATAAAGGATTTTTTACCCTTCTTGAACTAGAAATTAACTTTTATCTATCCTCCCTATCCATTCTCAAGACAAATCTTAAATCTGCCCCTGCACATAAAGATGTCTACAGTTTGATAACCACCCTCATCCCATTATATGTGTCCACATTCATATGAGTCAGGTTAACAGAGATAGATCTAAGGAGCGCACCTAGACCAGGACATAGTTCGAATTTCGCATGACATATTTCTTTTGGAGAGGAATCCTTACAAAAAATAGCGTTCCCCCTCTCCCCGAACATAAATTTTCCCCTAAACGCTCGGCAAACTCGAAATCAGGCAAAAATATTATGCCGATGCCCCACACCCAATTGATTTTTCTAACTCTCGGCGTTTTCGGAGTTTATCCTAGATCAGTCGTGTCGGTTAGAAAAATAAGATACATTATTACAATTTATACTCACTTTATCCTTAATTAAGTGTTAAATATTTATGTTTTCAATAAAATATTTGAATATTAAGATACTTAATAGAAAAGGGATATAACACGTGGGTATTATGTTTGTAGTGTGCTACATTACGAGGCACGTGATTGTATTCATGATAAGAAATGAAAAAGTTTGAAAAAAAATGTAAAAAAAAAGTAAAAAAAAATGAAAAACAAAAGAGAAAAGAAAAATCAAACATGAAACTACACATAAAAAACATGGTTTATGCTTGACTTATAAAAAAAGGAAGAAGAAGAAAAATAATCCGACAAGTGAAAGTTTTTGAACATCGTAAAAGAAAAATGTGTTGATCATTGTGGATGAAAACTGAGGATGCTTGTTGATATATCAAAAAAAAATTGAGTGAGGACATCTACGAGAGTAAACTCAATCTCTTACTCGATTATTTTTTTGGTTTAGTAAGGAGTGAGCCAAAAGCTCACCTTAAATTATCCATATATTATATATCATATACCTCACCCAAGCCTTACATTTTTAACTGAAAATTCCTTAATAGCTTTAGTTATGTGGTTAAGTGACAATGAGTGGAAAGTAAGGAAGTGAATTGTCCATTAAAAACATGGAAAGATCGATGATCATCCTATAACCACCACTTTAAACAACGTCAGAAAATTTATCTTGCATTGTGAAGCTAACTTTTCTTGATATTTTAACATTGTTGAGTACTTGTATGATTAGTAAAGTTGTGGGTTATTTATTTTGCATGAGATTTATGAAAAACTTTATTTACATTTATTATGAGACATTGCATGCTTCTACATGATACTTTTGATTCTTGTGCTAACATTGTCGGGTAATTAATGATTTGAGTTAGAGATCTTGATGTCTAGTCTTTTGTGATATAATTCAATAATTACAAAACATCATTTGGAGTTTTTTTGATATTACAATATTGTATTTATTCTTGATTCATCATATTTTGAGTTATTAGCTATTGTTTGAGATTTAACATAGAGGAATTTGTTTGAGTTTTGATTGTGTATCTCTTAGAAAATGGAGGATAAAATGATGTAAATTCCAAGAGAAGGAGGATATGGGAAAACATCCAAGATGATAAGAAAAGAGACCAAGACAAGCCAAGAAGTCAAAACACCAAAACACCAAAACTATAAAGACGAATTCGTCAACTTAGAAAATTCACAAAAATTAATTGGGAAGGAATATGAGCCTTCCACATGGACATATTTATCCCTTTGAATATAGTACTTGTGAGAAGAAACAATGACCGATTATGAGTTGAGACGAAGAAGTTATGAAAAATCTTTTGGAAAGATGACTTGAGATGTCCAGTTTTAACAAAAAAAAACATGTGCCACTTTTTGCCCAATTTCTGACCATGGACTTAAAACTCGAATTTTAGTAGTATAATTTTTTTAATCTTTTTAGATACACTTTACTATTTATTTACTTTTGGAGCTAGAAAGAAGCAAGGGGAATAACGCAGGAAGCAAATTGACCACAATTTACACCACTGTAACTCCTTGTTTTTCTTCTAACTCTTTAAGCTTCTTCACCTTTATATTTTTTTTATTTAATTGAGTTGATTATTAGTTTGGGATGTATAATTTTTAACTATATTGAAAAACTATGTAATTATATATGATTATTGGGATCTATTTAGGTTGAAATAAATTATGTATATTTCCCATTGATTACTAATTTGATTGAAGTTCGTTTTTTTTATATAAATACCACATAAATTTAAATTCCTTAGCTTTTGAATTACACCCGGAAGAGGGATTCATAGGTGGACCTAGATAATAATCATATGAATTTATCTTAAGAACCAGAAGGTCTAGATAATTTATATAGCCAATTTAAGGTTTTAATCTTCACCAGTCTATAAACCCCTGACGAGTATATATTTAAAGAGTAGCACTTATCTCCCTAATGAGTTTTAGATGGAAATTTGAATCCTGATTAACGTGAAAAGTACCAATTTTCCCTTCTATCTTACTATAGTTGTTGATTTGGTGAATATAGACATTCCAAGCTATTATCTATACTCATGCAAACCCCGTAAGTAGTTTATTTTCACTATATTTCCAGTTATATCATAATCTAGCTTTAGTTTAATTTTCAAAATCCAATATTTACTATTTCTTTTTAGTATAACAAATATTGCCATATCAGTTAAAAGCATTAAATTAACCTTACGATCCCAGTGGAGACGATTTTACTTACAATTTTTATCACTTGAAAACATGTACACTTGTGGGGTGTATTATTCTTAGTATGATCTTATGTCACACTCTGGGGGAGCTACAAGCCACGATTATCATGAGACAAACAAATGTGCAAACTGGCTGGTAAAGCCAGGATCACCATCACATGTTAGGACCATATAGTAAAGGGACCATCCAAATAGAATCCGAGTGAAATTACTATGAATAGGGGTGGTTGAACCCCACCTAGGATAAATATGAGCCTTCTGTGAGGGTTTTTATGTAAGATTTTCTTACTAGCTTGTGGCAGCAAATGCATAAAAAATATAATGACAATGATCACCAATGAGATATAATTTAGTTTAGGTAAAAACAATTATATTATGAATCCATACTCTAATCTATGTAAGACCTCTAATTTACTCAATTTTGTATATGTATCTTAAAAAGACTCCAACATTGTATATATGTTGTACTAATATTGAGACTAAGGTGTCGTTTGTTTTGTCAACTGAGAAGTAGCGATTGTTGAATAAATAAAAGAACATAACTAAATTTGTTAAGAGGCAGTATCTAAATGAATCAAACTTAACTTGACATCGGGATGAAACAAACTAGTTAACAACCATTCAGATTTAAATTGGTCAAGAAAAATAAGTTGTCTTATTGATCCGGTGTTTAAATTCACCAAATTAAGATCTCGTTAAGTGAAAACAAACACCCTCTAAGATTATTTAAAAAAACTATGGTATAACATCCTTACTAACTGAAGATTAACCTTAGACAAATTTCGACTACTAGGGATGGATTAATGAATCTTCTCAACAGAGGATAAATATTATAAATGTCAGTGAGATTTAGAGCATTGGCTCATTTTTTGGGTTTATTTCTATTTATATTACTAAATAATGGTTAACATTAAAATTTAAGGGATAAATGTGATCCATGGGAGCTAATACATTCCTTTACTCAATTTTTTTCAAAACAAATAAAAATATACACTGAACCCTAAATGGGGGTAACAATCCCACTACCCTCGCCCGTCTAGTCAGCCATATATTAAAAAGAACTATGATTCTTGGAGGCCAATTTTATGGTCGATATACTTATAATACTTTAAATATTACTAAAATATGACATATTTTAGTAAAAAAATATATAATTAAAGTGACCACGCCATGGTTTCTTACCAGCTCATGTTCTTGATCAATGATCATAAAAATATCGCCTAGTCGTCTAGGCAACTCGAAAGTGTTCAACACTTATTAATCACTCAAGTGAATGGTTAGAAGATCCTTTAAATTTGATCAATCAATGGATCGTTCAAACCGATAATCAACCGTCAAGACATAATAGTTGATCAAGATGATCCAATAATATGTTTTACCAACACCTTGTTACTACCTATGTAGGTAGCCTATTATATGAAAAAAAAAATCAACTTTAACACATCACCCGACTTAAAAATATAAACTGAAAAAAAAATTAGGTTAGAGTTAATACGCGCGATAAAAAAACAAGAAGAAAGAGATTAAAGAAAAAGTTGTAATTTTTAGTTTCAAGTTAGGATTTCTTGAATCAATTCATTTTTAGGTTTATAGAAATCAATTATAATGTTTTATATTAAAATTTATATTATCTATATTGAACTGGTTTTTTAATTTTATTATAAATGCTTTCTTTTTTAAAATAAATTTATTATTTGCAGAATCCTATAGGGGTTGGGAACGTTAATAGAATTAATATATATGCCTAATTAAAAATTAAAGGCTCCTAAATAAAGTTTTAGTTAAATCTATAATACAAAACTCTCCTAAGGGATATTAAAAAATATTCTAGAAGTTTGTATTATGTGGAAAATAGGTTCTAGGATAAACCTAAGCCTTAGAGGATGAAGATTAAGATTAAGGCTAAGTAATCAAAACAAGTAAGACTAGAAATCACTTCGGACAAGTTTAATTTAGTTTAAATGTTAGAATTGGTATTAAGGCTTTCTAAGTTAAACTAGGTGATTTAAAGCAACATGAGCAATTATTAGGGATAGTAATGAATTGATGAGTATAGATATAAACATAATCAAGCAAAATAAAATACGTAAAAGCAAAAGATAAGGGTTAGAAGATACGCGGGTATGTATAGTGGTTCAGTTTCCCTACATCCACTATCTAGGGCCATCCACATAGGATTTACAAGATCCTTCCCTAAGCTTATCCTATCTCTTAGAAGTGAGATATAAACCTATACACTTGAGGGTTTTCCGGGCTAAACCACAACCTACGAAACCTGACACTTTTGTCGGCTAAGTCACAACATAGGAGACTTTTGAAAGGCTAAGTCACAATCTATAAACCTATCTTTTCACTAAACTCTAGAAAATATGGCTAAGTTATAATCTAGACAAAAAGATTTAAACCCTTTATGGTTGGATAGATACAAATATGAGCAATGTGCTTGTACTTATTAGATTAAGCAAATATTTCAAGTAAGAACATGAACTCCTTTATGAGTTGGATGTGAAAGTTGAAGCTTGATTGTTGGACTCATTAATTAAGTGGATTGAAGATGAAGCTTGGCTTGGATAATGTCCTTGATCTCTTGGATATGAAAGTTGCAATATCAAAGCTTGTTTATATACTATAAAAGTGGAAAACAAGTTTAGAGATTCTTTCTTGAAGTATATGAATAGATAGTGATAATTTGTGGCTTCAAGAGTGTTTTTAGTGATGCATGGGAGCCTCCTATATATAAGGAACAAGGTAGCAATAACTTTGTTAAAGTTGATTATTTTATTGTAAAAACGACATACAATTTGCCTTTGAAAACGTTATACCATTTTGATCCTCAACGACTCTACTCCACGTGTCGTCCTTTCTTCAACATATACAAATTCATAAAGTGAGAAGATGATGTCGTATGATGTTAAAATAATACACTATTTTTCTAGATGAAAACGTTATACTGTTTCCATTAAATTTGTTGGGCATGTTGCTATGATACCCAAATTTTTTAGAGTTAATTTATGTGTTTTACACTAAAACCGACATATCGTTTTTCAGACTTCAAAGGTAACACCGTTTTTTAGCTGAGGAAGAATGAGCATCTAAAATATAATTTGTGCTTCCAAATAGATATTCTTTCTACACAAGAGTTGTTAGATAATAAATTCTAAAAGATTTGTTAGAACAATTCAAGAGCTAAAAACACAACATACCAAGGAATAAATCAAGAAATGATAATCACAATAAAATGTTTATTTTTTTATGTGTGTGTGCATGCGCTAGACGATACAAGTATGAGTTTAAGCACAACACATTGAGCGAGTAGAGTTTGAGAATGAAACATATGAAGAAGTTAAATAATCCAAAGTATAATAAGGTGAAACATATAGATTGTGATTACCTGCATCAAGCCGCTCTACTGGACAGGAAAACCGTCGCCACTCGTGGAACGTTCTTCACCATCATTAAGCCAGGTTGCAAAATACCCAAACGTAGGTAAAAAATTGAATTATTTTTAACCTAATCTCTTCACAAGTAATACAAGAATGGTCATTTTATGACCGTTGGAAGTCTTGATGCACTGAAAATAGCGTATATGGGGAAGGGTTGTCATGTGAAGAGATTTTCTTATCGTTTTATTTTTCCAATGCGAGTGTGAAGAGATTTTCTTCATTTTATGTTCCAATGCGAGTGGGAAGAGATTTTTTTTGTTCCAACGCGAGTGTGAAGAGATTTTCTTTTTGTTTTTTATTCCAATGCGAGTGTGAAGAGATTTTGTTTTTGTTTTTTGTTCCAATGCGAGTGTGAAGAAATGTTTTTTTGGTTTTATCATGTTTCATTTTTTTAACATAAAATAAATGTTTCATTGTTTTACAGTAAATATCAGTTTGACACAACTACTGGAGATGGTCTAACCGCTGGAGATGAAAAAATCTGAAGAATGTAAACTAGATGGGTACACACATGTTGTCTTTGAATTGGGTACGTACCCACCTTGGTGCACATACATGATGTCTTCTAATTGTGTACGTACCCACCTGGGTATATACCCATCACGGTTAGAATTTTTGTGTGAAGACAAAGCCGACTAATCAGACTCGTGGACCATTCTCCACCATCATCAATCCGACTTGGTGAAGAACCCAAATTAACGTAGAATTTTCTTTTTGTTCTTTGTTCCAATGCGAGTGTGAAGAGATATGTTTTAGGTTTTATGATATTTCAATGTTTTTTTAACTTTTTTTTTTTTGGACAACAAAAGGGTGCGAGAGCACCCTTGAAAGAAACAAAACAAATCATCCAATGCCAAGTTTACTAAAAGCAACCGATAGATCGAAAATACTAATTGTATTTCGATTTTCAAAAGATGCTGCGTGTCTAGCTTCCTTCGCTAATTTATCCGCTTCCCTATTGAGCTTCCTGTTGATATGCTTAAAAGAAACAAGCCCAAGCTCTTCAGATTTTTGGATAATTTTACGTAGGATTGGTTGGATATTCCAACGTGCCGCTGACACCTGCTTTATACCTTGAATGACCTCAAGGTTATCCGAATGGATAATTATTTCCTTTTCCGGAAATAATGCTCCAATTTGTGTAGCTGCAAGAACTGCCTCCGCTTCTCCATCTAGTGCTGATTTACAGTCAATACCTCGGCTGAATTTGGTGTTAGAATTGTTTCCTGACTGATTACAAATTACTGCAATTCCTGTAGGTTCCCATTTATTCGAGAAGGAGGCATCACAATATAATTTTACTCCTTCTTCCTGTCCGTTGTTGTTTATTTCTTTGAATTGTTCTTGTACCAAATTTAAACCTTTGTATCCTTCTCTGATCCAGTTAATTCCATGTATTTCTTGCATAAGCTTTGTTGAAGCAGTGTTGATTCCAGTTCCACTTGCTGCAGTGCCCTCGTGAATGCCTTTCATTTTAGCTTTCCAAATGTTCCATAGATTGATCATTAGAAAATCTGTTACTACTTTTTTGTCCCATCCCCCTTTTGTGAAAGACTTTATTGTCTTGAGAAACCACTCTTCAAACTTGTCCTCCATCACTTCCTGTATTTTAATTTGAAGGAAAGATCCAGCCCAAATATCTTTGCACATGTTACATTGAAGCAACAGGTGTTCAATATCCTCTTTTTCCTGGTTACACCATAAACAGTTTGTACCGTCCGCACATTTTCTCTTTGTTAAATTCATTCTAGTCGGAATTGCATTGTTGACCAATCTCCACATAAATAATCTTATTTTCTTTGGAATATTAGATTTCCATATTGTCTTCCAAATTTTTTATTCTTGGATAGCTCTTGCCTTAGTTGTAGTAGCTCTTTTGTTGTTTTGATCTTCTACGATAACTTTATATCCTGTTTTTGTGTTGTAGTCTCCGTCCTTAGAGTAGGGCCAAATAAATCTGTCTATAGTATCAATTTCTTTAATCTTAGTCTTCTTGATGATGTGAATGATTGGTTCTAGAAAGAATTCTTTTAACATAAAATAAATTTTTCATTGTTTTTCAACGTTTACTTTTTATTTTCTTTTTTTGTTATGAATATTCCCAACTGAGTATGTACCCAATAGGTTATAGTTCTACTTGGGTATGAGCTAATTTGTAACTAGTTTAATTTGTTCTTTATGTTCCGTTTATGAAGAGATCTCGAGCTGATTTAATTGTTATATTTGCAGTTTGTTGGTGGATTAGGTCTTTCATGGCAGCTTTCTTTTGGAATTTGTTGTTCTTATTTACTTCTACTCTCCCTATTCGAATTGGGTGCATACCTAGGTTGGTATATACCTGGGCACGGACATGGACCTTGACATAGACGAATATCAAATTTATTTATACCTAAATGCTAGTAGGGACGTATAATGTTATTATATTATAAATAACTTTATAACAATTATAAAATAGACATGGATACGTACCCAACTGAAAAATAGGTACGTTCCCAGATAGAATTATAACCTAAGCAAGTATTTCAACAAAGACACACCAACATGGTTACGTACTTAGATAGAATATTATACGTGTTGTAAAATGAATTGAATTTAACGGTTATTGGGTACGTACCTAACGGGTTAATTTATAAAATGGAGGTATAGACGTTGACTGGGTATGTGTCCACTGAGTTAATTACAATAGTAAAGTAAGCCGAGTTAATTAGAATAGTGAAGTAAGCCGAGTTAATTACAATAGTAAAGTAAGTAAAAAAAACAAAAATCTACCACTTTCTCTCTGATAAAAAAAAGTATAAAATAAAATAATCAAACCAGAAATTAAAATAAAATTTTAATTAAAAAATTATAATTTAACTTTAAAAAGTAAATTATTAAAAATGAGACCTCAATATATATTTTCCTCATAATCAATCTATGCACACACCTCTCGGCTCATGCCTACTCAACCTTATCTAGCTGATTTGATATCTATTTTAATTTTTTTTTGTCATGAGATATTTATGGACCTTACTTAATAAAGCCTCACAATTCCATCATCGAATCAAAGAAAATTTTCTCTCTCTCTCTCGGTAGTATGAGCAAATTCTAACAGATAAAGTAGCAAAAGATGAGAAGCAAAATGTTTCCTGCATGCTATAGCAAAAGTCAAAGTGTTTCCGGCAGCAGCTCATCCCACCCTCAAAATCTGGTAACATGCATTTACCAAACACATCTTTTCAATTCTCCAACTTATCTAACCCTCACTTGGTCCAAGACTCTCTTCTCCCACACCCTAACAATCTATGCACCACAATATTTCTCCCTCACCATTTCTCTATACCCAACAACCTTCTCATTCTTCAAGGCCCGGCCCGGTTCTAAATCCATCCATTTAACTCATCACAAGTTGAAGTTGAAGCTCTACTATGACTTCACTCGGGCTAAGTTCACCCACAATTCATCTGAGCCTGAGTCATCCTTCTACATTTCCATCACATGTGATGGTAAATTGGAGTTCTTGTTAGGTGATATGTTACACGAGTTGAGTAAACGGGCCGGGCTGAGTTTCACGAGTTATTTGTCTGAGTCGATTTTATCATCAAGAAGAGAGCATTTGTTTGGACACAAGAGTTACATAACTAAGGCTACAATTATGGGGAATAAGCATGAAATTGGATTAGAATGTGCTGGTGGGACATTAAAAGTAAAAGTTGACAGTGAAACCAGATTAATAGTGAAAAGACTTGCATGGAAATTTAGAGGGAATGAGAAGATTTTAGTTGGTGGAATGGAAGTTGAGTTTTATTGGGATGTTTTTAATTGGTTAAGTAAAACTGGTGGAAATGGAAATGGACATGGTCATGGTGTGTTTGTGTTCCAAGTAGGTGAAGGTGGGGTGTGGCCGGAGATGGTCGGAGCAGAGAAGAAACTGATGAGGAAGAGCTTTTCATCGTCCTCAGAAGTTGACGGAAGGGTGTGTTTATCGCCAGCTCTGTCATCGTCTAGTGTGTTGCAATGGGCAGAGGAGAGTAGTGATTGTGGTAGGAGTTCATGTTCGTCTACTAGATCTAGTTATGGAAGCAATGGAGGTTTCTCTTTGTTATTGTATGCCTGGAGGAGGGATTAGATTTATATCACCTGAATTTTACTGAGAATTCGCTAATCAGCTACTGGTGTGTTTGAAGATCTTGAGGGTGAATCTTACGAATTTAAATAACACTGAAACTTTAAATGAAGATTCAAGTATTCATGTTTGTTTCAATATTTATGATTTTACAGAACAATTTTATGCTCATATTAATATGGTTTTAACGAAAATTGAGATAGGTGCGTGGATCAAAGAAGTTTCATTTTAATGTCTTTTAATTTTCTACGGAAGAGTTTTCATTCAAATATTTGAGACATGAGATGGAAGATGAATATCCTATTTATTTATTTTGTAAATCTAATCCACTCTGGTTTAATTAGAATATACTCCTATGTACCTAGCTCTCTAGATATATATCTGGTTGATAAATTGAATAGCTAGAGGCTCTAAGTAAACCTTTTTTTCTAAATTTTGGTAGAGTAATGATATATGTCACCCATTTTCATATCACCCTTTTATCACCCTTCTATATATATGTATTGATTTCCTTGAATAGAAGATAGAGAAAAATTAAATAGGATAGAGAAACCCATTCATTGGTACATGTAGGCATACACGTAGGAGGTGATAAAAGAGTGATAAAAAAGGGTGACAAATATCATTACTCATTTTGGTAGGCGGTTCTAAGAAAACTTGAGTATGAGTCATATAGAACTGGCTTTCTTTAGCATTGGTTGATTTTGTATAGGTTTTGGTTTTCTTTAGTAGGTTTTGTCTCCTTATCTTTTGCCTAAAAGATTGTCAGATATCAAAATTGTCTAGATATTTAAAAATATCAAAACATGTATTTTAACAACTTTTGAAAAACGGAGGGAAATATATCCCCTATGATTAACTAATTAATTTTGTTTTTGTAATGATATGTTTCTTCCCCATAAAAAGGAAAGTAAATTACTACTACAATTACAAACAAAAAACTAGCAATCACAAGCTGAACAACAAGAACTCATCTATTAACCTCTAAC
Source organism: Nemophila menziesii (assembly GCA_029959085.1). Lineage (NCBI taxonomy): Eukaryota > Viridiplantae > Streptophyta > Magnoliopsida > Boraginales > Hydrophyllaceae > Nemophila > Nemophila menziesii. The sequence continues at coordinate 41,766,373 of JARWIR010000003.1, read as the reverse complement.
ATCGAATAAACTGCGAGTACTTCATCGGAAGTGAAGGGACTTCTCTCTTATATCATTTTTTCCTTTCAACTTCTCTATCGAGTTAATTTTCTTTTTGCTTCTGGCGGTCATGAATACCTAATAGAGAAAGGTCTTTTATTTTGTAAGGCCTGTGGCCATTTGGCTTTATAATTTAAAGCCCCAGTTGTAACTAGTTGTAACCAGCTGGTTACATGCAATGAAAATGACCAAAAGCCCCTCCCACCCTTTGATTAACATAGAAAAAACCCAAAACAAAAAATCCATCCCTATTAAGACACGAATCCAGCAACCCATTCTCTCACTCTCTACCCTCTCCATTCTCTCTCTTCTCTCTCTCTGTAAATACCCAAACCACCGCCCCCAACCACCAACCTCACCATGGCCACCAACACCCAAACCTTCATCCCCACCTCCTCTTTCACCCTCACCACCTTTATCTGCCCCACCGTCACTGGAAGACCCCCACCACCACCCACCAACTAGTTTCCATCACCATCCCCTTCCCACCTGAACCACCACGACCCCCCACCTTCAGATCTGCAGAAACGAGATTCCTTGCACCACTGCTCTTCCCCACCCCCACCTCCGGCGAATCAGTACCATCCAGCCTCACCAAACCTTCATCTGGCCACCGAGCCACCCCACCAACAACACTGCTCTGTGAACCAACACCACCATCATCTTCAGATCCACCGCCACCCTCGTCGAGCAGATCCACCACCACCCCTGACGAACCCAATAAACCCTCGCCACCACTCTTGACACAGAAACACCACCACCACCACGCTTCCCTCCATCACCGTCAACGAGCCTCACCACCATCATCACCTTCATCTCAGTTCTGGGCTCCGATTCACCATCACCAAGACCACCAGCAGCCACCATTGGATCTGCAGAAACGAGAGCCATCCCCGCCATTGCCGCTGCTCCTGGCCTCTGAGACGCCGGAGCGAACAAATCCACCATGGCTGCGAACCAAGCCCTCACGAGAAGATCTGCAGAAACGAATCCACCGCTGCTGCTGTATCTCTCTCACTCTGCTGCAGAAGAACCACCACCTTAAGCCCACCGCTGCTGCTGTATCTCTCTCTCGAATGATATAGCCCACTGAGTTCAGATCCACCACCACAATCAGCGAATGGTACAGCCCGCTGAGTTCAGATCCACCACCACCATTGAATGGTACAGCCCCCCTGCGTTCTGATCAACCACCACCATCGAAGGGTACAGCCCACGCGTGAACGAAGAAGATGGGTTTGTTAATTTTTAGTCGTTAAGGGTACGGCCCAGTAGTTGTATTATTATTTTAGGCTAGGCTTACAGTTGTATTATTATTTAGTTTAGGTTATGGGGCCAGCCCAATTTAGTTTTTTGTTGGTAATGGGTCTGGCCCATTATAATGTAAAGAATGTAATCTGTTTTGTTTTATCAGAATGGTTAATGGGGCCAGCCCAATATAGTGTTATTTTGTTCCATGTTGATATTATACTATTTTTTTGTTCTGATTGTTGGTGAATTAGAGAAACATGACATCGATTAAAACTGAATGAACATAAAACTCGTTATGGGGCCGTACCCGTTAAGTAAAAAAGGGGGTCATAGGTACAGCCCCCGTGTTTGTACTTAACAAAAAGATATTGCTAGTAAAAAGCATAGCACTTGGCCTATAAAATAGGTCATAGGTACAGCCCAAGAACAAAAAAATTAGAATATCGCAGTTTGAAGGCAAAAACCAGAAAAAGGGTCTGTACCTACGGGTCTGTACCACCGATGAAGAAAATGTTGTTCAGATGACTAGGGGTAAAAATGTCATCTAACCAAACCAGAAAATTGGTTTTTGGCTTTTATTAGAATTATTTTTTGGTTTGGCATTAAAACATAAAGTTGGCCAATTTGTGGCCTCAATAAGTATTTTCCTCAATAGAGAAAGAAGACTCTTGATAAAAATATAGTAAGGTTAACAAATTTATATTCAAACCAAAACAAATTTATATTCAAACTTTTTACCAAATTCTTTTGAAAAAGGAAAAGTAGAATGGTTGATTGTCAGATTTAAATATCCCTCCGTCCCAAAAATAATGTCCACTTAGCATTTTCACACAGATTAAGAAATGTCATTATTGAACCCTACATGTACAAAAATACCCCTAATAAATGTCATAATGCACACCTATTCCTATGCCTAGGAAAATGCAATCAAGTATAAAATAATAATTCAAATAATTATAAATTAAAAGAAAAGTAGGGGTAATAAGGGAAAAAAATAGAAAAAGTTGTCTTGAAATGGAAAGTGGACATTATTTTTGGGACACCACATTTAGTAATGTGGGCATTATTTTTGGGACGGAGGGAGTATCTAAAAACGTACTAGTATTCCTAATATTTAATTTACGTAAGAACTACTAGTAGTAGTTACCCAAATTTTGGGAAAAGAAAAAACTTAGCACTAATGTTTTAGTAGAGTACTTTAGTTCTACAATGGCTCCTTTTAGGTACTTTAGTCTTTAGAACAAAAAGAAAAAAAAGGTAGTGTAGTCAATAACAGCTGTGATGCAATCATTTTGGCGACAAAATCGTCGTAAAAAAGCTACTACTATTCAACCAGTTGCAAACATTATAACGAGGTCCAACTATTTCCAGAGTGTAATAATGATTTTTTTATAATTATAATCCAGAGTGTAATAATGAATGTTTTATAATCGAGTAAGCATTTCAATTTCATTTTATGATACATAAATTAATAATATTTTACAAATTTGTAAGAGTATGATTGCAGTTATACTGTAAAACCTGCGCAACCAATTTCATAGGATGCGGGACCCACAAAACTCTATAAAGAAGCATGAATGTCTGTTTGTTATACGAATAAACAAAGTGTGCGCATGCCAGTACATTTACCTTGGATTCTTATAAACCAATTATTGAATACATAAAGTTGTAAACTTTCTCGGACACTGCATGAGCTGCTCTCATTGCTGCATCTTCGGTTCCTTTCTCTCCCCATCATAACAGCATTCATATTAAAATGTAATTTTCCTTTCTGAATTGATATAGTACTAAAAGTAGGGCTGACCAAATGTAATTTTCGAGTCCGTCTTCGGTACATTCCGTGTACGTACACGGGTTAAAAAAAAAAAAAAAAAGCTTTTGCAATTTACCAGGATGCCCTTAAAACGTACTTTATTTTGTGGGGCTCGAGGTAGATTTTAAATTTTTGTTCTACATGATGTACAAATATTTGTTCCTGTGTATTTTACGATAGTACCCTTCATGCTTCTTTGTTAATTTCTGTTCCATCGTGTTTTAGATTACTTGTTCAATCTTGTCGGCTAGTGTAATTTTTCGTTCTTTATCACACAATTTTTGTAACTTAGGCTAAACATTTTACGAACACGTGTCATGCATGCGGATTATGTAATTACTTTTTGAATTAAAAAAAAAAAAAAATTGAAGGTCCCGAGGTAAGTGGATAGTCAGTCACTTCGCCGTTTCATTCTCTCTCCACCTAGGTCCGTTGACGTTCTTAGGAGGCTAGCCTTGCTTGGAGTCTTGCAGGTAGGTCTTCTTTATTCATTATTTTCCATGTCCATTGTTGCACTCTTCTTCATCGTCCTTGTCTCCTCTTTTTTCTTCTAAGTTAATTCCATCCATCTCCACGAACTTCTCCGCATTCTTTCAACTCTGATTTTCATTCAATGGCATCTCGATCTAATTTAAGCGGGTCTATTGCAAAGCCTAGGATGGGTCGGAGTACAGGGAAGAAGATTAACAGCAAAGGGTTAGTAATAAAGTTGCCTATGATTATTCTAGTGATCTTAATTTAATGGTTTTACCTTTGGTGTAATTAGAGCCCCACCTAGAAGAGACCCAGCTGGGTTTCCTCCTCCGAAGAACGCCGCGGAGTACTATGCGTGAGTGGTTTCAGTTACTTTTTTGAAGAATTATTTATGATTATGTACTTGATTTCTTGTATAATGTATATGCCTTGTTTATATGTTAATTAGGCAAAGTGTAGCGCGTGATGCCCTAGCAAATTGTCCCGATGCCGTTTTGGATTGGGATGCCCAAGTCTTATTGTTTGACACGCTTCCACCTCATCGGAGGGCTATTTATGAAGATGGCTTTCGAGGGAGCAAGCTTCAACCAGTGGAGAAGGAAGATAGCGTCGAAAAGATGGGTGGGGATAATCCAGAGGGCAATCAGGCAAGAATGTTTGTAATGTTAACTTATTTTGCTATTGTTGTATGTCTGCTAATAAAAACTTGTAGGAAAATGTTTATGTTTTTTAACATTAATCGACATCATATGTTATTTGAATTACAATCTGAGTGATTATTGATGGTGTAGATATTTTGGTTTTCAATTCAAGTGTCCTATTTTAGTTGGCATGGATATTATTGATTTGTTTCCTAAAGGGGGTGGTTAAGTAGATGTTATCTATAGTTGATGCGGTTTGGTAGACTTATAATGTAATAGGTAGTTTTCAGCGATTGTATTAATTGAAGTGTACATTTTATTTTGTTTTTTTTATGAGACTACTTGGGTATTGTTTTTGTATAGTGTAGTCAAGTATACGTAATTTTAATTAGTTTTGGCATATTATTATTGTCTAAAGTATAATAATCCATGGGTTGTACTCAAGTAATATTTATTTCTAATAGTGAATTGCATGTGTTGAAGTTTTGTGTATGCAATTATAATTTTACTAGATGTGTATTGTATATGTAATTGTCTAAATTGCATGTGTTTCGTACGTGTTGATGCAGGTTGAATTGTCCACAAAGGTCTCATTAAATAAAATTTCCATTTTAAGCCACCATCTTTCCGACGATCAGAAGGCAGTTGTAAATGAAATGGGGTTTGGTGGATTACTGCTTCTACCAAAGAGTGTTCTGAAGCATGACATTTGTTCAGCTATGGCGGAGATTTTTGATCCCGTCAATAGCGAATTTAACCTGTATGGCAGTAGATTATCTTTTTCTTATAGGGATGTGAACAGGGTTCTTGGGATACCGATGACCGGAGAATTACCCCCCTTGAGTGGTGGGGATTTAGACAGGGTTAGCGAGCTTGAGGATATATTTAAGATCCACATTGTTAAAAAAAGTGCCGTCCACTTGAACGCATTGGAATCTCGTTTCCTTGGGTGCGCCAGTCATGGAGACTGGTTTAAAGTGTTGTTCACGTTGTACGTAACTGGATTTCTGTTGTGTCCAGGCAACGTGTTTGGACTAGATATGTCATTTTTTCATTCAGTTGCGGATGTAGATATGATTGGCCAGTATAATTGGTCACTGCTTGTGTATAATACTATTGTTCGAGGTATTGCGGTTTTCAATGGTGCTGATCCCAGTTGTAAGTCTAAGATTTTTCCTGGATGCGTTTACGTTTTACAGGTTAGTGTTGTTGTTGTATTGTACCCTAATTTTGTTATTTTTGAAATGTAATTTTAATGAGTATTTTTAGTAGGAGTTCTGCTATTGTATCGCTGATGGATTGAATGTTATGCAGATTTTGTTTCTTCAACATGTTCAGCGCTTGAACAAATATAGACCTGTTCCAATGGCGTTGCCGTTTTGTCAGCATTGGTCCACCGCCACTGCTTCGAAGAAGGTGAAGGAACTTGAAAGGTGGGGGGGGAAGAATTATAGCAGTTGTAGATTTTGGAAGTTGGAGTCTGAGGAGGAGGAAGGAGTTGCTGAGAAGGTAGATTCTAAGAAAGCACCAAGGAAAGGTATCCGGGAGGAGTTGTTTGCGACCCCTTCGAGCTCGAAGAACAAGCGGTGTGGATTCGATAAAAGTAGCGGTGAGGAGTGGGTGAGAAGAAGAGAGTTAGATGAATTGAGAGGGTATGTGGACAGTCTAGCCGGTTCTATTACCGGAAAGGGTACGGCTTTTGTAGATATTGCGGCTGGGGAAACCCGAAGTCTATTTGGTTCACCAACTGGGTCTTCCGTGGTTAGGGACGCGGAGATGGGTGTCGAATCACCGAGTCCCGTGGTAAAGTCTAGTGCTAAAAAACCCCAGTCTCCACAATCTGGATTGATGAAGCCCCCCTCTATCAACGTTAAAGCTAAAAAGGCTAAAAGAGAACATGTTATAGACTTGTCTAGCGGTTGTATGACTCCCCGTAAGGTTTCTGTGTCTCCCTATAAAATACAATTGGGTGATCAGCAAGGATGGTCCTCTTATTCAATTACTATAAACAAAGATGACAAAATGCTGTTGAAGTATCTAAGTGACCCTTTACCGGATGATAGGTACGTACACGGTTTAAGTTTAGGGATTGTACGATTTTATATCTTTATTTTTTAACTTTGGTTGGACAGTGATATGGTAATATCTTTCCCGCGCTTTAACCTAAATCGTTTACACATGAGACAGCTGCTAAATCCTGCTAAATATGTAGCTGCTGATGTGAGTCCCTGAAAACTATAAATTTTGTTTAGTGGATAACCCGTTGAACTTCATGTAATTTAAGTTAGTTCTTTAGTTAAATTAATATATACCCCACACTGTGTGTTTTTTAAGGTTATTGATTTGGTCGGGGAGATTTTGGTGGAGGAGACCAAGTCTAGGGACCCAGCTTGCAAAATATGGTATATGCCGACATATTTTTCAGTAAGTGACTAAGTTAAGTTTCGATTCAAGTTTTACGTACATGATCATTCAGAGTTTAAGTTTCTTTTTGGTTCTTATTGCTTCGTAGTCGGTTTTGGTAAGTGGATTGCATACACCAGAAGACAATGTCCGTGTTTATTATAACTCAAAGCGATGGAACGGAGATGTAAAGGACGTTGAACGGGTTTGTTGAATCAGTGGGCCCTTTATTGGGCAACAGTATTTATAATTATTTGTATACACTTTAAGCTCGATTTATTATCCTCTGCTGATGGTGTGGATGTTTGTTTGCAGATTTTTATGCCGGTTAATGTGGGTGAAAATCATTGGGTCCTATACGTTGCTGATTTTGTCGAGAAGGTGGTTCATTTTTGTGATTCTATGCTTCCTAGCGTGAAGCCCAGGAGATCATTCCTCAAACAGTATTTTTGTGTGGTACGGTTTTTTTCTTTTGTATTTCATTGAAAACAAAAGTATCATAACTCTGTATTGTGTAAATTGTTGTTCCTGATGGTGTAGATGGAGAAATTTGTAGAATGGCTTGGACTCATAGACAGGAATCATAAACTACCAGCTATTCGTATAGACCCGCCAAATTACCCAACGTGGTTGCCCAAGCAAAATGGTACTCTAGATTGTGCGCTGCATGTTTGTAACATGATGAGGTTCCCTGGTCTAGTTATTAATTGGGGTTACAAAGAGTCAAGTAAAAGAAGGTTTGATCTTGCAAAAATGCTATTCAGATCAGAGCACAACTCTTTGAGATATTATATAGAACCTGTTTAGGGTAGATGTGGTAGAGATTTACAGATGCTTGATTCACAGATTGTTGGACGGTGCAATTATCATTAATTAGTTGTTTCATTTGTGATGGGATTATGTTTCACATTTATCATCTGTAATTAACTTCCAGATGTCCTTATTTGTCCACTTTTGGTTTGTATTGTAACACAGACTAATTAAGTAGTATCGTTGTAATTTTGACTCTAATTTACTTAGTGTTTGTCTTGTTTCCAATTGTTGAAAATTTGGATTCATGTTTAAAATGAATGATACAAAATGTAAGCAACTAAGTGTGTGTTTGGAACCTAATGGATTCAATTTCCATTAAATGATTTTGTAAATGTGTTGGGTTGTTCCAACTTAGCTGTCAAGGATACATGATATTAGTTACTATACAGTATGATTATTAAGTGAATTTCTGCACCAAAAATCTTCAACCCTTCATAAACAAGAAAGCTTAATGGTTACTTAAAACCAGTTCTATTCTTACAGAGCATAAAACATGAAATTGCAGATCACTTAACCACACTAAAACAATGCAAAAATCAAATCACATATAGTCAATGAGTACTACATACTAGTAAATAAAAGTAAGTCATTAAATCTGGGACATCAATCAAAAGGCTCACGAAACATAATTACCCCCATAAACATTGTTAAAAGAACTTGATTTCCCTAACACTAGTCCTTGGGTGTTGAGAATGTAAGTCTGCAATTTTTTCTTCAAGGCTCTTAAACCTTTCCTCCATTTTATCCAAACAACTTTGAAGACGCGTGTTGCATTCCAAGACAGCGCTCAATGCCCGTAAAATACGCTCTCCATCTGTCACATTCTTAATATCAACCTCGTCTATTCTTGATGCAGATCCAACTCGACTTGAATTTGTTGATTCAATATCCACCTTTCTTTCTGGTATTGGTTTTTTAATCACCCCATTACGCCTATGTTTCCTAGGCACGTTGTACGTTCTTGTAAATCGAGGAACAAAATGGGATTGTGAGATGGGTTTCATGGTGTTCACCTTCTTTCACAAGATACGCACCAAAAAAATTGAGCTGCAAGAACGAAAAATAAAGGAAGAGTATGTGATAAATGTTATTAAACCGGTTAGGTTTGGATTCTGGGAATTTCTTTGTCAATTAAAAAAACGTGAGGACCAAAATGGCTTTTACAAAACTTCGGGGACTGTGATTAAATTTATAGTTTTTACACATGTGGCATACCAGTTCTTTAAACAATAAATGTATATTGTTAAAATAATAAAAATCATGCCGTTGATTTCGCAACGGCTATATCTTCATTTCAGACCTTATATAATTGACCTAATAGGGAGTTAATATCCATAACAAAACACATCTTCTTAATAAAGGATTGAAGATAAAAAGTTGGAACTTTTACAAACTGCTGCAATACACTGTAATGGCTGGGAGGAAGAGAAATAAGGCTTCAATCTTCGTAGCACCAGTCAACTGCCACTGTAAACCTCCAACGTTGCTTGATCCTATAATAACACGAGGTGGCTACACTGGAAATTATGGTGCGCTGTATTTCTACTGCAATACTTGTGGATTTTGGAGATGGTGCAGGCAAATTGGTGAAGATAGTGTTACGTCTGAAGCAGGAGAGAGCTCGTCCAATAACCTAAGGGATAACGACATATCTGCATTCAACCCCATGGATTTATATCAATCTCTTGAAGATTTCATGAAGACAATGAAATGTGTGTTTGCAGTCCTATTTTTTCTCTTAATTATTGTTGTTATGAAGTAAACTAAATTTTGAGGCTCGAGAGAGTACCTCAGCTGCAATTAAATGTATTTCATGTATTTTTTGATTCGAATATTAATTTGCGATGTTAAATATTCTACTTATGGTTTTGTTTATGGAGGATTAGTTAAAGAAAAGAAGGATGGGGGAGGGAAATCATTAGTGTAGGGTGGTGAGTGGACTGTTATTGATTTGTCAACTCCTACAACTAACCTATCTACTAGGAAGGGACAACTTGGCCAAATATACACTCTAAGTTGATAGTTAGGTTGACCTATGACGTGATTGTTTTTTTAATATAAAACAATGCCATTCTTGAAGCTAGTATCCCATGTATGTTCTTGAAGAACATTACATTCCTGAAGTTCATTATACAAGCCGTATTAGGCTAGACAAGAACCTTGTAATCAAAAAAATCAAACTACAAAATTCGGTTTTGCAAGGAATGACTTGCATGATTGTAAAAAACAAACACTTTTTTTAAACTACAAGTGTGTTAGTCAAAGGTGGCGCCAGTTGATAGAGACCGATTACTTTGTAAGGATGCATTTCCAGGCTAATAGGATCAACCGTGATTATTTTTTGGCTACCCACCCTATGTTTCAAGAACCATTTTCTCGATTATCAATTATACGGTCTGAAACACTATCGTTACACTCAGTCATAGATGTACGGCCAGGGATTTTTAATTTTCCCCCTTCCATGTCTTGGTCAACTCATGGCCTACTTGGTTTTTTTATCTATACAGACATATTCTTGTGCAACCCCGCCACTAGAACATTCAACAAGATTCCAGACGTAGTACAGTACTTGGCAAATAATGTTGCAGCTGATGGCTTAACAAGAAAGGCAAAAAGATTCAAAGGATGGAACGGATTCGCTACTGTACGAACCATCGGTCTGGGATGCTCACCGGTTACGAACGAGTTCAAAATATTCGCGTTTGTACAAATTGATCGGGATTTAACTACATGCGTGTATAATTTTACAAGTGGATCATGGTTAAGGCTTGATTACAACTACCCCCACTTGACCGGTACAGGTGTGCCATGCAACGGATTCCTACATTGGACGGCTAGACCGAGAAATGGTAGGTTTCAACCAACCGAACCAACTGACATTCATCTTTCTAGATACTCAATCGTCACTTGTGATGTCACGACACATGAATTCGGAGAAATGGAGTTACCTAGGGGTGTTTTCGGCAACAATTTAGGGTTGGTGAACGGTTCCCTGGCCTTGTTCGAGAGAGTAACCAACCAATTATATGAAGCACATGCGTGGTGTATTGATGTTTGGTCGATGACCGATTACGGTGTGGAAGATTCGTGGGCCCGGCTATACCGAGTTGGTCCGTTAGGTTACAATCATTGCCTATTCTACTGGCGAGACCGAGCGCTGCTTTGCGGGAGTGCGCACTACAACGAGGACCACCCATTCGAGGAAGAACTAGTCTCGTGTGATATTGACCAAAGAATTATAGGCAGGTTAAGAATCTACTTCAAACACATTCAACCGTACAAGGAAAGTTTGATTTCAGTTGACCAACCGACTATTTGAACAACATTTAGCTAGATTTATTAAATTATGTAATAGTACGGTGAATTATCTTTCGTGTTAGGCTAGTTGGGTATTTATTATTTAGGTAAACGTTTATCTTTGTTTCGTAAGTAGTGGTTGATATGGCCCTCACGGCTTTGCTTTCGTTTGTTTTGTAATATTTCTAATGCATTGCGTAGTTTCTTTTGTATATTAGTCGACTTTCTCTTGTTTTTGACTCCTTCATCGTAGAATCACTAGTTTTTAGGAAAAAAGTGTGAGATTTGTCAACTAGTCAACTTACTTTGACCGGAAAACAACTTTCACTAGTTTTAGACTCTTTCATGGTAGAAACACTTGTTTTTAGCAAGAAAGAGTGAGATTTGACCATTAGTCAACTAACCTTGACCGGAAGTCAACTTTCACTGGTTTTAGACAATTTCATGGTAAAATCCCTAGTTATTGAACAAAAAGAGTTAGATTTGACCATTATTCAATTAACCTTGACCGGAAGTCAACTTTCACTGGTTTTAGACTCTTTCATGGTAGAATCACTAGTTATTGAACAAAAAGAGTGAGATTTGACCATTAGTCAACTAACCTTGACCGGAAGTCAACTTTCACTGGTTTTAGACTCTTTCATGGTAGAATCACTAGTTACTGAACATAAAGAGTGAGATTTGACCTTTAGTCAACTAACTTTGACCGGAAGGCAACTTTCACTGGTTTTAGACTCTTTCATGGTAGAATCACTAGTTATTGAACAGAAAGAGTTAGATTTGACCATTAGTCAACTAACTTTGAACGGAAGTAAACTTTCACTAGTTTTAGACAATTTCATGGTAGAATCACTAGTTATTGAACAAAAAGATTGAGATTTGACCATTAGTCAACTAACTTTGACCGGAAGGCAACTTTCACTGGTTTTAGACTCTTTCATGGTAGAATCACTAGTTATTGAACAAAAAGAGTGAGATTTGACCATAAGTCAACTAACCTTGACCGGAAGTCAACTTTCACTGGTTTTAGACTCTTTCATGGTAGAATCACTAGTTACTGAACATAAAGAGTGAGATTTGACCTTTAGTCACCTAACTTTGACCGGAAGGCAACTTTCACTGGTTTTAGACTCTTTCATGGTAGAATCACTAGTTATTGAACAGAAAGAGTTAGATTTGACCATTAGTCAACTAACTTTGAACGGAAGTAACCTTTCACTAGTTTAAGTAATTTCATGGTAGAATCACTAGTTATTGAACAAAAAGATTGAGATTTGACCATTAGTCAACTAACTTTGACCGGAAGGCAACTTTCACTGGTTTTAGACTCTTTCATGGTAGAATCAATAGTTATTGAACAAAAAGAGTGAGATTTGACCATTAGTCGAGTTACAATACGTAATAGGGAATACAAAATACATTACAGCATACGTCAAACTACATTAAAAAAACATGTAATGGGGGGGCATTTCTGGTACAACATCGCTATGAGATCTATCGTCATCGGTAGCCTCATCCTGCAACCTGGATCGTTTGACCGGGCAGTTATTCTTCTGGTGTCCTGGCAGTCTACATCGACTACAACGACGAGGCTGGGCAGTGTTTGTTCCTTTGGGTCTTGCAACGAGCGGATCATTAGCGATGTTGTGTGGTGGAGTAGGTAGAATCTCGAAATTTGTGCCATCTGTGTTTGGAAAGTTACTTGTCCTAGCTACCAAATTGGTGAACGCTTCTAGTGTATCGTTGTACCCCCTATCGCTACGGGCCGCATGGTACCTCACATCCTTCCACTTTGCATTTAGGTAACCCAACCTGCCTAACTCTATATCTGATGGTCTGAAATCGGCTAAACACTTGTCTCTTACTGTAAGGCTGCTGTTAGGGGTCCATCTAAAAATAACACAACTATCTGGGATCTGTCTAATCCGCTCGATCTTCATCACGTAGAACATATGTCTGCATGGTATACCATGTGACTCAAACATAAGGCAATTGCAAGCCAACCTAAGAGTGCACCCGTCAGAGGAGATACAAACTTTCCTGACAAGCCTGGGGTTTTGGTACGACGTGACAACAAAGGTGCGACTTCCGTAAATCTGTGACGCTGTTGAATGAGATAGGTCTCCTTGGTTGACAATTTCCTTTTTAACTTTTAAAAAAAGGGCCCGGGTGAATTGCTTATTGGCTGTAACTTCGATCTCGTGCAACAAAGTCGTGGGAACGGGAGTGGTTTGGTTCGTGAGGTACTCTTCTTTGGTGGTGTTTTCCCTAATAGTGACCATGCCGTTCAGAAACAATTTTACAAATTCTATAAACCTGAGCTGCTTGTTTAAGAACCTGTTAATGTAAGCATTCATACCTTCACAACGCTGGGTTGATTTGACAAAACCAAAAAAATTACCCCGTAAATATGCTTCAGCCCACATGGTACGCTTCGCGTAAGTCTCACGTACCCATTTATCGTCTAGTAGACCGTTCTCCCTCACCATCTGCCACCAGGCTTCTTCAAACAACTCAATCGTAACTGGAAGGCGCATAAGCTTCTTGAAGATACTACCAAATCCCTCCACTTTTACATTTGTAACGGCGTTGCGAGTCAGATGCCAAGAACATAAACGGTGGCCTACGCGGGGGTAAACTAGTTCGATTGCCGCTGACATGGATCTATCACCGTCCGTTACAACGGAAATCGGTTTCTTCCCGTGCATTGACTCAGTAAGCGTCTCTAGGACCCAAACATACGATTCCGTTGTCTCGTACTTAAGCAACGCGATACCGAATATACATGTCTTACGGTGGTTGTTGACCCCCGCCAACACAACAACCGGGAAACAATAGGCGTTGGTCTTATAGGTGGCGTCAAAAACTAGGACGTCTCCGTAAAGCGCAAACTCTCTCCTGGACCTCCCATCGCAAAAGAACAACCTTTCCAAACGGTTCTGGTCGTCTAACGTGTATTTAAAAAAAAACAACGGATCGGTCTCACAACGTGCATCCAGGTACGCCAGCGTGGCGTTAACATCCCCCGCGTTAACCTCGTCCGACCTTATCCGACCTAGAGTGTTGTAGAGGTCTTTCCTCAAGAAACCCACGTTTTGATACGACCCTGCCTCTCTAACTAACACGTCCATTATCTTGGTTGTAGGAACACCCGAAGCTCTCAACGATTTGGCTTGATCGAGATGGCCTTCGTCAATGCGCCTGTGGGACCGCAGGTAGTGACAGCTAGCTGATGGTGATAAATCGTGATTGTGCTCAAATACAAATCGAACCACAACGAAGCAACGTAATGATTTCTCGTACTTTATCTGTAGACTAGCCTTACAACCACACCTTGTCTCGACCCTGTGCCCTCGAACTCTTTCTTTCATATCGAGATGCTCTTTTCGACGAAAGCCAGCACACGAACAAAGGAACAGCCTTCCAACAACTTCGCTACCCATACCCGCAGCCCTATCCAACCGATCCTTCCGAACACTAAACCCGAATGCACGAGCGTAAGTGTTATAGAACACGTACGCTTCTTCCTCGTTATTGAACCGCTTCCTCATCACATCTTCATGGGTCAGAGATGTTACCATGTCATCACCAAACGGTTCGGCAACAACGTTTAAAGAACTGCTACCTACAAGGCCTACAACTGGTACAGGATTAGGACGCAAGTACTAGGGTTTGCATGTTAGAATATGAGATTCGAAAATATAGCAAATCCGTGTGATTAAATATCTCTTTACATTAAAAAAAGTAACATTCAAGACCACCGACTCAAATACATCCGTAAATACGTTTATGAGAGTATTATTAATTTTGACTACTTAAATAAAACTCTTTCGTAAACTAAAGGAAAAAAATATTATTTAATGTCTAGGATGGAAAAAAAATTAAGGATTTACTTAAAACAACTACGTTATGATGATTTCCCAATTTACATAACTACTACGTTAACTTTTACAACAAATATTGCCGATGTTCGATATAAATTTTAATAAAGGGAAAAAATACCAACAATATATCAACAATATATAAATTTTATACGGCAAGATGAAATTTTTAACGATTTTTACGTACACAATAATATATAAACAATATATAATGGGTAAATATTATCGATCTACTACTTATTTAAAATATTAAAAGCACAAAAAATAAAATATAGTAAATACTATACTCCAACCCAAAAAAAAACAATTAAATGCAACCACTAACCGTTTAAAGACATTCCTCTTGCTGGTTTCTCAACCGGTTAAAAACTCCTACACTATGATAATCTCGAAACTTCAAGTAATATGATTGAACTTTGGATGGTTTTCCCTAACCCCTCACCACTCTTCCTTTTATAGGCAAATTCTACATCCTTCACTTACTAAAACACCTCTTCGGTGGTTGAAAGGTCACTCTATATCCACTACATTATCTACCTACCAAATCACAATCACCCATCCCGTCAACATCCCGTCAGCCGTACTATATCTACTACCTATAAAGGTAACACAAATTACAACAACACCACACCAATTCTAATATACATTTTTTAATTACACAATTAACATAATACATAAATATCCCTTCATATTTAATATACACAATATCTAAAAAAATTTAAAAAAAAAAAAAACCAACACCAACAAATCCAATATATGCCATTTTAAATCGTAAATAAAAATCAACTAGATCCTAAGAAAAAAACGAACGTAAGCAAAGGTTTAATCCGACCCGATCAGAAACTAATTACGTAAATCCTAAAAAAATATCTTCACTAAACAACAAACAACAAAAATTAAGAGCAATGGAACAAAAAATTACACTACATCTAACTATCTTGGGAACGAAAAAATACGCTACGAAAATTAATTCAAAAATATCCATCCACTTGCTTCGATGTGACGTATTAAAATATTGGAATTTAATTAGAGCTCGACACGTGTCATTAATTTTTTAATTATTTTTTGTGGGACGTTTGATATTACGGAACAAAAATTATGCCGCGCCGTATTTTTGGGAACAAAAATTTACACACACGCCGCCATTACAGAAAACTGTCGGAACAAAAAAATTAATAAAATAATAATATTTTTACATTAAATAATAATATATTTACTATTCATCGAATAAAAAAAAAAAAAGCAACTGTTCATTGATTTGACCATACATAATCATTACCTGCAGAGGGGTGTTTTGGTCAATTGGCAAACTAATTAAATAATATTATTTTTTCGGTGGCCGAGATCTCGCCATGTCATCGATCCTCGGCCACGTGTCTTCATCTCATTCCCGCGTAGGTACACGGAATGTACCGAAGACCCACTCGTAATTTTCTTTTTCTGAATGGATATAAAAAGTAGGGCTGACCAAATGAAAACCAAAAACCAAACTGAATCAAAAAATCAAAAAATTCCGAAACAAAAAAACCTAAAACTAACAAAATCAATTGGTTCGATTTTTAACTTTTCAAAAACCAAAAATTTCGGTTCGGTGTACTACAGGAAAACCGAACTAAAAAATCTGAACCAGGTTTTTTAAATTTGCCAACTGCAGGGCTTCTTAAGATTTAGGCTAAATAATGTAATGAGTTTTTAGATATTTCTTTTAAAATGAGCATTAGTTAAGTAGTGGAGTTTGCCTAAAAAAAAAAAAGTAGTGGAGTAGTATTTCTTTTGTTTATTATAATTTATTTTCTTTCAATTTTTAAGGCTGATTGGTTTTATGTTATTTGTTTTTAATAATATACGTTAAAATTGCATATATTAGTAGGATAGTTTTCATATTCAGAAGATTTGACTACTCAATTTTTTTTGTTCGAAAGAAGATCATTTTGCTCAATTGTTATATAAGAAATACTTGCAATCCGCTTAATCGTTTAATGCGTTTAATATTTTTAAACAGTAAATTAAATATGTTGATAGTAGTTAATTCGTAAACATTCAGTAATCCACCAAAGATATACCTTTACCTGTATTTCATTTTTCGGAAGTAGAACCATATGCGTACGAAAACAAAAACCGAAAACCGTCTCAAAACCGGATAAACCGAACCAAAAACCGAGTTATCGAACCGATAATGAACCGATAATGAGCCGATCGGTTTGGTTTCTAAATTATAAAAAACCTCGACATCCGGTTTTGGCCAAAAAACCGAGATGAACCGAACCGTTCTCACCCCTAATAAAAAGTGTTGGGAAAAGTTCACTAATAAAGGTAAAGAAAATAAAATGATCTTGTTCTTCCCTAATTATGTGATTGAATGGGCAAGAAAAGATAAATGACATAAAAACTTATGTGGGAACCCCTTCACACATCGAGGTGCTTGCTTCAAGCCATATAAATTCTTCTTTAATCGACATGCTTAGTATTCCTTACCCTTAACCTACAGTCCCTCAGGTTGATCCATATAAATCTCTTCCTAAAGGAGACCATATAAGAAATCGATCTTCACATCGAGTTGCTCAATCTCCAAGCTCATGCTAGCAACTAAAACAGGATAGGAGACATTTTTACCACTGTAGAAAAGATTTCATCAAATTGATTCCCTTCTTCTAAATGAAACCCTTCATAACTATTCTCTCCTTGTACCTCGGTTGTGGATTACCTTCTTCAGACTTCAACCTGTAAATTCATATGTTCTTCAACGAACGCTTCTTTTCTGGTATATGGACTAACTAAAAATGTGTGTCTTATGCAAGGAACCGTCCTCTTCTTGCATGGCTTGTAACTACTTTTGACGTTGTGGATCTGACATAGATTCCTTGAAGCACTAGGGCTCCCCTTGACCTGTCAGAATCACAGACTTGTTTTCAGGATACCTTGTAGTCTCCTTTCGGATTCTAGTACCACGTCTTAGTGGTTGCTCAACAGGTTGATCTGCTTTGTTTTGAATAATTTCATTATTTACTTTGAATTTCTTAATCGATCATTGGAGGTTGAACTAGGTTCAAGTTTACTGTAATGGTAGGTGTAGAAGACTCTGGCTTTTTTGGTTTCTCAAAGTTTTCTTTTGTCCAATCTTCAAAGAACACCACGTCTCTACTTATCAATGTTCTTAGCAACATGATCCCATAATATGTAGTCGAACTCTTCTTGAGGATAACTAAAGAGTATACATTGCTTTGTCTTACCGTCGAGTTTTGATCTTTCATCGCTCGTAATATGTACGAATGCTCTACACCTGAACATCTTCAAATATTTGTAGGAAACGTCCCTTCCAGTCTAACAACTCTATGGTATATCTCCATCCAAAGGAACTGAAGGAGAAATATTTATTAGGTACATGAATCTGTTCATAGCCTCATCCCTAGAACGACTTTGAAAACTTTGCATGAGAAAGCATACTTCAGATATGCTCGGAGATGGTTCGATTCATTTTTTTGTATATACCATTTTGTTGTGGTGTTTTTGGAACAGTCTTCTCGAGCCTTATACAATGCTCTAGACAATACTCTTAGAAAGGTCCTTTATATTCACCACTATTGTCTGCTCGAACAACCTTTAACTTCTTACCAGTTTATCGTTCCACCTTGGTATGGAAGTTTTTAAAGGTCTCGAGGACTTGAAACTTGGTCTTCAAGGGAAATTCCCATACCTTCTTGAAATGATAATATCACAAAATATTGTGTAAAACCAATATTCTTTCGTCTCGATAAAGGGATTTGATGGATCTCTACACGATGTTTCTTACCCGCCAAACAATTGACACAATATTTTAACAAAGTATTCTTCATACATGGGATAAGGTTATTTTTCGAGAGAATTTGAAAACCTTTTTCACTCATATGTCCGAGCCATTTATGCCATATCTTGGTATCATCCTCGAAGATATTGACTTCTCCATTTTTTAGCTTTGCTTGTATCATATATAAGGTCCTGTATTTATTACCTCGAGCTACGATCAATGATCCATTGGTGAGTTTCCACTTACCTCCATCGGAATAGCTTGAATAACCTTCATCATCTAATTTTCCGGTAGATATTAAATTTAGACGAATATCCGGGATACGTCTCATATCTCGTAATGTCAACCTGCAACCAGTATTAGTCTCCAAACAAACATTATCAATACCAATGATTTTTAGAAAAACTGTTGTTTCCATTCTTACGTGACCGAAGTCACCAAAAATGTAAGAAGAGAATAAATTACAATGTGAGGTAAGATGAAATGAGGCACCAGAGTCAACAACCCAAAACATTCTTTACAAGCAAGATTTAAGTGACCGTCATCACCAATGAGAAATACTTCTTATGTAGCTACAATAGCTGATGTATTGTCTTCTTCTTCTGTTTTGATTGTTGCCGAACTTATCAAGGTTACTATTTACTTGATCACGTTTAAAAACCCGCCACTCGTTTTTCTTATGACCGTCTTCCTTACAATAGAAACAAGTAAGAGTTTTTCTCATCTTGGATTAGGGATCTACCTCAGTTATTTGGCTTGTCTTGATTCGATGAGTCTCGGGATTCATTTATTCTACGACTCTAAAAAATTTAGCATCTGAGTGAGCGACGAGTTAAGATCCTTTCGTCGAGCTTCTCCATACAGAATACTATTCTCATCATCCAAGGTGATTCCAACGACCTTGAGCTGATTCGTGTAAGGTGCTCGAACACACTTCGTCCATCTTTGTATTGAAACTTCACGATTCTTCAAAGAACCAAAATTCTTATACCATCTTGTTGGGAAAGGTCACTAATAAATGCGATGGAAACAGAATAATCTCATTTCCCCCCATTTGTGTGATATGAATAGGCAAGAAAAAAAAAAGTAAATGACATAAAGATTTACATGGAAGACCCTTCAAAGCGAAGGTAAAAAACACGGGTAGACCAAGGGTCCAAAGTACTCCACTACCTAGAATATTACCAAATACATTAACTAATGGAATACAAAAAACCAAAATGAACTCACCAGGTCTGAAATGAGTCTATAACTTCGGTTCCAGCCGTTCAAAATACAATCCTAGATCTGAACTTCTATGTGTTAGGAACACTATGTAAAAATATTGTCTCGATGGAATTGGTTTGACCATCCAAACTGAGACTTTTAATATTTTGTCGCAGAGAGATTTTTCGGATACTACTGTACGAGTTTCACTCTCTTTTTGTGCTTTCTACTTCACTCTCTAAGTGTATTATTTTGTGTCTTGCTTGTTGAAAATGATATCCAATTGTCTGTTTTATACAGGACTCAAGATAGGAGAGTATATAGTCCATTCAACACTTAGTTAATGGTGTGAAGATATCGAAACACACTTGTGTATTTTTAAAACACACTTGTGTATTTTTAAAACACTCTTTCTTAATTCCAAAACTTGACTTGCATTGTTTCCAATGATATCTCCAATTACCAAGATGTGAGTTGTTCTCCATTGAAGAGGAACTAATCCAACAAATTGTTTTTTCTTTCTTATAAGTTTCAAACAATAGACGAGGTAGAAAAATGAAAACAATTGTTATATACTGTAATATTCTACATATTTTAGAGATTATGATATTATTTTGTGGTGTAATTTTCACTAATATTGGCATACATCTATAGATCAAAAGTCACCTATTTATCGTAATATGACTCAAGCTTCGTATCTTTTAAAATAATAACTACTTTACCAGTAAACTAACGTATTATTTATGTTAATATGTTAACTCACATAAATATAGTTACATACCTATCAATTTTCAATTTCCAAAAAGAGATATTAAAAATACCAAAATTTTGGAGGTGCAAAGCGGTGACTTTCTTGTCCCATAGCCAGAACTGGCCCGGTTGTCAAAGCACAACACATTGTACCCGTATTTGTACTCCCAACCCTATTCTGCTCTGGACTTATATTAATTTGAACACGCGTATGGATGAATATCTCTTCAAATCACAATATTTTTTATCGCTTCTAGAATATAGCTAGGACTGGTCCCGCTATCAAAGATTAATGTTGGATATAAAAAAATATATATAATTAGTCTATTTAAAATTCACCTAAATTATAATAAAAAGATGGTAGGAATAATTGGAGGATGGTTCTTAAAAGCGCTAGGCGCTACTAGGGTGGGCGGACACCTTCAAGCTTCTAGATGACTAGATGGCCCATTAGAATTTAGGCGATTTTCACCTAGGCGGTTTTTATATTATATTATATTTAATATATATTACTAATACAAATTTACATCCTACTATACGTAAGTAGATCAAATGAACGTAATAACATATATTTAGCTATAAAATAATGTTAGTTTATTATTATTAACCTAAAAAGTGACCAATTTAAGAAATCTAGACTTAAAATTTAAAAAATCCTACCTTCCTTTTTTTCTAGCTCGTTCAGACTCTAACTTAAATAGTTTTTTCTTTATATTTTGCTTATATGTTGGGTAGAATTAGATTGACTTAGTTATTTATGGGATAGCATGCTAGGTAGTACTCAGTAGGTGACCCATTAATCTACTTGAGTAGTATATCGATCAGATTATGCGTAGACGAACCTTCTAGCCATTTTCGAGAGAAAGTCTAGGCGGATCGTACTTTGAAATGCTTAGGCGGAGCGCCTAGACGGCTAGGAAGCCTTGTTTTAGAATACTGATTTGGAGTAGTATTCAATATTACTCTTTGTATATATAGCGTCTGTGTTCACCATCCGCCTTCCATCTAGCCAACCGTGTGATTTTGTCCGCCAAACTATTAAAACCTCGGAAATTATATTTGAATCGCATGTTGTCATATGTTGTTCCGCTTCAGTAGATTGTGGATCGGTCGACGATAGGATCTTTCTTTGTTACATGTAAAAAGAAAAAGTGAGCTCTTTAGAGGACTCTAAATTAGAACCCTTTATTCTGAATCTCCAAACAAAGGTTGATAGCATAGTTGTTAAAGGCTATAACATATTTTTTGGTTGGGGGGAAACTATACTTTTCTTTGTTATATTTGCCATCGTTTGTTTGTACAGAACTTGCTGATAGTCTATCTTTATTTATAAAATTACTGATATTAGAGATGCTGTATTAGAATTTAAAACGTGAACTCAAAATAAGAGTAATGAATCAAGTTGCTCGCGAACAGTTCGTACTCGGCTGAAAAATTCATTTATAAAAACAAACAATGTTTTTTACTCATATTCGTTTCTTCAGAAATTTTGTTCATGAACTACTCATTTATCGTCGTTTATATTTATAATCTGTAAATTAATATTTTATCTATCAATAAATATATTATTAAACTTAATATATTACTATATTAAATGAAAGTTTTTTATTTTTTTAAATTTTATTTTTTCATTAAAATCACATTTCAAACTCTATTTAATATAAACCGTTCATGAAAATTTCATTTCAATCATAATAAAAAACAAGTTGTTCATTAATAATTTAATTTCAGTTGAAAAAACTCGTTCAATAAGTTAAACAAACACTATTTAACAAATCTAGCCCAACTCATTATAATTTGAGCTCGATTCAAAATTTTCGACATACAAGTAATAGGTTTGACTGAATTCATTACAAGTTTACAACCCTAATTAGATTCCACATATTAGGATTTAGAAGTACATATGTGAATAAAAATGCTCTAATGTTTCTTCACATCTTTGCAATTTTTTTATTATTGTTTAACTAAGACCATATTCTTATGCGATCTTAGCAAATCATTTGAAAATATAACATTACAAGGAGTTTTGTAACATCTAGTGCTCTGTCAATTTTGTAAAGCATATAAGTTTTGGTTCATGATACTTTGGATTTTCTACCATTACTTATGCAGTCTTCAGTTCGATTAGATGATGATCAAGCACATGCCATTACAATATTTCCTTTCAAATGATCCAAAACAATGTTGAGTAATTACATGATTTATAATAACACGAAATATATGATTTACAGTGAACAAATTCAAATGCGCCTCCAAGTGACAGTATTATCAAAAGCTAAATGTACTCCAGTAACAAAAAATTTCCACTTTTTATTTTCCTTCAGTGGTTAATCTGGGTTAATTAACCAGCTCACACAACAGAACATCCCCATGGAGAGTTCATGGACCTGAAGTTGTAGAAGCTGGAGTAAATATCTGACCAATAGCTTCAAGTGCTGATACATTCCAACTCTCCGCATGCCTAATAATCTGCCGAATGTTCTCCAATATCATATTAATCTTTGAGAAGAATATTGTTTGTAAAAGAAATTAAGTTTTACTCACTTTTGATTGTTCATCTAAATCATAGATTGTGCTGCCATCTATGGATATGAGAGGCTTCCACGGAAGTTTCAGGTATGTTCTGCAAATTAACTAAAAAATCTATAAACAAGGTTTAAAGTTAATTCAGTATCACTAAAAGGAAAGATCCTGAAATTAAAATAAGTTAGGCACCTAAGCTTCCATGATGCAACTATAAATTCTCTTCCACAATTAATTCTCTGCATAGATAGGCAGAGAGAGCATTGTAGTTAACATAAATGAAGATTGCTTAACAAGTAGGCTTATTATTCTAATTACCTTCTCAATCTTTTTTAACTTGATCGATGGTTCCTCAAAGAATGGAACGAGCAATTTCAAGTTGCGTGAGTATAATTCCGTACCTAGATAAAGAAGGTTAACAAATCTTACCCAAATGTCTATTTAAGAGAAAAGTAAGATGTGTACGAGCAATATTGAAGCAAATAGTGTATCTTACCTTGAAACTTAATAGTTGGGTCTTCAAAAGTGCAATCTTCTGCATAAATTCCAGAAGTGAACTCTCCTAAACACATTTAAACTTTTGATTGATAATGAATTCACACTGAAGAAGCAACTTTAAAGAATTAAAAAAGGCAAGCCATCCTTTACACAAGAGATGAAAATATCAGTGACTACCTGTGACAAAGTATGCTTTGTCATAATCGGACTTGATGATCAACAGAATATCATCTATACTAGAAACCAAAAGTTTATCTTCGTTTTCAGAATTTATCGTCTCCAATCTGCACTTTTTGCAAATTTTAAACAATAAATTTATTCATTATTTACTAGTTCACACGAGTTCATTATTATTATACATGTAACAATTGGTTTGATAGATTAACTGACCATTATAGATTTATAGTGCACACATTTTCCATACTTAATTGGACGAAATATATTAAAATTTGTGTTGATAATAATTAAGTATTGTGTCCTTGTACGCAAATAAACATGATTAGTGTTGAATAATTACCTGTTTTGTGTAGCCGGAGAGAAGAGCCTTAGAAGTTCTGTAATTGCAGTAACTGTAACTTTCAACAAGGCTGGCGTTTTCTTTGTTGTATTCACATTACTATTGTTATTATTGGGTGCACCAGAATAGCATTTGCCATGAACTCTCTGCTAAGAAATTATATGAAATCAAATTAAGAGTAACAAATATCGGGTTAATCATTGTCTCAAAAGATGATTCAATAGTAAACTACTTGAGTTTGATTCATGCTTAAGTTTGACCGAATTTGGTCAATATATTGGGGGTGTCACTCAAGCTAAAAGCCGAGGCTTGCTTTGTTTGTAAGGCTTTCCTGCCTGTTTTATTTTCTCAAAATTAATTATCAGCATTTAAAATCCTTGTAATTTGATGCCTACCAACGGGCTTCACGGCATAGAGAAAAAGGAAAAAAAGAACAATTTAAGAGAAACGATTTTATTGTAAGAAGGAGAAGGTCTGAAGGAATTTATACCCTGCGTGGTAGTAGCGATGGACTTGTGTACCGGCAGATTCCCGCCATTTCCGACACTCTGGTGCGTTTCTAGTGTGAGTGAGTGAGTAATTTAATTTTCAACTGTTTTATTTTTTTCATGGCTATCATTAAGCCAAGTTTGGCTTCTAAAAATCTTTAGTCTCCCACATCGGTGAGATATTTTTTGATTATAAATATTAAAATGTTTTATTTACCTTCTAAATAGAATACATTGTATATCAATTTAGGAGTTTTGGTGGTTTGGTGGGTTGAAACTCTCTCCTTTTTTTTTTCCATATGAGAGCTAATTCTAACTAGTCAAACTCTTTCATTTTTTACGCGTCCAAAAAAAAAAAAAAACTCTTTCATTTTTTATTTTTTTTTGTTACATGGATCCCCTTTAAGTGTTGAAGAAATAGCAAGGCTCTGGCCAGTTGAGCTAACCTAACTGGTTCTCTTCCATTTTCATTACTAATAGATAAGATTTGTTCAACACAAAAAAAATCTCTGTAAAATTTATACATTTTTTCTCTAATTTTTCACTTTAAGTATTATTAGATTTTTTTAGTATAACTTCGTTCCTTGTACGGTGAATACTTTCTAAACAAAAACGTAATAGTTATACCATGGGAAGCGGTGAATACAACTTAGTACCTTGGTTGTATTGCTAATCGTTTTTAAGGTAGTGATTTATCACGATACCACAATCAGGTTCTTTACATAAGGTTTACACTTTCTTTGTCATTTGAAATTATGCAGTTTTTGTCCCTTATTTTCAACAATTTAAAAATAGTTAGCGTATTTTGAATGATGATTTAACGTGAAAATTCTGCCTAATTTGTCAAAATTGGAACCTCACGACATTGGTCCCCGAAATCGAAGCCAACATCCCTTGTTTATTTCACATTCCTACAAGCTCGCATACTTCCACACTCAATCAGCCCCAATGTTGACTCATCCATCAATCATTCTTCGTATACAATCATACAATTTTTCACTGGTCCATCATTTTATCCCATGCACGTGAGGCCAAAATAACTGTAAGCTAGCCTACTAAATTCCACTTGGGGAGTTTAATACAATCCTAAGTGTGGACTAACCAGTCATATCTTTAGTGAAAAGGATCCATAAATCATTTGATGGATTTGCATACTCAATCAGATCACTCGTTATCCTGCTTCTTTCCATTTTTAGTCAATCTACACACGTATTCGCCTCTCGGAAGATATGACAAACCTTAAAACTCTTATTATGACGAAATATATTCATATAACTATTTAGTATTCAGTTCGACTGATTTATAGAATTCAAACTACTCTTCACTAATACCTGCAATTTCAACAGAACTGTTTCGATACATATGCTAATAATCCCCCTTCCTAGGTCCATCCCTAATCTTCCTAAAAACATACATTTCTTGATCCTAACATTCTCTAACTTTCTCCGCCCTCACATCCCCACGATTCCTATATCTTAACAACTTTTTCCATACATTCATGCACATCTCCACCCAAACCATCCCTGCCTAACCTATACATGTCATTCTCACACCCTTATGATTTTAACAAAAAGACAATTTGAATCTTTGAAATAATCTAATGAGGATCACCATTTACCATATACCAAAACTTAATACAATACTAGTTAAACTAATTTAAAAAATTCACAATTCAAACTAAAGTATAGAGGGTGACATGCAATTGTACTTCAATTTGGAGGTAGAATCTCACTTCACCATAATTCATTTGTTAATTCAAATAGAGTAAAACAATATAATTATTTGAACAAAAAAAAAAGAGTAAAACAATATTACCACACACTAATGTTGGTAGTGGCAGTGGCATCACCAACAAAGCACAACATAACATATGATACTGTTTCTTTGGTTTGTTTCTTCTTGTTGACAAAATTATCACACTCCGCATAATTAATCTCCAAAACAAACTTTAAAAAACATATATCAATGTCTCTCCAATCTTCACCACCACCCCCTCCTTTCTTCCTAATCAGTGATTCTTTGTATATATAAACTTTATAAATGAAATTTGGATTAGGAGGAGTCGAAACCCGAGATAGATATCTCTCTACCCATACGGCCAAAGGCCCAAAACCTATTAAAACAACCATTAACTATCCGTAATAAAAATAAGTTTAACTAAGGATAATAATCACTATCTAAATGTAATCACAAATAAAGTTTAATATGGATTATTTGCTTACTATTATTGTATATAAAGATAAAACCAAACAAGCGAACCAACCAACCAAATCCATCTTAATTTCAATGGTTACGATTTTCAGTTATTTATTTGTTACCCAACCCAAAGCCTAACCCCTGCCAAATTTCCTACACTAAACTCGCCTTCTTCCCTTCTCTTACTAAACACACTTAAACCAAATTTCTTTAAGTTTTCATTCTTATATACTTAGTTGATCACAACACTTCAAATTTCAGCTTTTTTATACCTTTAAAGCCCTTTATATGAATTGATATTAATTGTTGGTTAGTTATACAATTATGGCTTCTTCCGCTGCTGCTTATGCTTCTTTATGTTTTCCGTCGAATTCAGCCGGAGTATTCCGCTCCGGTCGCCGGAGGCAGCTGACTACGACCCGAAAGTTAATTGTGCGTGCTGACTTGGACTCAAATGTCTCCGACATGAGCGTTAACGGTGAATAGCTATCTTTTATATTTTAAACATTTTCTTTGGTATGTATAGAAATGGATAATTGAGCTAATTTTTTAACAAACGAAAAATTGAGTTCCTATTCTAGTTTGCACAGTTATTCTGGAGTGGTGCTATTTGGGTTGGTTAAGGTAGTGTTGGTTTGTGGTAGATGTGTTAGTGGTAACTTAGCTCTAGCCTCAATTACGTTCTGTAACGTACTCTGTAATTTTACCCTAATCACTTATTTATTAGTGAAAAATCTTGTTTCTAAACAAAGTAAAAGATATTGTGTGCAATTATAAATTCTCCCGATGTTATGAATTATGCTCTACTTAGAAATGAATGGCATGAAATGCAAGATTTTAGTGTACCTTTCTGAATTTGAAAATAAATAATGTGAACTGAGAGTAATGCTTTTGCAGCTCCAAAGGGATTATTTCCACCGGAGCCTGAATATTATCGGGGGCCAAAGCTAAAGGTAGCAATTATTGGGGCTGGTCTAGCTGGCATGTCCACAGCTGTAGAGCTTTTGGATCAAGGGCACGAGGTTTGATACTTATTAACTCAATCAAAATATAAAAATCGAGGTGTATATATAATATTGATCTTTGTTTCGCTACAGGTAGATATATATGAATCGAGGCAATTCATTGGAGGAAAAGTGGGGTCTTTTGTTGATAAACGGGGAAATCACATTGAAATGGGACTTCATGTTTTCTTCGGTTGTTATAGTAATCTGTTTCGGTTAATGAAAAAGGTAACACATCATTTTAAGAACTCGCTTAATACACTAACATGTAACCTTGTGTTTTTTTTTTTCACTTAAGTTGTTATGTTTGGTCTTAGGTGGGTGCTGAGAAAAATCTACTTGTAAAAGATCATACTCATACTTTTGTCAACAAAGGGGGAGAAATTGGTGGTATGGGAATTCTTAGTTGATAAAGTTATTGTAATTAAGAAGTTGGGAAAATTCCCCAAATGGTCCCTGAACTACAGGCCATTTGCCGGTTTGGTCCTCAAACTTCAAAAGTTACCTACATAGTCCTCGAACTTTGTTTTTTTTCCGTTAGTCCCCGCGCCTAACTCCGTCAGATTTTGACCGTTAAGTGCCATGTTGCAAAGGCTTTCGGGGACCAAAACGATAAAAGGGGTATAGTTCAGGGATTATTTTGGAATTTTTCCAATTAATTATTTAGGAAAAACCTGCTGCCATATGGGATTAACGGTCAAAATCTGATGTAATTAGACGCGGGGACTGGAGGGAGGAAAAACTAAAGTTTGAGGATTATTTGGGTAACATTTGAAGTTCAAGGACCACCCAGGTAACAGGGTATAGATCAGGGACTATTTTGGGAATTTTTCCCTAAAAAATTCCTTGTAAGAAGTTTTCATTTTTATTTCATCTCTGTAAATAGTTTAATATAAATATGGTATCGTAATTATCTAATTATTTTCTGCTTCTTAATACAGAACTTGATTTTCGTTTTCCTATTGGCGCACCGTTACATGGGATTAATGCATTTTTGACAACAAATCAGCTCAAGGTAAATCACTTTACATCTAATATCTGCACATTTCGCTTCATCACCATAATCTAAATCCATCATTGTCCTTCATACAGATTTACGATAAAGCAAGAAATGCTCTAGCTCTTGCTCTTAGTCCAGTTGTACGAGCTCTTGTCGATCCAGATGGCGCATTAAGGCAGATTCGTGATTTGGACACAGTAAGACTAATTCTTATTACTCATTCAACATTTTATTTTATTAACATATCTGCACCCTCTTTTACAGGTAAGCTTCTCCGAGTGGTTCATGTCTAAAGGGGGTACACGTACAAGCATACAAAGAATGTGGGACCCAGTTGCCTATGCTCTCGGATTCATCGACTGTGATAACATGAGTGCTCGTTGTATGCTCACTATATTTGCATTATTTGCTACTAAAACCGAAGCTTCACTATTACGCATGCTTAAAGGCTCTCCTGACATGTATCTAAGTGGGCCCATTAGAGATTATATTATCGAGAAAGGTGGCAGATTTCATCTCAGATGGGGGTGTAGAGAAGTACTTCATGAAAAATCATCTGATGGTTCCGTATATGTTACAGGGCTTGCTATGTCAAAGGTATATGTGTTTATTGTTCAGTTTTTATGACTATTAATGATTTATCAACTCTCTTTTTCAGGCTACTCAAAAGAAAATTGTACAAGCGGATGCTTATGTAGCAGGTTTGTGTTTATTTGTCATTTTAATATATTTTCTCGATCATTTATTATATATTTTTAATTCAAGTGTAGCATGTGATGTACCTGGTATTAAGAGATTAATTCCAAAAGCATGGAGGGAGCGTGAGTTTTTCGATAATATATATAAACTTGTTGGAGTACCTGTTGTGACTGTACAACTTAGATACAATGGTTGGGTTACTGAGTTACAAGATTTAGAACGTGCAAGGTTAGTGAAAACGACTTTTTACGAAATTGACCTTTTTGGATTTTACTTAATTAATATTTTTGTTTACAGGCAATTAAAGCGTGCTGCAGGTTTAGATAATCTCCTTTATTCACCAGATGCGGATTTCTCTTGTTTTGCGGACCTTGCACTCACATCTCCTGAAGATTATTACCTTGAGGGTCAAGGCTCGTTGCTTCAGTAAGGGGTTATCTTGGTAATTTTTGTGTTGTTTTTTACGGTCTTTTTTCACTCACTTTCCTTCTCTTTTGTGACTTTGTAGATGTGTGCTTACACCTGGGGACCCTTATATGCCTTTGCTAAATGATGAAATTATAAATAGAGTCAAGAAACAGGTCACTACAATTTGCTAAACTTTTATTTTGTTTATCTTATGAAGAATGGTTTGATTGTGTCAGGTTTTAGCTTTATTCCCATCTTCACAAGGTCTTGAAGTTACTTGGTCCTCAGTTGTAAAAATAGCGCAATCACTTTATCGTGAAGGACCTGGTAAAGATCCATTTAGACCTGATCAGAAGACTCCTGTTAAGAATTTCTTTCTTGCCGGTTCATATACTAAACAGGTGAGCTTCTCAAAAAGTATAAGAAGTAATAATTTCCCCTAAAAGGCACATCAAATACATTAGGAGATGAAAAGATGAATGGCTAATGGTTTGTTATGGTATATATCTTTTTTCAGGATTACATAGATAGTATGGAAGGGGCAACATTGTCAGGAAGACAAGCTTCTGCTTACATATGTGATGCTGGAGAGGAATTGTTGGCTTTACGAAATATACTTTCAATAGCTGACTCCATGCAAATAAACAATTCTAACTCTGATGAGTTGAGCCTTGTATGATCTAAATGTATGAAGATTCCGCGCTGATGAGCAAGTAAGGAGGACCCAACTTTTGGATCTAGGTTCCTCGTTGATGAGCAACAAATATTACTAGGATATCTATCCTCATTGTACATGTATGTACTTGAATATATACAATGATAGAGTATCACGTATATTAACGATATTGACATGTATACCACTTATTATTTAGAAACACAATTTTTCCCTTCATGTATCATTCCAAGAGTCTACCGACCCCAAGAACTCAGGGTACTCTAACCACTAAATTGACTATTGATCTTGGAACACTTTAAAGCTAAAACTACCTCCATTCCATAATAATAATAATTTCTCTATGTCACTATTAAAGTTTCAAAGCAAAATAAATGACTTTTTTTCTATTCTACCATTTTTTTAAAATGCTTTACCAACTAAATATTTAAGTTTCTCTTTCTTATAATTAGAGATATATCGGTCATTTTAAACTAAATTTTACCTACTTTTAAGGTTTCTTAATGTGTGAAAAGGTCTAAAGAGTCAATTATTATGGAATGGAGATAGTTCATGTTTGACTGGTTAAGTCTCGTGAACATATGCCACTAATTTATTTTTTGTAATTTATATTGTCAGAAATATTATGTATTAAAATAAAATGAGACCCTTACAAAGAAAGGGCAGAAGCATTTCTGATTAACCATTATCAGATCGAGCAAGAGTTTCACCGGCCAGGGTAAGGTCCCGTCTAACAAAATTAGCAAGGGAGTCGGCTAGGTTATTATTTGAGCGAGGAATGTGAGTAAAAAAGCTATATCTCCCACGAGAAAAGATAATACATTAAAGATATGTCACATCAATAAAGTATAGGTATATCTTTACATAAATACGGTCATATCATGGGTATATCTTTTCATAAAATCAATCACATCATAGTATCTTTTCATAAAAACTGAACTAATAAAAAAAACTTTTAATGTACTGAATAATTTTCCGTTTTAGTCTGGAGTGGTCGAATATTCCATCTAACTTTGAACAAGAAGGATAAGTTAGGAATATCTTTAAAACAATCTGACTTAATTGACTCAATAAAAGCTGAGTCAAAACAAGCATCGGAAGCCAGCTAACACACATGAAAAATTGTATGAACTTCACCTTCCAACAAAGACTCACAGTGGCAAATAGAAGAGGCACTATCTTAACACTTCTCCAAAGGAGTTAACACAACTCGTGGCCACCCCAGTAGGTGAGAAAGACAAGACAAAAAGAAGTATCACACTAGATGGAATCTGAAGGGGGGTGGGTGTGAAGTGGAGGAACCCAGAAGAAAAGCCTCATAAAGGGGTTTCCTCTCAACAACAATCTAAGCATTATTGGGGAACAACCTAGGTTGCACGGGTGCGGGGAAGCAATGCGATGCGATGCGATTTGGGGATTCGGCATCTCCAAAAAAGCTCCGATTCGGGGATTCAACGATATATTTAATTTATTTTAAATATATATTTTTTAAATTAGAAAATTATAGAATAACAATTCTTGTACCACATTATATTATATTTTCGAATAAATTGAAAATTTCAATAACCTATTCCAAATTTTACGATATAAAGATGCAATATTATAAAATAAAATACTTCAAAATAATTTCTAACCTAACATAGCAAAATATCAAAGTTTGATGTAAATAATTTTTTGATATTCTGTTTTTTTTTGTTTTTTTAAAAACCTAAATGATTATTTTAATTAGTTTTAGTTAATATAAACTTTTAAATATTTAAAAAAAAAATTAGACCTTAAAAATTGAAGAAGTTTATAAATTAGACCTTAAAAAAATAAAAAAATATTAGTTGGCGCTTCCGAAAAGAATCCTAGCGCTTCGGTGCAGTTTCCGAAAATGGTCAACGCTTCCAAAATTGCTGACTCAAGGATTCGCGAATCCGAAAAGAATCGCTTCCGTTTCCGTATCCGATTCGCGATTTTTCACAATTTTGAAGAATTCGTGCAACATAGGGAGTAACTCGGCTATCATATGTCTAGTAGAGAGATCGATAATACTTTCATTCCAAACCATATTATCATGAAACTTCTTCAATGATTGTTGCGTTCCAAATATTCCAACATGATTTCTTCAACCAATCAAGAGAACGAGAGGCCTCAATGATCATTTTTAGAGGGAGAGCCAATAGAATTAGTACGCAGATGTAGGATAGATCAACTCCAAACTCTAGTACGTTGACTGAATGGACATATGAGCAATAAGTGTGAAATAATCCTCTCACTAGATGGACATTCAGTTGATCTATGTGAAGGCGTGTAATGTGTTTTGAAGAAATAAAAGGAAGTCAAAATTACATTTTCCAAAGAAAGTTCTAACCTTAGTAGGTGACTTGCAAGATGTCTCCTCTTTTGTAATGTTATTTAATAGATTAAGACATCTTTTGGGAGGTTTTTTGAGTTTAACGTTGGCATTTTTTCATTATTTGGTGTATTTTGGGTTTTTAGCTAATGTTAACACTTCACGTGTGTTTGTAGTATTTTGAGATATTTTGTGCATTATAGGTGAAACTTTTAGGAACATTTTTTATTTAGAAGTTTATAGGTGAGCTAGGTAGTCGAAGAACTGAAGAGGAACCTTCAAGTAATTAAAAAAAGGTCAGAAAGTGACCTAAGAAGTTAAAAATTCACTTGGAGCTCAACGAAGATGTCTTTTACATGCAACATAGAACCTTCAAGGTGATGCCACGAACGAACCTAGAGGAGTTAGAAACTGAATGATAGATCATTTGAAAGTTCTCGAAAAAACGCACATGTGGAAAAAATGAGCGAGATTTCGAATATGGATATAGAAGTTATCCTTGTTATTGTGACCCGAAAGTCACACCTATAGGCTAAAAGGGGAATTTCAAGTGAGAGGAGTTTTTTTAGAGAGTTTGCCTTGTGGAGCAATCAACCCTTTTGAAGCGAGACCCACAAAATAATGAGCATATATAACACTTTTGCTCTCATTTTCTCTCATCATCCAATCGTAATCACTAGAGTAAAATAAGACACCAAGTTAGAGAAGAGTTGAGAGCAAATAGAGATGATATTCATATCTTCAAGTCTTTATCACATTTTCATACCAAAAATTGTTACTTTCTTCTTTCTTTAATTTTTCTTATTCTTTGTATGCTTAATTCACACATTATAATTGTCTTTAGATTTAGAATGAGCTAAGTCCATCGTAGCTTGAGATGAAGATGAAACCCCAGGTCTTAAAAAAAGTAGGTCTTTTATGGTAAATTTTGGGCTTAAAGCTTAATTAAGGATTGACATTTCATGCTTCTTTTTATCTTATATTGAATTGTTGATTGATTATATTAGACATATAGTTGATTTATATAGTTGATTGATCGAATTCCTTGAATTACACCATTAGAAAGGGGGTTAAGGGTAAAAATAGGTAATTAAAAGTGTCTTCGTCCTATGGAATCGGAAGATCATATTAGATCTATAGCCGTGATACGTGTAGATGATTTAATCAATTTTTAGGTCACTTAGGTTCATCTTGAAGGAGATCCTTTTCCTTGGGAACCTCTATTTACCTAGGAGAGGATTAGGGTGAATACTAAATCACAACTAGTTTTGAATTATTAATCGTTGCCCTCATTGAATGATTGCCTAGTTAGATTCCTTAGGTGGAATGATCATCCCGATCTCGTTTTTCTCCTTTGAATCATTCGATAATGCACTCTAGTCCTTACCGTCTTATAACTTATTTGCATTTTAGTCATTTAGTTTCGTAATATCTTAACTCAATTCCCAATTCACTTTCCCCATTTGTTTAATATAACAAAAACCCATACGTACTTAAATGGAAAAATTAACTTTTCTATTCCCTTGGGAGATGATACTGACTTCTAAGTACTTGTATTACTTACTTTAATTCGTACACTTGCGAAAAGACAAAGATACTAGATAGCTTTTAATATATCCTTATCAAAATTGGATCGAGACGAAAGCGATGGGTCTTGGATGGGCCAAGAAGGCTTGTTTACAATTGGTAAGACACCAACTTAGTAGTATAGATAACATTTGATGTATAAGGCCAACCAATCAAATTCTCTTGAGAAACACCGGATGGGCTTATTGACCTAACAAGTGAAACGATGTCCACGAGGAGGGTCTTACTGAAGATATCATCATTCTAACCATTCATTTCCATAACAAGATGACTGATCATCTAGGAATTGCAGTTGGTGGGCTTAACCAAGTGGTGAATCCAAGGGCTAAAAAATCCTCCCCAAATATATATGTCAATACCATTTCCAATCACACATCTAACCTCGCTAGAAAGCATGTCTCTACTTAATAGGAGATTATACTAAATTAAGGGTTTGTTTGGATGGGGGATTGAGAGGATTTAGATTGTATGAAAGGAAAATAACAATCCTATCCCTTGTTTGGATTAGAAAAAATTAGAAGGGAAACTTTATTAAAGTATTCTTATAATCTCTTGTTAACATATATATATTCAGCCCCTTCGCTTCGGTGGTATTGGGACATAATGATTCTTTTATTATGTCGTAATGTCTAAATTATCCCTAATATTTATTTATAAAATATAATATTAAGCGTATAAGAGTCATTTAATTATAAACAGAAAAGTCATTAATTGAAAACAACCCATTGAAAACCTTATTTCTTAAAAACAACCCATAATAAGATTCTTTATTAAAAATATCACTTGACAAAAATACTTTTATATAATCCTTTAAATTACTCTATTATTTATCATTTAAATTTAACCATCCTATTACAACCTCTCACCACCACAACCACCATTCCACCTTCACCACCACAACCACTACCACTACCCCACCACCACCCCACCAACCCACCACCCCACAACCACCACCACAACCATTACAACAACCACCACCACAACCACAACCACCTACTACTAATTCCATCACACGCGCGCCTCCAGTTTTTTTTAAATCGTCATAACTAATTCTAAAAAAATCGGAAAAATAAAAGTGCACGTGACAAATTAATATAAGTCTATGATTTTTTTGAATTTTTTGCTGACATGAAACTCATTGTTTCGAACAATGAATTCATTGTTCCGAACAATGAATTCATTGTTCCGAACAATGAATTATTTTTTCCAAACAATGCATTTATTTTTTCCAAACAAGTAATTCATTGCTTAAAACAAGGAAATCATTCTTATAAATATCGAAACTATTCCGTATACATCAATTTTATTGTTCGGAATAAGAAATTTATTTTTTAGAACAATGAATTTCATGTTTGCCAAAAAAATCAAAATAATAATAATTATAGACGTATAATATTAATTTGCCTCATCTAAAAGGCAAATTTTTATTTTTTCTAGAATTAGCTATGAATTTTTTTTTAAAAAAATTTCCAGACGCGCGCGTGTGATGGAATTAGTAGTGGTGGTGGTGGTGACTGTAGCGGTGGCCGAAATTGTTTACGTGGTGGTGGTGGTTGTGATAGTGGTTATGGTGGTAGTGATGATGGTAATGGTGGTGAGATGCCCATTATTTGTTTAATATTAAAAAATAAAATAATATATTTATTAAGAAGGGTAACACATTATAAAAAATATAGAGATTGTTTTCAATAAATATTTATTTTATCAGACTTTTATTATAAAGTAAATTATTAAAAGTTGCTTTTAACAATTAAGTACTTTTATTAGACATTTATTTAACAAAAATTCCTAAAAAGAATTCGTGCTCTTCCATTATTCTTCTAATGTAAACACCAAATATATAGAATTCTTTAATAAAATTATTTCTTCTATTATTATCTAATTTAAACAAAATTAAATACTCTTTTGTTCTATTTTTTACTGAACTTTCATTTCCTATCCTTTACTAAAGAATTCCTTCTTCATCCAAACAAACCATAAGGATCACTACTTCTTATTCTTTTTCTTTTTCGTTTTCTAGAAAGAAACATAAGGGTGATAGGTTTATTTAAGAAAAGATAAAAGGGGTTTATTCAGAATCTGTGCAATACACCAGCTTGTATCCAATAAGCGTCTTATACATTAGGTGCAAGTCACAAAATCCCAATCAACCTTAAACTTTTGGTTTGGAAATGGAGGCCCACACCACCCACTGAATATGATCTCTATCATTTGACCCCTCCCCCCCATGATATTTAGCCACAATATTGGATAGAGTAATAATATATACCACCCAAATACCACACAATGACGTGGCGTGAATTGGTTGGTTATAAATCGCTAATTAGATCAAGAGAATAAATAGATTGACGATTTATAACCAACCAATTCATGCCACGTCATTGGGTGGTATGATTTTGGGTGGTATATATCATTACTCTATTGGATATCTCCTTGCAAGTTTTAATGGGTAGATGAAGAGTCTGCATGACTGGTGGGGCCTAGGGTGTGATAAAATAAGATATAAATAACGTGCAAATAACACCCTAAAGCAACACGGTTCTGCAAGTATACAGATCGTATGCAAGTTTTAGTTAAATAATTAAGATTCGTTCCGCAGAGACTACGAAGGTTAGTGGAATCTTATGCAATAATCAAGTGCAATAAATTAAAGCTAGAACAACTAAACGCAAATAAAAGTAAAGACAAATAGATGTTTGTTTGATTTTCTAATTAACTAAATTAAAACTAAGAATTAAAAGACAGAAAATAAATATGAAAGAGAAGTGATATGAGAATATATCGGTAGTTGTAAATAGGATTTTACCAGTGTCAATAAGGCTTCCTAAGCAAACTTTTCCTGTAATTGGTAAATAGTCACAAGAACTAAACCATAGTGATTATCTAGCTAGGTTGATTTGTCAGATCTAAACCAGATACTAGACGTTATGTGCTAAACATGCAATTAAACACCGTTGTCAATGGTGACCTAATTACTAGATGGTAATTCTATATGGCTGCAGTCCACAAGAACACAGAATATAAATCCAAACACATAAACAGAGAATAAAAACTATAATTCGATTTAAAATATAAAATTCCCAAATTAGATAGATGTCAATCAAAACTAGGGTTCATACATATATGCTAAAACTCAAGCTAAAGAAATTTGGTTCATGCAAGAAAAGAAAGAAATTACAAATTTAAAGGTAGAAAAAGACATTGTGATGAACAACTCCTTCCAGACTTCTCTCTTGTGTTGTAAGCTTCCTCTTGGTTTAAGGTTTCACCAAGGATGATTTAAGAGTGTTAATAGGCTGTATTTATAGTGTATAGGTTGACCTAATTCGTTTCTTGGAGGAAAGGCCAAGTAATAGACTCCAAGCACAACTCAAATTCGTAAGGAAATAAAGATAAACGCTGTTGGACCGTTTTGAGCATATCTTCTTCGTTATTGGTCGGTTTTTGCGCCATAAGATACCAAAAGAATACTCACAGAATTATCTATGTCCCTATGAAAGGAATTTACCAAAATAGGCTTATTTCTTGGAGTAATTACCACTTCTTTAGGTGTGTGCTGCAGAATTCAGATTTAGGCAGCTTTTCCTTTTCCATATTTTTAGCCTTTGTTTCCTTATCTCCAATATCCATGCTAATCTCTTTCCATAAGTTGTAGTATTTGACTTGGACTCTAATTAATCTCCATCATTATATTTAAAGCTTCACACTTAAATAAACAATTAAACCCAATATGCTCTAAAAATATTATTTCACTAAATCAAGACTCAAAATAGGAATGTGCACTAAACTAAGCTAAAATCAACCTATAAACTAATTAATAAGCCTAAAATGATGTCTCAGAAGTATATTTTATTATAAAAAATGAGGAGACGTCAAGACCCCCAACTCAAGGTTGTGTCGTCCCGATACAATAAAAGTAAAGAACAGTAGGGTAGTCAAATAAAAGCAAGAAGAAGTCGGAGGAGAATAAGAACAGAATACAATGAATGATCCTAGAGAATAATACCTAAAAAGTCTCATGTAGTAATGCTCAAGAATTTATGCACAAAGATGCTTAAGATACATGTAATCAACAATCCATAAATTCAAGTCAAGATTAATTTCGCAATGCCAGAAGGAGAGGGTGATAACTTAGTTCAGGTTAATGGCTATAGATTGTTCATAGGTCCCAAATACAGCATCCAATGGTCCACTCACCTATTACCTAATAGCTCAATTGTTTCTCCATCTAGTAGTTAGAAATCCTAAGGTCTTTGGTTATAACTTGGCTTAAGGACGGGTGTGGTATATTTGGATAATGAAAAGTGAGCTTTTGGCTCTCTCCTCATTAGCCATCAACGAATCTCCCTAGAGCTTGAGTTTCCACTCGAAGATGTTCTCACTCAACCCAATTTTTGATGCTTTTGATGTGCATCCCCAATAAATCCTAATAAAAACCTTTGACGATATCAAGTCCACTTTGCCGGTCCGAATATATATTTTAATTTCAATTCAATTTTTTCTTTTGTATAGCTATGATTCTCTTTTTGGTGTTGAGATATCACACTATAATTTTTTTCATGTATATATTCTTTTTATGCCCTTGTTGGCAAATTTAGCTCGTAGCTTCTTTTTCATTCACTATTACCCCGGCAAGGGTTACAATAATAACAATTCCATCATCAATAAAATCACAAATATAATTCCCAAAACCCAATGTTCCCTAATGATGAAATCCCACCACCCCAAACTCAAGCTCTAAAACGAGTTGTCTCAGGTTTTGCGATTCGAGTGCGGGTCATATAGATAAGTCCTATAAACTAAGGGTATGGATTGTAATGTGTTTCAATAAAAAGGCTTTTAGAAAGGCTCAGAGGGGCTAATACAGATAAATAACAATAATATCAAATAAAAGGGTGAGAAGTATAAAGGCTTCAAGTGTTTTATCATGAAAGAACTGCCTTATTCATTTTTCTAACTACCGGAATTCGTTACGTTTTCATTATTAGTTCATAGACAAGTGGATTTTCAACTAATTTTAAACCTCACGTTCTACACACCAAATAACTATCCCTAAGTTTCAACGTGATTTCTTAGCATTGCTCATTAACTTTTCTATCCTTTATTTCCTGTTTTCATACATACATCTAAACAAATTTGTTGCATATTTCAAAAACATACTACTTACTATCATTGACCTAATAAAATCATGCTAAAAAATAGGACATTCAAAATATTCTATGCCTTAATTCAACCTAAAAATTTTAAATTTTATGCAAAAACGAAAAGAAGATGAGGACAACAAATCCCCTCCCCCAACTCAAAAGTGAGCCGTGTCCCCACGACTCGAAAAAGACTCAACAATGGAATAAAATTTAAAATAAAACTAACTAAACTACCTAATGCATACAAGCTATTAAGAAAAATTAGAATGACCTACCTGGCTGGCCATAGAGATCCATTATATCATCCTCCTCATCCGAAGCTGAAGGATCGGTATAACTATCAATATCCCTTGTCAAGGTCAAATCTTCTATCTGTGATTCCATCTGTATGACTTATGTCCAAAGTTCTCTGTTATCTTCTCGTAATCTTTCTATTTCGTTCTGTAACTTGAGAGCCCAAGGAGGAAGATCATAAACAATTTCAGAGGAAGAGGTAGAAGAACCTTGGTCTTGAATTTTTATCTTCTTCAAAGGCCTCCTTGATGGTATGGACTTCTAACAGTTAACTTCTTTGGTAGTGGTTGTGCTGGTGCCTTTTCTTTTGATTCTTCAGTAACCTCATCAAGATTGATGGGTTTTTCAATGGTGGCCCCAGGCAATTTCTTATTCTTCCCAAGGATAGAGCACTTTCTCTTGTATTCCATAGCTTCAGATCTGTTAGTCATGCTTGATTTACCCACAACTCAAGTTATACCAAGGATGGATTAAAAGTTTAAGGAAAATTTGGTGTAGCTTGAGGTTGTTGCTTGGTATTGATGAAAGAGAAAGGTTTCTTGATGGATCTTGGAAGAAATCTTTAAAGCTTGATTAATTTGATGCTGTTTAATGGTGTAGTGTGATGAATTTGATGAAGAGATTGTGTTTATGGAAGATGGAGGAGAGGATTTGAGGAGTTGTTGTGTTAATTGTGAAGGTTTGCACAAGCTTTAAAGTGTTTATATAGGGTTTGGGTCTGAAAAATTCGTATGGGATAGGATAGGGTTAATCCTATTAAGGTAAGAAGTTGAATAGGCTTTGAACTCTTCACAAACCGCCTGGCGCGGTGCATCCCTGCGGTACATGGGTAGTCCGTGCGATGTAGCTCCAAAGACTTTAGCCTCTGTAATGTACCCGTGATAGTACCCCGTGGCACGCGTTTTGGGTGTGCGGTGCATTAGTAGTCCGTGCCATCTCCGTCAAAAAACCTGCGGTACATCATCCCGTGGCACGCGTTTCGGGCGTGCGGTATAGGGGTGTGGTGCACCACAGTCATCAGCTTTTCTTTTTCTCGTCTCTGGATAAAACCCGTGGTGCTCGACCCGTGGTACAGGTTTTTCACGCGCGGTACATCCCTGCGGTATATGGGTAGTCCGCAGGGATAGTCCGTACAGCCTTGCGAATTTTTCCAACTTTTTCCTTTCGACCCCAAACTCATAACCTGCACAATAGCACACTACCTTTCTCTCCTATTAGCTTGTAAACACAATTAAAAATATACACTAACTTAATATTATACATTACAAAGTAAAGACAGCTAATCTAAAAAGCAGTTAAAACAAGGGGTGTCTCCCAATAGCACTTTTGTTTAACGTCTTTGAGTTAGACATGTACCTCAGGCTAAGCGCATTCAACGAGATGGATTGTCTCCTCTTGCCCAAAGTCCTCACTGTCATGGTATCTCTTCAAACGCTGGCCATTCACCATGAATGTCCGTTGCTCGGTTGGATTTTCAATCTCAATCGCTCCATGAGGTGTGACTTTCGTAACAATGTAAGGTCCTCCCCAACGGAATTTAAGCTTTCCTGGGTAATCCGAAAATCGAGAGTTGTATAATAAAACTTTTTTTCCTCTCTCGACATGCTTTGGACGGAGTCGTTTATCATGCCATCGCTTTGTTTTCTCCTTGTAGAGGCGTGAATTTTCATAGGCAAGATAACGAAACTCCTCCAACTCATTTAACTGCATCATCCTTTGCTTCCTGGCCAAGTATGGGTCTAGATTCGAAGTTTTAATAGCCCAGTAGGCTCGAGCTTCAAGTTCAATAGGTAGATGACATGCTTTGCCGTAGACCATGCGATATGGAGATGCCCCAACTGGTGTTTTAAATGCTGTTCTATAAGCCCACAGAGCATCATCTAGCTTTAAATACCAATCTTTCCTCGATTTGTTCACGGTCTTCTCAAGAATAGACTTGATTTCCCGGTTGGAAACTTCAGCTTGACCGTTAGTTTGTGGGTGATAACCGGTTGAAGTACGGTGTCTCACTCCAAACTTACGAAGATAGTTTCTCAGAGGAGCGTTAAGAAAATGGGTACCTTTATCATTGATGAGAACACGTGGCGTACCATGTCTTGAAAAGATGTTTGATTTTAAGAACTTAATCACAGTTTGAGCATCGTTCTTTGGTGTTGCTATTGCTTCTACCCATTTTGACACATAATCTACAGCAAGCAAAATATAAAGATTTCCATGGGAGGTGATGAAAGGTCCCATGAAATCTATTCCCCATACATCAAAGATTTCAACTTCAAGAATATTATTAAGCGGCATCGCTTCTCTTTTTGATATATTGCCAGTGAATGGCATCTTTGACATGACTGGACAAAACGATGACAATCTTTGTGTATGGTAGGCCAATAGAACCCGGATTGAAGAATTTTAGTTGCGGTTCTATCGCCTTTAAAGTGACATCCATAAGGTGAACTATGACAACCTTCAATGATTTTCTCCATTTCACCTTCATGCACACATCTTCTAACCAGTTGGTCACTACAAATCTTCCAGAGGTACGGTTCATCCCAATAATACTCCTTGGCCTGGTGACTTAATCTGTGTCTTTGTTGTGGGTGGATATCTTTGGGAAAGACACCACTCACAATGAGTTTGACTAGATCTGCATACCATGGCACAAACGCATGTTTAATAGCAAAAAGTTGTTCATAAGG
Organism: Nemophila menziesii; assembly: GCA_029959085.1. Classification (NCBI taxonomy): domain Eukaryota; kingdom Viridiplantae; phylum Streptophyta; class Magnoliopsida; order Boraginales; family Hydrophyllaceae; genus Nemophila; species Nemophila menziesii. The sequence goes on along the minus strand of JARWIR010000003.1, from coordinate 41,723,962 downwards.
GAATACCTCTTTAACCAACAACGTTTCTTTGTTCGCATCAGATCCTTCGAGCCTTGATAAATGATCAACAACTTGATTCTCGCATCCCTTTTGGTCTCGAATATCTATGTCGAATTCTTGAAGTAATAGTACCCATCTAATAAGACGCGGCTTAGCGTCCTTTTTCTCCATGAGGTACCTAATAGCTGAATGGTCTGTGTATACAACAGTTTTCTTCCCAACCAGATAGGAACGAAATTTATCAAAAGCATAAACCACGGCCAGCATCTCTTTCTCCGTCACTGTATAATTCATCTGGGCAGTGTTGAAAGTCTTACTTGCATAATAAATCGTGTGGAAAATCTTGTCTTTCCTCTGTCCCAACACAACACCCATAGTGTGATCACTGGAATCGCACATAAGTTCAAACGGAGCTTTCCAATCAGGAGGTATAACAATAGGTGTAGAGATCAGTTTCTCTTTAATCGTCAAGAATGCTTGAAGACACTCTTCAGTAAAATTAAAAGGAGTATCCTTTTCAAGTAAAGAGCAAAGCGGTTTGGCGATCTTGGAGAAATCTTTAATAAATCTTCGATAAAATCCTGCGTGACCCAAGAAGCTTCTCACTCCTTTAACAGAAACTAGAGGTGGTAATGTTTTGATAACTTCAATTTTAGCACGATCAACCTCCATTCCTGCCTTTGAAACTTTATGTCCCAACACAATTCCCTCTTGAACCATGAAGTGGCATTTTTCCCAATTAAGCACAAGATCTTTTTCTCTACATCTCACAAGGACGTTCTCAAGATTATTCAAACAATCATCAAAACTATCTCGAAACACCGAAAAATCATCCATAAAAACCTCCAAATATTTATCAATCATGTCCCAAAATATTTCCATCATGCACCTCTGGAACGTGGCAGGTGCATTGCATAAACCAAACGGCATTCTTCTATAAGCAAAAGTGCCAAACGGACATGTAAAAGTTGTTTTGTGTTGATCGAGTGGATCCATACAAATCTGATTATAACCCGAATATCCGTCAAGGAAACAATAATATTCTCTCCCTGCAAGTTTGTCTAGCATCTGATCAATGAATGGTAGCGGGAAGTGATCTTTCTTTGTAGCTTTGTTCAGTCTTCGGTAATCCATGCACACTCGCCACCCCACAACTGGTCTTGATGGTATGGCTTCGCCTTGGTCATTAAGGATGGTAGTGATACGTCCTTTCTTCGGAACACATTGCACTGGACTAACCCAATCACTGCTAGCAATCGGATAGATAATTCCTGCATCTAACAACTTGATAACTTCCTTCCTCACTACTTCTTTCATAGCTGGCATGAGTCTTCTCTGTCCCTCTATGGATCGCCCACCTTCGTTCTCAAGAATAATTTTGTGTTTGCAAACGGAAGGACTAATTCCCTTGATGTCGGCAATAGTCCATCCGATTGATTCTTTGTTTGCGCGAAGTACTTGAAGTAGCTTCTCCTCTTGAGGACCTGAAAGGTTAGCAGAAATAATAACATGCAAAGTTTTATTCGTACCTAGATATGCATAGCGTAGATGATCTGGAAGTGGTTTTTCTTCGAGAATAGGTGGACATATTATAGATGGTTGTTTCATTGGTTCAATGTCACCTGGTTCTCGAAGTAGTTCTCGCACATTTGATCCTAATGCAACAACAACATCTTCAGGGGGAATCTCTAGTTCCTCTGGTGATTCAAGTGCTATGGCCTCGTCAAGATCATCATCTAAGCTTGCTTCATTGAAGACTTCTTGCGCCATTTTTCCGATGACATCTATTTTGAAGCACTCATCTTTTGACATTGGTAATTTCATAGCCTGAAACACATTGAATCGTATCTGTTCGCCTTGTACTCTTATGATCAACTCACCATTCTCAACATCAATTAGTGTACGCCCCGTGGCTAAGAATGGTCTACCCAAAATGATGGGGACATTCTTATCCGCGTCGTAGTCAAGAATAATAAAATCGCAAGGAAAAATAAAAGAGCCAGCTTTAACTAAAACATCTTCAATTTTACCTATTGGTTGTGAAAGGGAGCGGTCCTCCATTTGTAATACCACATATGTGGGTACTACTTCTCCAATATTAAGCTTCTCGAACAGAGATCTAGGCATGAGATTGATGCTCGCACCTAGATCACATAATACTTTCCCGGTCCAACTATCTCCAATGCCGATAGGAATTGTAAAACTTCCGGGATCTTCTAATTTCGGTGGCAACTCACTTTGACATATAGCACTGCACTCCCTAGGTAATCCAATTGTTTCCCCGGTTTCTATACTTCGCTTGTTGGAGAGAATGTCTTTCATGAATTTAAGATATGTTGGCATTCTCTTGAGAGCTTCAACAAGAGGTATATTAACTTCCAATTTCTTCAACATGTCAATGAACTTCTTGAATTCCAGGTCATTGTCCTTCTTTCTGACACGTGAAGGGTATGGTGGTGGAGGGCGTGTATTAAGTTCCACTGGGTTTCTTGTCTGGTCAGGTGTCTCGGCTTGAACACTCTTTGGTTTAACTACCTCCTCAACTGTATCTTTGATTGTTTCTTCCCCCCTCTATTCTGGAATAGGGATTGGTTCTGGTTCTGTTCTTGGTGGAGGTAGTTGTTTTCCACTTCGCAATTCAACTGCATGGCAATAATCATCTCTAGGAGCAATAGTGTCACTTGGGAGTTTCCCTTTTGGCCGATTTTGTAATGTACTCGCCATATGTGATATAGTATGCTCTAATTGCTTGATAATCTTCTGCTGGGTTTGAAATTTCTGTTGGCTATGACTCATTTTCTCAGCTGCTTGCATTAATTTAGCCATACTCGAATTCAAGCTTGGGATTAGTTCCTTCTTTGCCAGTTGCGTTGATTGTTTAGGTGGATCTTTCTTTGGTTCTTGACAAGCTTTTTCAGCAATGGGTGCCTTTTTCTGAATAAGTTGTGATGGATTATAGGATTGAGGTTGGGGTTTATGATAAGTCTCTTGCTTTCTGACCCAACTCTTTTGCTGTGGAGGTTGTTGATAATTAGTGTAGCTTTATTGAGGATAAGTATAACCATTAGAATAATAATTATCTTGAGGATATGTAACGGAAGCTACTGCTGGATTATTCATACACCCTTCCCACATATAATTTCTTGACCCACAACCAGGACACGAAGGAATTGCGCGTACCGTATTCACCTGAGCAATTGTTCGGGCTTGTTCTTGTAGTTCTTCGAGTTGTTTAGCCAATTCTTTAAGCTTCAGATATTCTGAAGTGTTTTCTTTTTCTGATCTCTTTGGCCAACTTCTCTCGTTCTCAAGAATTATTTCCATCCCCAACTCAGCCTCTTCAGGATCTAGCAACACAAAACCTGCGTTTCCTAACGAATCTGATTTCTCTCTTGATTTATCATTAAGGCCTCCATAAAACAAGGTTAAATAATATTCTGGCGAGGATCTATGATAGGGACATCTCGCCTTCTTTTCTGTAAATCGTAACCATGTTTCACCCAAATTCTCTCCGTCTTTCTGTATAAATTGCTCAAGCTCCAACATATCTTTTAAACGTATACTAACCGGATAGAAGCGGTCTAGGAATCTTGTTTGAAGCTTGTCCCAATCTGGAATAACATGAGGGTATTGGGTATCATACCAATCGCTTGCACATCTGGTTAAGAAGAACTGGAACATCACGTAATAAACTTGTTCCCTAGTAACTCCTCTTACGATATAAGCGTCATAGATTTGCATGAATTTCTGAATATATCGGATCGGATCTTGATGTGCAGCACCGCTGAATAATCCATGAGTTGCAAACTGAGTTAGCATCCCGGAATCATGTTTAAATTTAGCGGCTTGAATTTCTGGAGCGCGAATCCCTCGTGGCTCCACTCTAAACTCGATGGGTAGCTCAAGTCTCCTTGGGTTCTCCATCTGTTAACTAAATCTGAAAAACAAAAACTAAAAACAAAAAGCGTAAAATAGAACTAACTGAAAATAAAAGCACAAGATATATGCACAAGGACTAACGATGTAGTCCCCGGCAGCGGCGCCAAAAACTTGGTGGGGCCTAGGGTGTGATAAAATAAGATATAAATAACGTGCAAATAACACCCTAAAGCAACACGGTTCTGCAAGTATACAGATCATATGCAAGTTTTAGTTAAATAATTAAGATTCGTTCCGCAGAGACTACGAAGGTTAGTGGAATCTTATGCAATAATCAAGTGCAATAAATTAAAGCTAGAACAACTAAACGCAAATAAAAGTAAAGACAAATAGATGTTTGTTTGATTTTCTAATTAACTAAATTAAAACTAAGAATTAAAAGACAGAAAATAAATATGAAAGAGAAGTGATATGAGAATATAGCTCGAGTTATTAGCATGTAATCCCCACTAGTTTTGCCGTTCTAAACATGTAAGGGTGAATTATGTAGTATTTCAATAATCGGTTCCAATTCGCTATCGGTAATTTCAAATAGGATTTACCTGTGTCAATAAGGCTTCCTAAGCAAACTTTTCCTGTAATTGGTAAATAGTCACAAGAACTAAACCATAGTGATTATCTAGCTAGGTTGATTTGTCAAATCTAAACCGGATACTAGACGTTATGTGCTAAACATGAAATTAAACACCGTTGTCAATGGTGACCTAATTACTAGATGGTAATTCTATATGGCTGCAGTCCACAAGAACACAGAATATAAATCCAAACACATAAACAGAGAATAAAAACTATAATTCGATTTAAAATATAAAATTCCCAAATTAGATAGGTGTCAATCAAAACTAGGGTTCATACATATATGCTAAAACTCAAGCTAAAGAAATTTAGTTCATGCAAGAAAAGAAATAAATTACAAATTTAAAGGTAGAAAAAGACATTGTGATGAACAGCTCCTTCCAGACTTCTCTCTTGTGTTGTAAGCTTCCTCTTGGTTTAAGGTTTCACCAAGGATGATTTAAGAGTGTTAGTAGGCTGTATTTATAGTGTATAGGTTGACCTAATTCGTTTTTTGGAGGAAAGACCAAGTAATAGACTCCAAGCCCAACTCAAATTCGTAAGGAAATAAAGATAAACGCTGCTGGACCGTTTTGAGCATATCTTCTTCGTTATTGGTCGGTTTTTGCTCCATAAGATACCAAAATAATCCTCACAGCATTATCTATGTCTCTATGAAAGGAATTTACCAAAACCGGCTTATTTCTTGGAGTAATTACCACTTCTTTAGGCGTGTGCTGCAGAATTCAGATTTAGGCAGCTTTTCCTTTTCCATATTTTTAGCCTTTGTTTCCTTATCTCCAATTTCCATGCTAATCTCTTTCCATAAGTTGTAGTCTTTGACTTGGACTCTAATTAATCTCCGTCAATATCTTTAAAGCTTCACACTTAAATAAACAATTAAACCCAATATGCTCTTAAAATATTATTTCATTAAATCAAGACTCAAAATAGGAAAGTGCACTAAACTAAGCTAAAATCAACCTATAAACTAATAAATAAGCCTAAAATGATGTCTCAGAAGTATATTTTATTATCACAAATGAGGAGACATCAATGACATAATTTATAATGGATTGGAGGACCAATTTGATAAGCAATAGTTGTCGCCTTTAGAGCTTCTCCTTCTACCCATTTGTGGCTATGTTGAATTTTCGGACAACCATTACGTCGTTGCCACTTTAGATAATTTCTAGTCTGTAGAATGCCCCATATACTTCTTTGTGTGCTAGTTTGCTGAACATGAAGGATATCAATGGCTCCAGTTGGGTTGCTCCTTCGCTGAAGCAGTCATTAGACTTTCATACAATCATTTGTTGACCTAAACATAAGCAGTACTGCAGTAGAGATAGGTAATCTCTTTAAGCGGGAAAATTCATTATAGACAATTTCAAAGAAGCACAATAAATTGACCAAAAAATGGAGATGGGTCCATGTCAGGGTTTTTGTGGAGATCTTAATTCCCAAGATATTTCCCAATAAGACTTTTTGGTTGATGTGAGATTTTAAACCTCCTGTCAAGAAACAAAAGAGGAAAGGGCAAAGGGGTCTCTCTATGTAATATAAGCCTCTGGAATATTTGAACGAATAAAGCGTTTTTCCTTTAAGTTTGATTTGATAAGTGTATATGGTAACACAATCCATGTGTAACAAGTTAAATAAAAGGGTAAATCCCACGAGAAGCCCTTGTTCTTTATCCAAAGTGCACTAGTCGCCCTCAATCTTTAAAGTTCCCCTAGGTGGCCCTCCAACTACATTTTTTGTCACCGTTAGCCCTTTTTTCAAATTTCTGTCAGTTGACCGTTAGTCAACGCCATCTGGCTCCACGTCAATTCCACCTACCTGCCGCACCTGTTCCACGACATTGACATTTACACCTCATTTTTTTAAACCCATCTTCTTCTTCTTCTTCTTCGCTACCTATCTTTCCAGTTAGATTTGCTTGCATCTCCTTTCAAATTATCCACTTCAGATGGCCTAAAATACCTCTTATCAATTCCTACATGATCTTTCCAATTCAAACCAACATACCCAAATGCCACTTTAAGAAAATATTCCACTGTATGAGATTCCTCAGTGGCCACAACATAGTCATCGGGTTTCTCTTGTTGTAGCATCAACCACATTGCTTCTACGTAATCCCCATCAAATCCACAGTCTCTCGAAGCTTGCAAAATCCCTAAGAACAGCTTGCTCCGTAACCCAGTCTTGATCCGACCCACTGCCTAAGTAATTTTCTGGGTAACGAAATTATCCCCTGTTCTAGGAGACTCGTGATTGAACAATATCCCATTACACACGTAGATCCCGTAAGCTTCACGGTAATTCACAGTGTACAAGTGAGCAGCAACTTTGGAGACAGCGTAAGGAGATCTGGGATGGAACGGTGTAGTTTCAGATTGGGGAGTGTGATGTCTCCCGATTTGTTCTAATTATTAGCCCCTTGGAGACATCCTTTTAGGTGAATAAATGACTTATTTGATAGAATTTTAGGCTTAATTGATCATATTGCACTTTCTCCCCTTGGAAATTAACTATTTGCAGAATTTGAGCTTTTGTGCGTAAATTTGACTATTTTTAATGCAAAGTTAATCGGTTCTTGAATTTCATGAAAGACCAATCCAAGGAGAAGAAGTGAGAATAAAGTCTTAGTGTATTTTAGAGTGTTTCTATTTTTAGAGTACACTTTCCTATTTCGTTTTCTTGATTTATTGATTTATTCTTTTTAAGCATATGCGGTTTAATTATTTATTTAATGTGAAGCTTTAAAAGATATATGGTAATTACTTAGAGACCAAGTCAAGATAAATATGAAAGGAAAGAATATTTACATGGAAATAAGAAGATTTAGGAAAGATTCATTTAAAGCTGCCTTGTGAATCTGAAATTCCAGCCACGTTTAAAAGATAATTCCATAATTAAAGATTGGATAGGAATCTGGACGAGTGGTCTGCACCAATAGAAAGCTCTTTCCAAGATAAGAAGTTTCATATATTGGAACTTCTTAAACGGATAAGTATTGAAAAGGATATGACCAAATCAAATCAGCAGAAGAATCTTACCTTTCCTAGAATTTAGAGCTACGAATTTAAGAGTCCTTGACTTGTCTTCCACTCCAAGAAATTCGACCTAGGGTCCTCCAACACCTATAAATACACCCCTTAACCTCCTACTTTCACACACTTCAGAGAATTACACAAGAGGCTTAAGGTTTTCAAGTCAGAGCAAGGAGGCAAGGAGAATCTAGTGCTGGAGGAGTCCTGTTCTTCCATCATCAGTCATCTTAACCTTTAGGTTCTTTATTTTCTTTCTGTAATTCGAAACTATGAATTCCTTTATTTTAATTTTAGTTTTCCATTCCATTATGAACTAATTTCTTTAGTACTTGAGAATCGCTATATGGGTTGAACTTAATTCTGTTTAATTTATGTTTTCTGAATTTGGGATTTAATGGTTTAAATTAGATTAGGTATTTTGTGTTGACTATTATTTTGTTTTAATCACTAATTTTGAAGTCATGAATCAAACTTAGTTCATAGTAATTAGGCTATTCCATGTAGTGGCATATGGATCACCTTGACGGGGGGAGCAAGAAGGCAAAGGGGGAGCTAGAGCTGGAGGAATTCTGTTCTTCCATCAACAGTCATCTAATCCTTAGGTTATATATTTCTTTTATGTAATTAAATATGATGTCTTTCTATTTAGTTTCAGTCTTTAATATTGCTATGAGCTAAACTTTTATATACTTGAGAATCGCAATAAAGGGATGAACCCTAATTAATTTAATTTATGTTTTGAATTTGGGATTGTATGATTTAATTTGAATTAGGTCTTAGATATTGGATATTACTTTGTTCTTAATCACTATTTCTTTTCCGTATAACTAGAAATAGATTTTAGTATTTAGGCAATTCCATATAGTGGTGTATGTATCATCCGACAGGGAAGTTTGAATACAGACTTAGGTAATACCCGTGTAATGGACGAAAGTCATATGATTTACATAGCCAAATAGGAAAAATCATATCATCTGAAGAGGCATATTCGACCATACAGGTGTTTATGATACTTTAGGATAGCTTCTAGGTCCACCCGACAAGGGGGCTAGGAGATATTAGAATCCCGACTAGCACAATAATACTAGTTTAGCCCTTAAACAGAAGTATGAATTAGATAGATTAGGTGAAACCCTTGCGAGGATCAAGTACTCTTTCTCATCTGAAGTTTCTAGTCTCTTTTATTTGCTTTCTTTTAATTTCGTAATTTATTTTCTTGCATCTTTTAATTTAATAAAACCAAACAAAAATCTTTATTTTGTTAAGCAATTATTCTTACTTTTTGATTAATACCTGAGTTGTGCCTAATCCGTCCCTGCGAACGAACTCGATTTATCGAATATTACTTGGACAACCGTACACTTGCGGTGATTGTGGTTCCTTTACTTTCGCACTTAATTTATAAACACACCAGGACCCACCAGAGTGAAGTGGATCGATCCAAACATTTCAGAAGATCCAGCTTGGTAATACTTGACATGGGTCTGACCCGTGTCAGTGATGTGTGACCGTAAGGCTTCCCATAAACTAAAAGCCCCAATGGCGACAATATCAGCAGTGTAATCAGGGATCTCGAATCGTGGACTTTGTAGCCTTTGTTGAGGAGAAATTCAGTAAAGTAAGATCCATCTTGGCCTGTGATTACAGTGATCAAGGAAATTTTGTGGATTGGGGTTTCTCCAACGGCGCCATTAGTGGTGGCGGTGGATGATTCAGACTTGGTGTCAGAGGCCATTATTGAATTGTGGACCAGTCGGATTAGAAAATGAGATATATGGAAAGTAAAGAAGATATGCAAGAATTGTTACTTAGCATTGGTATAATATCTCAAGTCACCAAAGAATCTGCTGGTGCTTAATATCATCAACAATTGTCCTTCATTTGGGTTCTTTGATTGTTGATGGAGTAGCGAAGAAGAAGAAGATGGGTTTAAAAAAATAAAGTATAAATATCGATGACGTGGAGCAGACGTGGCGGTTAGGTGGCACTGACGTGGCGCCAGATGGCGTTGACTAACGGTCAACTGACATAAATTTGAAAATAGGGCTAACGGTGACAAAAAAATGTAGTTGGAGGGTCACCGAGGGGAATTTTAAAGATAGAGGGCGGCTAGTGCACTTTGGATAAAGATCAAGGGCTTCCTGTGGGCTTTACCCTAAATAAAATCTCATTGAACTCAATCGTATGATTTAAACATGGGCAACTTGAGTGCCCCGTAATGTTTGTTTAATTTGAGCTTATTTCCAAGAAAGAGGCCACCTCCTGATAAAAAATGATTTTATCCAGTATGACCTTGCCACTTAAATAGCCCACTCGATGGGTGAGATAATATACGAGTACATGAAAAGTTGTAGCCTATTTTTGTTAGGATTTTTAGATGATTTTATGAATAAAGCCGTCACACGCATTCGGGAAAAAGTGCCCAACTTTTTCCAATGTATTATTCTTGGGGATAAGAAAGATGAAAGTCTCATTGCTAACATCAATATATTCACATTTACAGAGAAAATACTCAATACCATCTCAAAGATATCAAATTTCATAATTTTCTAGTTCTTCAGGAAGAAAATACTTCCTCCGTTCATTTTTAGTTGTCTTACTTTTTATGGCACAAGGACTAAGAAAACATTAAATAAAATTGGCCAAAATTTGTCCTATCAAGATCCTAGATAAAAGGGAAATATAAGAATCAATAAAAATAAGGAACACTAATATACGTGGGAACCCCAAAACGGGAAAACCCATGGACAAATGAGATGATTTCACTATAGAAGATTAATTACAAATGAAAGTCTAATGGCTACTGTGTCTACTGAATGGGTTAACTAATAACGTATACAATATACTATATTTATACGTAAATAAATATACTGTGGTAAATAAAAAAATGGGTCAAGTCATACTGAATTTAGACATAAACTCTAACAAAGTTTGTCAGAAAAGAGAGAAAAATATAATGTGTAACTTTTCAAAGGATATTTTGAGAGTTTTTTTTTTTTTAAATATGACACTCCATAACAAAAAAATTGGCAAATAAGCATCCATGTAAAAATGATCTGATTGCCTTTCGAAAAAGCGGTGGTTTGACCGCGAACAAAGTTCCATGTTGAAGAGTATTTATACATAGATGCTTATTTGCTAAGTTTTTATCCAAATAATGTTATGTTTAAGAAAAACTAATATTATGGGCGTATGTATAGCCCCTCATGTGATCAAGAGCCTATTGAATTTTTCTTTTGTCATGAAATTCTTAGCGAGATGATAGGGACATACCCTTCTTGACCCTCGATATCTTCATCGAAAGTGGATCTTTAAATCCTCTTTGATATGTGGGTATGTGCCTGAGGTGATACCCTCTTGGAATATATCATAAGAACTGTATGTTGGCGTTTTAAATCTTCTTAATAGAGGATGACGATACATAAGTCTACATGTGTGCGGTCGTGAACTCAGTTTGCGGAGCTTGTGAAAATTGATAATGTGCATGCATAAGATGGGTACAACCTCAGTGTTGCCAAAAGTTAGTATATGTTTTAAGTATTTTAAGTGGTGTAAATTTAGCATGCTCTCTATAATTTCCAAAAATAATTTGGTTTGTCATTATGTTTCTATGTAAAGATATAAATTACATAATATTCCTTTAGCAAATTTAATCAGTATTTTCTAAAGAAGAGGCACATACATATATAGTTGTAAATTAAAGTATAGTTCATACGTTTAATAAAATAATACAAACTCGACCTTCACGTACAAGATAAAGATATAATTTTATTTAATATATTATAATTAAATCATATATATTGGCCTATATTGTTGTTATTTGTGAATTGTAACGTATTTTACAACCCAAAATAAACAAACATAAGTTTAGACCAATTGTAAAATCTCAGCATAAAGTAACACTGTACAACTCTATCAATAATATTTGACAAAGTGATATTATCTTGTGTCTATATTAGATTAACGTTTTTGGCCAATCGCACCATTATGAAGATGCCAAAATTTGTGAACCTTATTTAATGATCGATGGGACTAAAATACGTAATTTTAATGGACCACAACCACCGACCATAATAACAAGCATGAGTAATGTAATTACTTTTCAATAAAATTCATGTACTACTACAAAACATATAATTCATCATTACTATAATTACTAAAACAAACATCTAAACTATTAATAATACTTTTGTAATACAATCAAATTGTTTGTGAACTGTTTGTGATTCCAGTTTCTACTCAAACAAATACATTGTAACATCTTTCATTTGCATGACAAGACTTGGAACGACCTCTCACATACCAAGAGTTCAACATCCAAATAAGCACCATAAATAAAGGTAACCAAGAACAACACGAAATCAAGCATAATAGACCACAAAATACTGAAGGGACCGGCTACGAGATCGACGACTGGTACAAAAATCTCGTTTCTCAAATCATCAAACTTCCGTTCTAACCGCTCAAAGCGTTCTTCAACAAGATTCATGAACCTATTCAATTTGTATTCCAAAAACAAGGAGAGTCTTTCTTCAGGACACGTTGTAGGAGAGGAACGGGAGGTAGAGGCTCCGAAGGTAGGATTTGAATAGGAGAGGACAAAATAGATATGCCCGTGGAAGGAAGGGTTGAAGTTTTGATTTTAAAAATTTCTTTTTCATCCCCCAAATTTTAAAGTTTATTTTGGTAAAATACTCATTGTTATGAATGACTAACTTCATTTTCCTCACCGTTGGGTAATTAAAAACCCAATTAGTATTAAAATTTTAGGTTTGAGATAAAGCAAGATCGAGACCGAGGCTTTTAAAAATAGAAGTGAGGGCAAGACCATAAGGGACACTCAAAGTAGAGTTCCTATAATGATTTATCATTTTTATCATTATGGTCAGGATATTGATTTGCTTGGAATGATAAATACGATACATAATATATGCTTCATACGGGGAAATCATGGCATCATGTTTAACCTTACAAAATAGTATGTGTAAAACGAGTTATAGGCAACTTGAAAATTGGGAGTAAGATGATAAGTTTTCCATGAAATGACATTTGGAGCAACTAAATGGGATTCCATGACAGTTACAACATTAGGAATAATAGACTCGTCTAGACCTCAGAAACTAACTGCCCAAAAAATTTCAAAATTGTATTTTTTGAGTTTAAGATTATGGGCCAAAAGTGCTTGATTGTTTGTGAAAACTTTGCATTGGACTCTAGACTCAATGGAATTAGTATTGCAATCATACAAGAAATTAGAGTAAAGCTCGACACAAAAACTCGCGATTAAGGAAATTTTAATAGAAAGGAAACAGAGAAAACCTTGAATATCGAGAAGATAGTAGAAGCTAGAACCTTCCACGAAAGCCGAAGAATCAATTTTTCTACCCGATTTGACATCAAAAGGCTTGGTTCCATGGAGAGGAATAGTAGTTTGTTCTTGAGCACTTTGAGAAGAACTAGAGGCTTTTTTTGCACTTCAAAGATGACGAAGCTTCCTTTTGTTTTGGCATGGTGAAGTTTTTGGAAAGAGGGATGAAAATACTTCCTAAGGCCAAAAAAATCCTAACTTTATATTTAAAAGCCTAACTGAATTTTTGTTCTGTTTAAGGCCAAAGTTAGATTTTCTGGTTTGCTTTTTGACAGTTTTACCCTTATTGAGCTGAACCAAATTCGGTCTGTTAATGGGTACAGACCCACGAGGACTGAACGGGCTGTACCCATGACCCTTTACAGTCCATGGATAGTTAAAATCAAATTTGCAGCTATAAATCTAGTGGGGCTGTACCCATATACAACAAAAATTATCAGGATCTGTACCTATTACGAACAGAGAAGCACTTAAAGCCTTCACGGGTACGGACCCGTGATGTTTTATTTGTTTTTTATTAGTTCATTTTTTTATTAAGTCATTCATACTGGTCAGTCATTCATAGCGTCATGGGTCTGGCCCCAACGGTGTTTATCAAAATAACGGTCTGTACCCATGAACATTCGTTTATCACAGTTCTTGGGCTGTACCCATGATGGACAAAAACCAAAAACAGGATCTCTGCACAATAATTACCATAGGAACATACTTCAACAACAAATACATATTCACACTCGAATCAATGGGGGTTGTATCTTTCAATAACAAAAATTCATAAAAACCAATCCATTCATTCGATGGATCTGGAAACAAATCAACATAAGGAACAACATAAAAAACAAAATCTATTCACGTTTGTTACCTATGAACAACAAACAAAAATGAACCATGAATCAAACACATAAAATCAAACAACATACTCCATCTGGGGTTGTACCTATATATCACGTAACAACAAAACAGATCAAAAAACAGATCTTGGGCTGTAGCCATGAATACAAAACAGATCGAAAGTGTTTTTTACATTTTAACCTTTCAAAAAAAAAATTCCCTGCAACTCCGAGTTGGAACGGGGCTATCTGCAAATCTTGGGTGGGTTTGGTGGTGGGGGCGGCGCACGGTGCAGCAACAGGTTGTCGAGGGTCTGGCGGTGGATGCTCTCTTTGGTGGTCCAGTTCGGCGGTGGTGGTGGTAGTGGTGCTTCTTCTACAGTAGAGAGGGGTGGATTTTGGTGGTCCAGTTTGGCGGCGATGGTGGTGCTTCTTCTGAAACAAGGAGAGTCAAGCGAGCAGAGAGGGGCGGAGATCTGGCTTGCTGGGAAGAGGAGGTGTTTATGGAGACAGATCTGTTGCAAACGGTGGTAATGGTGGGGTTGAATGGTGGATGTTTTCTTTGATGGTCTAGTTCGGCGGTGGTGGTGGTGTTTCTTCTGCAGCAGAGAGGGGTGGATTTGGTGGTCCAGTTCGGCGGTGGTGGTGGTGGTGTTTCTGTGACAGGAGACGAAGGTGGGGGTGGTTATGGTGGTCAGCGGTTTGTTGGTGGTCTTGGGGATGGTGGGTTGCTGGAGGACTTCGGTGGTGATGGTGGTTAGAAGGTAGGAAGGTGATGGAGGTGAGTTGTTAGGTGGGGTGGGGTTGGATGGTACTGGTTCGCCGGAGGTGGGGGTGGGGGTGGGGGTGGTTCGGTGATGAAGATGGAGGGGGGTTGGGGTTGCTGTGAGTGTTTTCATGGTGAAGGTGGAGGTGGGGGTGGTTCGCCGGCAGAGAGAGATAGAGAGAGAGAGAGAGATAGAGAGAGAGAGAGAGAGAGAGAGAGAGAGAGAGAGAGAGAGAGAGAGAGAGAGAGAGAGAGAGAGAGAGAGAGAGAGAGAGAGAGAGAGAGAGAGAGAGAGAGAGAGAGAGAGAGAGAGAGAGAGAGAAAAAGAGAGGTGAAGGTGAGTTGCTGAAGAAGAAGGGTTTGTTTTGGTGGATTTGTTTCTTAATAGGGAAGGGTTTTTTGTTTTGTATTTTTTATTTATTAGTCAATTGGTGGGAGGTTTTTTTTTGTCTTTTTAATCTCATGTAACCAGCTGATTACACCTAGTTAGAATTGGGCTTTAATTTATAAAGCCAGATGGCCACATGCCTCACAAAATAAATACCCCGGAAAGAGGAGACTGATTGGAATGGGCTTTGGGTGATTGAGAGAGAATGGAGATGAAGGAATACGATTTTGAGATAGAGAAGGAAGAAAAATGGGGTAGGGGTTTCGAAAGAAATAAAGAGAAGAAAGTTTAAAACGTTCGATACGCTGTCGTTTGGCTTTTTAGATCGCACGAATGGTATGTCGCTCCTAGGACCATTATGTTGTTCGACGAAAACGGTGAAAGTAACAAGTGCACAGGTATACCGCTCGTAGCGCCGGTGTACTGTTCTGGTCTCGGCGATAAGAGAAAATGCAAATCGAAACTTTCACACTAATGCCCGAACACTCCCGAACACTCCCTAATACTTTGAGAAAGTCCAAAAACCCCATATTTTTTTAATTTGAAAAAGTAATAAGTAGAGAGATCAAAAGAAAGGAAACTAAATATTTTGCAAAATGATCCCTACGCTATTCAAAAAGGACGAGGACACCCAAGAAAAACTAAACATATTTAACCTTAATTTAAATAAAATGATAAAAATACTGACACACATAAAAAGAAACAAGTTCACAAGCAATAAAAGCAATTTAACAAAGTAGGGATAGAATTTTTTTTACCGAATTTAATTTTTCATGACTTGAGCGTCTTTTGGTAGATCATTTTGTTTCCTTGACGCTCATCACCTACAACCGTAATAAAATGTCTAAGGTATCCAAGATGGAGTGGATCTGAGTGATTAATTAGTACCTTTTTACCACCCACATAGTCTTTTGGAACGGAGGTATTGATGAACCGTATTCAAGTTGTTTGCGATAAAAAAATTGAAACACGATGACCGACTTTTTCGCAATAAGTGCAAGAATTCTTTTTGTGAACATGAAAGTGGCTATATGATTTTAAACACAATTTTTTCTCACTCTTTTGAGTTTTCACAACAAGATACTTTTTCTTCAAGAAATTGATTTTAATCAAAATAAGTGAAATATAGATAGGGACAATTTTTTAAAAGATTAAAAAAGGTAAAACAAATATCATCCACTTTATTAAACAACAAGGTGTTTTCTTTCAAGAGTTTTTAATTTTCTTCAAAAGAAGAGATGATTTCAAAACAAAATTTCCCATTGTTTCCCAACATGTCGTTTAAAGTAAGACAACAATCTATGCACTTCTTCTGTTCAACTTTTAACTCTTCTACCAAGAGATTATTTGAATCGATATGAAGATCAAGAGTTTTGAAAAGGGATGCGATAAAGATATCATCATGCTCAATATAATCATAAGGAAATGACAAAGAGCTAGGGTAAGGCACTACCTCATGTTTTGACTTTGAATCATCATGATTTTGATCACCAGTTTTGCTTTTTCTTTGTCAATGTCTATGATGCCATATAAATACTCTAAGTGACCCCAAATTTCATAGTCGATGAAAATTAAATAACTTTTCCATGTATCTCATCGGATATCCCACACATTAAAATATTCATTGCTTTAGCACATTGGGGGAGTTTGGCCTTTTCATCATTCGTAAGTTCACGATAATCCTTCTCTTCTTAGGTTAGTACACTAACACCAACTTCATTGATTACTTCTTTGTATGGCATGAATGGAACTAACATATCGATTCTCTAAAGCTTGTGATCTTCAAGTTTCATAAACTCCTTCATTCTACTTCTCCCAAAGAGTTAATGGGTACCTTCAAAAAATGGAGGTCTAGTAGAAAAAAGACTCTACCAAAAGATTAATTTCAATATCGTTTGCTCTACTAATGGTTAAGCTATTACCTTAGAGTTAGGATCTGATACCAATTGAAAATCGTATAGGGGGAGGATAGGATACTAATATAAAGAGTAAATGCCTCAATTACCTCCTAAACTTTGCCTGTTTTGATAGTTTACCCCCCTACCAAATATTTTTAGACTGGATGCCCCTTAAACTTTATTTTCGTGACTCGTTGCCCCTTTTTAACGGATTCCGTCCAATTTGGCCGTTTTAATTTAAACATCTAAAATCATCTACACTTTTATTAAACACAAGCTTGAACCAACTACCTAAATCCCTGAGAATGGACTCTTACTTATTTACTATTACTTGTGATCGATCTATGCAGTTACAGAGAGTTTCTCGTGGACTTCCATAGGTGTGTTTGCTTTTATTATCTTTTATTATTCGTTTATTTATCACACTTTTAGCCCCATCAGTCCTATGATCACCATAAGTAAAAATAAAAACTTCAACCCAACCCTCGTAAAGGTTGTCGAGTACAAATGTTACATACCCGTGATCACCAAAAAAACTTGGCTCAACCTTCAGAACATTTTTCGGGTACGAACTTTAGATCTTTGTGATCACATAAAATTAAAATCTCGGCTCAGCCTTCGAAAAGGTAATCTAGTACCAGGGTAAGATCTCCGTGATCACAAAAAATAAAATAATAAATCTCGATCTAACCCACTAAAGGTGTGTCTAGTAAAAGTTTAGATCCTTGGGATCCTTAAAGTAAAAACATCAAATTAGTCCCCAAGATGAAAGGACATGTACAAAGGGTTAGACCCTCGCGACCCCGTAAACAGGAAATAACAAAATATAAAATAAAATTTCTATATATTCCAGAAACATTTTACAAAAGAAGCATCAAGATCATAGTAAAGTTAGCAAAGTGATAAAGGCAACAAAATTCAAAAGTTCGGGTCCAACAACCTAACAAGAAAATTCCAACTTTTGGGGCGGCCGTTTGGGTTTCAATCGAATGACTACCCTTCTAATAGGGAATTACAATTGTGTTGGGTAAGAAAAAATAAGGATGGGTTAAAAATATGGGCATGGAAAAACACTCACGAGGAAAATCTACCTTTATAACTTCACACACTTCACAAGAAAAAATATTTTTTTCCCGAAAGGGCAGAAATCATCATCTTTTCCATGAAAAAATCACCAACATGATCAAAGGGGTACTTCGGCAAAGGATTCCAGGGGAAAATATCACGCCAAGACTCCTGTGAGAAGAATACACATAAGTTGCATGACATATGTCTTCTGGAGAGGATCAAATGGGGTGCATGACATAGCTCTCAGGTCATAAGATTACCCTTGGTCATTATACTAACTTGAGTGCCGGAGTGTCACCGTGAGTAAAAATCCATGTGGTCTTGGCCTAATGAATGGTTTCAGAAAGCTTCAGCTACATTAGAGAAGCATAACCTCTTCTTTGTAATGATGTAGGGAAGGATTTGGATGTGAATTCATGGTGATTTGGTAGTGTTTTGATGTTAGGTGGAGGTTTGTTGAATCTTTAATGGAGTTGGGAGAGATTTGGAGAAGAAAGAGGCTTAAGGTTTTGAATTAATAAGTGATATATAAGCTAACCTCTTCTTCTTCTTTGTTGGCGGCTTGTGCGGTGTATCGCATGACACTGTTGGATGTTGATATTTCATTTTATCTCCAAACCAGGTTCTCTACTCCATTGGATATATTTCGAAAAAATATGCGATTTAGACTCGAGAAAAAGTGAATTCCGATACCCAAACACAAAGTTATGCCAGTTCGAAGTTTTGGTGTTTTTCTACCGCTGATAGGTGCAATACACCGCAAATACCTGCGGTGTACCGCAAAATAGTTCTGTCCAGGCCTTTTTAACTCCGAAAATTTTCTAGTTTTTCACCCCAAACTCGAACCCTTGCATACTTACACATCAAAAACACTCATACCTTCCTTATTACTGCAATATGCACTTAAAAACACATAAACTTGAAAGTCCTAGAGGGGGGTGAATAGGATTACTAATAAGATTAATGCCTAATTAAAAATCTTTTGGACAATTATAAGTTTAAGAAAGAAACTTCTAAGTTAACTAATATATCAAACACTTATGGGATCATGCAAAGGATAAGTTAGAGGTTCGATATATAAGTTTAACAAGTAAAACGAGTTTCTATTCTCTTACTACTCTAGATGGCAATAGGTTGATTAACTAGATAAACATTATTACGATATTTATACTAGCAAGTAATCAAACATATAAAGTGCGGAAAGTAAATAGAGTAGGGATAGAAAGTACACAACGATGTATAGTGGTTCGGTTTCCCTACATCCACTACCTAAGGAAGCCTCCTTAGGATTTCAATCTTTTCACTAAGCTCCCGTGTCTCTCTTAACCGGGTCGAGAACACAATAACCCTTACAACCTCTTCGATAACACGAAGGACAACCTCTTCGAAACCACGAAGGAAACTCTTGTGTAATCACAACACAAGGACAACGAGTATACTCCCGATACTCAAATTCTCTCTTAATCTATCTATTACAAGAACTAGACTTAAGAGGATAAATACAAAGTGTTTAAAGGGTGAAACAACTTTGCTAAATAATCTCCTAAAGAGTAGATATAACTATAAGCATGTAAACTCCTCTTGAGTAGATAATAACTTTGAAGCTTATTGGTTTAAGCTCTTGATCAAGCTTGGATGATTAACTTTGATAGCTTGAGACCTCTAATTTTGTAGGAGAATGATATGTATAATAGTTGAAGTGTGAGAGGTAAGTTTCTCCTTCAAAGAGGCCATATTTATAGCACAAGAAAGTCCCCAACGGATATAAAGTTGGTGGGATACTTTGTTCCAAACCGGGTTCCCGGTTTCCTAAATGCGGGTACCCGGTTTCAATTGCAACGGCTACATAACGGCTATAAAGACTTGATGTTGACTTGAGCTTCACCAAACCGGGTTCCCGGTTTTACCAAATGCGGGTACCCGGTTCTTACTGACTTGGAATATTTGATATTTTGATTCGTTGCTCGGATGGAAAAGTTATCTTCACGAGAGTTGTAGTAAACATCATTTTAAGAAACTTTGTTGTTGATCATGAAAGCTAATTCGCAATGTACACATAAGATAAGGTTAAAAGTAATGGTATGAAAATTAGCTACTAAGGATATGATAACAAAGCTTTGATCTAAATGATAAAGATTGTGCTTTTTGATGAATTAGAGTGCAAGATAATAAAGTAAAATTAGCACACTAAACAATAGAGGATTTGTCACATTAAAACACCTAATCGATGGGGGCAATATGCCAACAAAACTCACTAATCTAAACAAAAAACTAAAAAATAAAAACATAAAATACTGGGGATGTCTCCCAGAAAGCACTTTTTTAACGTCTTTTAAAGTTCGACGTGTTACCTCAATTATCTCATGAAATTTTTCAGGTTTTGTGAGACCTTATTGATGGAGACTTCTTGTGGATTATGCATGGGTTGTGGTGGAGCTCGAACTTGATAGCTCGAACCTTCTTAATAGAAATTTTGACTTCGGGCCCCATGAATATTTGGATTGCTTGTTGCGTAATAGTTCTCCATACCTAGGAAACCTGAAAAGAGACTAACAGGGAAAGCGCGTAAAACTGAAAACAAATAAAAACTTCTACACAAAATAGATTTAACTTAAAGATAAATCCCCGGCAGCGGCGCCAAAAACTTGGTGGGGCCAAAGGTGTGATAAAATAATAGATAAATAATGATAATAATAAAGAGCACACACCCTTGAGAACCACAGAACTCACAGCAAGTATCACAGATCGTTTGCAAGTTTTAATGATAAGTCAAGTTCGTTCGCAAGGATTGTATCCGTTAGATCTGTTTATATTCAGTAAGCGTAGATGAATTTATATGTGTAAAAGAAAATATAATAAGAGGAATAAATATCTGATATGAAATAAACAAATACGAATGCAGATAAATAAATATGAATGTAAGTCCAATAGATTAGGGTCACTAATATGAGTCTGTTTTACTAAGTTGTTATTCTAACCTGTCACAGATTAAGCATTATATATTAACCAGGATTCTAAATTCTACCTATCCTCTATTAGTCTTCGGAGCAACCTTTCCACTACTAGGATCTTGGGTAAAGAAATCTTGAGTAATGATTGGTGATTAAATCAAACATTTATGGATATCTAGTTAGGCAAAGGATCAAAACTAGACGATTATGTGGTGTTGTCAATAACTAAGAATAATCCTAAGATTGGCCAAATCTAGGGTTGTAACAATAAGTCAAAACACATAATAACAATATACGCCAAGCTCAATCAATTAAAATAACAAATAGTATTATGGAATTTAAGACAAAATAATAACCCAATAATTAAAAGTAAAACTTACATAATAAAAGCTTAGAAATATGGTTGAGCATAAATCTATAGCTAAATACCCTAAATATAGAGAAGGTGAGATGTAGAAGAGGAGTTTGTCACTCTCCAACTTCTTCTTCTTGTCTTCCTTTATAGGTAAGCTTGCTTCTTGGATGAATAGCTTGATGCTAAGGATGAATATTAAATCAAAGGACTAAGCTACTATTTAAAACTGAGAAAATACAAGTAAGGACTAAGCCTAAGCTTGAAATTGAGCAAGGACATGTTTACAATGGTATAAGGGTGTATTTATAGGTGTTTAGGAACCCTAATTCGTTTTCTTGAAGGAAAAGGTAAGTAGTGGACTCCAAGCCCAACTAAAATTCGTAACCCTAAAACATGGAATCAGGCCCGTTTTTGTTTTGGTCCTAGCATCTTCAATACTCATCCGTTTGACGCGTATGATTAGTCGAAATTCATCGTCTCGGAAAGATCTTCAACTTTTCTCTTGACTGTTTCTCCAAATTCCACACCGACTTTGAGATATAAGCTGGTTTGTGGTCGTGGGTGGTGAAATTCAGATTTAAGACTGCTTTTCCTTTTCCATGATTTTAGCCTTTCTTTCCTTATCATCTAATTTCCATGCTAAGCTTGGAATCTAATTAATCTCCATAATTATCTTTAAAGCTTCACACTAAATAAATAATTAAACCCAATATGCTCTAAAAACAATAATTTACTAAATCAAGACTCAAAATAGAAAAGTGCAGCATTTCTCAAGAAAATCGACTCAAAGACTTCCTAAATCACTAAAAATGATGTCTCCAACTAATATTAATTCATAACAAATAGGGAGACATCAGGGTAACTTAAAAGGCAACCTCAAAACTACCAGAGGACTTGGGTAAAGGGGACACTACGCAATGATCGGTGATTAATTCTAAATATAATGACTATCTAGTTAGGCAAGCCCGTCAGGACCACTACTGCACACTAGACGATTATGAACCGTTTTCGTCCCTAAATCCCCCATTAGGGTGATAGTATAAATACTTAGTTCAAACTAGAGGTGTACAGGCTCTAGCAAGAATAGGTTAAAATAATTCATAATACTGTTTTAAAATAAATGCTCAACTCAATTATAATGAATTTCCAAATAATATTAAATAGATAAATAGTAATTTAGGGTTATATATAGTGCATACCCAAGTTATAGGAAATTTAGTTCATAATAAAACTAAAGGAGAAAAAACTTAGAAACATGGTTAAGCCAAAAAAATTAAAGCTAATAGTCCTAATGATAGAGACAGGGAGATGCATGATTGGTGTTGTGATGCTCCAACTCTTTCGCTTCTTCTCTAGTTCGACTTGCTCTCTGATTCTTCTAAAGGCTGCTTTGGAATGGTAAGGACCTGTTTCTAAAGTCAAATATTGATATATATATATATGGCCGATTGACATTTTATGGGTCATGGGCTTAATTTACATGACCTAGTCCAACCAAAAAACGTTTCCTTCCCAAGAGTGGACTAGATCGAGTCACGACAGCTGTGAAATTAATAACTTCTTCGTTTCATCTCCAAATCACAAACAGCTAGCGGCCACACGTTCTTAACTAAAATTCCTAGTTGAATATCAAAGGTCTCCTCTAAATTCTTTGTCAATTTCACGTGGCACCTCGAACAATTAACTTTCTAAATCTAGCCGACAACTCTTGTACTTTGTAAAAACGGCTTATTTGTCTTTTAACTCTTGTTTTCTTATATGATCTTCTTTCCTCGAATTCTTATCTATACTTTAAAATCTAATGTCGTCCTTGTACCTGCAAGCTTCACACTTAACACACAAATTACACCTAAAAAGCTCTAAAAGTAACAATCTCCAAAACTAAATAAGAAACAAGAGTATATCAAACAGTAGGAGAAATCCCTCAACTAAGCACATAATGAACCTAAAATGTTGTCACTTGACTAGATTATTCTATCAAAAATATAGAGACATTAGGTACGCAGTTAACTTCAGAAATCAATTTGTTTCTTCTTGGTGTTGTCAACAGTTCTCTTCTAGCCATTATATTTGCATTTTGGATCTATCAATCAGATCAAAAGGTCGGTAAGAGTTTTATTTTGGTTTGATTAATTAACACTTCTGATTGTGTTCTTTGTTGATCTATCATATTGAAAGGTCGGTAAGAGGTTTTTGTTTCATTTCAATTAATATCTATGTTTCCATATGTATGACAAGATCTATTCTAACAATCATCGTTTCATCTTTGTCGGAATCGATCTCTCAATTTCCCTTTTGATTTCTCCAATCAATCCATTTGTAGGGTTTGATTTCGTTGAGCAGTCCAATGGTCATCAATACGATAATCCGATCAATACTCAGTTCTTGATTTGCAGTTCTCAATGTTCGGCGCAACCCTTAATCTCATCACCACATCAGTATCGTCACCACGTCAACATTACCCTTCTTAATCGACAACGCTCTATACACATCATCTCGATTCTAAATTTTAAACTCAAGCTGTTTACTCTCCAACCTACTTGAATTTGGGGGTAGGGAGGGGAGGTGTTAGTTATATTGCCATATTAATATATTACCTTATTAGTTTAGAACTTTATTTATTTCCATATCATATTTGTTTCTTAATACCGTTTTTTTAGTCTTATAGTTTACCAAATCATGATTTTTGTTCACCAAGTAATTAAGTATATATATATACTCTTATTCTATTATATTAAATAACAATCTATTCTTAATATAATGCTTACAGTTTTTATCTTGAATCTTTATAGTTCCTATTTTAGTAATATATTTTTTTTGAATTAATTATTTAAAATGTCTAAGAACATGTTTTTTGTCTCAACAAGTGTAATATGTTTACAATCATTACATTATATTTAAATTTTTTAATAGATTAGATATTTTTAATAAATTATGTGTATTAATCAACATGTTAGGTGTATTAGACCTGTTTCTATTGTAGTCTCAAATTGTTTCAAGTTGAACTTGAGAAATGGTTAGCTCGTTTTCCCTTATAAAAATCGTTTATATTAACAAAAAATTTAATGATATTGCAGATGCGCTGGCTAAATTACGAGAAAGAATATAGATTTAGCTAACCAGAGAGATTTCTTTTTGATAAGTTCTCTAGATTATCTTGTAAACTGATGTAATCGTTTTTTAATACATAAAAGAGCTACTTTAGACTCGGAATCATTTTGACCTCAATAAAATTCGATCTCATAACCTCTTGGTATCTGCGGACAGGGGCGTGTCCAGGATTTCAAGTCGGGGAGGGCTATTATTGGTACGGAAAAAACCCACCCAATAAACCTTTTATATATTTAACAAAATCATTAAAAAACACCCACAAAATATTTTGTGTCATATTCACTATTCATATCCAGGGTACTAAAATGCTAATGCAATTTGGTGTATTTTATATTTGTTCGTGGAACTATCCAACCATGCACTCTAAAACAGTAACTATATTAATGACTATTTCACAAATGGCCACAACTGTTGTAATCTGTATCATGTATCAGAGCTCAAATACTTGTTCACATTACACCTGATTTTTTACATGTTAGCTGCAAAGGTGAAAAAACACAAATATGATAGCATTAATTCAATAAACACTTAAATGATATAACCCAAAACTTAAAAGGATACAATAAATTTAATGAAAATGCATAACACAAAATTAAAATAGACAAATTAGATTTTTTTTGAATTTTAATCCAAACAGTATATAATATTGAAAGAATTTTAAAACACGTCTGAGAATTCGAGATTTTCAATAAACTGGTTTTTTTTTTTAAAAATATTTAGTTGAGGGGCTGTAATTTTAAATTGGGGAGGGTTAATTTTTCAATTGAGGAAAAATTGTAATTTTTTTATGAATATTCTAACCTATTAAAAAAATAGGCTAAATTAAAATGTGGTTTAATGGGCTGAGGTGGGCTGCAGTTAGGGCTGTAAATGAACCAAGCCGCTTGCGAGCAGCGAGCAGCGAGCAGCTCGGAGAAAAGCTCCTTCGAGATCCGCTCGAATATGAACAAGCTCAAACTCCATTTTAAGCTCGATAAATAAACGAGCCTGCTCGAATTCGACTCGTGGGCTCGTTTAAAATTATAAAAAGTATAAATTAATATATTATCTACTTGTAAATATATTATTAAACCTTCAATATCAAATTGGATATTTTAATTTCTTTAGACATTTATCTTTGCATTAATGTTGTGTTTCATATTTGCATACTACACACTCTATCAAATACCAACGGTTCATGAAAGTCTAATTTCAACCATAAAAAACAAATTGTTTATAAGAAACTCGTGCTTTACTTTAAAAAATATTGTTCAATAAGTCAAACAAACAAGTTCTAACATTTATGATTTGGATCATTAGAAACTCGAGTTCGGCTCGTTAAAATTTGAACTCGGCTCGACCCGACTCGTTTAAATTTGAGCTCGGCTCGAGAAATTAATTAAACAAGCATGTACATCTAGTGTTCGATTTGACTCGACTCGTTTACAGCCCTAACTGCAGCCCACCTCAGCCCTTCCATACATCCGCCACTTTCTACGGAATGGTCTAACCACTAGACCAACTAGCCATCTTAATCGTTTTCATATTTAAGGTTGTTTCTTTGACAAAAATAAATTATTAAATAATTCTTTTACCGTCAATTCTTTTTTCTCCATTCTTTTATTTCTTTCAAATAACAATTACGTATTTTGATAACGAGACATGACCAAACACACGTGAAAACCACTGGATAAACCTCATCATAAAGTACTAATCGAGTCATCGGCAACTCTATTAAAAATATTGGTGACGAAGCAATATTATTTTGTCTTTACATTAAATTAACATTAGATGTCAAATCGGGACATATGCAAATGAAAAAGCTACTGTCCCATCTTCATTAACCTATGAAAACTACAACATGTAATGTCAATGGACCACACGCCCCCCACACCCCACCCATCATGCACATGTGTCTTAGGTGTTTTTTTAGTGTAATTTTAAATTTAGTTTTTTTAAGTTATATATTATGTAAAGTGAATGTCTACTAAACCTTAGTTTTTAATAAGAGTGGCGTATTTTTTTTTAGTAAGAATACACCTCAAGAGTTGAGAGTTAAATATTCATAACAACTGAGAATGAATAGAATTGAGCATTTGGGTAAATACCTTAATATCCCATCTTCATGGGGCAAATCTAAAGTGAAATATCTTGAATGGCTGATTGAAATGGTCCTGAAAAATATGGAGAGATGGGATACAAAAATGTTGACTAAGAGTGGCAAAGAAGTGTTAATTAAGGCCGTGATTGGGCTATTCCCAACTATATCATGTCAGTTTTTCTTATCCCAAAAAAAGTCACTTCTCATTTGACTTCATTGATCTCTAATTTCTATTGGGATAATCAAGGAGAAGGGAGGTGTCACTGGATTAAGTGGCAAACCTTAATGAACTGTAAAGATGTGGAGGCCTCGGGTTTAAAGACTTTCACTGTCAAAACCTTGCTCTGTTAGCCTCTAATGCTTGGAAAATTAACCTGAATAAAAATTCTTTACTGTTTAAACTGTTTCAAGGGAAATATTTCCCTAAAAATAACTTTTTACAAGCACAATTGAGTAGTAATTGCTCATGGGGTTGGAAGAGTCTTATTGAGGGAAGAAACTGCTTTATTAAAGATATTAGATGGAATGTTGGTAATGGTAAGAAAATTAATATTTGGGATGATGTTTGGATCCCAAATAGTGACAAATTAATTAAACCAGATGGTTGTAACTTAAAATATGTATCTGAGCTGATGGATACACAGTCTTTTAGATGGAATCTTGAGTTACTTATTTTGTATTTTCCTCCTAAGGCTGTAGCAACCATCTCCACTACATTTCTCTCACAACTTAACCTTGAAGATGTGCCTTTTTGGCCTTATTCTTCAACTGGTTGGGTTTCAGTGAAAGACATGTATAGGAGACTTTGGATGGCTCGGCAACTTAAGGAAAAAAATCTTGGTAAAAATAAAGGAGAACAATCTTTCATGTTACAATCTCAGGATTGGAAAACTATTTGGGATATGAATGTGGTTCCAAAAGTCAAAAACTTTATATGGAAGTGTTGTGAAAATGCATTACCAACTAATGAAAATAGGAAAACATGGAAATCATGTACATCTGATCTTTGTACAATTTGTGGTATTGAAACTGAGAATATTGAACATCTTATCTTTCATTGTTCTTGGGCTAGGGCTGTTTGGTTGGCAAGCCCTTTGAATTTCTGCTCTTTAACTCAACCTTCTTTTAATTTCAAGAAATGGATTAACTTTATAAGGTTGAGCCTTTCTGAAACTGAGTTTAGCAAAAATGGACTTGGTGAACTAGCTTTTTACATTGTTTGGTTTATTTGGGAATGAAGAAATGAGACTATATTTCGTGGGAAAGTACCTGACCCTATGAAAACCTTAACTGGTGCTTTAAAAGCCTATGATGATTTTAACTTATCCAAAAGGATTAACTCTGAGGCTAAAATGGATAATAATCTTATCGTGAGGGATAATTTATTGCTCTTACAAGGAAATAATTTACAATCTAATGCAACTCAGGTGCAAACCTTTAGAGATGGCAATGTGGGGAAATGGTCACCGCCATTAACAGGATGCATAAAAGTGAACTGTGATGCTTCATTTGATCCTAAAACTAACCAAACTTCCTTTGCTTGTCTTGCCAGGGACTCAAATGGAAAACTTATTAATGGTTGTTCAAATTTTTTTTTGCTTATTCTTCACTAGAGGCAGAGGCTAGAGGACTCTTAAAAGCTTGTGACATGGCTTCTAAATATCCAACAGGCAAAGCAGAGCTGGAGAATGATTGTCAAGTCCTCATTCAGCAAACTTACAAAGGAGTGAAGACTTTTTGTAATATTAGAGGATTAGTAAAATGTATTTTGAAACTTGAGTTGAGTTGTAATATTAAAATCTCCAATGTTAGGAGATCAAAAAACATGTGCGCGGATTGGGTTGCTTAATAGGAGATTAAAGGCTCATTGTTTAGCCTTTGGACTTGTTTTCCTCCTCCCAAACTTGTTGCTCTTTTGATTAGTGACTTTAACACTCTAGGGATAGGATAATTTTGTAATATTTCTAGAAGTTTTTATTTATGCTTCTTTCGACCAAAATAAAAAATGTCTACTAAACCATTGCAACCATGTGTATTACTTAAGCATTGTTTTTTTGTTTTTTTAAAAGATTTTGGCTTCGAAAAAATTTGACGTCAATAAATTAATTTTAATAAAGATATCATGAAAGTTTACAAAAATATTATTATTATATGTGAAGTGTGACTTAGCGCTAAGTTGACATATTTGACTTGGTCAAATACATTCTTAAATTTAGGCTTGACTTCTTGACTTAAACGCGTGGACTTAAAGTTGCGTCATTTTATTTAGTAAGGCGATGAGGATGTGAGTCGTTGATCAAGATAAAGATGGACGACTAATATCTAAACCCTACAAATCCCATATAAAAGTTGCTGCTCTTCGAAAACTCGTTCATTCTCTTGGTTCACTCTTTTCAGCTTCTCTCTCGCCTCTCAAGCTTCAAACTTAGGGTTTGACTCTTTTGGTTCATTCAAAGCATGAAATGTCTTGTAATAGTTAGCTTAATCTGTGTAATACACGAATCATCTTGATTCGTGTCTAGATATTCAGCGTAGTTGAGTATTGGGTGGTTAGATTAGCGACAGCTTTTAGGGGTTCGAGTGGTTCTTTGAATATTGATTGAGTAACAAGTGTAATCAGTACCGGTGATGGTTATAGTGGATCAACGCTCTCTCATGGAGACCAAACGTGTATGTAGACAACTATTTGTCAAACAACGTTATATCATGTGTTCTTTACATTTATGTTCTTTTAATCTTTCTTTTAATCTTTTGAACCTCAATTAAAAAATCAAACGTGTTTACAACGGTGGAATCAGAGCTAGAGCAGCTCTCTTAATAGATATGTGGTATTTACAAACCATTCTAGGGTTTGATGATCCATATCTAACAAGTGATTTATTTTCTTACAAATCGTGTTTGAGTATCCAATTGGTGTTTCTGGGTTCTTAGAAAATCTTTAAAGATTCTTTCAAAAAGGTTTTCAAAATATTTTTAGATCTTGTTTGAGACTCTTCTATTTCCAAGATCTTGTGGCTTATAAACTCGTGATTTAAAAATATTTTATTACTTTGAAGTTCTTCTCAAACCGTTAGTATATATAGATTATTTTCTTCTGTAACATGATGTCTACAACTTGTATTGAGATGCTGGTCTATGATGGAAAAACAGACTTTGGAGTTTGGCAGAAAAAGATGAAGGCGATGTTATCTCATCACAAAGTCTGATATGCGCTGATTGAGGATATTAAACTGTGGCCTAAAGATCATCTAGATAAATCTAGTGAAATAAATGAAGAGGCGTCAAATATATCATTTCTAAATCTCTTTGATTCAGTCATAAGAAAGGTAGATGGATGTGATACTGCTTGATCTCTGGGGTAAGTTAGATTCTCTATACTCTACAAAATATTTACCCAACTTGGCTTTCTTGAAAGGTTATCTCTTTAATTGCAAAATGGATGTTAGTAAATAATTAGATGATAACATAGACGAGTCCTTGAAAATGACCTTTATGTTGAATGACACCCCCTCAGGTCTTAGATGTAACTAGTAAATGCATGATTAATTTGAGTTCTATTTTTGAATCTTATCACATTGTCAAAGATGTGTTTCTATATGCTAGTAGGGTCTCTACTTTTGACCAAGTTATTGCTGCTTTAAAAACCAGAAAAAATGAGATAAAATTGAGTAGAAAAACTGGTTCTAATTCGTTATAAAACCTAGAACAGATACTACACATGCCCCAGATATGAATAAGAACAAGAAAACATTTAGTACCAATAAGAATAGGTCCAAAGAGACTCGCAAATATTTTCATTGTGGTAAGCTAGACATTTAAAAAAATTAAAGCTTAAGAATAAATTATATGCTGGTGTGAATGAATCTAATGTAGCCTGCATGCCTAAAATTGATGATGATGATGTATGTGAAATATATGAATGCTTCTGATAAATCTAGTCATGTTAGTTGGATACTTGATTTTAGTTGTACCTTTCATATGTGCCCCATACTTGATTTATTTCATGATTTAATTGAGACTTGTAATGAAACTGTCTATATGAGAAATGATCAAACATGTGATGTTAAGGGTATTGGAAAGATAAAACTTAAGATGTATGATGGAAAAATGATCACATTAACAAATGTTAGATATATACCTGATTTAAAAAGGAATTTGATTTCTTTGGGTACTCTTGATGATCTTGCTTGTGTGTTTGAAGTGTCTAAGGACAATATTCATGTATATAGGAATTTCTAAACTTTTTTTATGGTACTAAGTATGTTGTGCTATATGTGTTGAATGGTAGCCATATATCTTATTTATCTAATGTGGTTTTTTAGTCTAAGATTGTAGCTACTCAGAAATGGCACCTTAGGCTTGGCCATATGAGCCAACAAAGGCTCACTTTCTAAGCAAACAAGGCTATTTTGGTAAGAATGTACTTTATGACTTAACTTTTTGTGAGAATTATGTTTTGGCTAAGCAACATAGACAAAAGTTTAAGGTTGGGGTACACCTAGCCTCAAACTGCCTAGAGTATGTTCATGCTGATTTGTGGGGTCTTGAAAGGTATGACTCTCTTTGCCATTTTAAATACTTTCTATCTATTGTTGATGACTTTAGTAGAAGGGTTTGGACTTTTCTTTTTTAACCAAAGATGAAACTTTTTCTAAATTAAAAGAATGGATAGTTTTAGAGGAAAAATATACTGGTAAAATAGTTAAAGTTTTTAGAACTAATAATGGCTTGAGTTTTGAAATGAACAGTTTGATATGTTTAGAAAAATCCTAAGCAAAATGGGATTGCTGAGAGAATGAACATAACACTTTCACAAAAAAGTTGGAAGTTTTATATCTACTTCTGGATTACCTAAAATTTTATAAGGGAAGCCTTGTATACAGCTACTTACTTGATAAATAGAAACCATAATAGAGCCATAGACTTTCAATCCCTAATGGAAGTTTGGAATGGTTCTAAGACTGCCTTTTCCCGTTTAAGAATCTTTAGATGTGTTGCATATGCTCACACAAAATATGGTAAACTTAACCCTAGGTCAATAAAATGTATTATGTTGGGTTACCAACAATAACATGGGGTTAAAGATTATTGAGTCGGTTTGTGGTTTGAAAATTCTTATAAGAAGAGACGTAATTTTGTATGAGTTAACACTTACTTGTAAGAATGTGAAGGATTCATGTAATGATGCATCAGCTGAACCAACTGTTGGTATATTAGAGTATGAGTTTTGGAGCCTATCAACCCCGGACAACCCATTGAGTATCTAATGGAGGCCACCAAGTAGAGCAATCCCGAGAACAGGTGGATGATGAAGGCAATGAGTAGCCTGAGGAACCTGATCATGATGAGGTTGACCACTTGGATGAGTAAACAGTTGGAGGACTTGAGGGTTACAAGCTAGCTAGGGATAAGAAGAGTAAAGAGCCTAAGGAACCGAATAGGTATTCCTATGTTGATTTAGTTTATACTGTTGTAACTATTGTAGTTCAGGTCAAATGTTTCAAAACTTACTCTTATCTTGATGATATAAGCTGTAAAGATAGTAAACTTTGGATTAATGCTATGAATGATGAGTATAAATCTTTACTTCTTAACAAAAGCTGGATTTTAGTTGCTAAACCTAGTAATGCTAAGCTAGTAGAGTGTAGATGGTTATATAAAATGAAAGAAGGTAATTCTGGATCCACCTAGGTATAAGGCTAGGTTAGTGGCTATATGTTATACTCAAAGAGAAGGCATTGATTATACTGAAATTTTTTCACATGTGATTAAGTTTAAAACAATAAGAGTTATGTTGGCCTATGATGCATGTTTTAACCTTGAAATTGAAAAGTTGGATGTGAATGGTGACTTGGAAGAACAATCTACATGAGATAGCCTGAAGGCTACCTTAACCCAAAGTTACCTGATCGTGTATTTCTTTTAAAGAAATCTCTCTATGGATCGAAAAAGTCTTCAAGACAATTGGTATAAAAGGTTTGACTCTGTATTATCTCTTCACTGGTCAAATTATGATTCTTGATTTTACTGTACTTGGCAAGACAAATGTCGGAATTACATTCTTTTGTATGTTGATGACATGTTGATTATCTGCAACTCTATGTCCCTTATTGATATGTTGAAAAATTCTTTGAAATCTGGGTTTAATATGAATAATTAAGGAAATTTTAGAAAAATTTTAGCCATGATTATATATAGAGATAGAAATAATTGCATGTTAAGATTACATCAGGATCCATACTTGAGCTAATGTGTTAGTAAATAAAAGAGAGAGAAAAGGTTAGTTTAGGAAAGAGAAATTATATTATTATTGTTTAAAACTTTCACATAGGATGTGATATAGGGATGAAGCAAAAAGAGAGTGACACAAAGTCATAAAATCGATCTAAAGGATTCTCTTCTTTAACAAAATTATTTTTTTCTCTTTATTAATCACATATACCCTATTTTTAATCGTTTTTAACTATCTTGATATATCATCTTTTTCTCCAACACTTTTTTGTCATTTTTGTTTGTTTATGTTTTAGGGTTTTGTGTGTTCCAGGTTACACAAAACTTGATTTTGTTTATTCCAATTTCGTGTATTCCTGGAACACACAAATCTCAGGAATTTGTAATATCAGAATTGTGTATTCATGGAACACACAAAACTCAAATTTGTGTATTCATAAAATATATAAAACTCGGATTTATGTATTCCTGGAATACACAAAACTTGATTTTGTTTGTTCCAATTCTGTGTATTCATGGAACACACAAATCTCAGATTTGTGTTCAGATTTGTGTATTCATGTAACACATAAAACTCAAATTTGTGTATTCATGGAACACATAAAAATTAAATTTGTGTATTCATGAAACACATAAAACTCAAATTTATATATTCCTGGAATACACAAAACTTGATTTTGTTTGTTCCAATTCTGTGTATTCCTGAATACACATGTATTCATGGAACACATAAAACTCAAATTTGTGCATTCATGGAACACATAAAACTCAAATTTGTGTATTCAAGAAACACATTAAACTCAAATTTGTGTATTCGTGGAACACATAAAACTTGAATTTATGTATTTCTGGAATGCAAAAATCTTGATTTTGGTTGTTCTAATTTTGTGTGTTCCTGCAACACACAAGTCTCAGAATTGTGTATTCATGGAACACATTAAAAAAAATTCGAAAACAAAAATTTAAAAAAAAGTTTAAAAAAAATTAAAATGAAAATAAATAAATAAATGTTATTATAATTAAAGTAATTAATTAATATGTATATAGGTATTTTTGTAATTTTTTATTTTTGTTGTATTTAAGTAAGAATTAAGTTGAAATTGTAATTAATTGAGAATTTTTATCTTCTTTGTCTAATTAATTGGGCGTCACCTTTAAAAATAAAATAAATCAAAATATAGTAAAAAAGAAGGGAATAACACGTATTATATTTAAAAAATTAAAATAAAATCTAATAGTTTAGATATACTTTGTTTATTAATTATGTCTATCTTATTTAATCTCAAATTGGCTATAAATACACCACTAAATGATACTATTGAAGCTTTTAAACAACCGACCGCTTAAATTAATAATAAGGAATATGATTTTAAATATACTAAATTAATGAAGATATTGGCCAACTACTCTTTAGAATCAAATCCCACTACCAATTCTCTTCTTAATCATAACCAACCCATTATTAGACTGATAAAAAGTAATCTAATATAATCGATAATGATTGAGGTTTCAAGTTTAAAGTTTAAGACAATATTGCGTGCAATTAAACTTTTATGTGTTTTCTTCATAAATCTTGACTTGTTTCACAAACATATACATATTAGAGAATATGGGAGGTAAGCTGCTATTTTATTTTAAAAATAGACTAGCAGGTACTAATATATAAAACAAAAACAAAAAATTAAAACCAAAACTTCAAGCAATCTTAAAAGCAACTCCACCAAACCTCTCAAAGCAGCGTCTCCGACCCAACCTCTCCAAGCAACTTAGTCTCACCTTCCACCATGCTGCCCTTCTACACAAGAAAATCGCCGCCATTCATGGACTTTTCTCCACCATCGATCATCAAGCCAACTTTGGCAAAAAACCCAAATTAATAGGTATAAAATTGAATTACAGTCTTTCATGATTATCTGAAAATGGCCATTTTAGGATTTGTAAAAAAATATTAAAGAATTATACTTAAATCAGATAATCTTGAAAGATTGTAATTTATTTTTTACCTCTTAATTTGGGTTCTTCGTCAAAGTCGGGTTGATGATCGATGGTGGAGAAAAGTTCACGAATGGCGGCGATTTTCTTGTACAGAAGGGCGGCATGGTAGGAAGGTGAGACTAAGTTGCTTCGAGAGGTTGGATCGGAGGCGCTGCTCTGAGAGGTTTGGTGGAGTCGCTCCTAAGATTGCTTGAAGTTTTGGTTTTAGTTTTTTATTTTTTTGTTTATATATTAGTACCTGCTAGCAGGGGCGGACCCACCTTAGGCCCAGGGGGGGCTCAAGCCCCCCCTGAACCCGTAAATTTAAAATATTTCAATATAATTTTGATTCAAAAAATAATTAACTTCCGTTGAAAATTTATATAACACGTGCATGCTCTAAAAAGTATGTAAGTTATGTTAGCCTCACCTTGTTTTTATTCCCGTTTTAATATTCGACAAATCATCATTTAAACTAAAATTCATTTGGTATCACTTTTAAAGGTTTTCCAAAACCCCTCACTAGATTAGTTGTGTTAAATTCCTTGATCTTTAGCTTGAGCTTCAAAAGAGCAGTGTCGCGGTACACCGGACAGAAACCGCGGTACACCGCAGAACCACGGACCAGAGGCGCGGTGCACAGGATAGCCCGTCAGTAAGCTAATGAAAATGCGCGGTACACCGGACCAAGGCGCGGTACACCGGACTGAGGCACGGACCAGGGACGCGGTGCATAGGACAGTCCGACCAGTAAGCTTGAAGTTAAGACGAACGTTTTCGCGGTGCACCGGACCATATCCGCGGTACACCGCAGGAGAGGGTTTTCTGCACTATTACTAGAGGACAAAGCTTATATCCGTTGGAGATAAAATAGATCCGTTAGATAGAAGCCTTTTGACCGTTGGAAGATATTTTCAGCTATATATTGAAGCTCATTCAAGACACAACTCAAGCCTTCCATCTACCAATCTTAAGAGCAATTAATATTATCATTCAAGGAGGTTTCAAAGGAGCATTCAAGTCATATTCATTCTTAAGCTACATAGTTCATATCCACTCATTTAGGAGTTTAGTTACAAAGCTTTTATAAGCACCCCTAAACACTTTTCCCTTTCCTCTTAGTTCTTGTAATAGATTAAGAGAGTAGTGTGAGCATAGGTTTTATGCTTGGTTCCTTGTGTTGGTGAAAACACAAGTGTATTTCCTTCAAGGTTTTGAAGTGGTTGTAAAGGGTTTGTAATCTCACCCGGTTAAGAGTTACGAAGATTAGTTGAGAATCTTGCAAATCCTAAGGAGGCTTCCTTAGGTAGTGGATGTAGGGAAACCGAACCACTATACATCGTTGTGTATCGTTTTCTATCTCTACACTCTTTACATTTCCGCACTCTATATGCTTGATAAAATGCCTACATGAATAGTTTGATAATATTGTCTTTTAGGATTATCTAGTTCTTTACTATTTAGTTTGCTAAAACAATAGGATTCAAATTAGCTTTTAATTTTATTTACTTGAAATAAAATTAGCCGATTAATTTCCATTGTCCTATTCAACCCCCCTTCTAGGACGCATATAGTATATCAATTGGTATCAAAGCCTAGCTCTATTGTACTTAATCGTTTCTAGAGTTAATACGATATGGATTCTAATCAACCGGAAGGTTCATGTTCTACTAGACCTCCGCTTTTTGTAGGAAAAGACTACTTTGGATGGAAAAAGAAAATGGAGATTCATGTCAAAGGAATTGATTATTTTTGTGGCTTGCTATCAAGAAGGGTCCTTATATTCCTTATGTTACGGGTAGTAGAACGGAGGTGAAAGATGAAGATGATTACAATGATCAAGACATAGCTAAACTCACCAAAAACAACAAAGCTATGAACATCCTCATTAATGGATTAAGTGTCACGGAATACGCTAGAGTTAGTGAATGCAATTCCGCTCATGAAATGTGGCAACTCTTGGAGCTATCATATCAAGGAACGGAAGATATCAAAGAAACTAAGATTGGTCTCTTTATCACTAAGTATGAGCTATTTCGTATGGAGCCCGATGAAGCCTTAAATGCTATGCATCAAAGATTTTCTAACATTGTCAACACCTTGAAGACTCTTGGTCAAGAGTACACCAACAAAGAACAATGCCGAAAAATCTTATTTGCTCTTCCAAGGAAATACAAATCAAAAATCAACTCTATAAGAGACGCTAAAGATCTTTCAAAAATGACGGTTCATGAACTCATTTGCAACCTCATGACGGAAGAGCTTGTGCTTGAAGAAGAAAAGATAAGAGATGATGAGGAGAAGAAGATTAAGAAATCTATTGCTTTCCATGCCTTGAGTACCAAGTTGAAAGAACGAAAAGAAAGGAAGGAAAGTGAAGAAGAAGAAAACTCACATGAAGAAGAAACTAGTGAAGATGAAGGAGTGGCTATGTTGGCAAGAGATATGAAAAAATTCATGAGGTACAAACGCTTTGCCAAGAAAGGAAGTTCTTCCTCACCCTACAAGAAGAATGTTAGAGCTATCAAACAAGATGAACCCACTTGCTATCATTGCAAGAAAGTTGGTCACATCAAAACTTATTGTCCTCTTCTTCAAAAGGAGAAACCTAAGAGAGCAATGCATGCTAATATCACTTGGGATACTCAAAATTCGGAGAAAGAAGAAAGTGATAACGAAAATGTTAATCTTGTTGCTTTTATGGGAAAACTTGAGAATGATGAAGATGCTTCTTCGGATGATGATACCGGTTCAACTCACTTTGCCTTTATGGCAAATCATGATGAGGTAACTCCTAAATCTAAACTCTCTTTATCTAATGATGATGCTAGTGAACAAGATATTCATGAGGCATTTGATTCTCTCTACAATGATTTTTTAAACTCTATTGAAACAAACAAAGTTTTAACAAAAGATTTAGAATTTGAGAAAAATAAAACTAAAGAGGTTTTGAAAGCTTTGGAAGATTGTCAAAATCTTTGTGATGAATGTATAGATGAAAATAAAAAACTTCATCTTATTGAGAAAAATCTTTTAGAAGAAAAAGCTTTGTTAGAGAAAAAGATTATTGATCAAAATGCTATTATTTTAAAATTTACAAGTGGGCAAGAAAACTTGGATTTGATTTTAGGTTCTCAAAAAATGGCTTTTGAAAAAAGTGGTGTTGGATATGATCCATTCACTAACCAAAAACCTTTGAAAAATGTTTTTATAAAACCAAAAATTTCAAATGCAATTCCATCTTCTTCAAAATCTTCTATCACTTGCACCTATTGTGAAAAACTTGGTCATGATGCATCTCATTGTTACTATCGTAAATTATTGGATTTGGGATCTCTTGTACCAATTTGGAAAAGGCCTATATGGGTATTAAAAAGAAAATCCACTAACCCTCATGGACCCAAATCGAATTGGGTACCTAAAGCCTAAATTATTTTTGTTTGTAGGGATTGAGCATCAAGAAGCAAAATATATGGCTCCTTGATAGTGGATGCTCAAGACACATGACCGGGAATCCATCATTATTTACACATTTATATAAAACAAAAGGTGATAGAGTTACTTTTGCCGACAACACTAAGAAACGCGTTTTGGGTAAAGGTAACATTGGTAATATGAATTCTTTGCTTTTCTCTAATGTTTTGCTTGTTGAGGGTCTCTCATTTAACTTGCTTAGTATAAGTCAACTTTGTGATGTTGGTTATAGTGTTAAATTTGAAGCATCTAGATGTGTTGTTTTCAAAAATGATGAGGTAGATACTATGTTTATTGCAAAAAGATCGGATAATGTTTTTGTTGTTGATCTTGAGAGTCTTATGTGTAAACATATTAAATGCTTATCCGTGGTAAATGATAGTTGGCTTTGGCATAGACGTTTAGGATATGCTAGCATGGATTTGATTTCAAAATTGTCTAGAAAAAATCTTGTTGTTGGTTTGCCTATTTATAAATTTGATAAAGATAAATTATGTGATGCATGTCAACTTGGTAAACAACATCGTTCATCTTTTAAATCCATAAATAAGGTCATCACCGTTAGGCCACTTCAATTATTGCATATGGATCTTTTTGGTCCCATTGATGTCACTAGTCTAGGAGGATCTAGATATGTCTTTGTTGTTGTTGATGATTTTACTAGATATACATGGGTGATGTTCCTTGCTTTAAAAAGTGATGCCTTCAATGAATTTGCAAAACTTTGTAGAAAGGTGCAAAATGAGAAAGGCTACTCTATTACATGCATTCGTAGTGATAATGGTAGTGAATATGTGAATTCTCCTTTTGTGCATTTTTGTGATGAATTTGGGATTGAGCATAATTTTTCGGCTCCTAGAACTCCCCAACAAAATGGGGTAGTGGAAAGGAAAAACCGAACTCTACAAGAAATGGCTAGAACAATGCTAAAAGAACATAGCTTGCCTACATACTTTTGGGGTGAAGCCGTTCATACGGCTTGTTATGTGTTAAATAGAGTTCTAATTAGACCCCTTATTAAGAAAACCCCTTATGAGCTTTGGAATGGTAGACCACCAACTATTGCTTATTTTCGTGTTTTTGGGTGCAAATGTTTTATCTTAAACACTAGGGACTATTTGGGAAAATTTGATGCTAAATCGGATGAAGGTATTTTTCTTGGTTATTCCACTAAGGGAAAGGCCTATCGCATTTTCAATAAACGTACTCGTACCATTGAGGAATCTATGCATGTTGAATTTGATGAGACTAATCCTTTTTGTATCAAGAAAGTAGTAGATGTTGACTTACATGAAGATACTCCACAAGATCAACCCTTAGAATCTCCTACTCAAGAATTAAAATCTCATGATGAACCTCCTAAGGAAAATGGTCAAATCTCAAATGAAGCTAGTACGGATTTACCAAAGTGTTGGAAACATATCAAAGATCACCCAAGCGAATTAATTCTAGGTGATCCAAAAGAAGGTGTTACCACTCGTTCTCGTATTATTGCTCTATGTGCTCATCAAGCATTCTTATCTCAAATTGAGCCCAAGAATATTAAAGAAGCCTTGCTAGATGATCATTGGATAAACGCTATGCATGAGGAATTAAATCAATTTGAGCGTAGTAAAGTTTGGACATTAATTGAGAAACCAATTGGCCCTACTATTATTGGCACTAAGTGGGTATTTCACAACAAGCTAGATGACACCGGTATTATCACTAGAAATAAAGCAAGGTTAGTTGCTCAAGGATACAATCAAGAAGAAGGTATTGATTTCGATGAAACTTTTGCTCCGGTAGCTAGACTTGAATCTATTCGTATGCTACTTGCTTTTGCTTGTTATATGAATTTTAAACTTTACCAAATGGATGTCAAAAGTGCTTTTTTAAATGGTTTTATAGATGAGGAAGTTTTTGTTAAACAACCACCGGGTTTTGAGGATCCAAAATTTCCAAATCATGTTTTTAAACTTTCAAAGGCTTTATATGGTTTAAAACAAGCACCTCATGCTTGGTATGAACGGTTAAGCAAATTTTTGTTAGATGATGGTTTTAAAAGAGGAAATATTGACTCCACTTTATTTATAAAAAGGTCTTCAAAATATATCCTTCTTGTTCAAATTTATGTGGATGATATTATATTTGGTGCTACTAATGAAAATCTTTGTGAGAATTTTTCTAAAAGCATGCATAAGGAATTTGAGATGAGCATGATGGGAGAATTGAATTACTTTCTTGGACTTCAAATCAAGCAAATGAAGGATGGCATCTTTGTCAATCAAGCCAAATACACAAAAGAATTGATCAAAAAATTTGGACTTGAAGATGCAAAGGAAATTGGAACTCCAATGAGCACATCCACAAAATTAGACAAAGATGAAGGTGGTAAGGATGTTGATGAGAAAGCGTATCGAGGTATGATTGGTAGCTTACTTTATTTAACCGCTTCTAGACCCGATATTATGTTCCCCGTGTGTCTTTGTGCTAGATTTCAATCCTCTCCTAAAGAATCCCATCTTAGTGCCGTTAAGCGTATTTTTAGGTATTTGAAAGGAACCCTAAATCTAGGACTTTGGTACCCAAGATTTACCTCTTTTGAACTAATAGGTTATTCGGATGCCGATTATGCCGGTTGTAGACTTGATAGAAAGAGTACTAGTGGAAGTTGCCAATTCTTAGGTCAATCCCTTGTTTCTTGGTCTAGTAGAAAACAAAATAGTGTTGCTTTATCCACGGCCGAAGCCGAATATGTTGCGGCCGGAAATTGTGTGACTCAAATTCTTTGGATGAAACAAACCTTACTAGATTTTGGCCTAGAGTATGATTGTGTTCACATTCGTTGTGATAACACTAGTGCTATCAATCTTACCAAAAATCCTATTCAACACTCTAGAACGAAACACATAGAAATCCGTCATCATTTTATCCGTGATCACACTCAAAAAGGGGATATTGTACTTGAATTTGTCACTTC
Source organism: Nemophila menziesii (assembly GCA_029959085.1). Classification (NCBI taxonomy): domain Eukaryota; kingdom Viridiplantae; phylum Streptophyta; class Magnoliopsida; order Boraginales; family Hydrophyllaceae; genus Nemophila; species Nemophila menziesii. The sequence continues at coordinate 41,682,956 of JARWIR010000003.1, read as the reverse complement.
GGAAAATCAACTAGCCGATATCTTTACTAAACCTCTACCCCAAGATCTTTTTGAGAAAATTCGTTGTGAGATTGGCATGCAAATTCTCTAACCTTCTTATCATGCCATTAGTGTTTAGTGCTTTTTGTGTATATAATCTTGTTGCTAATATTTTCTTGATGTTATAGGGTCCTTGAAGCTTCTAATTGTTATACATTTACTTCTTTAGTCCTTGTTTTTTACTCAAAATGTGTTTTTGACCCCTTACAATTTTCAAAAATTGTGTCATTAGTTCTTTTTGTTGTTGACAAAGGGGGAGAAATTTTAGTTAAACTTTTTCAAATGCATTTTGTGAGGGGGAGTTTTTATAAAAACTCTAGTGATTAGGTTGAGGGGGAGTTTTTGTTCAAAACTTTATCTTAGGCATCTTCAAAAGTTTATGATTTGTCAAACATCAAAAAGGGGGAGATTGTTAGCCTCACCTTGTTTTTATTCCCGTTTTAATATTCGACAAATCATCATTTAAACTAAAATTCATTTGGTATCACTTTTAAAGGTTTTCCAAAACCCCTCACTAGATTAGTTGTGTTAAATTCCTTGATCTTTAGCTTGAGCTTCAAAAGAGCAGTGTCGCGGTACACCGGACAGAAACCGCGGTACACCGCAGAACCACGGACCAGAGGCGCGGTGCACAGGATAGCCCGTCAGTAAGCTAATGAAAATGCGCGGTACACCGGACCAAGGCGCGGTACACCGGACTGAGGCACGGACCAGGGACGCGGTGCATAGGACAGTCCGACCAGTAAGCTTGAAGTTAAGACGAACGTTCGCGGTGCACCGGACCATATCCGCGGTACACCGCAGGAGAGGGTTTTCTGCACTATTACTAGAGGACAAAGCTTATATCCGTTGGAGATAAAATAGATCCGTTAGATAGAAGCCTTTTGACCGTTGGAAGATATTTTCAGCTATATATTGAAGCTCATTCAAGACACAACTCAAGCCTTCCATCTACCAATCTTAAGAGCAATTAATATTATCATTCAAGGAGGTTTCAAAGGAGCATTCAAGTCATATTCATTCTTAAGCTACATAGTTCATATCCACTCATTTAGGAGTTTAGTTACAAAGCTTTTATAAGCACCCCTAAACACTTTTCCCTTTCCTCTTAGTTCTTGTAATAGATTAAGAGAGTAGTGTGAGCATAGGTTTTATGCTTGGTTCCTTGTGTTGGTGAAAACACAAGTGTAATCCTTCAAGGTTTTGAAGTGGTTGTAAAGGGTTTGTAATCTCACCCGGTTAAGAGTTACGAAGATTAGTTGAGAATCTTGCAAATCCTAAGGAGGCTTCCTTAGGTAGTGGATGTAGGGAAACCGAACCACTATACATCGTTGTGTATCGTTTTCTATCTCTACACTCTTTACATTTCCGCACTCTATATGCTTGATAAAATGCCTACATGAATAGTTTGATAATATTGTCTTTTAGGATTATCTAGTTCTTTACTATTTAGTTTGCTAAAACAATAGGATTCAAATTAGCTTTTAATTTTATTTACTTGAAATAAAATTAGCCGATTAATTTCCATTGTCCTATTCAACCCCCCTTCTAGGACGCATATAGTATATCAAGTTATTGTAGCTTAGTGGTATTTCATTTACATATTAGAAATTATTCTATAGGTTAGGAGTTCGAAACCTAGCTTTTGCTTTTTATATTTTTAATAAGTTTAATTTAAAATAAAAATAAGACTAAAATTCTGTTATACATGTCTCTATTTTGAGTTTGATGATAACATTAGTTAGTAATTTATTATTTATATTACTCCAATAAAATTATAATGTATAATTTTTATAGATGATTTATTCCTTATATTTATAAATTAGGATATTAATATAACATATGGTATATTAATATAATACTAATAATACTATATAAATTAAATGTATATAATAGTGTCGGTCTACATATTTTATGGGTAATTAGGAACATGTAAACTCATCAATTAAAGAGATAAGCAACGTAACAGTGTTGGATTTTTATATTTGTATTTTGACATTTCTAGTTATATGTTAATGTATCATTTTTTGAGTTTGATGATAATATTACTTAGTAATTTATTATTTACATTACTCCAATAAAATTATAATGTATAATTTTTATAGATGATTTATTCCTTATATTTATAAATTAGGATATAACATATGGTATATTAATATAATACTAATAATACTATATAAATTAAATGTATATAATAGTGTCGGTCTACATATTTTATGGGTAATTAGGAACATGTAAACTTATCAATTAAAGAGATAAGTAACGTAAAAGTGTTGGATTTTTATATTTGTATTTTGACATTTCTAGTTATATGTTTATGTATCTTTTTTTTACCTTAAAAAATTATGTAAAGCGTTACCATCCAAATTTCTATATATTTCAAACCCCCCCCCCCCCCTCCCCCCCCCCCCCCCCTCTCTCAATTTAACTTCTGGATCCGCCACTACCTGCTAGCCTACTTTTATAATAAGATGGCAGCTCTCCTCCCAATCCTCTATATTATATATATATATATATATATATATATATATATATATATATATATATATATATATTTGATGATATGGAAATAACTAGTAGGTATCGTAATTTTACTTTGTTTCTCTCCACAACATTAAAATATATTTGGATTCAAGTTTTCTTTGAGTATACTTTACTAGTGTCATGGTATTTGGATGCATGACATTGTCATTTGTTAAAATGTAAATCAATGCAAAAGCCTACTTTTTTATTGTCTCACAAGTCAAAGGTTCAAAAATGTTATCAATTAACTAAGTGCACGTTTTTTTTTTTTGGACATTGGGAGGGTGCCTAAGCACCCAAAATAAACAGACCAATCATCCTATCCCTATCTTACTAAAAGCCGAAGACAAATCGAAAATACTAAATGTATTTCGATTGACAAAAGTTGCCGCGTGCCTAGCTTCCTTCGCCAACTTATCCGCATTTCTGTTGAGCTTTCTACTGATGTGTTTGAAAGAAACTTGCCCAAGCTCTTCAGCGTTGTGGATAATTTTTTGTAGGATGGGTTGGATATTCCAACGAGCTGCTGACACCTGCTTTATACCTTGAATAATCTCAAGGTTATCTGAGTAGATAGTTATTCTTTCCCCCGGGAAGTAAGCTCCAATCTGTGTTGCTTTAAGAACTGCCTCTGCTTCTCCTTCCAAGGCCGCATTGCAATCAATGCTAGTGCTTTGTTTGATGGGCATTCCTTGTTCCTTTTGAAATCCAACAACTGCAATTCCCGTAGGTTCCCATTTGTTTGAAAAAGATGCATCACAGAAAAAAATAATATCCTGCTCCTGTTCATCATTAATTGTGTTCTTATTTGGTTCTTCTCTGTTATTGAGTCCTTTATAACCTTCTCTGAGCCAGCTAATCCCGTGAATTTCTTGCATAAGTTTCTTTGATGCAATATTAATCCCCATTCCGTCAACTACAATTCCCTCGTGTATAGCTTTCATCATTGCCTTCCATATATTCCACAGATTTATCATTAAAAAATCTCGTACCACATTCTCATCCCATCCCCCTTTTGTGTACGATTTAATGACCTTCAGAAACCAATCTTCAATCTTATCGTCCTGTTTATCCAGTATTTTAATCTGTAGAATAGATCCTGCCCAAATGTCTTTGCACATCGTACAATGAAGAAGAATATGTTCAACATCTTCTTTCTCGTGATTACACCATAGGCAGTTTGTAGAATCCGCGCATTTTCTTTTATACAAATTAACTCTGGTCGGGATTGCGTTGTTAATTAGTCGCCACATAAATAATTTTATTTTCTTTGGAATGTTTGATTTCCATATAGTTTTCCATATTTCCGATTCTTGCATTGCTCTAGTTTCTATTGTTGTGGCTTTATTATTGTTTTGCTCCACTATCATTACTTTGTAACCTGTTTTCGTATCGTAATTTCCATCTTTGGAGAAAGGCCAAATAAACTTGTCATATATACCATGTTCTTTAATTTTTCTTTTCTTGATGAGGTGAATTATAGGTGCTGGGAAAAGGTTATCCAGTGTTTCCATATCCCATTCATCTTTATCTTTCTTCATTAGTTCATTGACTTTCATAATACATGATCATGTCGGTTTCTCTAATTCCCATTTTGTATCTATCCACCTTTCATTCCATATGTTTGTATCCTTTCCATTCCCTATCATCTTTATTCCGTGTTTCTTAATAAAGTCTCTACCTTCTATAATACTTGCCCAACTCCATGTCCTACTTTGTCTGAGTCTACAATTCATAAAGTTAGACTTATTGAAATAAATACCTTTAAGTAATTTTGCTGCTAAATTATCTGGGTTGTTCATTAGTCTCCATGCTTGAGCTGCTAGTAGGGCCGTATTCATTTTTTTGAAATCTTTGAATCCCAATCCTCCTATGAGTTTGCTTACTGCAATCTTTTCCCAAGCAACCCAATGTATCCTGTTTCTTTCACCTGAACTCCACCAGAAATTAGAGATGGCTGAAACTAGTTTATTACAAAAATTAATAGGAAAAGAGAAAATAGACATGTAATAATTAGGTATGGCTTGAAGTATGGCTTTAATAAGTACTTCTTTGCCGCCTTTTGAAAGTAGTTTCGCTTTCCATCCTTCCGTATTTTAAAACACTCTCTTTGCTATCCATTCCAGAGATTCTACCTTCGATCTTTTATGGCACAGTGGAATCCCTAGATAGTATCCCAGATCCTCTGTTTCTGAAATGTCCATTATTGTAGTTATTTCATTCTTAATATCATCTGGTGTTTCTTTGCTGAAAAGAATGGCTGATTTATGCAAATTAATTTGTTGTCCAGAACCCGAACAATATATATCTAAACATTCTTTGAAATGGTTCATATTCATGTCCTCCAGTTCAAGAAAGAAAAGAGAATCATCTGCAAATAGAAGGTGAGAAATCGTCGGGCAATTCCTATTAATTTTTATACCTTTGATCAAATTGTTGTCTATGTAATGGTCGATAATACAAATAAGGGATTCGGTCATAATAGAGAAAAGAAAGGGTGAAAGGGGGTCACCTTGTCTAAGACCCCTACCAGGTTTAAAGTTTTCGAGTCTTTCTCCATTCAAATTTATATTAAAAGAAACTGAGGTTATACAATTCCTAATCCAGTTAATCCAAGTTTCGCTAAAACCTAATTTATCCAATACTTTAAAAAGAAAATCCCATCTTACTTGATCGTAAGCCTTTGCCATATCAATTTTTATTGCTGCCATATGTTTTTTGTTTTTCCGTTTCCTGCTCATAAAAAACGATATCTCTTGCGCTATAATAATGTTATCCTGAATCGCCCGACCTTTAATGAAAGCCGATTGCGTAGGGGATATTATACTATTCATAATCTCTCTTAAGCGATTTGATAGAATTTTGGTAATGATTTTATAGATAAAGTTAACACATGATATCGGTCTAAAGTCTCCTAAATTTTCTTGTATTATTCCTTTCGGGATCAATGTAATCAATGTATCGTTAATTGTTTCAACCGAACAGTTATTTTCAAAAAAATCCTCAATAATCTGTAGCACATCTACCTTAATAATATCCCAAAATTCTTTGTAAAACTTACCGTTGAGTCCGTCTGGTCCAGGTGCTTTTGAAGCTGATAATTCCGTAATAGCTCTTTCTACTTCTTCCATCGTTGGTTTCTTTGTTAATTCCTCATTCATGTTACTTGTAACTCGGGGTTTAATAAATTCGATTGCTTTTCCCATATCTTCTTCTATACCTATGTTTTCTTTAAACAGGTCCTTATAATAATTCTGAAAGCAATTTTTAATGTCCTCTGAATCATCGGTCCAATCTCCGTTTGTGTTTTTTATCCTAGTTATTCGGTTCTGTTTTCTACGCTTTATAGTAGCTAGGTGGAAAAAATTTGTATTCTTGTTCCCGTAAACGAGCCAGTTCTGTCTAGCCCTATCACTCCAGTATTTCTCTTCTTTTTCATATTCTTTTTTAATTCGTTCTTTAATATCATTTTCTTCTTTGGAGGTATCCGTATTTTCTTTAGTACTATTGATTTTTATGAGTCTATCTTGAAGGGCCTTAATGGTTTTTTCATGATTCCTAAAGTTTTTTGAACTCCATTTGGTTAATTTTTTTTTAGTGTACTCTCTCTTTTTTATAAAGTTTGGAATGGGGATTATGTCATAAGGAATTTTCCAGTTTTTATCAATTATATCTTTGCAATTATTATCATCTAACCACCTACTCTCAAATTTAAAGTATTTTTCCCCTATTTTCATATTTATATCATAATGTAGAAGTAGGGGGGAGTGATCCGACCCTATCGCAGGAGGTATGTAAATATGTGCTCTTGGGAACTTCTCCATCCATTCGTAGGTTGCCATTCCTCGATCTATCCTTGTTTTGACATTCTTTTCCCCTTCCATCCTGTTAGACCAAGTAAAGTAACACCCGTTAGAATTTATTTCTGCTAAAGAATTCTTATGAGTAAAGTCTATGAAAGAATTAATATGATTTATATTAGCTTGATTTCTACTCTGTTTCTCCGTTATGTTGAGTATCTCATTAAAATCACCTAAAATCATCCAAGGTTCCTCAATATTTTCACTCCATTTAGTTATTTCATCCCAAATCTCAACTCTTTGATTAAAGTCATTAGGGGCATGTAAGAAAATCATATAGTATGAGAAGGAAATTTCTTTAACTAAAGCGATAATAAAAAATTTGCAACTAAAAACGACACTAAGATGCACATTAGAATGCCACAGAAGTAAGAACCCCCCGGAGTGGGAAGAAGTTCCAGAGGGTTCAACAAAAAAAGAATTGCTAAAACCAAATCGTGCCACAACATCTTGGGAGTCCATCTCTCTCATCATTGTTTCGCAAAATGCAACCACCCCAGGACGAAATTGAGCTATCATCGAGCTGATTCTTGATAATGTTAAGGGCGCTCGTATTCCCTGAACATTCCAAAATAGTGTAGTCATTTGAACTTCGCGGCTTTTTTGGAGTAGCCGCCTCCGTTTTCCTCCTTCTCCTCTTCCGGCTCGAACGTTGGATCAAATTCATATATCATCTTAGTTAAATTCTTCTTATTTCCGCTCTTCCTCCAATCTTTAGCTTCATCTCTCGTTACAATTAATTTTGCCTGTCTGTTACAAAAAACCTCAAGAAGGAAAAGGTTACTGTAGCCTAAATGGGACAAAATAAAGTCAGAAACTTCAATAAACCAGTAAAAGTGGGTAAAAAAGCAAAGGGAAACAGTGATAAAAATAACAACAGTAGTTGTCTGGGAGGGATAGTGTTCTTTACCTGCCTTTAAGAAAGGGGAAATCACAACTAACCTGCAAGTAACCATGGTAGATAAGATAACACTGGAGAGATTCTTCATTTTTCCCTTACCCATTCCGCAACCATAGGAGGGTTCGTATATCCGATTACCGTGTTCGAGAGCATCCAAGTATTTGTAACTGTTATTACTAACTGTAATGAATAATTCCTCTGTCCTAAATCGATGAGATTTGGTTACCCTTGATTTCTCATCTTTCCTCGTGTTAGACTCTCTTTTAATCAGTATCATCGATGCCAAATCAGCCCCCCAGTTAATATATTGTCTGGAGTCGCACACCAAAATCAAGGAAGTAGGATCGAAGATATGTGGATGCCATACCTTATCAGACAAACAATGGTGCTCGCGATGCCTGTAGTGAGCCTTGTTATGGATTCTAGGGTTAAAAATCATCCTCGCCTTTGGATTGAAGAAGACCCAGTTGCCAACGAAGCCAATCGGAGCCTTGTGTGATGGGTTGATCAAGAGATTGAGGGATGTGGTTTCATGAAGAGTTGTAGGAACTATATAGCGAGGGTTCTGCGGACCTTTTCGATAACAGATATCATTGCCATCAGATGATGGATTCATCACTGGCGTATCAGATGTGCAAGAGCCGTCAATTGGTGAAGAAGAAAGGTGAAACAGAAGCCAATATCCTATCTGAAATCAAGCGTAACCCTAAGAGAGAGAAAAAGAAATAGGCCTAATTCTAGAGAGAGAAGAGAGAATTCGTGGCTGGGTAAAATAGTTCTAAACCAAAATTCATAATACTAAGTGCACGTTTAAAAGTGCTTGTTTAAGTGCTTTTTTGAATAAGCGCTTGAAAATTCTGCTAGTATTTTAAGTTTTTTTTTTTAATTTTGAAAAGCATTTTTTTTTTAGAAGCACCAAATATACGCTTCTTAAAAAAAACACTTGAAATATTTTTAGATTTCAAAATTATTTTTAATAATTTTTTTAAGTTTTAAATTTTATTCTAAAAGCGTTTTTTTACTCTAAAATAAGCACTTCCAAACAGGCCCTTAAGTGTTCGTTTAACATTTGTCAAGTTCTTCCTATTTGGTTTAATGAGAGTAATGTGCGACGGAAATTATTTATTCTTTCAAATATTTATGATTTTTCTATTTTCTATTTGCATAATGTATCCTTTGACTAAGATGTTTTTTTCCGTAATACTTATCCAGACCTAAGATCTAATCATTTTGACTGGTGTAAGCTATAAATATTGGATTGGAAAATATATTCCTTTCAGAACCCTTAAACGAGTAAACCTGAATTGTTAACTAATCTCAAACTGTTGCAGCTAACAGAGCAACGTTCATTGCTTCAAAATCACGAAACCCTAATCCTCCTCGATCTTTTGCTTTTGCGATTTTATCTCCGGCTTTTAAATGGATCTTTTTTCTCATAGTCCCCATCAAAATATTTCCACAATTTTGAGATAATTCTTGCAAAAAGTTATTGGAAATCTAAGGACAGACGTTGCATAATTTGAGAGAGATTGGAAGATCAATTTGATTAACACTTCATTTTCTCCATTTGAGAGTAGTTTTTCCTTCCATCATGTTGTTCTTTTTGTGGGGCGATCTTTTACCCAATGTAGCGTCTTCTTCCCACTTCTCTCAGGATCCATTGGAATTCCAAGGTATTATCTAATAAAGTCAGATTTCCCTATTCCGAGATAAGAGGATATCAACTCCCTTGTATCCTCTGGGGTTCCTTTGCTAAAACAAATGCTGGATTTCTGGAAATTCTGTCTTTGCTCAGATTTACCACATTAAGTCTCCAAGACTCTTTTAAAGGCAACAATATCTTCATCTATGATAGAAAAGAAAAAGAATCATCCATAAAGAACAAGTGTAAAATAGAGGGGCAACCTCAGACTAACTTAATACATGTAATGTTTCCTTTTCAGATTTGAAATTGATAAATCCAACAGAGCCTTTGTAATAAGGCAAAAAAGAAAGGGGGGATATGGTCCCCCTTCCTTATTCCATTAAGAGGAGCAACTAAACTCAGCGATTCCCTATTAAAGGAGAGTTGATAACGCTTCGTAGTGACACGTTTCATTATCCATCCAACCCATACATCTTCAAAGCCAATTTTCCCAAAAAGCTTTTCCAAAAAATCAAATCTCACATTCTCATAAGCTTTTTCCATATCCAGTTTGATCGTCGCATAATGTTTGATAGAGTTACAATTCTTCTTGAAAAAGAAAGAAACCTCGTGAGAAAGAATGACGTTATCCTGAATAAACCTCCCTTTATCGATAGTTGATTGTGTTGGACGGATGATATATCCTAGTACCTTCTTCACTCTTTCTACCATGAGTGGTGATATATCTTTATAATTTAAGTTGAGACACGAGAAGGGTAAAAAATCTCCCACATTTTCTTGGAATTTTCCTTTGTGGACAAGGGTGATATCTGTCTTGTTGAGAGATCTCATATCTAAGTTTCTATTAAAAAACTACATACCATGTAAAAAACGTCAAATTTGACGATATACCAAAGAATTTGGTAAAATGTTTCAGGGATCCCCTATGGACTCAAAGATTTTTTACCTCCCAGCATGAATACCACAACTCTCACTTCCTCCAAAGATGGAGGCATTGTTAACTCTAAATTTATGGCATGTTTAACTATGCATCAATGTTGTCTGTAACTTCTTTACAACCCTCCCCAAAATCTCCTAGATAATTTTTTTATAAAAGTCAACAAAGATACTTATCACAGTTTATTGGTCTTCAACCCATGCCCCAATATCTTCCTAAATTTTAGTGATCTTGTTTTTACTTTTGTTCATTGTTACTAATGCTTGAAAAAAGTTCGTGTTTTTATCTCCAATATCAATCCAGTTCTTCCTAAACCTTGCTTTCCAAAAAGATTCTCTCTGGCTCTAAATATTGTTAATGAAGATAGTAATAATTTTCATCTCTCCAAGTGATTATGTAGAGAACTGCTGGTATTGTAGGATTGCAAGCCTCTTTTGAAGACCTTTAATGAGGGATGAGTTATTCTTGAAAGTTTTTTGGCTCCATCGATAAAAAACCTTTGTGATACTTTACTTTTTCATTTCTTGCCCCAAACCTGACAAACCATTAATAAAGTCTCCATAGGAATGAAAAACCAAACCTTCACTTGTGAAACAATTAAACCAAAAGTGTTTCATCTTCAAGCTTTTTTGGGACTTGGAAAAGTTAGGGTTACAATACACAACAATTGGGGAGTGATACGATCTGAGAGCTGGGGAAAATGTTAAGGTAGCGTTGGGGAAGAGATTAATCCGCCTTTGGTCTCTAAGCACCCTATCCAATCTTACTTTAACATATTTACCCTTCTCTATGCAATTAGACCAAGTGAAGAAAGACACTTTGGGTGGAAATACAAAGAGGTTGTTTGAAATGATGAACTCGTTGAAGGCGACCATATGGATGTCATTTCTTTACTTATCCCTTGTTTTTTAAATAACTTTGAGTAGTCATTAAATACACTGGCAATCACGCAATGTTTATCAAAGCGACTACTTTGAATTGAAATATATTCCCACAAAATCCAGTCTCTCCTCAAAACTGTTAGGAGCATGAATAAACAAGATACCAAAATAGCCCATCCTGTTCATTAATACGAGCTACAATAAGGAAATTGCAAGAAAACAAAATATTAAGCGAAATATGTCTCTACTAAACAAGGAGTAATCCTCTTCACAACCCCTTCTCCTTAGCAGGGGGCACCACAAACGACCTATTGATCTCTTTATAAAAAAATTTAACAGAACAATCAACATTACAAACTTTTAAATTAGTTTCAAATAAACAAACAACATCAACTTTTAAGGAAAAAAAGGATATACGGTGGCGCTTTTTCTAGGGATCCTTTCTCCCCTGACAATTTCAATCAAGAAACTTCATTTAGGCTTCGACTTATTTGAGAGCAAGCACGCCACTTTTCAGAAAAGAAACTTCCTTCTTGACTTTCACACATCATTCACCTCCTCCCATATCTTCACTGGAGCTGCTATCAGAGGTGTCTCTCATGAAAGCCCACTCACCATTACCTCGAAGATTCGTATCTCCTTCTTTATCTTCTAAACTAGTATCCTCCTTCTCCCGCTCCTCTTCCTCAGTGTCTTCATTCTGATTATCATCGCTGGAACTTGTAAAACACTTAGAATAAACATTTATGAGAAGGTAGTTTTTGTCAACTTCCAAGACACTGTTATAAGCTTATAATAAGGGTTAATAAAGAAAAAGTCTTAAAGGCTCAGAGAGGCTAAGAATGATAAATAATCTTATTTGGACTTCAAGCTAAAGGAAACAAGTGGCTAACAAAGAATTTCCCAAATCAATTTCTATCTACGTGAACTCATTGAATCATTTACATCAAAGTCGCAAGTAAAGTAAGTTTTCAACCAGGTTGGATCTTACTTTCTTTACACCTACTCAGTTCTCGTTTCGTATCTAGGTCCTTGTATGCATTGTTCATGAATCCTCTTTCCACACTAACACGTATTCATATGCGCATTTCAAGTACAAATATTGAAAATTCTCAAAGAAAGTAATTAGTTAAAATCGACTCATTTATACATGCTTTCAAATTACATAACTAGTTCAACGCCTATTTCCTAATCTTTTTTTTTTCAATCTTTTTTTTCAATTTTTTCTTAAAGCAAGTAAACACATAAAACGGGGACAAGGACATATGGCACCTCACCCCAACTCAAAGATGAGTCATATCCCCAAGACTAAAAAAAGAATCGAAAAATAATAAATGTTTAGAATTCTACACCTAACACATATTATACAATATTAAAGTTAGGACAAGAAAGTATAAACTACATTTAACCTTGGATTGCTCTCAATAAACGCTTTTGTCTATCACGTCGTTAAGCTCGACATGAAAACTTCCTCAAAACTTGTCTTGAGGCTCCTAACTTATCTTCTTAAACTCGCATCCTCCTTGGAATAGTAGCTTAGGGACTTTCCCACCTATCTTTTGTTTCATTCTATCTTTGGAAGGGGTGGGTAGTTTCCCCGTTTTGCCGACTGAATCTCGCAACGAAGCCCATTTTTCACACATTATGATATGATGATCTTCTTGGAAGGTCTAAGATCGTTATTCTCCATAATTATACCATCATCTTTGTAAGGCGGTAGTTAGTCCCCCTCCTTATCGTATTGCTTCCACGGTGTAACACCTCGCTCCCAAGGTATTTGTTGATCGGATTTGACGGTGGAAGTGGCTCTAGTTATTCAAATACCCGTTGATCTTCAACGAGTTTTGCTAAAACTTCCTTTACAACTTATGAAGGGAATTATGGTAGGTGAACATCTTGTGGAGGAGATTCAACCTTCTTTTTCTCTTGAACATTTGGTTCTTCAACCAATTTTTCAACCACTCCGTGTTTGTATTCGTCATCAACCGATTCTTCCACTATCACATCATCAAAATTTGGCTTAGAAAACTCTTCCCCCTCGGTAACCACTTATTTAAACTCAAATCTCTCTCTTGATTACATGCAAACTCCATGGGGATAACATTCAATTCTTCTACATCTAGGATATGTTCCGATACCCATTTTCCACCATACTAACAAGAGCCTCAAACATATATTGGTAGTTAACCACATCCGACAAATGCTTCACATCACCTACTCAAGTGCATCTATCACTAACTCTTTCTCAACTCTTTTTATGGATCTTTTGTTTCATGTATCGATTGAGGTGGAAAGTCATCCCTCGAAAGAGTGGAATCATGATAGGGCTTATTAAAATTCTTGGCAATGCTAGAAGCTTGATTTTGGGGGCTCAAGAAGTTTAAAATTTTTGTCATTTGCCCTTGTAACATTTCCGATGTGGCCTCAAACACGAATCTTTGCTCCTTTTGTTTTGCATTTGATTTTTCGTAGCTGCATATGAATTTTCCAATGTTTCATCCAATGATTGGGAAGGGAGATCATCTAATCTTATTAGTGGTTCTCCAATAGTTTGCATGAACTCTGAAAGCGTGTCTTACAATTTAGAAGCATGAGGTATCATTGGAGGTTGTTGAATACTCATGACCCATTGATTGCACCATCTTTGCTCTTACGGGTATTGATAAAGAGCTTGACGGTAGTTGCTACCCCACTGTTGATAGTCCGAAGAGTCTTCCACGTAGTTGAAATGACCAGGATTTGAGGAAAGGGTTGGGGACTAATGGTTATCTGAAGTTGTCTCATTTTTCACAAATTCTTATAAGAGAGCAATGTCATTAGTTCAGTAGATCAAGAGTTTATCCAAGTCATGTTACTTGAATAATATCAAGTCTCTTACAATAATGTAGACCCTCTCTCTCTCTCTCTCTCTCTCTCTCTCTCTCTCTCTCTCTCTCTCTCTCTCTCTCTCTCTCTCTCTCTCTCTCTCTCTCTCTCTCTCCCCCTCCCTCCCCCTCCCTCCCTCCCTCCCTCCCTCTCTCTCTCTCTCTCTCTCTCTCTCTCTCTCTCTCTCTCTCTCTCTCTCTCTCTCTCTCTCTCTCTCTCTCTCTCTCTCTCTCTCTCTCTCTCTCTCTCTCTCTCTCTCTCTCTCTCTCTCTCTCTCTCTTCAAGATTGAAGCTTTAAGATCAAGATGAATCATCAAGACAACTTCTACCATATCACCCTATGGACAAAATCTAATAGGAATTTACAATTTTAATGCACCCCACACTAATATGGGGTGCCATAGCTTCAATTGCCTTTTCTTATTCCTCACATGGGGCTCGATTTATTATCATCGTGTTGTATTGTATGCATGATCCCCTTTATCATGTTTTTATACGTTAAATGTATAGGATTCCTAATATATTTTACGTGATTTCTATAGTTATTAAACGGTCCTTACGGATTCATAGATATATGATATTTGTTTATGCTATTATAGATTATAAGCATGTTAAGTTTTTGTATCTTTGATTAGATTGATCCTATATAAATCCCAACATAGAAAGACTTGGGAACATCTTTAAGTATGGACTGGATACACCTCAGAGGGATTGTGAACATCATAGGGGCGAGGGTGTGGTTGTAACAATAATGACTATTATCCAACGTGATGTATTGTTTTTACCCCTAGTCATAGTACATGCAGTACGACTATTGTATAGCCCAAAATGTAATAAAAAATCCTTGACTCATCAATGAAAGTTATGAAAATTGATTTTGGAAGGCAAAGAAATCGCGATCTTTAGTGCCTGTATTTGGGCTAAAAAGCTAACATTGGCTCTGCTATTATATGCTTGGATTTCCTAGAAGTTGTTATAGACACACATATCCTCCTAGCGTTAGGTAGAACATAAGTTTCTTATTAACGAAATAGTTATGTATCTTAACTATTAGATGCAAGTTTTGTCATATTTCTAGAAACCTCAATGAAAAGGGGTAATTATTTAGTCAAGTTAGTTAGGATCTCTAATGGGACCTCGTAGTCAAATAAATACTTTGCAGATGCTCGCATATTTTTTCTTGGAGAATCTCTTTTAATAACCGACACCGATTAAGGATGTAGGTTTTACCTTTTCTTTTCCTATTACTCTATTAATTAATAAGCAAAAAATTAGGATAAAAATATGATTTTGTACAAAAAATAAGAGATACTATCTAAATGTACAAACACATCTTACCAAAGTGATTAGGCTTTTGATAAATATTTTTATCTATTTTAAAACAATTTTAGCTCAACATTTTTTATAGATCTAAGAGCCATTTAACTCATATAAGATTTGATCCACATGAGTTCTCTAATCACCATAACATTTATCGATCATAAGCTCAACTTTTCCAAGTCTAAAATATCATATATACAAAAACCAAACATTTTCCCGTATACACCTACGACAAAAGGTCAGTAAGAGACACTACTGAACCCTAAAATGCTCAATACTACTTCAGGGCTTAGGCGTAGTTCATCCATTATCATATACTCCCCCCATTCCAAAATAATTGTCCACTTATTAAAAATGTAGTTTCAAGATAATTGTCTACTTAAAATATCAAAACACTTTTTCTCAATTTTTTTCACTATTACCTATGTTAAAATATTAAAATTTATGTTTCTAATAAATATTTATGATTTCAAGACACTTTGTGGAGTGTATTTTAGTAATAGAGAAAGTAATAATTACATTTCTTAAACTGTGTAACTGTTAAGTGGAAAATTATTTTAAAACAAAGACGGTAACTAGTAATGTTTCCTCATATCCATCTAGTGGGTAATGTATACACTTTGTCTAATACATAATGACACGTTTTTTCTTGCCAACCAATTTGCAGAGGCATTAACCTCTTGATAGATATTTAATGCCTCAAAGCCTATATTTCCTTGTACGATATCAATACAGTTAGCTAACTTCCTATGAGACCGATTCTAAAGAGTTCATCCCTTTCTTCTCTAGCATCAATAACTATAGCTAACCTGTCTCCATATGCATACGGTAGTCAAACCCCTCAACTCTGTCATCCTAAGACCAAATCGAAGTGCATGCAACTCTCATACGAATGTCGATTCCAATGCACATGTCCCACAATTTCTCCCAAAACTTATCATCCATATCTCATTAAAGTTTCCAAATACTCGTCATCGAAACCGTACAACTAAAACAATCATGAATATTTAATTAATTTTTGATAACTAACTTAACCCATTTTTATAGATAGAATCACGTTTAAACTCAAACATTTTCACAATCTGTATATACTCAAATTCTCTATTTTATATTGTTTTAAATGAATTCTTTTCAAATAGATTACTATAAACATATAATTAGAGAGAAAATTAAACATTTTTCTTTTTTTGAGAATAAGCAAAAAGTTACATGTGGGCATGTCACTTAAAGCAAGGTCAAAGAAAGAGAAAATACTTAGCAAAACAGATTGGATCCCCTTTTTCTTTTCTTTTCTTTTCTCTTTTTCCTTTTTCCTTTTTCCTCTCCCTACAATGTAGGTAGAGTGGTGTTCAAAAACCGACCTTTCCCACACTATCTATAGCCCAAATGTTTTTGACCAAAAAAATGTAATCCTCCTATATTCTTTCATCCTCACATTAGCTTATTTTTGTCGTCATCATTTTCAAAATAAAAAATAAATTTAATTGGAATTATTAAATAAATTCCATCCTTAAGGTATCAAGTATTACAAATATTTTACTTTTCATTTTTCCTTTTTTCTTTTTTCTTTTTTCTTTTTTCTTTTTTCTTTTAACATCTACAGATTTATAACTTCATTTGTATATACCTATTACATTACATAGGTGTAGCGTTGGGTTTTGCTTTAGAAATGATGAAAGTGAAATAAGTCTACTTTTTGTCTACTTTCTCTCTCTATCTATCTGTGTATGAATGAATTCTTTATTCACTGTATCATATTCCTTAATTTTGTCTTTAATTAGAGGAACCCTTTATGCCTTTACTTCGTTTTAACTGTAGATTTCATGGTTTTGTGCTGCAGAATCCATCCTCTAAAGTGTTTTTGGGACGCTTAGATCAAGTCAAGCCTTCATAAGCAGATCTTTTAAGCAATTTTCTGATGATGGGTTGTGCTTTTCTTTTACTGATTAATTGAGGTATGATGTCTTTCATTTTATATTTTCTTTTTAGATTCTAAATCTTGTTTTTATTATATGCAGAGCATAAACATCACATCTCTTTAATTAAAGAAGAAAGCAGCTGGTAGATATTAAATATGAAAGATTTCCCTTCTTGTTTTGGGGAAAATGGTGTTCAAGTCGCTGATTTTTCATCGTCAAATGCAAATAAAGGGGCACAGAATTTGGTAACTTGTGTTTATGAAAGTAGAATTCGAGGTAAATCTTGCTTTATAACTGTTACTTGGAGTAAGAATTTGATGGGGCAAGGGCTTAGTGTTGGGATTGATGATAATACAAATCAAGCTTTATGTAAAGTCGATATTAAGCCTTGGTTATTCTCTAAGAAAAAAGGGTCAAAGAGTTTAGAAGCAAATTGTGGGAGAATCGATATTTATTGGGATCTTTCTTCGATGAAATTTGGATCTGGACCTGAGCCATTAGAAGGGTTTTATTTAGCATTTGTGTATAATAAACAAATGATTTTACTTCTTGGGGACATGAAAAAAGAAGCTATGAAAAAAACCGGGTCCACTCTTGCTCCATCTAGTGCTATTTGTGTCTCAAAGCGTGAACATATATTTGGTAAGAAGATATTCAAAACAAAAGCTCAGTTTTCTGATAATGGACATGTACGTGATATATCAATTGAATGTGATACAAATACCATCAACGATCCATATCTTATGATACGAATTGATAACAAGCCATTGATGCAAGTGAAGCGTCTTCATTGGAAATTTCGAGGTAATCAAACAATTTCAATTGATGGACTTGAAGTTGAGGTATATTGGGATGTTCATAGCTGGCTTTATGGGACATCACTTGGTAATGCAGTGTTCATGTTTAAGACAGATGTGGGACCCGAGAAGTTGTGGGGTAGTCATAGTCAACCCCTTTGTGAACCCAAAAGAGAGAATTGGTCATGGTCTCAAAGATTTCAAGATTCCTCTCCGTCAAAAAGTTTGGGCTTCTCGTTAATATTACATGCTTGGAAAAATGAGTAAATGGTTGGGAAATTTCTTGATTTAATTGCTAACAGATGTGAAGTCAATTATGTTATACTTGATTATATTATAAGTTGTTACATTTGATTTATTATTAGTATATTCAGTTGTTCAGGAAGAAGGGGTAATATTATAGACAAATTTGTTTTATTGCTTGTAAATTTTGAGTTGAGGTTTCATTGATATGATTGAATTGCTTCAGACTCTTTATATTCTTCTTTAGCACAAGTGAGAAATTCTCACATATCTGGCTTTTTGTTGTTTGTATTTTATTGTTGTAGAGTAGTATGTTATTGTTATTTATGAAATATGGTTATATATGTCAATCTGATGTCAAGGTCAGATAAAGGAGTTAGGGAGCCCTATCCATTTAAGTACATACACACCTCACCCCCACACCATAAAAGATGAAAGGCATGTAGTGTTTATGTTTTGTGATGTTATTATGCTTGTGGAGAGGATGGAAAAAACACTTTTAAGAGAGTCATTGTATGATTGATCAAAGGTTATGTATATAACATAGTGTCCTTGTACAATACCTAGAACTTAAGAAGAACTTAAAGAAGTAGAGGTAATGTGTCACCTCTGAATTCTACTACAGATTCAGGCTCACAATTGGTGGCGTGTTGGAGGAATAGAAGTGAAGGATATGAGGTGTGAGAGACCAAAGATAATGGATAATTGGATAGACCATTACTGATGGCCTGCTATTACAAAAGCAAAAATAATGGCCCATTTACGGTTGAATTGAGTAAAATTCTCCTAGGGACCCTATATTTCTTTGTTTTTTCAAATTAAAACCACATCTTTCAAAACTAATATTGTTGCAACACTTTCAAAACTAATATTGTTGCAACACTTTCAAAACAAATAAATTGCAAAAAGTTATCCAATCCGTCTATACTTAGATAGAAAGACCACGAGAACCGAAAGATATCCAAATTTAAGGGGGGGAAAACGTGAAATTGCAAAAAATTAGCCGTTAGTCCAATCTGTCTATACTTAGATATATAGTAAGACCACGTGGACCGAAAGATGTCCAAATTTAAGGGAAAAAATGCGTGAAATTGCAAAACATTATCCGTTAGTCCAACCTTTCTATACTTAGATAGCAAGACCACGTTAACTTATATAGCAAGACTACGTGGACTGAAAGATGTCCAAATTTAAAGAGAAAAAACGTAAAATTGCAAAAAGTTATACGTTAGTTCAATCTGTCTATACTTAGATAACAAGATCACGTGGACTGAAAGATGTAAGGTTTGTATCCCATTTGGTTTAACATTTTAATTTGTATCTAAGTGTTATGTTGTCTTAACATCTAAGTATGGATAGAATCACAAACTTAGATTAACAAGCAATTTTAAAATAAAATGAATCATGAACAAAACAATATCTTTCAATTGAATCCTGTTTGATTTAATATATCAACTTGGACATCTAATTATGAACAAAATAGTAAATTTAAATTAACGAGCAATTTTTTAAAAATTGGATTGAATATATATATTGAAAATTATAGTTGTGGCTTTTATTGATGATAAAGTCTATAAAAAGAAAATACTTTATTTTCTTTCCGTCAATTGAAATATTTACCTTCTCTTTATGGCTTGTCATTTGAGATGTTTACCAAATATAGAACATGAGATTTTTTTCATCCCACGAATCTTTATTGTATTAAAAAAAACATGAAATTTAATCTAATGCATTTTGAAATCCCTTTTCAAAAATCAAGTAAGTTATTTTTTTTTCTTAATAACCAAAAAAAAGAAAAAAGTGACCCGTTAGGTTAGCTCAACTGGTCAGGTCTTTGTTATTTACTTGAGATATGTATAAGAAGACTTATATATTTCTGTAAAATTAATCGTGGTGATATAAATTGAGTCCGACCATCCATGTACCAAAAAAATTAAAACTAATAAAAACTACTATCCTAAATACCTTTTTTTTTTGGTACATGGGTTCCGGGATTGCTTGCGCGCACCGACTAATCCCACGGGGATATGCACGCCCATAGACCTTCTCTTCAAATGCTGAAGAAATAGCAAGGCTCTGACCAGTTGAGCTAACCCAACTGGTTATCCTAAATACCTTTTGTTCATGCATGTTGAACATTGAAATGGTCTTTTAATTCCTGAATGTTCAGACAATAAAAGGAAAAAAAGAAAAAAAATTAAAATCATTATACTTGTTTTTCTAGTTTACTTTATTCATAGGCAATGAGTTTCGACCTATTGAGTCTATTTATATTTTAGAAGCTTTAAATTTCATGTTTTTTTAATGGTTGGTTTTATTTATGTATATGGCGAAGCGAAAGAGGGCACTTTTTTGGAACTTCGAAAGAGGGAATTTGAACGGTCTTTAACTCCTGAATGTACGTACAATAAAAAATAGGAAAAAAAAAACTAAAATACTAATACCTCTTTCTAGTTTTCTTTATTCATGGACAATAAGTTTCGGTGTATTGAGTCTATCTGTATTTTTAGGAGCTTTAATTTCCATGCTTATGTAGAGTCCATTTGTGATTGCTTTTTAAAATAGTTACTTAAAATGATTTTAGATCCATAAAAATATCCTAAACCCTTAAAATTATTTTTAGAAAATAACACTACATAAAAATGATTCTTAAAATAATCATTTAAAGTGATTTTAGATATCAAAATATTTTTTAATATTTTTTATAATTTTTTAAATTTTAAACGAAAAAGCGCTTTTAGCTATAAAATAATTAATCCCAAACGGGCTCTTAATTGTTGGTTTTGTTTATGCATGGGAAAGAGGGTATTGGAATGGTCTTAACTCCTGAATGCCCAAGCAATAAAAAAAGGGAAAAAACTAAAATCCTAATACCTCTCTGGTTTTCTTTATTCACAAGTAATGAGTTGCGACGTATTGAGTCTATCTATATTTATAGAAACTTTAATTTCCATGCTTCTTTAATTGTTGGTTTTGTTTATGCATGGCGAAAACGGGCATTAAAATGGTCTTAATTCCTGAATGTTCAGAGAATAATAAGACAATGGGAACAAAACTAAAATCCCAATAACTCTTTCTCTGCTTTTTTTTTATATATGGGTAATTTCTTCTTTACTTTTCGTAATCGCTTCTTTACAGTTCGTAATTCTTTCTTTACAGTTCGTAATTCCTTCTTTACAGTTCGTAATTACCTCTTTTACACTTTGTAATTTCTTATTTACGGTTCGTAATTACTTCTTTTACGGTGCGTAATTCACTCCTTTATAGTTCGTAATTCCTTCCTTCACTGTTCGTAATTCACTCATTTACAATTCGTAATTCCTTCTTTTACGGTTCGTAATTCACTAATTTACAGTTTGTAATTCCTTCTTTTACAGATCGTAATTTCTCCTTTACAATTCGTAACCGTTTCTTTACGGTGCGTAATTCACTGTTTTACAGTTCGTAATTCCTTCTTTTACGGTTCGTAATTCCTTCTTTTACGGTTTGTAATTCCTTCTTTACGGTTCGTAATTTACTACTTTACAGTTCGTAATTCGCTCCCTTACAGTTCGTAATTCGCTCCCTTACAGTTCGGAATTCCTTCTTTACGGTTCGTAATTCCTTCTTTTATGGTTGAAATTTCCTTCTTTTACAGTTCGTAATTTCTTCTTTTACGATTCATAATTCCTTCTTTAATATTATTTTGTTTAATCCCAATTTTTTAGGATTTAGGGTTTATTTTTTTCGTAATTCCCTCCATTACAATTCGTAATTTCTTCTTTTACACTTCGTAATTCCTTCTTTACGGTTCATAATTTCCTCTTTTACGGTTATTAATTCCTTCTTTACGGTTCGTAATTTCCTCTTTTACGGTTTGTAATTCTTTCTCTACCGTTCGTAATTCACTCTGTTACAGTTCGTAATTCCTTCTTTTACGGTTCGTAATTCCTTCTTTACAGTTTGTAATCGTTTCTTTACGTTTCGTAATTCACGCTTTTATGGTTTATAATTCCTTCACATACGGTTCGTAAATCCTTCTTTACGGTTTCATAATTCCTTCTTTATGGTACGTTATTCCTTCTTTACAGATCGTAATTCCTTCGTTTACAGCTCGTAGTTCCTTCTTTAAAGTTCGTAATTCTTTCTTTACATTTCGTAATCGCTTATTTACAGTTCGTAAGTCCTTCTTTACAGTCCGAAATCGCTTCTTTACAGTTCGTAATCGCTTCTTTCACGGTTCGTAATTCACTCCTTTACATTTCGTAGGTCCTTCTTTTACGGTTCATAATTCTTTTACAGTCCGCAATTCACTCTTTTACGGTTCGTAATTCCTTCTTTTACGGTATGTAATTCACTTTTTACTGTTCGTAATTCCGTCTTTACAGTTCGTAATTCATTTTTTTTACAGTTGTAATTTCTTATTTACGGTTCATAATTCCTTCTTTTACGGTTCGTAATTCACTCCTTTATAATTCGTAATTCCTTCAAACGAATCGTAATTCACTCATTTACTGTTCATAGTTCCTTCTTTTATGGTTCGTAATTCACTCCTTTACAGTTCGTAATTCCTTCTTTTACAGTTCGTAATTCCTTCTTTACAGTTCGTATCGCTTCTTCACGGTTCATAATTCACTCTTTTACAATTTGTATTTTCTTCTTTTACGGTTCGTAATTCCTTCTTTACGGTTCGTAATTCTTTCTTTATTGTTTGTAATTCCTTCTTTACGGTTCGTAATTCACTCATTTACAGTTTGTAATTCCTTGTTTACGGTTCGTAATTCCTTCTTTACGGTTCGTAATTCATTCTTTATTATTGTTTAATTTAATCCCAATTTTTCAGGATTTATTTTTTACAGTTTTTTTCGTAATTCCTTCTTTTACAGTTCGTAAATCATTCTTCACGGTTCGTAATTCCTTCTTTTACGGTTCGTAATCGCTCTTTTACAGTTCATAATTCCTTCTTTATAGTTTGTAATTTCATTTTTAATATTATTTAATTTAAAAATGATTTTTTATAATTTATTATTCAACTTTTTAAAAAATATATATTTAGTGTGCTTATCATATAGTAAAGAGAATAAAAAATAAATATATATAATAATTACAAAATGAATTAATATAAAAACACAATTGTTTTTCCACACAAACTAAGAAATGTCATTTATTATCCACGCGATTACTAAAATGCTCTCCATAAAGTGTCTTGATAAACATCTATTTTTAGTATAAGTGATAACCTTTTTGAAACAGAATAAATATAAAGAGCGGCTCAAATTTATTTTTAGCTAATAATATGTGATATTGACGGTCTAGATCTATCCATTACTAAGAAAATTAAAAATTTCCTAAAATACCCTTTATATATATTGGATACTTAAAAAAGTTAATACAAAAAATAACTCTTTCACACCAATCTAATATCTCAGGTAGCCCACTCCATTCCAATCCCAAATGATACACGTAAAACCATCGCCATTAACCCACCAGTAATCTTATCCACCACGCTCGGTGCGAAATCACTCCGCTCCCCTATCAGTCAATCTCTCTCTCGATGATCTTGTTTTTGGTGTTCTTACCTTCCATAAAACACAAAAATCCACCATCTAAAATCACCAAAAGATCAGATAAACCATATTACTTAATCAATGTCTCACTTTGCTTAGAAAGCCTATGAAAAGATTGTCACTCGATTCTGGTTCCATAAGAATGAAGTTTTGAAAAAGGGAGTTGTCTGTCGATCGATTCTAGTGATTAATTTGATCGATTCTGGTTCCATAAGAAGTTTTGAAAAGGAAACGTCGATTGATTCTGGTATTTAACTACATTCTCTTATATGTCAAGCAAATCCATAATTTCAATAAGGTGTAGAGCCATTTTGGGTTTCGATTCATCAACGGATAACTATAAGTTGAGACAGTTAAGAAAACATGAGTTCGTTATGTTTATTGATGAGATAGGTGTTTCAGTTCCATCTTTCGCCTTCTAATCCTTTTTTTCTTTTATTCGATAATTCCTCCGTCCCAAAATTAATGTCCACGTTACTAAAAAAAGTGTCCCAAAATTATTGTCCATTTAAAATATCAAGACATTTTTTTTCCAACTTTTTTCTATTATCATTCTTATTAAAAAAATGTTATACTACCAAATTCCAATGCATATTTAAAATATCAAGATACTTTATTAGGGGTAATTTTGTACTCCCTTCGTCCATCAAAGTTTGTCATAATTTTAAAAGTAGATGTCCACAAAATGTTATCCATTTAAAATACCAAGAATATTTTTTATATTTTCTAGTAATTTTATCTTTATTTAATATTCAAAAATTTATCATCATTAAGTTCATTTACTTAGTTAGTTGAGGATAGTTTAGTAAAAATAGAATATATTAATTGCTTTTCTTAATGAGGCAATTACCATAACCACCCTAGGAGGTGTTGATATTGACATTAAAAGTCATGTCTAATATAAATGACATAACCGATAATAATACTCTTGGATCGTGTGCATCTCAATAAATTTTCTTACCAAAAGATTTCTAATAAAATTTTCCTGTCAAAAATTTCCGGCCAAATATTTTTCCCAAGTATTTTTTACTTATTTATCGTCAAAATTGTTTTTACCATTAGACATGACTTTGTAGATCATGTAATAAGATAGAGAAACTTAGTATGATACGTTATGTATTTGTATATAGAGTCAATAATCAAGAAATGCATATTAAAACAAATATTAATAAAAAGGTGTCTAGAATGAATAAGACTCTTTATAAAAAAATAGTCTCAATTCAAAATACCCCTACAAATAGTAATTAAAAAAAATGAAAAGAAATTAGAATCTTAATAAAACAATATGATTATTAAGAAAAAAAAAAATACACACGCGCGCGTCCATAATTTTTTTGAAAAATCATCATAACTAATTCTAAAAAAAATCAGAAAAATAAAAAATTTATATATTTGGATAAAACAAATTAATATTTACATCTAGGATTTTTTTGAATTTTTTTCGCAGGCACAGACAGAATTTCATGTTTTGAACAGTGAATTTCATGTTTTGAACAATGAATTTCATGTTTGCGAAAAAAATCACTATTTCAAACAATGAATTTCGTGTCTACGAACTTTTTTAAAAAAAAACAAAAAGAATCATACACGTAAATATTAATTTGCTTTATCCAAAAATGCAATTTTTTTATTTTTCAGATTTTTTTAGAATTAGTTATGACGATTTTTAAAAAAAGTCACGGACGCGCGCTTGTGTGATGGAATTAGTAGTAGGTGGTGGTGGTTGTGATGGTGGAGGTGGTGGTGGTGGAGGTTGTGGTGGTTAAATATATGGTGGTGGTTATGGTAGAAGTACTCTATTATTTGTTTAATATTTAAAAATTAAAATTGTATTAAAAATAAAATAATATATTTAATAAAAAAGATTTACTATGTATAAAAAATACAAATAAAATGTTTTTTTATAAATAATTATCTTATTAGTTATTTTTTCATAAAATAAATTATCAAATACTTAATTTAATAATTTTGATATTTTTATTACGCGTTTTTTAACGAATAGCCTGTAGATAGATAAATAGCTACACTAGAATTAATATCTTAAATAGACCAAAATGTATAACCGTATTTATAATGCCTTTCAACGTAGAGTTCTCTCAAAGCTGAAACATGAACAATCAAACTTCACTTATTCATCTTTCTAAATTTGAAAATGTTGGAAAATGGACAAAAAAAAAAAAAAATGTTGGAAAATAGTCATGTCATTCAATTTGGATGAGACCTAAATTCAATAAAAGTTGATTCTTTCTTCTGCTTTGTTTCCCTTCACAGCTCTTAGTGCCTCTCATGCCATGGATTCGTTATGCGACTGGCCATCAATTTTGGATTACGTTTTTTGGTTCATCTCGTCTGCAATTATTCTTAATTTATTAATCAATGATTTGATCCTTCCTTTATTGTCGAAAAGATGTTTCACGTGGTCCATATGTTTTTATTAAAGAAAGCTACGCCATTACATATCGTGGGATGTCTAAAAAATCTTCTATTTCTTTCCACCAATATTTACAAAGACATAACAATTTTGCAGTTTTTTGACATAGCTTAATAATAGTTTATTAATTTTCATCTTATAGTCTGTACCTAAATTTAACTTATACAACATGAATCAGTTAATCTGATAAAATTAGCGTGAGTACTAACAGCTACAGTTGTATTCTAGATGTAATTATTAGAATAATGATATCGGCTACTTCTTTTTATTACTAGTAATTATGTGTTATATATGTAGTCTAATAATTTATTTATATTTCTTATTTATTGTTTTTAACTTTCATTTCATACTATCTAAGCAAAAGTGTAAGAGAAATAAAATGACGATTTAAAAGAATCAATTTCTTAATTTTTAATGATCTGGCAAATTAATTTTTCAGTTATTGGACAAAGAGAAAATGGTGTCTCCTCATTTGTATAAGCATCTTTAAAGATTTAAGCAGAGGGTGTTGTCACGTCAAAATTATTATTTTTTACAGATAGAGAAGGGGACACACAAAATTCAGAGCCTGTACCACATCCATATTTTGTAGCCTCATAAATATTAGAACTTGTCGTGTTCACTCCTTCCCCCAAACGTTAAAATCATCAAAACTTTTACTCTTACTACGACTCCACAAAATGTTCACAAAATGCTTCACATGGCGATCGACTCCCGTAGCATTCTATTCTATTTAGCATATGACCACTATATTTGCCTTTTCAGTTGGTAAACTTATTCGAAACTGACCGAGAATATTTTCTTTCGGGTAAAGCCCTCGTATGGCCCTTTAACTATACCCAAAGTGCACGGGCCGCCCCTGATCTTCAAAATTACCCTTTTACGCCCCTTATCTTCACCTTTTGTGACACCGTTAGCCCTTTTTTCATTTTTCTGTCAGTTGACCGTTAGTCAACGCCACATGGCGCCACCTCACCGCCACCTCACCGCCTCTGTCTTCGTCAGCATCGTCCCTAACTTTAAAAAAAAAAGCCTTTGAAGGTTTGAAGGCTTCAAACCTTCATCAATGGAGGATTCTGAACAATGGAGGAAATACCAGAAAAAGCTACAAATCTTTCATCCGATTTACAAAAAATTATTTATGATCAAAGATTTTTAATAACCCAAACAAAGACAAATAAAAAAATACAAAAGAAACGCAAAGAGGAAGAATTAATTATGTCACGAAATTCTTATTGCCACTAAGCTTGAAAGGAGTGATTGGAAAGATTCTCCATTCCAATGTAGTCAACACCAAAAACTTCATTCTTTGTATCACTTGCTCTCAAAATTGTAATCTTCCCTTGATAAATCTGATAATGGCGGAACTCTGTACTCCTCCATTTGGCAGTATCTATCTCATACCAAGCCTTCACCTCTACAAAACAGATAAATTTAGCATTCCTATAATTTACATATATAAAACCTCAAACAGATAAAAAATCCGAAGGTGAGAGTGTACCTTTATTTTCTTCAGAGATTGAAATTTCCGTGTCATTTTTAATAGTTATTGAATGAATCAAATTTATATACTTATCCCTTTCAGGTTTATCTTGTTTGGAGAATCTCTGTCAAAGCTTTATTGAAGAATCTATATAGAGATTAAGGGAAGAGGAGAAGAGGGTGAGGTTAGGTGAGAGATGTCGACTAACAACAATTCAAATTAATATTTACGTCTATGATTTTTCTCGGAATTTTTTGAATTTTTTGGTTTTTTTAATTTTTTTAAATTTTTTAATTCGCAGAACATGGAATTCCATGTTTAAACAGTGAATTTCGTGCCTACGGAAAACAAATTCCTTATATCAAAACATGGAATTCCATGTTTAAAACATAGAATTCCATGTTCTGTGAATTAAAAAATTCAAAAAAATAAAAAAATTCAAAAAAATCTGAAAAAAATCATAGACGTAAATATTAATTTGCTTTATCCAAATATATAATTTTTTTATTTTTTTGATTTTTTTAGAATTAGTTATGACGATTTTAAAAAATTTCACGGACGCGGGCGTGTGTTTATTAGTTTTTGTTTTGTTTTTTCCTAATTTCTTTTTTTTTTTAATTTTTAATTACAAGGGTAGTTTGGGATGGGGCATTTTTTTTTATAAAGAATCTTATTCTAGGCACCTTTTTTTTAAATAAGTTTTTTAATAGGCATTAATCTCTAATTGGCTCTAATAAGAATGTTATCAACAATAACTTCTATTCTAAAAGTAATTTTTTACTCTAAAATAACCACTTTCATACGGCCCTCCATTGCGATAATACTTGACAAAGGAAAATAAATGAAAATATTGAATAATAATGACCATCCAGGTTGGAAAATTACAGCCACAATTTTGGCCACATGGCATTTATTGGTTCTATTTAATTTTTTGTGAACGTTATCTTTCCCAATATCTCAGCTACTACTTCTAGTTCCTACTTTCTACTTTGTAGTATGTTCTGTCCTCTTAAGACTACTAGCTCAGAAAAGCTCAACCAGAACTAGCAAACTCTGAATAACATGAAATTTGAACTTCTATAATTGTTCAAAGGCTCTTTCAGGTTGTCAATTATTACTACTTATATCATATAGACATTACACAATCATGTCACACTTTCGTATGTCAGGAAAATAATTACTCTTTTATGTTAACCAACTTTAGTATAATGTCACAGTTTGCTGTTATTTTGCAACAAGTTAGTCTCGTATATTTTCAGAAGTTAAAAAGCTCTTCTTAAATAATTTGTTGATCAACCAGATTATCTTCTATTAAATATTAATTGTTACAATTAAGTAGGATCAATAGGAATAAAACTAAGCGAGAACATTTCTTTATGGCAGGCAAAAAGTAGTTGCAAATGGAGTCATCAAGTTCTTCATACAAAGATAATGATAGGAATTCAATTGATTTGTTTGAACCATCAGCAAGTTGGAATGTTCGAAGGGCATCATCATCTAGTCGAAGAATAGAAGGGACTGACGTTGAAATTCTTCAAAAAGAAGGGCAATCGTTTGGTGAAAGGGAAGTAATCAATAGATGGATGGCTTTTGATGCTCCTACCGATGAAAAAAGACGAGATTTAATCGAGAAAGGAAGAGGAAAAGAGAGTATACAAGCTGAAAAGGTAGCTGAAAGAAGTGCAGAATGGGGAGTGAAATTGAAGACAGAGATAGGAGAAGAAAAGAATTCATCAGAGACATTCAGAGAAGGATCAAATCGACCATCAGAAGAATCTTCTGAGTATCCGAGAGTATCTCAGGAGTTAAAAGATGCTTTAGCGACACTTCAGCAGACATTTGTAGTGTCTGATGCTACAAAACCTGATTATCCTATTATGTATGCGAGTAGTGGCTTCTTTAGTATGACTGGTTACTCTTCTAAAGAAATTATAGGAAGAAATTGGTAAGTAATAAGTACCATTTTCTTCTCACTCTACTCTTATATAATATGTCTCGTCTTCTGAATCTGTTTTTCTTCATGTGCAGCCGATTTTTACAGGGTCCAGACACAGATGCGAATGAAGTGGCGAAGATAAGGGAAGCTGTGAGATCAGGGAAAAGCTTCTGTGGTCGCCTCTTGAATTATAAGAAAGATGGAACTCCGTTTTGGAATATGCTTACAGTCACCCCGATTAAAGATGATAATGGAAAAACTATCAAATTTATAGGGTGAAGTATCGGTTTTTGTTTTTCCAGCTTAGTTCTCATTTTTCATTTGATTTGTTTATTCAACTTGTTTATAATTCATACAGAATGCAAGTTGAGGTTAGTAAGTACACGGAAGGATCAAAAGAGAAATCACTACGACCAAACGGATTGCCCAAGTCATTGATTCGTTACGATGGTACGTAACTTTGTATATAATTACAGCAAGTCTCGAGGCTTGAGTATGTTTTCTCTTTCTGTGTTAGATCGTCAGAAAGAAAAAGCTTTGAATTCTGTGTCGGAGGTTGTGCACACGATGAAGCATCGACGGCCAAACAAACAAGATTCTTCTTCTGAGCTTGAAATGGATAAGTTGAATCTTGATTATATACCTCCTGGATCTGCTGAAACAGAAAGCGAACCTACGCAAACCCCTCAGATAGACCCAATCAAAAAATCTAGAAAATCTGTAGGGTTTTCATTAATGGGGTTAGTGTTTTTTCTTTTTTTGTTTATTACGATCCATTGATATTCCAGAACATTATACTCAAATTCAGCTTATTTCAGGTCGAAAAGGAGGTCATCAGTGAATATAGTGAAAGATGAAAACCAAAAGCCTGAAGTATTAATGACGAAAGATATTGAACGAACAAATAGTTGGGATCGTGAGAAAAGCTTAAAGGATATACGTCAAGGAATTGACTTAGCCACCACATTGGAACGTATTGAAAAGAATTTTGTGATTACGGATCCTAGATTACCTGATAACCCCATTGTAAGATCAAGCGTAGAGTGTGAAATTTCTGTTTCGTATTTACACACGTGCTAAACTATTGCCTATCATGTGTAGATATTCGCATCGGATAGCTTTCTTGAGCTAACAGAGTATACACGAGAAGAAATTCTCGGGAGAAACTGCAGATTCTTACAGGGACCTGAAACAGATCAATCAACTGTTCAAAAGATAAGAGATGCAATCAAAGAACAAAGAGAAATTACTGTTCAATTGATTAACTACACCAAGGGTGGTAAAAAGTTCTGGAACTTGTTTCACTTGCAACCTATGCGTGATCAGAAGGTGAACTTCAAATCTATGATTTACTTTCTTTCTTATACAATTATATTTGCCAGTCATGTTCAAGTATATAAAATACGTGTATGTTTATAGGGAGAACTTCAATACTTTATCGGTGTCCAATTAGATGGAAGTGATCACGTGGAGCCACTGAGAAACCGTCTTTCTGAAAGAACCGAGCTAAAAAGCGCTAAATTGGTCAAAGCTACAGCAGAGAATGTTAATGAAGCTGTTAGAGAACTTCCTGATGCCAATTCGGTAAGGTATTCTTTTTAATTTTATTTATTGTAATGATAGATTAGAGCACAAAATATGAATCCAAGTCATAGCTAATGTATTTTTCACATGTGCTACTTTCAGAGACCAGAAGACTTGTGGGCTTTGCATTCCAAACCTGTCTTCCCAAGGCCTCACAGAAAGTATAATGCTTCTTGGACTGCAATACAAAAGGTGACATTTTTATCCTTCAGTTTCTTGTTATTCTCCAGATTCAACGGTTTCTTGTTTTAACTCTCTATTTTATTCCAGATTACTTCAACTGGAGAAAAAATTGGACTCGACCATTTCACACCTATACGTCCTTTGGGATCTGGTGATACCGGGAGGTATCTATCTATCTATCTTGACTTTGACTATTTATAGAAATTATGAGTTTCTTCCAGAAGCTTCTAGAAGCTAAGTACTTGGTGATTGCAGTGTTCATTTGGTGGAACTGAAAGGAACAGCGGAGCTTTTTGCAATGAAAGCGATGGAAAAATCCATGATGCTGAACCGTAATAAGGTTCATAGAGCGTGCATTGAAAGGGAAATCATATCATTGTTGGATCATCCTTTTCTTCCGACATTATATGCATCTTTTCAAACATCCACACATGTTTGCCTCATATCAGATTTCTGTCCTGGAGGAGAACTATTTGCATTGCTTGATAAACAACCGTTGAAATTCTTTAAAGAAGACTCTGCAAGGTATACTTTCACAAACCATTCTGCTAAATTTTAATTTCTCATGACTACAAAAGGCCAAGAAAGTAATTAAATTTACTTATTCCCAGGTTCTACGCTGCAGAGGTTCTCATTGACCTTGAATATCTCCATTGCTTAGGTATTTTGTCTAAAAAGTTCACGATTTTTGTGTTAATTAGTATAAACTCACGTTTATCTCCTTATTTTCTTGTTTTTGTTTTACAGGAATTGTTTATCGCGACCTGAAACCTGAAAATATACTACTTCAAGAAGATGGGCATGTTATATTAACAGACTTTGATCTGTCATTTATGACAACTTGCAAGCCTCAAGTATGTCCGCGATGAAACAATATGTTGCTTATTTTTTTCTGAATTATATTATATATGTGATGGTATTACTATTGTTACAGGTAGTAAAGCATTTTGATCTTAAAAAGAGAAGATCAAGAAGTGAGTTACCACCTTCATTTGTTGCAGAACCTAAAGGAGAATCAAACTCATTTGTCGGGACTGAAGAATACATTGCTCCTGTATATATAACAAAATCCTTTCTCGCATAAATTTTCATTAACAAATAGGTCCTTAAAAGATGTGGTAATTTCAGGAAATCATCACAGGGTCAGGACATAGCAGTGCAATAGACTGGTGGGCCCTTGGTGTTTTGCTTTACGAGATGCTTTATGGGCGTACTCCGTTCAGGGGAAAGAATAGACAGAAGACATTTGCTAACATTCTTCATAAAGACGTCACTTTTCCCAGTAGCATTCCTGTACGATTATGTTATATATATTCTCTTGTATTCATTCCATCTCTCTGAGCAGATTTTTGATTGGTTGAGTGATAAAATGACAGGTAAGCCTTGCAGCAAGGCAAGTAATACATGCGTTATTAAATAAAGATCCAACGGTCCGTTTAGGAACAAATGGAGGAGCAAATGAAATCAAACAACACCCATTCTTCCGTGGAATAAACTGGCCTTTAATCCGTTGTATGGTATGAAAATGACTAATCTCTTGTTCATTTATAACATGTGATATTAATAATATCATGAGTGTAATTTACTTGCAGAGCCCACCGCCTCTTGAGGCACCTCTTGAGCTAATTGGGAGAGAATCGAAAGGTAAGGAAGTAGATTGGGACGACAATAAAATGCTTGAACAATCCACGGATATATTCTAGAGGTTTGGATTTCTTCTCTTCTACATTGATTTCAAACTTTATAGTTCTTGTTATTTCATATGATTTTCGCGTATTAATCTCAGATTCTTCGATTTACATTTTATATAAATGTGGCGGAAATGTCTTTCGATGGGATGCAAAGGATTGCCTGACATATTTGTACAGCAGAACATCACCACCATTGAGTTGTAGCTTAAGATTTTGCGATTAGTTTTTGGCGATTTAGATGTGTACAGAAAGGTACTATTATGGTTTGTAAACTATTATTGTTTGATGAAGGAATATTCTATCTATCCATGATATTTCTGTTGTTGTCCAATGATTTGGTGTAACTTCAGTTAGTGGCAGCTATTTGGTACAAGCATTGCACAAATATATAGATATCTATTCTGAAATGTTCCTTGTGGCGTGAATCACACCAATTAAAAAAGGACTGACAAAAACGTAAGATAAAAGATCAACATTTCATGTTTCAACGATAAAATGGGCTCATAAGCGCGCTTTGTGAGTTGGAGTGGCATAACCCAGGCAAACTTTTGGAATCCCAGTCCTCTTTTGCTAAATTTCCAAGTGATTTTGTCCTTCTGCTTGCTTTATTTTTCTGTTTTTCATAATTTCCTTCAAATCTTCATCGGAATCTCAGTATATATTGCCTCAACATTTATCCGTTTTCCAAAACTGATTCGCTTTCTTATATTACTTCATTCCAATTTCTTAATGATCCATTTTTTATGCTACTTTTTTTGGTTTCTACATTATTTTTTGGATCCATTTACAAAGTTGAAATTCATAGATTTGGAATGTTCACAGGTAAAAAAAACCAAGCCCAAAGGTCTTACTGAATATGTTGTTTTAAGTACACAAATATATTGTAAATTTTAATAACTTTTAATCAAAATAGTGCTTAAATAGGATCTTTTATAAAGTTTGAGAGTTCGCAACTAAAATAGTTTTAATGGTTTTGAAGTTCAATAAATTAATAAAACAAGAAAGCAAGAAAGAAAACGAAGCTAATGGTACTGTTTGCAACTAAAATTGTTGTAAAGTTTTGAAGTTCAATAAATTACTTAAACAAGAAAGAAATATAAAAAAACTAGTAACCTGGTGAAGCTAATAATAGTACGAAAATAGTAATGATAATTTAAAACAATAAAAAATTTATAAAATTAGCATCTCTGCATTCTCCATAGAAATTTTAAAAAACAAAGCCAAAATTATCACAAAATAACCATACAAATAATGCCTCATATTCCTCAAGTACTTCGTTCTATAAAATTATGATGTCACCAAAAGAACACATTGGCACGGAAATTTAGAAGAAACAGAATAAAGTCCTAACGAATAATTTAGTTTCATCGCCTCTTCTTCTATCTCTCAACTCTTGAGTTGAGTAGGCTTCAATTATGATGACATTAATTATACTGAAAGTTTCAAGCTTTTCAAAGTGGAGCTAAGCAAATTAATTTTGCTATTAGCTCTAGTCTTATAGTCCTTTTCCAAGGCCTTAGCAGATAGTGATATTAACTCCGAGCTTTCCTTTTCTTCTTTGTTCCGACCTTTTGTTAGTTGTCCAATTGCAGATGTACACTAAACAATACAAACAAAACTTTTTTTAGTCTCTGAGATAATAAGTGTGGTGTAAAAAAACAAAAACAAAAAAGTGACTCACCAAGCATATACCAAAAAGGGCACGATTATTTTTGCCTCCGGTTAAATCTATAGTAGCTGCATAGTATTTCCTTGCTGTTTGAAGATTTTCTAGTCCACCAAGAGTGTAAAGCACCTGATACAACCACAAATTACATAAAGGGACTAAGTGTCAAAAAATCAAAGATAAAAGGACCAAATATGTAATAATTTACTTACATCAGCATAGGCCAAGTGATATAATGGAATTGTTGGTTGAGATAATATAAGCTCTTCATAGCAATAAGCTGCTTGCTTGTACCTAATTATAACACGGAAAAAAAATGACACTTAATAATTAATATCAGATTAATAGCATATATAAATATTTTCTTTAATGAAAAAAGAAACTCACATTTGCAAAGAGACGTATATTTCAGCAAGTTCTCTCCAGGCCTCATGATCTGCCATGAATCTGATGCAAAAGCAAATTTATCAAAAAAATTATCTAAATATACAAAATAAAGAAAAATTTATATATATATAGATGGCTTACATATCAAGATATTTAATGAGAGATTCAATGGCCTCTGATGTATTTCCTTGTGCCTTTGCTAAGGCAGTTCTCCTCTTATGTATGACCTACATTATAAAACAAATATAAGGTACGTTCCTAATATCTAAGGGGGCCACAATGAGATTATTAAAAGTGTTATTATTACCTGATCAAATTGATTTTCTTCTAGAAGACTTATGTAAGCTTTTTCTGCCTCGGGATATAATCCTCTAGCTTCAAGTAGCATTGCTTCTAATCTACCTGTAAGTAACATTAAAGCCATGCCTGTA
The DNA here is from genome assembly GCA_029959085.1 of Nemophila menziesii. Taxonomy (NCBI): domain Eukaryota; kingdom Viridiplantae; phylum Streptophyta; class Magnoliopsida; order Boraginales; family Hydrophyllaceae; genus Nemophila; species Nemophila menziesii. Next base: position 41,647,688 of record JARWIR010000003.1, on the reverse strand, counting down.
AGTATCTACAGAGATAGTAAATATAACGATAAAATTAAATTAAAAAATAACTTACCAACTCTTTTGCTCTCTGGAAACCTTTTTTGTAACACCTTTATGCAATCCTGAAAAAATTAACCCATATTTAAATATATCATGTTTAGACAGATTAACTAAGCAGTAAAAAATATAGAATATATAGAAAATTGCATTTGTTAATGCTCTGTTTGGTGTTATTAAATGAACATACAATCTTTATATTTTACCTTTGCAACATCGAGATATTGACAATCCATAGCTGCAACAGATACTTGCTCATATAGCGTCCACTCTACACCAGTTCAAAAAAATATAACAATATTAATTGGAAACTCTTATTTATTTGACCATGACTTGGTTTTTTCACTAGCTTACTATATAGATTTTGATAGTAATATTCTAGGGATCAGAAAGTAATTTGCGGATCCATTTAGTTATCTGTCCAACAAAATCAGAGATCTTTTTATTCCTATCATATTTACTTCCCTACAATATTCAATCTACACTACCTTTATCTCTGTGGTGAACGTTACTTACTCCTAAGATAATTTTCATCATAAATCTAATTGCTTAAACAAACGTTCTGGCACAGTTGAAATCACTGAAAGGAGGACTCTACTGAACAATTTCAACACTATCGATCATTACAAGCACCATAGTCCTATAATTCCAATATATTTACCGCTAAAACGGAAAATCAAAGAGTCTTTATACACTGTTAAACCTAGATATAATGCAAAAATAATAAAACAATAAAAATAACGTATGCCGTCACCACAATTAACACAGAGCCAAAAGGAAAAAAAAAGTAACAGAAGTATAGAAATTATTAACTCAACCAAAATATAGAATTTTTAATAAGAGATCCAATTTTTGTAAAACCCCAACTCAAATCAATCACAATTCAAATCAATTACCAACTTTAGACATTGAAAATTAAATATTTTCCCCTAATTCGATATGGGTATATATGATTATGATTATACATACCTTCAGGACCAAGGGCAGATCGCTTTTTGGGGTTATTCAGTATGGAGAGACCATGCTTAAGAACCATATTAGAGCGTCTAAGCTTGAGCTTTCTAACGAGACTAAGATACTCCCAAACACCACCTCCTCCATTCTCGACTTGGTTCTCTAATCTGTTCACTTGTTCTTCCTCTGTTTTGCTCACCATCTTCTTCTCTCTCTTTGCTTTCTCGAGAGAGATGTTTGTAATTTGTGATGGAGTAGAATTCTTATGCTAATATATAAAGGTGTCTTTTTTGGGTCAATGAATTAGCTGGGTTTTGGATCTGTTGGTGGATGTTGTGTGAGACAGTGAGAGAGCACTCGCTTGGACTTTTGGCTAATTTTACTTTTCTACCCTCGTTTCATGTAATTTCGTTTATTACTTAATCAAGAGTTAATATTGAAAAAGAGATTGTACTAGCATAGACTTTGATTTCATGATCCTTGCGGATCTCAACTGTAAAAAAGAAAAGAAAAAGAAAAAATATGATTTTTTATTGACCCGTAAATAGTAAGTTTAAAATTTGTAATGGAAAATTAATACAAATTTGGTTTTTGAGATAGAGGCTTATGATATTTTAAAAGTAAATGGCCTAAGACTATCCCTCTGGAATCAGGGCCGGCCCGAGCGTCTCGAGTACCTAAGGCGAGAAAAAAAATGGGGCCTTTTAAAGTTTTAGATGTAGAGTGATTTTAAGAAAAAAAAACGTAGGGGCTGCCCCTGTTTCGAACGCGCAACCTACTGCATGGATGCCAACCATATTTCCATTAGGCTAACTCTGTGTTTATGTTAATTGTAACATCTAAATATACATATTTAAAACAGTTAAATATTTTTTTGGAGCCCTCAAAATTATGGGGCCCAAAGCGGCCGCCTTGGCTGCTTTGGGCCCGGGCCGGCTCTGTCTGGAATAGTAATTATCGAAAATGATGCGTAAGAGATTATGCATCCGCTTTCTATAAACCAGCAAATTACTTGTCATGAAATTAAAATTATTTTTTTGTAATATTTATGGTTTAATGGAACAATCAAACACTACTTTTGTTTCTATTTCTAGAAGCATAAATATAGCAGCTGACCAGATGGGATTAGCTCACTGGCCAGGGCCTTGGTCTACCAATCTAGTGGTGCAGGTTCGAACCGAGTCAATGACTCCGAGTCCAAAATGGCTCTCCTATGTAACAAAAAAAAAATATGGCAGCTGACTGGATTGTCAAACATGAGTTTTTAAACACTTTGTTTGGTAACTGAAATATCCATATTCTAACCCAGTTAGTTAACATTTTAAGTAACGATAATAAACCTCGAGAGGTTGGTTAATTTGTAATTTGAAATATTTTGGATTATCCTTAACATATTATATGCTTCCGAACAAAAAAAATGGTAATTTAATTTTATATCCTATATTCCCTTATGAAAACCAAAATCAGAATTGACTCATTGGAAATGGTTCGTTTTGGAACTAATTTTGTAAAAAAGATGGGTTTTATTTTACTTGTTTACTTACAGGTGAACCAGAACAATTAAGAAAACAAACCTTATTAGGAAACTAGTGTCTTGTTTTCTTGAAAATTACTAGAATCGTCGTATGATACTTAGTAAAATCACGGATGTCTTCCTAAACCAAACTTGTCACCAAGTATGACCTCAATGAGTAACCTAAGATGCTACATGTCCAAAAAATGACTTGAACTATGATTATAAATGTGAGAGAGAGAGAGAGAGAGAGAGAGAGAGAGAGAGAGAGAGAGAGAGAGTATACAAATATGGTCTCCACCTTTATTTATACTACTTAGAAAGTTTCTATAATCTATTCCTTTTAGACTAACTCTGGAATATTCTACCATGTTCCGTACTATACTATTTTATCATGCTCAATAAGTTTTTAGAATATTTTAGAATATTTTAGAATGATTTAAAAAATTCTCCAATTATCAAGAAGTGTCTGGAAAGTTCTTGAATATGTTAGAATCTTCTTGAAAACCATATTCGATGAGAATCTCCATACTGCATCATGTCGTTCTTTGTTTGTATGCGATTTGCCTGCGGCACTGTCGTGAAACGTATCAGTACTCTGGGATGTCACATACTATTTCGCGCCAAAATCGTAATTGTAACTATCGGTTCAAATGGGTGATTTTTTTACTTAATAAATAATTCTCTTCATTTACATAATTTTTTAGCATTTGAATTATTTTCATAATTCGGTCACAATTGAGTCAGTCATTTAGTTGGGTAAATAATTACTAAATGATTATATTTTCAACATGCATGCACAATAGTAGAGTTTTACTGCACACATTATTCATATGCACATTTTAAGAATGTAGGTTAAACACTTGGTGGTTTCACTTCAGACGCAATGAATTAATTCCCGCCATCATGGGAGTTTGTGCCACGTGTCTTTTGTCACTCTACTTCAAATTTTGAAATTTATTCAACCAAAAATTTAATAATATAAAAAATACCAAGTTTCACAATTAGTATTAAGGATGGAAATGGTTTGAATATGAATCAAAACCTATGATAATCCAATCTGATAAGAAATATGTTAATGGAATCGATAGTGTATCCATGAAAGTTTGATTCCTAGAAAAGGTATCTGGTGGATTATTCGTTAGAATTTGTTTTTTGACATTACTCTAACGAATAATTTAGAATTCAAACAAACAAATATAAATATAAAATCTATATGGATATACATATATGTATATAAGTATATAATGTATAGGTTCATATTAATCTAATATACATATTTTTTATGTTATATCAAACAAAATTCAAATTTTAAATTCACTTTGTGTTTGGTTTTAAATTCTCTTTACGGCATATTACAAAATAAAATCTCACAAAATGTATATACGCTTTTTATCTATTTCATCATAATTTAGTATTATTCATGACAAATATCATTAGCTTTATTGGTTTTAAAACATATTTTGTTAAGTTATTTCACATTTAAGGACGGGGGAGTAATTTGTTAAAAGATTAAGCGATTCTATCTGATATGGAATGAACCGAACCATTAGCCAAGATTTCATGTAAGCTCATATTATTGCATTAAAATAAATGTTAACAAATAAAAATAGTGAATTTTATTGACCAATAAATGCGGATAAATATTATAACCTACTTAGATACTATTGATGTCATTTTAATATCACAAAGTAACATATATTTGGATGGTAAACTAATGGTAAAATGTGAATTATGGTGCATAAATTATATATTTACGTTAAATTAGAATTTAGTTAATGTAGCATATGGTATTTAAAAAAAGGATGAAACCCCGTACGATCCTTTATCTTTAGGCAAAGTGCGTTGGTGGTACTCTAACTATGAAATGTAATGAGATGGTCATTCACGTTTCATTTTGCGACGATAGTAGTCCTTTTTTGACAGAATCGTCAGTTGACGGTTGGTCAACGCCGCGTGGCTCCAACTCAGCGCCACGTCAATGCCGCGTGACATCAACTCAGAATCGTCAGTTGACCGTTGGTCAAAGCCATGGAAGAACAACCATTGTATGGGGATTGGATTACGGTTCAAAGTGGGGTAACAAATTGGGTGCACAAAGACAAAGTAGTAGTGGTACTAGCGTTGTCAAGAATTGAGAAAATAATGGGCCAGGTTCAAGATTTGAAGCGCTTATCATTGCCGAAAACAAACATAATACATTTGGGGGAAGGAAAGAAGTGTTGTACAAGCCAAGACTTTTAAGAAATATGCATCGATAAAAACTTTGGGGTCGCTAGGAACTATGATGTAGATCTCGGTTTTATGGCCTAGGCGAGATTATACGGGGTTTAGGTGATTTAGTATCAAGTTGTGTAATTTTGTATATTTTGTAATATATACGTAGTAATTATAACTAATTTAACTATTTAAGTCATAAAATTCATCTAACAACACTAGAGTAAATATTAAAATATTAAAATTTGTGCTACAATATCAATTCAAGAATTTCGAGAATAAGAAAAATAAGAAGAAGGCCTAGGCGGACATTTTTTGCCATTAATCGGCTTCTAGGCGGGCTAGGCGCCTCTTCCACGGTGACTAGGGCGTTAGGAAAAAACGCCTAGAATTTTTACTAGGCGTAAGCGATTGAGGGAGGGAGTTGAAGCAGGTGTCTAAGCATGCATAGGTGGCGATTTCTACAACATTGGCTAGGAACAAAGTCAGGCATATATAAAGGTGAGAGCTTGGATCATAAAATAATCATGGAGACTGGATTTGAAATGGCAAAAAAGCTAGAAGGAAAATTGGCAGCAAGTTCAGGTGCAGGTATAGAAATTGGTATGGATTAGATTCAGTTGTGGGCAGAAGAAGAATCAATAAGGGGAGCAAAAACGGGCCAAAGCTGCAGTAGTACGAAACAAAGAGATACATGGGCTTGACTGGCAATTATGGAAAGTTCAAGGGCTGTTTTGGAGGATGGTTTGAGATTTGGGGGGGCATACAATTATTTATGGGGGAGTTGCTGGTGAAGGGACTGTTATTGGAGCAAATAAGAGCACTCAACAGGCGTACACACTTTTCACCATTCAGGAGGAAAATCAAGAAGTGAAGGTATCAGACCTGGTTTTGAAGTGGGGGAAATGAAGGTTGTAATAACAGATCAGGTGAACCTAGGTCCTTGGAGAAAAAAATGATCAGCATGCTTAATGTACTTGAACCTGATGTAATAGTCAAACTTCAGGATATCAGCCAAGTCCCAGAACTTAATATTTTATAGGAAAGACATTTGGAACGGACAGGAGTTCGCATATATGGTCACCGATCCCTACAAATCGAGCCTTGGCATCTTATTTCTTTTAGTCATTTACTTTACTAGCGTGTACATCATTGAACTCCTCATAGGGGCGGAACAATTTTACCCATTTGCTGAATATATTAATTTGTAATTGCCAAGGAGACGGTGTCGATAATGTTAGACATGTGATTCGTGAAATGATGCAAGTAAACAAAGTTTGGCTAACTGTCACAGTCAACCGGGAGCTAGCGTATCAAAGCGAATGAGATTATTACAAGTTTGGGTAAACCTAACTCAACTAGGGTCAAAGAGGAAACGTATAAGGGTGGTATTTAGGTAGTTCGGGACGACACGAATATTGACATCAAATTGTTGTATGCGGGTCAGCAAGTAATTAATATCAAAGTTAATAAACAAGGTTGTGAGTCGTGGGTCTTTTCAGCTATCTATTTGAGAGTGAATCCGGCAGAATGAGATGAGTTGTGGGTAGCCCTAAAAGATTCTTTCAAACGTGTGCATCTCCTTAGCTAATTGCAAGGGACTTCAATCAAGTTGGTAAAGAGTAAGATAAAAGAGAAGGGATTGTGGGAGTCACTAGGAGAATGGAGAAATTCGAAGAATGGAGGTACGAATGAGGGTCGATTGATATAGGGTTCGAAGTCCACGTTTCACTTAGTGCGATTCTTGGAACACGGATCAACGTATCTTAATGCATTTAGATAGAGCGTATAGGAACACATATCTTCATACACTCTTCTCGCAAGCCAAAGTGATTCATCTCGACCATGCACATTCTGACCATTCGCCATTACTAATCCAGCTTGTCGATGATGGTCCTCGTAGTGGGAACCATATCAGATTTGGGTCGTCCTGGTGTTTACACAAGGATTTTCAAAGCTTTGATCCTGCTAAATGGGACACTAATTAGTCAAATTTGGGAGGAAGTATTGTACAGTCTTTGCAGACATGTAAATCCGAGGTATTTGGGTACATTAACCAAAAAAAGTTTCTTATCGTGAGACTAAGGGGTATTCAGAGATCACTGGAGGACAAATATAATTCATCAACTTTTAGGCTTGGGAAAAGATTGAGGGAGGAGTATCTGAGTGTTTTGGAAGAGTAATAAATTCTTTGGTTTCGACGATCAAAAGAAAAGTGGATTTGTTCAGAGGATCGATACGCAGTACTATCATTTGTCTACCATTTGGAAGAGAAAATCGTCGAGAATAATAAAGTTGCTGGATGAGAATGACAATTAGGTAACCAGTGAGTTAGAGGTAAAGAACTTAGTTAGAGGTTTCTTTCAAAACATGTACTCGATTGATGATGATATTATTGGTTTGTTTTTTCTACCATACATTACTCGGCTAAGGGAAAATGAGATGGGTAACCTGGGGGAGAAGTTTTCTAAGGATGAGATTTGGGAGGCTATCTTTCACGCAAATTGGGCAAAGGCGCCTGGACCTGGTGGGTTGTCCTAAACATTTTATCAGAAGTGTAGGGTATCGGTGGGACCAGCGGTATGTGATGGTAAGACAGTGTGTTAGCACTAGCGAGGTGTCACAGCGCTTATACGGTACCCTTGTGCATATAATTCTGAAGATTAATGATCCAGAGAAGGTTAGCCATTTTCACCATATTAGCTTGATTATTGTTTTGATTAAATTTATTATGACAAGGATGGTGAATAGATTACAACATATATTGGTTGATCGCATTGGTTCTACTCAAACGAGTTTCCTTCCCGGACGTTCAACCACGAATAATATAGTTCTAGTTCAAGAAGTAGTTGATCTGATGTATAAGAAAACACGCAATAGTGGATTTATGGCGGTAAAAATTGATCATGCGAAAGTTAATGACAAGTTGAGTTGGAGGTTCCTAGAAGACACCATCATAAATTTTGGTTTGCCTTTAACTTGTGTACGTCTGATTATATCTACTATACATTCTAATTGTATGCAGTGGAATGGTGCCCCACTGGATTCGCTCATACCAAGCAGAGGAATCTATTAAGTAGACCCCCTTCCCCATATATGTTTGTGATGTGTATGGAGAGGTTGTCACTTTTTATTCAAAGTCTTTGTGCTAGTAGGGAATGGGCCAGTCTGTCTTACAAAACATGGTCCACCGATCTCTCATGTGTTCTTTGCCGACGATCTGATCCTTTTTGCCGAGGTGTTAGAAAACCAAGTTGATTTGATGAAGGGTGTAATGAAATCTTTCTGTGATGAAGCAGTCCACCATAAGCGAGGAAAAATCGGTAATCTTCTTCTAAAAAAAATGTCCAACAAGAAATGAAGGTTGAATTAGCAGCAAGAAGTGATTTTGTGCTAAGTGATTCAGTGGTAATGTATTTGGGTACACCTATATGTGAAAGTTGACTTCTATGATGTCCTAAGGTGTGATAATATATCAACACCAATGGAAAGGTGACTCCCTGCAAGTGTATGGGTCGTTGACAAGTAATAAAAAGTAAGTTTTGGGATGTATCGTCTCCACATGGACTATCAAGGTTACAATTGATGTGTTAATGAGTATAATAGTTTAGTTGCAAGGTAAAGACAAATAATATAAATAATATTTTTGTTGGGTTTTTTAATTAAAATTAAATTGAAAACAACTAAAGATAAATTTAAATAAATTAATAAAGAAAGGAGTGAGTATGAGGAAGATATGCTTGAGACTTGCTAGTAATCCCCGAAGTCAACTAATTCGTTGTTTCTAGATATAAGGGCAAATTGGATATTTCATGTTAGTCGAGATTCAATATTCTTCCTAACTCCTTTCCAGGTAGACTTGAGAAGCTAACTTACCATAAGTCGGATGTAATTAAGTTTAAACCCTAACTACTATCTCGCTAGTCAAGACACGACGGCTTACTAAAGCACACTAGGCACCTATATACTATGTCCATAACCAAAACCCCCTTCTAGATGCTAATTCTATTACCATAATTACCCAATATGTGATCAAAATATGGATAGAAATTAAATACAAATTATATATTCAACGGAAATAAACTTAACTTATTTAAATAAAACAATCCCAAAATCCAATTACATCAAATTAGTATCCTAGTGTTCATACATAAGCGATTCTCAAGCAATTAAATGTTTAGTTCATACTCAAATACTAAAACCTAGTAGCTTATAATAGTAAAATCATGTTCTATATGAAAAACTAGTATAGGAAAGAGCTAAGAATTACTGAAATCAGATGTGGAATGGTCCAGCAATTGTGGAAACCTTTGATGTCTTCTTCTTCCCTCTTCTCCCAATTGTTTCTTCTCTTCTACAGTGACCAATGGTGGCTCCAAGATGTTTTAAAACCTTTTTCTAATATTATTTGTTGGTATATATAGGTCTAAAAACATTTTTGGGGTTGTGGACATCTTTTAAGTGACCTAATCCAACCCAGAAACGTTGTACTTGACGAATTTTTGGTTTAAACCACGGTAGCGACTTTTAACATAACTTCTTCATTTCAACTCTGAATCACAAACCGTTGAATCCCACGCGTCCCTGACTTCAAATGTTATCTATATATGAAAGATTTCATCCATAATTATTGTCAATCTCGCGTGGCACCTCGAATAAACGACTTTCCAAATCTGGATGACACAAAATTTCACTTTCTAAAAGTGGTTGAATCTTCCTTTTGCGCCATAACTAGGGAGAGATCTTGTTTTCTTCACTTATTATCATTATCTCAAGGTTTTCTAGCTTCCATGTACCTAAGAGCTGCACAAATAACACCACAAATTACGCACAAAAGATCTAGAAATAGCGTAACATAAAAACTTGACAAAACTAAACAAGGAAGTGTAAAAAGTCAAATAATGGGGAAAATCCATCACTTGATACCAATAGACCGGCAAATAGATATATCCTGAATGGATTAATCAATCACAAAAAGGGAGTCATCAACTTCCAAGGGGTTTATATAAACGGATAACTATGACCATGAGAAATAAATTACCGAATTGGAAGTCACGAAATCTCTTGTTAGAAGGGAGTGTAACGCTGGAACAAGCAGTTCTCAGTGATATACCAAAATATACTATGCAAATTATTTGTGAGTTCATTGGGGGTACGGATGGTGAGGCAGGGAAGATACACTGGCTCTCTTGGGAGAAGTTGTGAAGAAATAAATTTGATGGAGTTGTGGGTTTTTGAGATGCGAAAAGCTTTAATAAATAGCTACTTGCTAAGTTATGAAGGAAGATCTTAAAGGGGGGTTAAGCACTTTAGACAAGGAGTTGAAGCATAAATATTTCGACAAAGGTTTTATGAATCATTTACTCAAGCATTCAGACTCAAGAGTATGTAAAGTATAATTGGGGGCTTGAAGAGCTAGTGAACGGAATTGAAGAAGTGTATAATGAACAAGGGTGTTGGTATAAGTAGAATTTAGAGGCTTCAGGGAATTTCTCAGTCAAATCAGTCTACAAATTGCTTAAGGCGTCGGTTGCGGCTACGGATTTGGATGAGAAAATATATGGGCTCTCAAATGTCCACAAAAAATCTGGATCCTACTTTGGCGAGCCGTATAGGACCGAGTACCCACGACAGTTAATATCATGAGCGTGTTATGGATGTGTCCCTAATGTGCAAGGCCTGTGGTTCAGCCCTGGATACAACATCTCATATATTTTGAGACTGCAAGTATTATGATAATGTATGGGATGGGTGGCCTGAGCTTGCAAAACTGTTTTGTGGAAAGGACTGGATTGGAGCAGGGCCATGTGAATAGAGGGTCTAGTGTTTAGTTCGGTATTAATGACAATATTGATGGGCTGGAAAGTTTCCCCGCTGATAGATTTTTCCGAGAAACGGAAGTGAATATTAAACGAGGCACCCATATTGAAAAAGGAATTATGGGCAGGGGCGTAGCAAGGAATGGTATGCAAAATAACAACACCTTTAGGGAAGGATGCAAAATAACATAAATTTAATTTGTTAGAGCAAGAGAATGTGATCATCCCCATTTTTACACAACAAGCGAGTACCAGGGGAAGTTGCAGCTCAGCGGACGAGTACAAAAGGTAACCGAATAAATGCTGTAACAAATATTGCAACTAGGACAGGTAGTTCGCCGGACAGGGAATGGTGGAAGGCATTGTAGGTTTAAGGGGACGCAAGAGCGGCTAGAATTGGTGATTGTCGCAACCTCCGTATGCTGGCATATTTGGAGTAATCGAAATGAGACGTATTTTGAAAGAAGCGACCGTAAGAAATCAAGTATAACGCTAAGATAAAAGGTTAAAAACACAGTGGCAGGTTGTGTAAGCTTGGGGTCGAGAATGTAATGGGGTTATTGTTTCGGCAAGAAGCTATCTAATTAAATGGGTCAAACTGGTCTTTAGAGTAATATTCAACATCAATTGAAGATTAGCGAACAAGTCAAGTAGAGAGGGAGTTGGGAGTCTTTTTTGTATTAGTAAAAAAGATTTCCTATGAGGTTTTGCGGGACTGTCAAGTAAAATTGACATTTCAAGCAAAACTATTTGCGCTATACTTTGGATTATACATGACAATTACTCAGAAATATGAGACGGTTTTCATTAAAACTGATTCGTTTGAGCTACATGTGTTAGTGAAGAGCGGTGAGAGTAAGGGGAATTGGTCAGATAAGATAATTAAAAAGTGTAAAACCATACTTGCAAATCATATTAATTTTGAGATTTTTCATGTATACAGTGAGGCGAATTCTTATGCGGATTGGATGATGAAAATGGAGGTTGAATTGAAGGAAGAACCAACTCCATATAGGGATCCGACCAGAAGGTTTATGGAAGTTTGTAAGGATAGAAGTAGTTGCGCTACACCTCAGACAACACACTCCCTTTTATAAGCTAGTTACTTCCAATATATTCATAAAAAATGTCAATTATAGGAACACGTACGTTCTTTCTCCCTACACAGTGGTGGAGCCACAACCAAGGTAAGGGGAAGCCATGGACCCCCATGAGTTTAAAAAAAAATTATAACCTTTAAAAAATTTAAAAAAAAATATATAACATAATTGGCTTCCAGATTTTTGCTTGGTCCCCACTAACTTTAATGAAATACCGTAACCTCCCCATAAAATATCCTACCTTCTTGAATTTCTTCTGTAAAACATCTGCTAAGTACCATATTTGCTTAACAATCGTCTAATAAGCCCATAAAGCCAATCATTTATCTACCACATACTCACCTATTTAAGCACACTAAGTTAATAATATAGTGTTTTGCAAAATATAGAGACTTTTAGAGCATTCTTTTAAAAATATAGGGACATTTACGTACTTTTTGCAAAATATAAGGATGCATAGTGTGATTAAACAAAAAAAAAATGGGGCCCCTTGGCCCCCCTCGAACAAAAATCCTAGCTCCGCCCCTGTCCCTACATACGTTCTTCTCCATCTTTTTTTTTTCTAAGTCGTTCTTCTCCATCTACCTGATCTCAAAACATTGTTAATACAGCCACTAGCCGCATAATTGAAAGCCAAAAAATGGTTATTACTGATGTTCGTGTCTATAAAATTAGCTTTCAATTGCTTGATCTCACTTTGCTTCTCCTCCGGGGATAATTTAATCGTTCTATGTTCATATCTAAGTGAAGAACTTGTAGATTGTATCTCAAAATTCTACCTTCCAATTCGGTCACAGCGTTATTCCTCTCCCTCTTATATTCATAACCGAACATTTCCAATTATTCATGGTAATATAAATGGCTTCTCTATATGTGTTAAATTTGATAAAGTTATAAAAGGAGCCATTGATGAAAGCTTGGAGTTGCAGAGAAACAGAGAAAGGAAGTGAAGAAGAAGAAGAAGAGAGAGTAAAACGAGTAGCTTATTTCAGTTATTGATTATACAATGTGTTTATGTATTTATACACTTGCTTCTAGTCTAAGAAGCATCTTTGACTTTATTGTTGTAACTAATCTAAACATCCTAACTAATTACAGCTAAGCTATACTTGGAGTTCAAGCTAACTATACTAACTATGCACTATTTGCATTTTAGTCCCTGTACTACTATTGCGTCCAATTCTTTCTTCTCGACTTTGGTTGCTATATTCCAAGAGTCCCCCACAAGTGGAACATGGATGTTAATAATGTTCAACTTGGATAGAATATGATTGAATTGTAATAATCCAAGTGGCTTAGTAAATATATCCGCAAGTTGAAGCCTTGATGGAATATAGAACAATTTTATAACTCCTGAAGCTATCTTCTCACGTGTAATTTTGCAATCAATGTCAATATGTTTAGTTCTTTCATGTTGAACCGGATTTGTAGACATGGCAATAGCCGATTTACTGTCTGAAAAGATTAGAGCAGGAAAACGATGATCAAAATTATAGTCTTTCAATGCATAAACAAGCCATTGAATTTCGCAAGTTATAGCAGCGAGAGCTCTATACTCAGCTTCAGCTGAGGATTTGCTGATTGTAGACTGCTTCTTGCTCTTCCAAGAGATGAGAGAATCACCTAAGAAAACACAAAACCCGGTGATGCTTCTTCTTGTATCAAGACACCCTGCCCAGTCACTATCACAAAAGCCTTTGAGTTTGATTTCCGAGCTGGATGAATAAAAGACACCTTGACCAGGTGTCATTTTGATATATCTTAACACCCTTTGAGCTGCATTCCAATGAGACTTGGAAGGTTTAGACAAAAATTGACTTAAGCAGTTAACGGAGAAAGTAATGTCTGGTCTTGTTATTGTTAAGTAAAGCAATCTTCCCACCAATCTTCTATAAGAAGTGGGATTTTCAAGTAGATCATCTTCATCATTTTGAAGTTTTAATGTAGACTCCATTGGGAATGAAACCGGTTTAGCAGCAGAAACACCACACTCTTCTAATATATCAAGTGCAAATTTCCTCTGGCATAAAGAAATTCCTTTGGAAGACCTTGCAACTTCAATACCTAAGAAGAACTTTAGGAGACCTAAGTCTTTAATAGTGAATGCAGAGTGTAAGTAGAGTTTAAGCTTAGTTACTTCTTCCATTGAATCACTAGCTATGATTATATCATCTACATAAACAAGGAGTGCAATGAATGTTGAAGAAGTATGTTTAATGAATAGACTGTAATCACTATGTGAGTGTTTAAAACCATAAGATACAAGGGATTTAGCAAGCTTATCAAACCACTGTCTTGAAGCTTGTTTGAGTCCATAAAGACTTTTATTCAACTTGCAAACTGTGTTAGGAGATGCATCTAAACCAGGAGGTATTGTCATATAAACATCTTCATATAGATCACCATGTAAGAAGGCATTATTAACGTCTAATTGATGTAAGTGCCAGCCTTTGATAGAAGCAAGAGCAACAAGAATTCTAATAGAAACAACTTTTGCAACAGGTGAAAAAGTGTCAAAAAAATCAAGACCTTCTTGTTGATTGTAGCCTTTAGCTACAAGCCTTGCTTTGTATCTCTCAAGTGAACCATCAGCCTTATATTTGAGCTTAAAAACCCACTTACAACCAATAGAAGACATAGCTGAGCTTGAAGGAACTATGGTCCATGTGTTGTTATCTTGTAAGGCTTTAAGTTCTTGATGTATAGCATTCATCCATTCAGAGGATGTGGAAGCTTGTTTGAAAGATTTAGGTTCATTTAAAGCACTTATAGCAGCAATAAAAGACTTATAGCTAGAAGTCAACTTATTAGAGCCTAAAAAATCTTCAAGTGGATAGAGAATACCTTTTGTGAGAGGGCCCTCCTGTCCTTGAAGTGATTGAGAATTGCATAGAGAGAGTGAAGTGATGTAGTCTTTGAGGTAGGAGGGAGGTTGTCTTTGTCTGGTTGTTCTTGGTGGAGGCTGTGTGGGTGATGGTGAGGGAGTTTGAATAGGTATAGATGAATTTTGAGAGGGGTGAGTGAGTGGAAATGTTTGAACTGAGGGAGGAAACATGAAGGAGTGAGGCATAGATGGTGTATTGATTTGAGCAAAGGGAAAAATATGCTCATGAAATACCACATTTCTTGAAATGATGATTGTGTTTGATGATAAATTTAAGAGTTTATAGCCTTTAGTTCCAGGAGGATAACTGAGGAAAACACATTTAATAGCCCTGTGATCAAATTTTGATCTACCATTTGTGAGTGTAGATGCAAAACATAAGGACCCAAAGACTCGAAGATGGTTAAGCTTAGGTGGTTTATTGTATAAAATGTGATAAGGAGAAAGATTTTTGAGAAGTGGGGTGGGTAGTCTATTAATGATGTGAACAGATGTAAGAATAGCCTCAGACCAGTATTTTAAAGGCATTTTTTACTGGAACATTAAAGCTCTAGCAGTGGATAAAAGATGTTGGTGATTTCTTTCTACCAAACCGTTTTGTTGTGGGGTTTCTACACAACTAAGTTGATGAATAATGCCAAGAGAAGAGTAAAAAGAGGGCATCAAGAATTCTTGTCCATTATCTGATCTAAGTATTTGTATTTTAGTTTTGAAATGAGTTAGGATCATGTTGTAAAATGAAGTGAGGTGAGTGTGTACTTCAGATTTTGAAGACATTAGGTAGGTCCAAGTGCATCTAGAGAAGTCATCAACTATGGTTAGAAAGTACTTATGGCCAGAATGAGATATTTCTCTAAAGGGACCCCAAATGTCACAATGTATAAGTTCAAAACAACATGAGCTAGTAGATGAAGATAATGGAAAAACTAAACGTTTTTGTTTTGCAAAGTGACAAATATCACAAATGTTACAGGATAGAAAAGAGATAGAAGAATCAATAGTTTGAAGAGCTTGTAACTTAGCATTGGAAGGATGTCCAAGCCTTGAGTGCCACAAGTCAAAATTATTTGAAGAAGCTAAAAAAGAAGTAGGCTGAGGTGTTGAGGATGTGTAGTAGTAGAGGCCTTGTCTCTCAAATGCAGTCCCAATCATCTTCTTGGTGTGGAGAGCCTGCAATTCACAATGAGAAGGAAGAAAAACCACAGAAATAGAAGAATTATTAGTTAGTTTGGAAATTGATAGAAGATTGTACTTAAAATGAGGAACACACAGTACATCTTGTAGCATTATATCATTATTCAATCTAATATCTCCTTTGTGAGTGGATTTAACAGTTTCTCCATTAGGTAAGGTTATAATTGTGTTGTCAGATCTTATATTACTTGTATATAAAGAGATTGAATATATCAAATGATCTGTAGCACCTGTATCAAGTATCCAAGTTGAAGTAAGATTGTTACCTTCTTGTGTTGAAACATGATGAACAGCTGCATTATGAGGAGAAGAATTGTGAACAAGAGCCATGAGTTTTTCAACTTGAGCAGGGGTGAAGTCATGAGTATGAGTGTGTTGAGTTTCTGTTTCAAGAACATGATCTTCAGCTGAGGTTACATTGTGTGCTTTAGCTTGATTATTATTGCTTCTCTTTCCCTTAGGACCAGTCCAACCAGGAGGATAACCATGGAGCTGAAAACATTTATCAATTGAATGTCCTGTGTAACCACAATGAGTGCATAAAACTCTTTTTCTTTCAGAAAAATATGAAGGTCTTGATTGATTTCGAACAGCAAAAGCTTGTGAAGCCGAAGTTTCAATAGAATGAGAGATAGTTTGATGAGATTCCTCTTGAATTAACATTGCAAACACAGAATTGATGTTAGGTAATGGATCCATAAGTAAGATTTGACTTCGAACAACCGAATATGAATCATTTAAGCCAAGGAGAAACTTCATAACGAAATCAGCTTGTTGTCGTTCAATTAGAGAATCAAAATTTTTGCAAGAGCATTGATTCATGAAACCACAAGAACATACCGGCATAGGACGAGAGTGAGAATATTCATCCCAAATAGCTTTGAATTTACTGAAATATTCAGAGATTGAGCTTGTGTTTTGCGCAATTGAGCTCAATGATTTTTCAAGCTGAAAGATGCGAGTTCCATTAGTTTTGCAGAAACGAGTCTTAATTTCATTGTAGAGATCATAAGCCGAGTTTACATAGAGTAAGCTACTTCGAATTTCTTTTGAAATGGAGTTAAGCAGCCATGATAGAACTAAGTTATTGGCTCTGTTCCACGCAGTGAAAAGGTGAAGATCGGTGAGAGATGGCTGAGTTATATCGCCATTGATAAATCCGAGCTTATTTTTGACAGCTAAGGATATTTCAATGGCTCTTGACCAAGCTAAGTAGTTATCACCGGTTAAAGCATCGGAAACAAGTGATGCTCCGGTGTTCTCACTTGGATGGAGGTAGTAGGGGCTTGAAAAGTTTTCAGTGATTGAAGTAGGTTGCGCCATGGCAGAGAAAAGGATAGAATGAGGAAAGAGAAGAGGATTAGAGATCGAGTAGCTATGCGGAAGATTCTACTTCTGATACCATGTTAAATTTGATAAAGTTATAAAAGGAGCCATTGATGAAAGCTTGGAGTTGCAGAGAAACAGAGAAAGGAAGTGAAGAAGAAGAAGAGAGAGTAAAACGAGTAGCTTATTTCAGTTATTGATTATACAATGTGTTTATGTATTTATACACTTGATTCTAGTCTAAGAAGCATCTTTGACTTTATTGTTGTAACTAATCTAAACATCCTAACTAATTACAGCTAAGCTATACTTGGAGTTCAAGCTAACTATACTAACTATGCACTATTTGCATTTTAGTCCCTGTACTACTATTGCGTCCAATTCTTTCTTCTCGACTTTGGTTGCTATATTCCAAGAATATGACCTCAATGCAAAGATATCCGACTTTGGTTTAGTTGAATTATATTAAAAGAAGAAAGGTCAATGCTTTAAGAGAGTAAACGAAACATCATTAGAAATTGAAACCAGGATTATCATTTTTTGAATTCAGGTATATATATCGGTAGGTCTTTCAGTAACTATATATGGGTGTTTTGCAGACTTTACAATTTTTTTAAGTTCCCATTTTTATTATGAATATTAATATCTTAATTTTCCTTGAATTAATAGTTTGGCCCTTGAGTGTTTATGTATGTTTTTTTCCTACTTAGTTATCTTGTTAATCTTCTTGTGGCTCGGGTTGGCGTTGGCACGCTTAAGGACTTGTAATCGGAAAGAAGCCTAAATAAGATGTATATGGGAGATGATCAATTCGTATCAACTCAACTCTTTTTCTTTGCATTCTCCCCTGTTATTTGAATGACCTTGTCTTAGCAGACCAATCGGCTGGACATACTTGTTATGTACAGTCGATATGTAAAAGAGATCTTCCTTTGTGTTTCCGCAGAAAATATGGAAGATGCTATGGAAAAACTTCGGAGCAAAGGGAATAAGGTGTTCGGATTAGTATGACATGTGTGGAATGGGTAGCATAGAAAGAATCTCATAGACATAACACCTTCTTTATATTTGTAGTATTTCATTTTGTATGAGAATTGAGAAAGCACAAATTGGTTTCTATTTACAGTAATTTGAAAAACTAGACGGATTTTTGTCAAATGTTTTTGTCAATCATACCGTAAAATCAATTTTTGAGATGAAAGAAGCAGTACTTGCGTCTGTGACATCAATGTGAAGGCCACCATACTTCTGTTTAAAAGTGGTTGAAACTTCTCTATCCTAACTTGATTCGGATAGATGAACACCTTTTTTTTTTGTACTAAGATGAACACCTTCTAAATGTACGTTGTATTTCAAACATTCTACATATATTTTTTTCTTTTTCAAAATCTTAAAATAATTATGCTCCACCTCGTATCAAATATCTAAGATGCACGAGTCCCCTAACATATGGAAGCGGCTTCCACTTGTGGAAGGGAGCCTAGATTAGAGGGAAATTCATATCTATGACAGTGGTTTTCGGTTTTGTTTGTGGTTTGGCAAGATGCTTTCACATGATATAACTATGTATTTTGATTAGGGAAGATTTTGCTGGAGACTACTTCAAGGTAAAGGCCCCGCAAGTCCAAGTCATTTACCATGGAGCTTATATTCTTTAGTCAATATTATCTTAAAGCAAAAAGCTCAAAAGATATGAAACGGAAAGTTAAGCATGACTTCATTTTTCTACTTAAGTCAATTTGTGTTGTGGAATCCTTTCTTTTCCATGATGATGTGGTTTTGGTGTATCGTTCTGGATGAACAACTAATCCTCCGTGAGTTTGATAATGAAATATCGAGAAAGCTAATGCATATACTGAAGAAATACATGGAAATCGACACATTGTATTACCAGTTATGCCACCTGATTAGCTTTGTCAAAAGAACCCAGAGAAGGATCTTTCTACCTAGCTAATCCAGTTGATCAGGACCAAATAGGCACTTCATATTCTAGGTATAACTTGTTTGGTAAAACTTACAAACACTAATCGTAAATTGGTAATCCAAAAAATTATATATTTATTTATTAAATAAACTTACAACAAGTTATACGTAGATAGATAAATATTATAACAAAAAACTTACAACATATTCCAGAACCATTGAGTAATAGCGTGACTTCTAACATCAATTCGTTAAAAAAAAGTTTTTCGAGTATGACCGGTATCCTCAGAGGGATTACTATTACTATTTTATTCTAAACTTATAGAAGAAGATGAAAGAACTTTTCAATTCTGGATGTTGAAGATGAATTTTTGGTGTGAAAAACAATATAACTTTAACCTCTTCATATATTAGTCATGTGAGTTTCACAACATTAACAATAAATGGCGTCATAAAGAGTTCGCCATAAAGCCAAAAACCGTTTCTATTTTCTTGAAAACTGGCATGAACGTGGACGTATTCTTTAACAAGGAGGAGAATGAATATGGTCAGCCTTTGTAAACCTTGGTCCATAAATGCGGGAGTTACCGTTGAGAGCATTCATGTCACCATTTGTAACTTCTGGGTCATAAGTGTGGGAGCAATGATGACGCTCTTTTAATACGGGAGTTTCTGACTGTTAGGAGTAAATGACATGAAGATGATCGACAACTCTTCGTCGGGTACAAGACGATGACGGACATTTAATACGGGAGTTTCTGACTGTTAGGAGTAAATGCCATGAAGATGAACGACAACTCTTCAACGGGTACAAGACGACTCAATTCCGACCAAATAAATACTCGTTCCCAAAATATGTTTTATTTTTATCAAGATTTCCCAACACCCCCACGACCACGCCGCGCCACTACCCATTGGTGCGGTAGTGCTTTTTGTGGGCAGTAAAACAAACTCATCCACAAAATCGTATTTATAAGGTTCGAACCCTAGTTGGCTACATTTCACATGACTTAACTTTCCATTTGAGCTAGGACCTCTATGTTTTAAGCCTTTTGAAATGTATAGAGAGCTAATATTAAACCAATATTTTTTCCATCTCCATTTTCGATGTGGGATTTTCCAAGAAAAATACTATTGGTTTTGTCTTTCTCCAAGAGTATGAATTTATTTTTTAAACAATCGCCCACTCAGGCTCTGAGAGAAGAGTGAACAGGTTTCCATACATACCAGCGTCGGGTGAATTATACTTAAGCGGCAATATCTTTCGATTTGAATTGGCACGTAGTGAAGTGAGGCCATCACCAAATCATGTCAAGTGAACGTACTCTTGAACTTGACAGTCTTTGATCGAGACCCTCACAGCACATATGTCTTTGATCGAGACCCTCACAGCACATACTCTACCCGCTAGTATTTATAGATTCCTCAATCATTGCCCTTTGTTGCACATATGTGATCTCTAATAATGTCTACCCACATTGGACGACCCCTTTCGGATCTCAAGATCATTAAGAGCGATAGAGCTCAGCCTCATCATGTGTCTCCTGAATTCATCAAGTCCTTGTCAATTGGACCACCACTATGGGCTATGGATTCCGATTTGATATATAAACTCATCCTAATAGGATCATCAAGGATATCTCCTTGAAGTCATATAATGAACAATGTATCTCAATATCGTCTGTGAATTCATTAAGTCCTTCTAAATAGGACCACCACACATGGCTATGAATTCATTAAGTAGGATATATATATATATATATATATATATCAACCTCAACAGTGAATCATCAAGTCCTGCTCAATAAGACCACCACACATGGGTATGAATTCATTAAGTACGAGCAATATATATCAACCTCGACGGTGAATTCATCAAGTCTTGCTCAATAGGACCACCACACATGGCTATGAATTCATTAAGTACGAGCAATATATATCAACCTCACGGTGAATTCATCAAGTCTTACTCAATAAGACCACCACTCATGGCTATGATTTCATTAAGAATTAATATGTTCATGTATGCATAATTTACGCTATAAGGATGGGAAGATAGTGCACCTTATAGACTCATCAGTCATATGTTCCCCATCAATGAGTTTTAGTTTCAATTGATCCAGGTCTATTATTAAAGATCTCTTTGCAAAAACTAACGTCTACTGATTTTGAAGCCTTATTAAATGTTTTAGGGTTTCTCTCCATAAGAGAGAAAGTTACTACCTTTTCACTTAACATGTCTATCTGAAAACTCTTAAACATATGAGCGGTGCTACAGTCAGGTCCAAATGTTGACTCGGTCATATGCCTCCTACTTCTCCTAGATTCATCCCCGAGAATACTACTAGGCCTTGCAGAATTTTAAAGGGGCGGGTTAATTATCACTTATAGGCACATAAGTATTTTAGTGATTAAATTATTCAACAGGCAAAGAGGTTTATCACACCATTCACTTTTTAAAGGAAATAAGAATAAAACACATCTAGATTCACATAATATAATAATCATCTAGAAATACAAATTTATATGTTGCACGCATCTCAGTATTTCATATGTAAATTGAATATAAGGTCTCGGCCCGGTGTTGACTTCTAAGAAGTCGGATAGTCCAATCATGGCCAAACGCCCCCAGATTTTTAATTATTTCAGGTTAAGTGGAAGATATCTTCCCATGACACATAAGGGGTCTTGTCTAAGTTTTCACTGTCACCTTATTAAGAGATAAATAGATGATGTCTCCTCATTTGTGATAGATTTATATTAGGATGAGACATCATTTTTAGTGATTTAGAAGTCATTATAGTCGATTTTCTTGAGAAATGCTACACTTTCCTATTTTGAGTCTTGATTTAGTAAAATAATATTTTTAGAGCATATTGGGTTTAATTATTTATTTAGTGTGAAGCTTTAAAGATAATTATGGAGCTTAATTAGAGTCCAAGTCAAATACAACAACTTATGGAAAGAGATTAGCATGGTAATTGGAGATAAGGAAATAAAAGCTAAAAAGATGGAAAAGGAAAAGCTGTCTAAATCTGGGATTCTGCATACATGTCCAAAGATATGCGTTTTTACCTAAGAAATAGGCCGAATCTGGTGATTTCCTTCTAAAGGGTCAAGATAATTCTGTTGCGATTCTTTTGGTATCTTATGGAGTTCAAACCGACCAATAACGAAGAAGATATGCTCAAAACGGTCCAGCAGTGTTTATCTTTATTTCCATACGAATTAGAGTTGGGCTTGGAGTCCACTACTTACTTCTCCTTCAAGAAAACGAATTAGGGCTTCCAAGACACCTATAAATACACCCTTATACCATTGTAAACATGTCCTTGCTCAGTTCTAAACATTAGCTTAAATTATAAACAATAGCTTAGTCCTTTAGTTAGATATTCATCCTTAGAATCAAGCTATTCATTCAAGAAGCAAGCTGACCTGTAGAGGAAGACAAGAAGAAGAAGATTGGAGACTGACAAACTCCTCTTATACATCTCATCTTTTCTATATTTAGAGTAATTAGCTATAGATCTATTCTCAACCATATTTCTAAGCTTTTATTCTGTAAGTTTACTTTTAATTGTTGGATTATTATTTTGTCTTTAAATACTATTTGTTATTTTAATTGATTGAGCTTGGCGTATATTGTTATTATGTGTTTTGACTTATTTCCCTAGATCTGATCAATCTTAGGATTAATCTTAGTTATTGACAACACCACATAATCGTCTAGTTTAACTAGATAGCCATTAAGGTTTGATTTAATCACCAATCATTACTTAGGAATCCCTAGTAGTGGAGAGGTTTCTCCTAAGTCTAGAAAAGGCTAGGTAGAATTTAGAATCCTGGTTAATATATAATGCTTAATGTGACAGGTTAGAATAAC
Organism: Nemophila menziesii; assembly: GCA_029959085.1. Lineage (NCBI taxonomy): Eukaryota > Viridiplantae > Streptophyta > Magnoliopsida > Boraginales > Hydrophyllaceae > Nemophila > Nemophila menziesii. The sequence goes on along the minus strand of JARWIR010000003.1, from coordinate 41,624,836 downwards.
AATTTAGATATAGACTTAGTAATCCTAATCTATTTGACTTACATTCATATTTAGTTATTTGTTTTGTTTATTTGTTTTATTTATTTATTTGCATTAGATAGTTATTTCATCTTTTTATAGTTTTATCTAAAACATCTAAATTCATCTACGCCTGTTAAATATAAGTAGATCTAACGGATACAATCCCTGCGAACGAACTTGACTTATCATTAAAACTTGCAAACGATCTGTGATACTTGCATTGAGTTCCGTGGTTCTCAAGGGTGTGTGACTCTTTATTATTATCTTTATTTATCTATTATTTTATCACACCTTTGCCCCCACCAATAGACAAGACAACTTCCACCACATTCGTTTAGGTAAGCCTGGACTAATTAACAAGGCATTCACCATTTCTCTAAGGGTTCTATGATTGTTCCATTGTGTTGGGAATTAAATATTGGGCACTAAGTTCATGATTTATTCTGTCAATTTCACAAAATTATTAGGGGAATATGAACTATATATATTATCATAATCGGACCTAAGTATCTTGATTACTACCAATTTTATTTACTTTTTCATCTTTACATATATATGATCTGCTTTATCTTTACAAGGTAGACTATTGTGAACCTAAAGTAGTCATCTACACAGGTTATAACCACAGTCTCGCCTCCTCTACTAGCGGCGTAATAAAGCTAAGCCGGAATACATTAGGTTTATACTTTGTTCTTTCTAGTGGTCACGGGCTAAAAAGGTTTAAGCAGCCTGGACTCTACACATCTTTGACATTTAAATCTAAACTGACAATATCGTGATCATGGATTAGTCTGTGTGTTTTTAAAAGATTAATCACTAATAAGTCTTAATCTACCATGTCACACCTCTAAAGACTCAATATTGTACAAAAAGGTATATACATTCATATTCACAAGTCTGGTGTTTTGTAAAACTCAAATAAGGTACCCATACTCAACAAGGTCATCAATTACAAGTATAATTATACCGATGAAAACTAGTTAACAACCACTTTAATGAGACTAGTGAGTGACCACATAGAACATAAATTAACTCTAAAATTATACCAAAGTAAATATAGAGGAACCTGTTTTTTTTTTTCCGAGAGTAACGACAACGGTCGAGTTTCCCTTGCAACCCCATTCTCCACCAACCACTTCCTCGAACTTCTTGACCCTAACCGAATAAAGATCAAGCTGGTAGAACACAACCAGAAGTTTTTAGATTTCTCATAAGGTTTTAACAAATCTAAGTTTGTTGTTTTACTGTTATCTGATTTATTTACTATGTGTTATGTGTAGTCTTTTCTACATATTAAGCAATTTTCAAGTGGATAACCGCTAGGAGAGTTATTTACGCTTCTCAACTTACCACCAAGCCAAGCCTCTTAGAATATTTAAGAAAAAAAAATCCGTATTTTGATAATTATCCCTTTTTTGCTTTAATTATGTGAGAAGTTTCATCTTTTTTTTTTTTTTTGCTCGGCAAGTAGCTATTTTATTTCATCAACCTTTTCAAGATACATGGACCTATTGGGCTATTACAATGATATAATAACTCATGGGCCTAAACACTAACAACTTTCTAATGGGCCTATTCACCCATTTACATTAAAAGAACATAATAGGACAAAACAAAATCTAACCCACTACAAAGTACAACGTACTTTCAGTACAACTCTTCACCTACTCCACCGCATTATCGAATCTTCCACCGCTGTACTTACTTTCCCTTTCTGAAACCTTGCAAGATTCTCTCGGAATGCTGCTGATATGTCCTCGAATACTGTTTCTTCCGATTTTACCTCATTCTTGAACACTCTATTATTCCTTTCGATCCATATTACGTATACAGCTACCGATAGAAGGATCTTCAAGATGCTGTCAGAGGGGTGTTGAGCTATGAACCAGTCAATAAGGGTTTTCCAATCAATGATTATGGTTTTGATCCCTTGTGTTATGAGACATTTGCTCCATATTCTTCTGGTTACTGAACATTCCCAGAAAAGGTGATTTCTGTCTTCACTTTTTTGTTTGCAAAACTCACATATAGGGTTTGATATCACTCCCCACGTTAATAGCCTCTGTTTTGTAGCGATTTTATCTAGCTGAACCATCCACAAGATAAATTTGTATCTTGGGAAGCTTTTTGATTTCCATATGATTTCCGTCCAATCTATTGTCGGTTCCTTAGTTCGGATGTATTCATATGTTTCTTTGAATGTGAATTTACCTTTTTTAGTATGCCTCCATATAACTCTATCATCTTCATGACTATTAAATTCCAGATCTTTTGTTAATTCATTCATGAATCTGAATTTTGCAGGCCACTTCCAACAATTGTTATTAATAAATTGTGAAATCTTACTGTTGGTGAAGTACCCCGAGGCTAAAGTGCTACTCTGAATATCATATAACCTTTTATTATCCGGTAGCCAATAATCCCACCATAAGGAAATGCTTTTACCATCTCCTATCTTATAATAGATAAAATTCTTTGCTATATCTCTCATTTTCAGTATTTTCCTCCATCCCCAGGATGAATCTTGAGGGATTTCAATTTGCCAAAAGGACTTACCTTTTAATAGAACTAGTTGCACCCAGTTTGACCATAGAGTGTTCCTGGGGAAGTAGCAGTTCCAAAGTAATTTTAGTATGGCAGTTTGATTTTGAGTATAAGGGTTCTTAATCCCTAAACCACCTTCATCTGTTGGTAAGCAAATCACATCCCAAGCCACTTTAAAACCACCTTTAGCTTCACTTGTCCCTTTCCAGAGATATGTTGTTATTTTACTTTGTATACTTTTAATAATCTTTTTTGGGATAGCAAATATACTATACCAATATGATGATAGATTACTCAATACCATTTTGATCAATTGGAGCCTTCCTGCAAATGATAAGCATTTAGAGCTCCAATGCTCAATCTGCTTGACTATTCTTGAGATAAGAGGCTTACAATCATCTGAGCTAAGCCTTCCTGAGATTAATGGGACCCCCAAGTACTTCATGGGAAGAGTTCCCTCAGGTATCTGTAGTATCTTCCATATTTCATCTTTTATATTATTATCACATCCTCCATAGAATATGTGACTTTTACTTGTACTTATTTGCAGGCCTGAGAGTCTATAAAATATATCAAGACTTTCTTTAATAAGGTAAGCTGTATTACCTGTTGGTTTGAAGAAAACCATTAAATCATCTGCAAACATCAGGTTGTTGAGTTTCAGTTTTTTACATTTAGGGTGCCAATCAAAGTCTTTTCTTGTCCCTATGGCTTTCAATAGTTGTGTAAGCACTTCCATACATAATACAAATAGGTAAGGGGAGATGGGGTCCCCCTGCCTAAGTCCTCTTTCACCATTAAAGTAACCTTTAGGCCTTCCATTAATCATTAGACTATATGAGGTAGTAGTAAGGCACATTTTGATCCATTTAATCATAATTTCTGGAAAATTGAAAGCTTTAAGGGTTTTGATCACAAAATCCCAGTCCAAAGAATCATAAGCTTTCATAAGATCCAGTTTTAAGGTACACCTCTTAGAAATTTGAGCTCTTGAATACCCTCTCACTAATTCTTGAGCAATGAGAATGTTTTCCCCAATGTTTCTGTCTTGCACAAAAGCAGACTGATTATTTGAAATAAGTTCAGGTAGTGTGGCTTTAAGCCTATTGGCTATGATCTTAGAAATACACTTATATATGACATTGCAACAAGCAATAGGTCTATAGTTTTTTACTGAACTTGGATTTTGAATTTTTGGTATTAATGTTATAGCCGCTGAATTAACCTCTTTGAGCAGTTGACAATCATTTAAGGTACTTTGAATAGCCTTACATACCTCTTGTCCTGTAATACTCCAAGTTTTCTTGAAGAAGGCTGAGGTAAAACCATCTGGGCCTGGACTCTTTGAACTATCAATTGAGAATAAGGCACTTTTTATCTCCTTCTCAGTTATGGGTAGACCTAAATCCTTATGTAAGTCAGGATTTATTACTTTTTTGCATATTTTCTTCAACAAAGTATAATCATAATCTTCCTGACCTTGTCTCTTTGTTCCTAGCAGGTTCTTGTAATAGGAAGTGAATTCACTTACTATTTCCTCTTCATTTGTGGTAATGGTTCCATCTTCTTTAGTAATATTTAATATGGTATTCTGAGCTTTTCTACCATTTACCCACTTCATGAAGTAAGATGTATTTATTTCACCATCTGAAACCCAAATAGCTCTTGATTTTTGTCTGATGATTGATTCTTCTTTTAGCTTCTCACTCTGTATCTCCCCCATAAGTTTGTTTTCTTCCTCAAGGAGTGCAGTAGTCTTATTACCTTGTAGTCTCAGACTCTGAATATTACCCAGCCTATCTTGCAAATGATTTATATTATTTGATATATTTTTGAAGTATTTATTATTAAATTCCTTCAGTTCCTTTTTCAGGGCCTTGAGTTTTCTTGTAAGGATATACATTGGTGTGCCACTAAACTCAGTTGACCATACTCTTGTTACCATAGGCATAAACTCCTCATGCTCTATCCAAATGTTATAAAATTTAAAAGGTATTGGTCCCTTTCTCTTACTGTTGTTAACACTTAGATGTTGACTACAGTGATCTGACACACCTGGGGGCTTTAAGATTAAGTTTGATTGTGTAAATTTTGTTAACCATGTATTATTGACTAAGGTTCTGTCAATTCTACTAGCTCTCATTTCTTTGTCTGCTGCTCTATTAGTCCAAGTATATTTAGGACCATTATATTTCATATCTGTGAGCTCAAGGTCATCTATACATTGTATCATCTCTTCTGAGCTTTTGTAAAGAGCTGTACAGTTGAGCCTCTCCTCAATGCTTATTATTTCATTAAAATCTCCTTGAATAGCCCAAGGTTCATCCTGGGTAATTGCATTCCATCCCCTGAGAGTGTCCCATAAATGATGCCTAAGTTTGTCATCATTAAGAGCATATACAGGGGAATAGAAAAACTCAGTGTTTGATTCAATATGTTTGACCCTGCATAACATTGCTTGGTCAGTCATTTTTAGCACTGTAACATTTACCTTTGTGGGGTCCCAACAGGTCCAGATTCTCCCCTTATCATCTTGAGAATAATTAGTAACTACTTGCCATTTATTGAAAACTGAATTAATTACTTCACTAGACTTATGAAGCTTAATCTTGGTTTCTAGGAAACTGAATAACCAAACTTCATTATTTATTACTTGCTTCAAGCAATCAACTTGCTTAAGCTTTTTATTCATCCCTTTCACATTCCATGTAACAATCATTAAAAGTTTGAGGGGTCAGGAGGCTCTTTAGCAGCCACCTCTTGAACTTCATTAAGTAATACACTTACTGAATCATTAATATTCATTTGATGAAGGATACTAAAACTGTTATTTGTACTTGTTGAGGCTAGATCAGTTTGATTGATAGGTGGTGAGGCCCTCCTTGCTACTACTGTGGTCCAGGTTGGATCCTTATCTTTTTGATTTTCAGTTACAGTTGTATCAATGGTTCTTTTTGGGACCCATACTTCCTTTGTATTCCTACATGTTGTTTCAGTGTGCCCCAATAGCTTACATTTCTTACACAATACAGGTTTCCATGTGTATTCTACTAACACTGTATCAATTGAGCCTTGACCCATATCAAGGTCAAAATCCTCTATAAGTTCTTGATTTAGATCCATCTCCACACATACTCTCGCATAGCTGAGTCTAGTGTGAGATGCAGTGATTTCATCCATTTGAATTGGTTTACCCAAGGCACTAGCCACCACACTTAATCCCTCCTTTGACCATAATTCACCAAGTACTCTTCTGAGTTTAACCCAAACAGGTACCTTATCCAACTTGAATTTTTCAAAGTGAGTGTTTGGTTTCCACTTTCTAAGCAATAGGGGCCTATTGTTGACATGCCATAACTCACCCAGTACCTTTGAGCAGGCTTCTTCAGTCTCAAATTTAAATGTATACAACCCCTGTTCTGAGGTACTGATTATTACTTTGCCAAAATCTTTCCATTGTGTATTAACCATGTTTCTGACCATGTAAAATGGCTGGGGTTTTTCAATGAATTGACCTACTAAGCATTTGTCCCAAGCCTTGCATCCATCTTCTATAATTTTTGGAGATGGAGCAACCCTAATTCTGCCATTTACTTTTGTTGGTGTAACATACTCGAGTTTATGTTCCTCTTTGATAGACCCATCAAACATTGAGCTCCAGGATTTAGTTGGTGAAGCTCTTTGAGCCATTGCCCTAATTTCTGGGGTTTGAATTGTTACCACAGGAGGGGGAGTATGATGACATTGTTCTGACTCCTCACTAGACACAGGATCTGCAATTTTACTCACAGATGAGGTAAGGGGTGGAAAATCACCTTTGTTTGGCACAGTTTGACTTGGTGGAGTTACAGATCTGGTGTTGTTTGTAGCAGATCTGACTCCACTAGCAGCAGGTAATACTTTCATGATACTTCCTTTGCTAGTATTTCCAGATGGGCTTTGATTTAGCCCAAATTTCATACTAACTGGTTGTTTTTGTTCTTTTAGGTCAATTTGCTGCGCCCTTGTTGCCCTTCCTCGAGCCATGATCTAGCTATTCAGGAGGATATAGCTAGAGATTGGAGTAAGAAAAGAAAAGAGAAGAAGCGAAAGAAGAAGACCAAGTGAAAAAACAGAGTGGATGGGAAGAATCTAAGCTAAAAACTAGGAAATTTAGATGTTTTTGGATTTTTTGTATGAAGATTATACGTTTGTAACTAATTGGGTACACGTTAGCAGAGCTAACGTGCACCTAGATTGTAACTAACTTTGAGAGCACTTTTAGCATGAGACTGTTTACAAATTTCCATCCAACACTTAGAAGTTTCATCTCTGTTTGTTAATAGGTAGTATTTTTCCAAGATTTGCCCTGGCTTATTTGAGCGTAAACTAAGTTTTAGGTGTAATTGTTTTACATGAAACAGACGCCATGAAAGACCAACTAGAGGTTGCAAAAAAATACGAAAAGCAACCCTTTTAGCGAAGTTGCATGGGTATATTTGCTGTAGCCTGTAGCTTAAAATTGCTGAATTTAAATCATTTATTGCATTGAATATTATTTGGACTTTATGTATTCTTCGGTTTTGTAAGATGAAGGCACGCGAGAATGTGAAAGACTTGCACAAAATACCCAAAATAAATGTCGAGTAAACGCTAGAAACACCAAGAAAAAGGATGTCACTCTCCACAAATTACCACCATTCATGAGGCATTTATGGTCGTGGTTGGGAGTTTCATATCAGTGGACAACTTTTGACCAAATTTTGGGTGTTTTGTAAACACGTTATTGAACAATTTGCTGAGTTTTGTAATTAAGTATCAAATTATCTGTTTGGGTTAAATATTCCAAATGTTCTTTGTACATACTGTATTTAACTAGAATATATGTATTGGAAAATTAGAAATTTCCTCGGCATTTTGTATAACATGTCTTGAAAAATATGAATTTGTGTTTGAAAAGTGCATGTGTCAAAACTATTTCGTATATCATTACTCTAAATTCTATGTTTAATATTTTTTCTGTTCATTTTTATTTAGTTATTTATTTTTAAAAAAAATTTCAATAATATTTGTCTTTTAACATTATTAAGATATTTTTTTCAATTTTTTCAATATTATTCTTAATCAATTAATTAAAAATAATAGTGTAATAAATGACTTTATACTTAATAAATAAAACAATATAGTTAAAAAAATGTAAATTAATATTTTTTAATCTTTGTATCATAATAAATAAAACAAGTAAAAATGGATAAAGGAAGTATTATTTTGAATATGAAAATTTATATTTTGAAACAGTTGATCAGAACTAAAATAAAAAATTACTACAATTTTCAAAAATTTCAATTTTTTATGATTTTTCTAAAAATATTATCAATAAGGTGGTAACTAGAAAGGGGTGGTCGAAAATGGTGGTGACCAATTATATATTAATATTTAGAGTAATGATATTTGTCACCTTTTTTGTATCACCTTTTTATCACCTCCTACATGTATGCCTACATGGACCAATGAATTGATTTAATATTTAAAATAAAGTTAGTTTAAAGAATTAGAGCCCGTTTGGGATAAATATTTTAGAGTTAAAAGTGTTTTCCAATTAGAATTAAAATATTTGTAAAAAATATTAAAAAATATTTTGACATCTAAATTTAATTTAGTATTTTCTTTAAAAAATGATTTTAAGGGTCTAGAGTATTTATAAGGAATAAAATCACTTCAAGTGATTGTTTTAAAAAGTAATCCCAAAGGGCCCTTAATTGCTTAAACGTCAAAAAACACAATAGCCTACTTCCAACAAGTCCACTTTCTTTTTTCCTTTTGAAAATATCCAAATATTTAGTATTATAATATATTTACTCTTATTTATCTATTTTAGAAAGATTGAATCATTACATGCACAACAAGTTTATAAATTCAAAACTTATAATTTAGGAATATTAAAATGACATATTTTCATATTTCTGGCATATTTTTATGTCTCTATTTCTGATTCGAAATACGTGTTCTTCCATCAAAAATCATGATCTTCATCAAGAAGGTATTTTGAAAGTTACAGTTCTACGCTTCCAAGTATATTGTTTATCATATTTTACGTTTTTTCACGTTAATTTGATCACGTGTCATGTATTCATCCATTTTTTAAGTTTTTGTATCAATTTTTTTTTTGCATAGATTGGATTCTTTCAATCCTTTTTCGTGTTTGATTGTATTGATTAATATATGCTCATATACATTTAATTATTTTAGTGGTTGTTATTGATATCATTTTCATCAATTTACTGTTACATTATCATTTGTTCTTACATATATAGGGTTGTAAACGAAACAAGACGAGCTGAATACTAGATGTGCAAGCTTGTTTAATAAGATTTACGATTCGAGCTCAAATTTTCAAGCTTGTTAACATACGAGCTTTTATTGAGCCGATCTCGAGTTATTAACGAATAATTTGTTTTTTATAGGTTTAACAATATATTTATTGATAACTAAAACATTAATTTACAGATTTTAATTTTTTAACGAGTTAACGAACGAGTTCGAACAAACTTTTTTGTTCGTTTATATAAACGAACGAGTTCGAACGAGTTTTTTCCCGAGCCGAGCTTGAGCGGCTTTGTTTTGGGTTCTTAGTTGTAAATAGCACGTACAACTCATTGATTTACACGTATAACCCATCGATATTATAACATAACACATTGCGACAATCCATTGTCATTACACATACAACTTATTGATATGTCTGTGTAGTCCACTATATTGTATTGTCAACCCACTAATATTCATATTGTCAACCCACTATCTTCTATTTACATTTTTAGTTCCTGACTTCTAACCTTTTTTTGTTTTATGCACATAAAAGTTTGGTCTTGAATGTTGCTGTTTCGATATTTTAAGAAAGTGATTTGATTTTTGGTGATGGAATAAGAAACGTTTATGGAATATTTTTGTTATAAAATATTGTAGATAGAATATTGTAGTTATAGAATGTTTTAGTTATAGAAATTTTTGTAGTTATGGAATGTTTTAGTTATGGAAATGAATATTGGTTATACAACGTTTTGTTATTAATTGAGGTGAAAAAATATATGGCATTTTCATTTGGGTTGGACTAGTTTGAATATAAAACAAATAAATAGGCTATTATTAAGAATTATTTAGTTTAATGATATACTTTCATTAAATTAAAACATTTGAGTATTGTAGGGAAAAAAATATTTGAGTATGACAAGATCATTATAAATCTTAATGGTGATGTTTTGGGTTATTTATCCTAAATCATACCACTCACAGTGTGTAGCAATTTAATTATAAGTGAATTAGAAAGTAAATTAAAACAATAAAGGGATTTACAATTCATGTTTAATCAAATAAAACCATTTCAAAACTATACATTGTGTGGTAATTTTTCATGGTATGTATCAATACTTTTATAAAAATGAGAAGCATATTGAGAAACTACAAGTTTGATCCAGGCCCTGAGCCACCAACCGCTCTGGACCCCAAATTTTAGAGGCCCCAAAACAAAACATTACGTATACTATACAGTAATTGAATAACAAATACTATACAAAACTCTCATCACATTGATAATAAGTTCCAAATTTGAGTCTCTTTACTAGCAGGTTTTATATATACAAAAAATTTAACTAGAAAAAGTCCCGATTTTATATACTTACTTTAGGTAACCTTGAAGTTTGGGTGCCCTCATGAGATAAAATACATAAATGTGGGGTAAGCCCCTTGGGCCTTAGTCAAACCCATATTTGTATATATAGTGATTCGTAAGCTTATTTTGATTGTATTTTGGAACCGTATGTTGGTAACATACAAACACTGATCGGTAAATGATAATCACAAAAAATATATTTAAATACGAATTGGAAACTTATAAAAAGTTACACGTATAAAAATATGAATTGCAACCAAATTTACAATGAAATCTAGAGATACTGAGTAATAGTGTGACCTCTATAATCACTTCGTTAAAAGAGATTTTCCTGTTATAACTGGTAAACTCAAATAAATAACTATCACTACTCCAGTCTAGACCAAGAACAAATTTTAGAGAGGGGTAGAATTAGAGCTTTCTTTTATGGTTTGTTGTAGTTATGTTGGTGTCTTGGCAAACTATTTTAGCCTCTCTAATATAGTAGTTAGGAATCCTTTCAAATAATAACAATAATTGATGTCATTAGATATTCATCATAAAGTCCAAAACATGTCTTGCCATCTTTGATAATTGGCATAAACTAGCACGGTTTTCTTAGCAAGTGGGAGAATATTTTCAAACAAGGCTTGTAACTTCTGTAAATTTGAGTCATAAGTGCGGGAGTTTTTTACCATTGGGAATGGAGGCATTCAAGGCTAGCCATTATTCTTTTGATGGCATTTCTAAATGTGGACAATATAACTTTATAAACACCTGCTCCAAAAGTTGTTTTAATTTTTAATTCCCCAATTTCCCCCAAGACCATGACCACAGCTCGTCTTGCCTTGTTGTTATCTCTTCTAGGAAGGGTGGATGGGTGGAGGTGGAAATGCGCACATTTGTGGTATTTCCCATACTCTTTACCTATAGAGTGTTAGGTTATTTAAATTGTGAAGATGGAAGAAATTATATAAACTATTATTTTTCTCCTTCCGAAACCTATGTGGTATAATAAAAAAAACCTTTTGTATTTTCTTCTGTAAGTGTATGAAACTAATAATAAAACTTTGTCTTTACCTTTTGATTTTCAATAATCCTACACTCAAGCACTTGTGGAAAAGATGAACAGATTTCTGAGCAAACAAGCGATGGGCGAATTGTACTTAAGTGTCAATATATATCGATTACGTAGTGAAGTGAGGCAACCACCAAATATCAACAAGTGAGTTTACTCTTGACATTGACGTTCTTCATTTGAGACCTCACAACACATACTCTACATGTTAGTTAATACTGATTCGTCAATACTCACCCCTTCATACACATAGGTGATCTTCAAGAGTATATAACCAAAGTAGACTACCCATCTAGGGTCTTGAGATCATTAAGAGCAACAAAGATCAGCCGCATTAGGTGTTCCATGAATTCATCAATTCCTTCTCAAGAAGACCACCATTATAGACTATAAATTCAGTTATGAGTTATAAACTCATATTTAAGATCATCAAGAATGTATATACAATGTAGATTAACCCTATATGGACTTGCGGTCGTATTATGAGCAATATCTCTCAATCTCATTGGTGAATTTGGCAAGTCCTTAGTTCTCAATAGGACCACCATTAATGACTATGAATTCAGTTAAAGTTAATAAGCTAATGTTTGTATGCACAGTTTATGCCATATGGATAGGGAGATAGTACATCATGTCGACTCATACACCACATTTCCCCATAGATGGTATTTAAAACCATTCTCATGATGTTTCTAGGACTGCTAAACTGTTTAAGTCTCTAGTAAATGGATCAACCAGATTCTTCGATCTCACGTACTCCAAGGCTATCACACCATTATTCAATAACCATTTTACCGAACCACGTCTGATGCGAATATGTCACATTTTTCAATTGTAAATGGAATTATGAGCGACACCAACCGCTGCTTGCGGATCACAAACAGTGTGGAAGTAACTTCCTATAGTGGCATATCTGTTAAGAGACTTATCAATGACTCAGCTTCTTGCCCTACCAGCTCTGGCGCTATAAAATCAGACTCCATGGTAGATCGTGTTGTACAAGTCTGTTTAGAGGACTTAAGCGATATAGAACTTCATCCTAAGAAGAATACATAGCCACTATTTGAAGATTATTCATCATTATCTGAGATCCAGTTTGTATCACAAAATCCTTCAAGAGTTGTTGGAAACTTGTTACAATGCAAACTTAGATCAATAGTACCTCTCAAGTACTTTAATAAATGACGAAGAGAAACTCATTAGTCACAACCTAGTTTGTGGGCATACAGACTGAGACTACTCACGACATAAACAATATCTAGTTGAGTATAATTCATTAAGAATTTCCCACTTCCTATAATTTTAGCATATTCATTTTGGGATTCAACATCCCCATAATTTTTACACAAATGAAAACTAGAATCATAAGGAGTTTTAATAGACACAACATAAAACGAGTCAAAATTTTCAACATCTTTTCTATATAATGAGACTGACTAAGAGATATACCATTACTATGTCTAATATTTTCACCCCTAAAATTACATCAGTTTCCCCCATATCTTTCATATCCAATTTTGAAGATAAAATCACCCAGACTTATTTATAATATGTTGATTTCTCGTCTTTTATGATAGATTTATAGGGTCACAAGATATCATTTTTTAGGATTATAGGACTTACTTGTGGGATTTATCTCTATTATGTGACTTTATTTGAATCCTTGTTCTATCTCAGATATTATGGTATTTTTGGAGATTTTTGCATTAATCGTGTCTTAAGTGTGTAACTCCTAGGTACGTGGATGCTATGAGACCTCGAGATTAATCTCAGAAGTCCAAAATTCAAAGTCAGTCCCAATTCAAGGCGTGAAAGGATAATAAAGCCTCCTTAGAAGGTCAAGTTCAATTGTCGTCAATGCTTCATAGTCAACTTGAGAGATTCACCACTCACATTTGGTGAGGTTTTTTATCAAGGCCCTTCAACTCAAGATATTCCTTTGATAAGGGAAAGTTATAGGAAATGGTTTGTGAATCAGAGTTGAGATTACAAAGTTATGTTGATGTTGCCTTTGTGACTCGAACTTGTCCAACATCGTTAAAAGAAATTGGGTTACCTATTACCCACCCAAGTGGGTCCTACAACCCAAAACCGTTTTTCACTTACTATATGGCTAAAATTAAATATCAAATTCAATAACGATTAATTTAAAAGTAGAAAAACGCCTGGATCAAGGTGAAGAGAAGAAAGAAGTCATCTACAACACCATTTTCACCATATTCAATCATTCTACCATCGAAGCTTTCGGTTCTTAGTGTAATCTCAATAATTTTATTTCATTCATAACATTATGAGTATTTTGATCATTGTATTTACATTCCTTGTTATAAACTAAATATTTTTTAGCTTGAGAATTTCTTTATGTATGAACCATAGTTGTTAAATTTTGATGTTTTATCGTATTTTGGGATTATTGTGTTGAAATGAATTGCTTATTTTTCATTAATTATATACTACTTTTAATTTTCTATCCCCTTAACTTGATCAAGTAGTGGGTTGGATTAGTTTTTGTATTAAACCTAGGGGAGGGGGTCATAACATGGAACTAGTATATAAACATTCGATGTTCGTCTAACAACTAGGAGGTCTAGGCTCATCGGATTGTCACATAGGGTTAGTCCTTAATCATTAGACATATTTTGTAGGATCACTTGAGAGAGGTCCCTAGAGTTGGAAGGTAACCCTTATCTACCCGCGAGGGATTTAGGTGGATACTAAACTCCCGACTAGCAAAAAAATACCAATACTCCCTTATGTCAATAAACATCTAATTTGTAACTAGTGGAGATTAATAGCGACTCTCAACCTATATTCTTCTAATATTCTGCGTTTATTGCATTTCAAACCATGTATCTCTTATATATTATTGCTTGAAATTTTATATTTGCACTTTACTTCCTTAGTAATATTTTAATTATTGAAAAGCAGGAGCCAAAAATAATCATTTTTACTTTCATTTTTGCAAATAACACTCGACTACACTTTTTAAAACATAATAATTAACTCCATAGTCCTTGTAGAGAATGATAAATATATTATCACTTTATTACTTGGGACAACTTGTACACATGTGTGGAGTTTTCCCCAGTGTGATTTTTATATCACACTTTGGGCGACACCGTACTTAAACAAGTACCAAAGATAAGCATGTCATCCACATAGAGACATATAATAACACAATTTGATCCTATTACTTTAGAGTAAACACAAGAGTCGAAAGTGTTAACTATGCAGCCATCTTTTATTAAGGTAACGTTTAACTTTTTGTACCATTGTTTAAGTCCCTACTTTAAGTCGTACAATAATTTCCTAAACTTGCATAATTTATATCCTTGACCTGGAACCACGAGCCCCTCAGGCTTCATCATATAGATCATTTCAGCTAGATCTCCCTTCAAAACTCATGTTAACATCCATATGATGTATAACTAGTTCATGAATGACAACTATTGCAATACGGATTCTAATGGTGGATATTTTGGTTATAGTGGAGTAAGTGTCTAAGTAATCTAAGCCTTTATTGGCAAACCCTCTATTAACAAGTCTAGCTTTGATTTTATCTATTGAAACATCATGTCTAAAAAATTCTTAAAAATCCACTTGCTACTAATTGGTTTACTACAACTATGTAAGTCGGTTAATTCTCATGTATGGTTTAATTCAATAGATTCAAGCTCACTATTAATGGCCTTGTTCTAGAAAACAACATTTAAAGATTGTATAGCCTCATTGTACGTTGTAAGGTCTTCTGTCATAAGAGAGAAAGTTACGACATTTTCACTTCTCATGTCTATGTGAAAACCCTCAATCATAAAAGCAGTGATAAAGTTAGGTCCAAAACTTCACTCGATCCTATACCTCTTACTTCTCCTAGGTTCATCCTCAAGGATACTACTAGGACTAAAAAAGTTAAAAGGCGTGGTTATTATCACTTATAGTCACGTCATTATTAGCAGATAAAGAGGTATTAAACTTATAAATATATTTTAAGGGAAATATTTGTTCAAAGAATTTAGCATCTCTAGCACAAATAGAATTATATATGTTGATAGAAATTCATATGTAACATTATTCTCATAATATGCTATGAAAGTTAAATCTATGGTCTTGGGTTTGGCAATGAGTTTCTTGAAGTCTGATAGCCCTACCTTGGCCAGATACCCCCACACTTTTAAGTATTTAAGGTTAGGTAGAACACCGTTTTACAACTCATAAAAGATCTTGTCTAAGTTCTTATGGGTGACTCTGTTACGTACGTATCCTGTCTTAAGTATGTAACATAAATATAAGACAAATTCACCCAACATGTTGTTTGATACACCTGATCTAATGAACATTGAATTCACCGTTCCCTTAAGGGTTCTTTTTACCTTTCAGTTATGCCATTTTTTGTGGGGTGTGTGTGTCATTAAGTTTATGTATTATTATGTTAATTTTACTAAATTATTTAAGGAGATTCAAACTATATTCATCACCCCTATCAGACCTAAGCCTCTTTATTCTTCTATCAAGTTGTTTTTCAACCACAAATTTATATTTTAAATTTTTTTGTTCCACTTCATTTTTAGTCTTTAAGAGGTATACTTTAGTGAACCCAAAGTAGTAATCTAAAAAGGTCATATAATATGTTTTACCTCTTTTGCTAAGGTGTTTTTAAAGTTAGCTAAGTCAGAATGCACTAGTTCTAGCGATTTAGTCTTTCTAGTGGTCACGTGTTGAAAAGGGTTTTTAGCATGCTTGGACTCTACACATATTTGACATATAACAAAATCATCAATATTGTGAACAAGTATTAGTCTGTGCATTTTTAACCTTTAAATAGAGGAGAC
This sequence comes from Nemophila menziesii, assembly GCA_029959085.1. NCBI lineage: Eukaryota > Viridiplantae > Streptophyta > Magnoliopsida > Boraginales > Hydrophyllaceae > Nemophila > Nemophila menziesii. Next base: position 41,608,737 of record JARWIR010000003.1, on the reverse strand, counting down.
ATTAAACATCTTAATCTACCATGACATGTAGGTAAAGATTCAACGATATATGACAAAGTGGATGAATTCCTATCCATAGTTATGGTTAATAAAACCCATTAAGATACCCTTTTCCATGAAACTCATTATTTCTGGTAATAACTATTTTCCTAACCTCTAAAACTAGTTTAAGTCCCATTTTGTTGAGAAGAGCTACAAAAAATACAACCCTATGAAGTGAGGGGACGAAGAGAACATCATTTAGTATAAAGGTTTTACTCGAAATGAGTTTGAGAAGAACCTATCGACGACAACGATTGAGTTTGCCATGTAAATGCATTCTCTATCAACTATTTCCTTGAACTTCTTGAACAAGTTCTTGTTAGAGCAGAAGTGTTTTGATGCTTCAGTGTCAAGGATCCATTCGATCTTGTTCTCCATGAGATTTGCCTCAACCATCACATCGATAACTATCTCGTAGGTCTCAGTCAAGTTTACCAGTTGGTGCTTAATCCTTCATTTGGTCACACTAGTAGGTCTTGCTGCCTTCTTTCCTACAACAGTAGCATGAGTATTTTGGTTTCTAAATCTTACCGGTGGCCTTGAAACCTCCCCCTTATTTGTTGAAGTGGCCTTTATTCTTGTTTCTATCGATTTTGTTCTTGTTCGACCCCTACGGTTTGCCCTTACCTTTAGACATATCCTTATTAGCATGACCAGAACTTTTAATTAGATTAGACCTTGAACTATCAACATTATAAGATAAAGACTTATTCTTGAGGCGGTTTGCCTCTTAGACTTGCATATGACTAATCGGTTCTTGAAGGGTCATTTCCTTATTCTTGTGCTTGAGATGATTTTGATATTCATTCCAAGAAGGTGTGAAGTTTTTGAGAAGAATGGTAGGTTGGAAAAAATCATATATTTTCATACCTTCAACAATGACTTAGGTGTAAAGGTTCTTGTAATCATGTATGTGGTATGTCATATGTTCTGTTTTGTGAGTTTGATGTTGTACTAGTTACTGGTCATATGTTTATTTTTAGCAGAATCATCGACCATATACTTCTTCTAGAGCGTCTTCCAAATAATCTTCGCGGACTATTCCTTAGAAAACAAATTAAAGATAGAATTTGTCATGTTGTTCAAAATCCATCCTCTAGCCACCAAGTTACTTTCTTAAACTTGGCCTCGAAAGCAAGATGGCTGGCCAAATTCTCTTCGGTAGTGGTTGTGTTGTCAATAGGAGGAAGCTACTCGAGCACAATGTAATCAAGATCGAACCGTTCGAGACAAATTAGAAGTTTTTGTGTCCAACATATGTAGTTGGAACCATTCCAACTTTGACATGTCGGGGAAGAATTTTCAAGGATGATGTCGCAATGGGGAAGTGAAAAGACATGTCTGATTAGTGTGTTTTATAAAAATCCTTTTTGAATTTGTTGGTAAACATACAAACATTAGTTGGTAATAATAATCACAAGAAATATTTTTAAATACGAAATGAAACTTACAACTAGTTACACATAAATAAATATTAATTACAAACAAACTTATAACGAGATCCAGAAAATTGAGTAATAGCGTGACCTTTATAATCACTTTGTTAAAAAAGATTTTTTGGGTATAGCCGTAATCCTCAAATGTAACACTATTAGAGATAGGACGAATAAGAGCTTTCTTTTTTGGGTTTGTTATAGTTAAATTGTTTTTTTTTTCAAATGACTTTAGCGGCTCTTATAGTTGTTAGGAAGTCTTTTAAAAGGTCCACCATAATTGTTGCCATAAAATTTCCATCATAAATCCAAAATCCGTTTTTGCATCTTTGATATTTAGCATGAACTCGGACGGTTCTTACAGAAAGTGAGAGAACGTGTCTTGACAAGGTTCGTAACTTCTACAATTTCAAAAGTTGTTTTATTTTTATTTTTTCTCTTTCCAAAATTGATATGGTGTAATAAGAAATACCTTTGGTCTTTTTTTCCTCCAAGTGCATAAAAGTAATAAAAAATATTGGGGTTTCCTTTTAATTTTAAAAGTTGTAAAGTATGAATTGTGATACTTCATGGCCTACATGGCCCATGAAGCACAAGTAAATAAACTTAGGGTTCTTGTGTTCTAACATGTGATGTGTTTCTAAGAGTGTAATCTTATAATAATGTTGTAGACACCACTATATAGGTTAAGGGAATGAAAAATAATATCAAAGGGGTCATATACTTAACCAACAATCACATAGATAATCGAGTGTGCAAATAGCAAATAGGTTCACATATAATCCTAGTGTTCATGCTTGTGACCCTAGCTCCTAAAATGGAATTTGTTTTAAAAGTGAAATCCTATAACAATGAAGTTTACAATATTTTAGACAAATAACAAGTTGTTTAACAAAATTGTTCATACTATCAAGATGAAAGAATGCACATTAAGACATGCCTGGATGCAAAAGCAAGTTCTTAGATAATCACTTATGCAAAAGCAAACCATAAAACAAGTTATAACCTAGGGAAGGATCAACTCATTTGGATGTCTACACGACAAGGATAATCATGTTTAAGATGAGTCAACTAGTGACAAATGATAAGTTGCACATATGGTAATATGTAATCATGTAATTAACAACAATTGGCATGGTAAACACACAAAAATTTATCTCATTAAAACACTAACAGAAAGGGAAATATTTTAACAAATATACTATTTCAAGAACATACTTTGGGCCAACCTATACTCTCTCAATCTATATTAGAGATTTAGGGACACTTTGGCCTTAATAGACTCCCCTCTTTTCCACTAGAGGCTTGTGTGATCTACTAGATCATGTATAGGGCACATGGGTGCAAATGCAGACTTAGTTTACTTCAAAGCAATAATTTTAGCCACTTCCGCTGAAGGGAATCAAGGTAAAAGAGATGTATGGATGTAACATTCCTTACCAAGTTTATATAAAATTATCAAGCGGTCTCAAAGTAACAGATTGTATAATTTTGTTTCACAACCAATGTCATATTCCTATTGACCATCAATCATGTAAGGTTAAAGGTGGGAAAAGCATTAAGAGAGAGCAATACGTTGCATATGTATATATTAGCATCACATGATCACCCTGCAACTCAAATAACACCTCACCCTAGTATCTTTCACGTTCTTAGGAGTCATTTGGTTGTACATGAGAGTTTGAATCCACTACCAACAATTCTTTGGATAAGAATGACAATAGAACACGCTACATCATCTCCTTTACACACTCATCATCGATGAAATAATATTATGTATGGGGATAAATCAATCAAACGTGAAAAACTAAGATAAGTAAAAACAATCTATATCACTAATAATGTGCCTAATTAAAGATGAACTCAAAAGAACAAGAAAAAGGGAACACAAAAAAGGGGTCCCTTCTTTTTACTAATGAAACAATGTGCAAGCCACATACCTTCACTTAACTTGTTATGGACCCTACCAATTAGGTATTGGAAAAAACGAAACAAAAGACACTTGGGCAAGAAGTAAGTCTTCCAGAATTGAGGGGGAAATTCTCGGTAAATTAGACCGAGCACGGGTAAGAGACGCTTGCATGCACTTAAATTTGTCTACTTAACATCTTCTATCTCTAAGCTCACTACTACTTCATCAAGGTGGCTCATAATATGTTTCTCTTACCACTTTACAAAGTCTTAATGGAAGTGTTTTTTATGGTTGGTCGGCTTGCTAGCCAGATCCCATTATTGAGGCATATGGAATTGATGCTTTATTGCGTTCTTGCTAGGAGCATTGACAAATGCACTACACCATTTACAAAATCATATATCAAGAGCTCAAGACTCTGAAGTGTGTTGCACCATGCAAAAAAGTAGTATTTTGCATTAAATGGCATAGTTTGATGATCCCTTTAAGCCGACTACAACTTTTTTGTCACCATCCTTTAGCTAAACCTGAACTATGCAGTCGTATGGTTATATGATGATGCTAGCTAACATATAACACAAGCAACCCGCGAGTCTTCTAGAAGGTTGAAAGAAAAGACGCATTACATAAATTACACTCTAACTCAAGGACATCTCGAGCAAGAGAGTGAGGCACAAATTGTAGTGATAAAAATACTATTTGATCTAAAAAGCTTATCTCAGAAGCACGATACACGTGCTCAACCGTGCCTAGAAGGTGCACCATAGATCGGTCCAAGTAGGCCTTATGTATAAATACAAGTCATCTGATATTCGGTTATGGGTCCGTCTATGACATATACAATATGTCTTAATATATATCCTCAGGGGGTGAATCTCCTAAAAGACCACTAGCGTGGTTGTATGATTACTTGGAGACCAAGTTGTCACACCTATATATAACTCCCCTTATAAGGAAGAAATAGGAGGTTCACACACTAAACAAATCCTAAAACAATTTCTTATCTCTACCATTTTTAACATCGTATTCATGAACAACCCTTAAGATTCTTTCCCTCCTCTCAAAGGTTTCATCGATTCGTTTCCCACAAAATCGGTTTTTTTCTCAACTAGACCACTATTATTATGCAAATATCAACTCATTGTTGTTTTATTGAAAAAAATTAAAAAAAAAAATTGACCCATGATCTATATTATAAAAATTCTTATCTCTATATAAATTAAGCAATATTTTGCATGATTTTAATTTTTGTAGTGCAAATCAATTATTGCATTTGCTATCGGATCTCTGAAAATCTAGAGTTCCAGAGAGGGCTTCATGCTTTACAGGATCCACCTTTGTCTTCAATACTCAGTAGTGCTATATCATCATATGGTCATCATCTTCTTCTAATTTTTTAAATTAAATGTTTAATAAAATATAAATTGAAACGGCTATATTATATGTATATCTCAATAATTTTGTAATGTATAGACATAGACGACGACATTAATGTACTATATGTAAAATCCCCTTCCATAAATAATTGGTCCCAGCTTCTGCATGCATTCACGTGTCCTGCTATCTATTGCCCTTTAATAACACCATCGTCATCATCAGCATCCCTCGCATAGGATTCTAAGCAGCACACCGGTTGGAAACAAAAACATAATGGTTTAATACTAAAACAAAACCTTATGATTTGTTAGATGTTCAAACTAACTACTATGTTATGGAAATAAGAAAATGGGTTATAAACTAATTACTCGTTTGGGATTGATTATATTAGAGTTAAAATCGCTTTTTAATTAAAATTAAAATATTCGTAAAAATAATTTAAAAATATTTTGATATTTAAAAACACTTCAAGTGATTATTTTAATAACCATTTATCTAAGTGTTTTTCCTAAAAAGTAATTTTAAAGGCCTAAAGTATTTTTATGGATCTAAAATCACTTCAAGTGATTAATTTAAAAAGTAATCTCAAACGGACCCTAAGTAGCATATGTACCTCTCTAAAATATATAGGATTAATATCCAAAAAATCTTTCAAATTTGAATTAATTATTTTTCACTATAACCATCATTTTTTCCATAAAAGACATCATACATTTTATTTTATTTTGTCTACCCATAAAAAGAGTCGTTTGAATTATAGGATCCTTTCAGAACTCAAATTTTGAGCTATGGAAAAATTTCCAGCACTTAAATTTTAAATTTTGGGAACAAACTCAAGATATCTTAGGCGCCGTTTGTTTTTTTAAGTAATAAGTACTGAATGCTGAATGAACAGCTGGATAGAACTTAATCTGTTAAGAGGCAGTGTCTGAATCATTCAGATTTGGTTTAAAATCTTAATAAAACAGACCAATTAAGAGCCATTCAGATATGAATTGGTCAGGAAAAACAAACTGTCTGATTGATTCAGTGTCTTAATGAACCAGATTAAGATCTCATTAAGTGCAAACAAACACCCCCTAAAAGGTAAAAAAAGACAATGTCTTTTACAAGGTAGTGGACAAGGCTACTGAACTTTATTATGCAACTCATATATATATATATATATATATATATATATATATATATATATATATATATATATAAAATAATAAATCAGAACACACATAACTTTTTCTACTACTACTAAAGCATCTCGTATTTCTTTCATAATTATCTTATTCTTCTCATAATTTTTTTTAAATTTTTTATTTTCTCATTTATTTTATATATATATATATATATATATATATATATATATATATATATATATATATATATATATATATATATATATATATATATATATATATATATATATATATATATATATATATATTGAAATCACGTTGGCCTTTTAAAATAGTTTTTTCTTCAGATTAGGTATGTGAGAGCCGTCTATTAGCCTACATGATTTATTTTTAAAAACCAATAAAGAAAAATAATATAGAAATATATGGTGGAATTAAAAATTAAGAAAATAATATCTTGAAACACTTAAGAACAATTAAACAAATCGAATTTGCGCTTTGACACCCAAATTACAACGAATGAATATTTTGTTTGATAATAATTTAACAGCAGAAATGAAGTTCTGTAGGATTTAATATCGATAACAAATAATTTTTTATTTGACGATAACAAATAATCAATAATAATATTTTTAGAATATTGACAATACGTTTAATACAACAAATGACAGTAGACTAGCGACTTAGTTAGGATTTACAGTAAAAAAAATCAATCAAAATTACATTATTAATTATAAAAATTATAAGATTATCATGCATCTAATTTTTCTACTAATATTTAAAAACCCTTTATTTTCTCATAGTTTTTCAATTTCTGTTTTTTTTTATTTATTATCTAATTAATTTATCTCTTTACTTTTCCTTTTGTCTCTGTTATTGTTGATATATTTAAATTATAAAACATATTTGTCGAATAATCTTTATTTAATGATTTGAATTAAGTAAGCCAATATTTTTATAAGAGTAACCACTTACAGCAAATTGGTAGTCGATTTCATATAAAAAAAAAACCTATTTTGTAAAAAAAAAATCTTCTAGATATAGTAACCCCATCTATAATACATTTTTACAATTAAGCAATGCAAGTAGTGGGAGAAGGATACAACATAATATATGCCTTAAATCAATAATTTATTAAGTGTTGATATTTTATTTCGTATATATGCCTTTATTTTTTAGAAAAATGATGCAACGTAAATAATTTCCAACAATTTTTTTTGCACAAGAGGTTCTAAGACCATTGTCTTAATAGTATAATATTTAAATTAACCATAACCTTGATCACCTTAAAGTTAACCCTTATACGCAGCCTTAACCTTGGTCGTGAACATGAACGTGACCTTGACCTTGGCCTGATGTTAACCTTAAACGTAACACTAATCTTAACATTAACTTTAAACTAAACCTTAAACTTAAACCTCAACCCTTTATCCATAACCTTAGCCCCTTAACTATCAACCTTAACCTTAACTTTTACTTTACCCTTAACTTTAACCTTAACCTTTACCTTTACCTTAACCGCAACCTTAACATTAACTTTAACCTTAACCTTAAACCTCAACCCATTAGCTTTATAACCTTAACCCCTTAACTATTAACCTTATCCTTATCCTTAGCCTTAGCCTTAGCCTTAACCTAACATTGACTTTAAACTTAACCTTAACCTTAACCTAAACCTTAACCTTAACCTTAAACCTTAAACCCCAATCTTCATCATCACCTTAACCTTAACTTTAATCTTAATCCTTGAACCTTTAACCTTAAACCTTAAATCTTAAACCTTTAACCTTGAACCTTAGACCTTGAACCTTAAACCTTAAACTCTAGTATTCATCTTCACCTTAACCTTAACTTTAAATGTTACCCTTAAACCTTTAACTAACTCTTGAATCTTAAACCTTAACCTTAACCTTAACCTTCACCTTTATCTTAACTTTAACCTTAACCATAACCTTAACCATAACCTTAACCATGACGTTAACCTTGAAGTTAAAACTTAACCTTAACCCTGAACCTTGAACCTTGAACCTTAAACCTTTAACCTTAACCTTAAATTCAACCATAACCCTAACCTTAACATTTAACCTTGAAAATTACCTTAAACCTGTAACTTTTAACCTTACCTTTTATCTTAACCATAACTTTTACCTTAAACAGATGAAGATTCATCGCGCTGGTATTCGACCTTAAACCTGGAATTTGTTAAACCTTAACCCTTAATTCTCCTTTACGAGCAAAAAGAAAAACCTTAACCCAAACTTTGACCTTGACCTTCACCCTTGGTACCCGTGTTCGATTTCCATCAACGGAACAATTTTTTTAAGTGACTTCAGACACGGGTTTTACCGTGTATGTGTATGTGTGTGTATATATATATATATATATCTTCTAATTATTTTAGAATAAAAGAGAGTATATATGCTACTTGTTCAAAGATGGTAAAATCAGCTAGTTCTCACTATATATTATCAAAATAGAGTTTTGATAATTGAAAGGACCTAAATTAGATTTAAAAAAAATAAGTTTAGTCTAAATTATATATTTATAGAGTAAATATTCAAATTACCTTAAACGACTCTATATGTGACTCTTGTGTTTCCATTTCGTTTATTATAACAAAAACAACAAAATGAACTCACATATTGTATAAGTTTGGCCTCGAATAACTGCATTTTGAAGATTTGTCCTTGTTTTGTATAAACTATATAATTTATGGTCTATTTATAAATTTACACATCTTGTGATTTCCATCCAATATATTATTTATGTATACCATTTTGATTCAGTTGAAGTTTGATCTCAAAACCTTTTGATTCCTGCATGAATAATTTAATCACTAGAGCAACTATTGATCATGTAAATTATGATTTTACCTTCAGCGAAGTCTCCCACAAACATACACCATACCCCCTCTCGATATAGGTTACTGGTGTCGCGATCACCCATCGGGTTTAAGTTGGGTGTTGGGATGGGTTTGCAAGAAGGGAGAGGAAAATTTACTTTAAAACAAATTATATATTATAAGCTCATAGTTACCGGTCAACTTATAGAATAAATTATAGAAGCACTTCGCTATATTGTGTGGTTTATTGAATTATATCATACTAAATAGTTTACATTACAAATGATATCCATTCGAGGAAAGATTTACGAAGAAAGAAAAGAAGAATGTTACTCAGATAAAAATTCCCAAATCTACAAGATTAGAATAATCCTATCACATTTAGATGAAATTCCAGCAACTCAATTCTTAATTTCTTATGCCTGGAAATATGACGAAAAGGCCTTTAACCACCCGATAATTGAAAGTTTTTTCTCAAAAGAGACAAAAAATTCTATCGACCTCGCGGTGATGATTAATGCCTTGAGCAATCTCAAGGTTATTTGGCGTGATCAATGTTGCACCAGGGTTGGTAAATGGCTACCTTGCATCATTTCCGAATCGCAAAAAATTCTCTTCTCATTGTCGAACCACACCAAATAACTTTAGTTTTTTGCGCAATGATAATCTTTTGGGGATCCTTTCAAAAAGACGTATTCCATCCAACTTGTTCTCCAATGTGGAAAAGTAGGGGCATAAATCAAGCGGATTGGGTTAACGAAGGGATTGTTTGAAAACAATTAATTTTTTTCTGGAATAAAAAATTCCATTTCAAAATAAATCGCAATTCAAACTTTATTTTGATTTCAAAACCCTAAAAAAAATTTGGAATTTCAGAATTTTCAGAATTTCTCTTTGCTTTTCAATTTTTAAGTTTTTGCAATATTATATTATTTTTTAATAAATAACATAAACAATATAATTATAATTACAAACCAAATCATAAGACAAGAAGAACAATCTAGTTTCTCAATTATAATATGCAACATTCAATCTAAATGTTAAATATGAATAAAATGTAAGCGTTTAAGTGAAAAAGACTTCAATATTCAATAAAATAGTTTCAAATTCCACCAATCTATCATATGATTACAATGGGATGACCTCCAACATGTAATCGATTAATACGGTTATTAGAGATACAATCTTGGACCTATAGTCCTGCAATATTTTACGATGTGGATTGTGTGGAAGAGAAAATATTGGGTCTTATGTGTGAAATAGAAGAATTAGGCTAACTAACTTTTATTTGGGGGTGGATAATGTGGTTTAGCTTTACATAGTTGGAGATTACATATAAATAGTATTAAAGTGTATTAGATATATGTCGGTATATATAAATATTATTCATAATACTCTGAAATTCAAAAAATTGGAAACAATCAGAAAAAGAAATTAGATCTGATATCGGAACTTCTAAATTTTTAATATGTAATTCCAATTCCATTCCAAAAAAGTCTGAAAAATCGGAACCAAAAAATTCAGAAATTCGAATGGGAAAAAGTAATATGAAATTTGAAAATTTTCGAATCGTGGTTGGTTGCAATTGAAAATTTCCGTTCCAATTTCCACCCATGTGGAAAAGCATCACAATACTCATAGATTTGAAAAGTCTAATGTTTACCCGTTCGAATTCCAAGCTCAGGGTTCAACATTTAACAGTACGAGTCCGATTAGTATCACAGGAGAAAATTCATGCACGGATTTTTTTAACTATATGTCTTCAAAAATTAGTTGCATGGGTGGAGCAAGAGGCACTTGACTCCTCCCCCAATTTTTCAAAAACATAAAAAATAAATACCTTAAAAAATTAATCGTAAATAATTGTATCCCCCTAATTTTGTTTTGTCAAGAACACAAACTTAGTGACTATTAATTTTGCAACAATTTGAAAGAAAAACAAGAGAACCAATAAGAAATAGATCACTCCATGCAAATAGATCGACGTTCCTTCGTGTACATTTGGACAGTGCATCTGCAGTGCCATTAAATTTTTGGTTGATGTAAGCAATTTTCCAAAGTGGAAAGCGACCTAATTTTTTTTCAAGCTCGACTTGAAGCAGTTTAAGACTCCAGTGGAGGCAGGTCTTATTGTTAATGCCTTGAACACGATCAAGGTTGTCGGAGTAGAACGAGCAACTTTGAAGATTGAGATATATCGTAGATCTCAAAGCCAGGAGAAGAGCCCAAACATCTCCTTCAATGGTATTTCTAACGTAACATCTTCTATTAACCCACTAAGAGATATAACCTTCAGTATTAATCCCAATTGAAACAACTGCAGCAGGTTCCCATTCTGTAGTGAAAGAGGTATCGCAAAGCCAAATCATATCGGCTTCATCGTTAAGGACAGGATTCTCCAACGTGTTAGATTACGGATGAGGGTTTAAACTCCTAACTTTCAAGTATTATGCGTTTTGGCCGAAGAGTCTTGAGATGAGGGAGTTAGTGTTGCTGAGAATATCTTTGACCGCCCATTTTTTCTTTCAAAGAAACCTTTCATTCTTTCCTTCCAAATGTTCCTTACTGTTATAAGTATGTATGTCGTGATAATTCTCTTGTCCCATCCATTCGACGTATAATTAGATATGGTAGAAAGAATCCAATTGGAAAATTTGACATGTGTATCTTTATCAATTTTGATTTGCATAGGAAATGCTGCCCAAACTTCCATACTGATTGGACATTCAAACAAAAGATGCTCAATATTCTATTTTCCAAGTTCACACCATTCACAAGTATCATCACTAGTGCACTTTATTTTCTTAAGATTACTCTTAGTTGAAAGAGTCTCGTTACATACTTTCCAACAGAAGTTTCTAATTTTTTACGATACATTAGAATGCAAAATAGTATTTCAAAGTTCTCCTTTGTCAGCTTCTCCCAAAGTTGAGGATTGAGCTCCATGTACTATATCCTCATTAATGAGAGTATGATATCCAGATTTGGTCTAGTAAACACCATCTTTACTGAATGGCCAAATAATATTATCCTCTTTGTTGAGTTGCATAATTGAAATCTTTTTAATTTCATTGGTAACATTTGGGGAAGATAGAGTTGATGAGTTATGATTCCATCCAGACATATTATCGTTAAATAATTCAGAAACAAAATTGACATTGTAGTTGACTGGCTTTCAATTTTAAGACCCTTGCCTGTCCAGTTATGATCCCAAATACTAGTAGAGAGTCCATTTCCAATTTGACGGATTGAGAATTTTTCAGCAGTTGCAGACCCTTGAATATACTAGTCCAACTCCACGATTTTTTGTGAAAGATTTGCATCTTAATTTTTTTCGGGAGATAAATGGACTTAAGAACTTCAGAAAAAAGAGGATTTGGTTTATCAGTAATACACCAGGCCTACTTAGCCAGAAGAGCTATATTCATTTTCTAGAAATCTCTAAAGTCGATTCCACCAATATTTTTGCCCTAGCAATCCTTTTCCATGCTACCTAATGAATTCTTTTCTTAGGTCCCTAGTCCCACCAAAAATTGGATATAACACTAGACATTTCCTACATAATTGTTTAGGAAACTCAAATATTGACATGGCATAATTAGGGATAGTATGCAAGACATCTTTAATAAGAACTTATCTGCCACCGTCCGAGAGGAGGAAAGAAATCCAACTGGCTAGTTTGGAGAGCAATCTGTCTTTAATATATTTAATATTCTCATATTTAGCTCTTTTAATAGATAGAGGTACTCTCAAGTATTTACCAAGAGAATTGGTTATTCCGATGTTAAGAGACTGAGAAACCTCACTGCAAATGTTGTCTGGGGTACCTTTGCTAAAAATAATGGAGGATTTATGAAAGTTAATTCTTTGACCGGAGACAGATTAATAGTCTCCCAATGTTTCCTTGAAGGTTTCAATTTCAGTCTTATAAATATTGATGAAAAATAACGCATCATCTGCGAATAAAAGATGAGTAAGTTTAGGGCATTGCCTTATGATGGAAATGCCTTTGATTATACCTTCACGACATTTATAGTTAATAAGACCAAGAAGACTCTCTGTAATTAAAGTGAATAAAAGCGGTGAAAGTGGTTCCCCTTGTCTAAGGCCTTGTTTAGGATGAAATTTCTAAGTCTCTGACCGTTGACTTTTTTTTTTTTTTTTTTTTTTGGACGGTTGACCGTTGACTTTGACTTGAAAAGAAATAAAAGAAATACATTTATATACCCAATATAACAATTTCTCACAAAATCCCAAAATTTGTAGTGTTTCAATAAGAAAATTCCAATTCATTTGATCATATGTCTCCTCCATGTCAATTTTAACGGTGACGTAATTTTTTTTATTTTCTTTTAGTATTTAAATGAAAGCAACTTCTTGATCAATTAAAGTGATATCTTGTATAATCCTCCCTTTAATGAAAGTCGATTGAGTAGGCGAGATAATTGCGTCCATGAAAGGTTGTAATCTTGTAGCAAGAATCTTAGCAATAATTTTATAGCAGAAATTAACACATGTTGTAGGACGGAAATATTTAATAGATTCTTGAATTTCACCTTTAGGAACATGAGTAATTTGAGTATCACTAATTTCACCCAGAGGGGTATTGAAGACAAAAAAATCTGAAACCATTTTGAATAAGTCTTCTTTGAGGATGTCCCAAAATTCTTGAAAGAACTTCCCCGGTAAACTGTCGGGTCCCGGAGCTTTAAATCCTGACATATCAAAGACAGCTTTCTTAACTTCCTCCATTTCAGGGGCTTTGGTGCGAACCTCATTAATTGATTTCGAAATCTTGAAGGCGTATGACTAGTAATATCATCCATATTAAGAGTGGGGTTTTCCCTTAAAAAGACTATTGTAATAATCTTAAATAGTTTTGTTAATAAGCTTAGGATCATCGGTCACATACCTTACGAGGTATTAAAGGAACAAATACGACTAGTCTTCCGTCTTTTGATATCGAAGCACAAAAATATTTTGTACTTTTGTCACCCTTTTGGATCCATAAATCTCTAGCTCTGTCGGCCAAAAAGGCCTCCTCAAGAACTCATAATTCTTCAAGAATTCTTTTAATTTCAAATTCCTTTTCTTGATTCGCACCCGATGGTATGTCATTCTGAATCCGTGTGAGGTCTTTTTGTAAATTTTCAATGAGTTTCCTATTATTGAGGAATGTTGTCCTACTCCAGCCTTGTAATGCAAATCAATTAGCATCTCTTTTATTAAAAACATCTTGAATATTCTTAATACGACTACATAAATTTCAATTGTCTTCCACGATTTCCTTACATTGAATGTGGTCAAGCCATCCTGATTCGAACATTAAGTATTGATTATAATCAACTTTAGTGGAATATTTTTGTAAAATGAGGCATGAATGATTGGAGCCGATAGTGGGAGGGACTTTGAGAATAGCATTAGGGAAAGCATCACACCAAGAGAGAGTGGGTAAAGCTCGGTCGAGCTTTTACTTAATATTATCATCATCTTTTATTCGATTGTTCCAAGTAAAAAAACAACCTTTGCTTGGGAAATCAATAAGATGATTCTAGTTAACGAAAATGTTGAAACGAAGGTATCTATCAAGATTAGGTGAGTTTTCCCCTTGTTTTAGAGAATTTAGAGATGTCGTTAAAATCACCCATAAGCATAGACGGTTTGTTAAGTTTATTGAGCCAGTTAGAGAGAGTAGACCATAATTTGCATCTATCTGAGTCAATATTAGGAGCATGGATACAAAATAAATACCAAGACAAACCGTTATATTCAGTAATTTTGGAAACTACAAAATTATAATTAGAGTGGATAACCCTAAGAGATACACTATCCTTCCACAACATTAGAATTACCCCTTACATATAAGATCTTCCCCTGGGTTCAACTAGGTGTAAATTATTGAAAGATTTAAAATGCGAACTGGATTTAAGATCCTTCCTTCTTAATCTATACTCCGTAGACATACGATAGAAACTTTATTTTTCAAGACTGGGGACTTAAAAGATTTTCTGGTCAAGGGTGCCCTCGACTCTTGGCAGTTCCACACAAGGATACTATCCATCGAACCCGACCGCATTAAGGGACTGGTCGTCTCCCTAATCAGCATGTGGGATTACGTTTTCCATCACGGGCCTACACTGGGTACTCATGGCCCCATCAAAATCAGCGATGCTGCTCGAACCATCCTCCAAGTGACCATCACCCACAAAAATGATGTTTTTGTTTGTCATAAAATTCTTTAACCAACACCAAGTCTTCTTGATCACATACATGATTCTCTAGCATCATTTTGTTTTTAATCTCATAAAAATTTTATCGCACAGTTGATCCACAAATCCTTGCATACCCAAGATTTTTTTTCCATATTACTGAAATCTTCATTGGAGAATTTCTTCAACTTAGTCTTACCCATTTCCAAACTTGGCGCATCCTTCCTTTCCAGGTTCTTAGGCCATGAGAACTTCACTCTAGGCTGGAAGGTTCTACTACGTGGAGTAAAGTACCACTTCTGATCGAAATCCTCATCCGACTCATAATTGGCATCATCAAAATTGGGATTCATTATTCTAGTTCTATCAAATGATTTGTTAAAACCAACTTTATAATTATTACCTGCGAAATTAGTTGCATGTTGACCTAGAATAACACTAGACAGATCACCGATATCATTGTGAACAAATGGACCCATCACGTTGAGATTTAAACCAATAACTTCATTCTTCTTATAACCAATAAGGGAAGTAATCTTTCCATCACCAATCATGTCATCAGAATAAGTAGTGAATTTCCTATACATCGCATTGATGTTGATATTAGAGCATCCAAAATCTCCTTGAGTGTATCATTGTTAACCACAATACTCATACCAATGTCACCCAACTACTTACGTAAAAATCTTATAGAGCCCAGGAATTTTTTTCTCCAAAATCTCGATTGGACCTTCCGCATTATTAAGGTTGTTATACATATCTTTAATTAATTCAGAGTTATCTCTTTTACTTTTTGTAGTCTCGCTTCCAAATTTTTGCTCCCCTCATCTTTATTATTTTCCCCCGTAGTTTTATCAGTGGCCATATTGACAGTCCCAAATTGTATAAGATTGGTATTACTAGTAATTCTACATCGAAAGGAGTGTCATCACCATCTTCTCCATCTCCTTCAAATATTTAGAAAGAAAAAAAATTAATAATCTCATCAAAGTTCCCCCATATATCTCTTATACGTATGACATGAAAAACTCGATCCTCATTTCTAATGTCCGTCTCTTCGTTCCAATTACAATTCCATGCAAAATCTTCATTCTATTTAGGGTGTACCATAGTGGTGTTGCACGAGCTTTCACTATGTCTGAGTTTTCCACGATTGAAGCAAAATAAACCAATACCTTCATAAATGAAGGATACCTATGCAGTTTCATCTAGATGATCAAGAAAACCCCCAGTTTTTACTGTTCCAAAAGTATTGAATTTGACCCTGAACCTAATAAAACTAAGGTCATCATTATCTACTATAGGATAATCCACTTCAGTAGTCTCACCGATCAAATTACCAAAAGTCAGCATGGCTTCAAGATTATTCAGTGAGCCAGCCAATTCGTATATTCAAACCCATATCGAGGAGTGAGTAAGGTCAAGATCTTTGAAAGAGGTCTTATTTTCCCATTTAACTATAACAACATGCATGGTCTTGGAAAGTAGAGATCGAATAAAGTAGAGTTTTTCGGCCTTTTCTTGATGGAAAGAGGGTGATTTTGAAGGTATTGTCAGCGATTTCTTCGAACACAATGCGACCAATAATACCCCAAGATTCTAAAACAATCTTCCTAAACGTACGGAATTGAAAAACACGATCAGACACTATTCTTGCCACAAAGTCAAATTCTAGGAGTTCAGGTTTAGCTGAGGGAACTTTGATTGATAGGATTAAGGTTTCCAGTTTTTTGATGGTTTCACTTTTGGATTTTGCAAGAGGTAAGAGGTGATTGTTTCTGTTAGTCATGATTTTACGAATATTGGTGCAAATAAGGGAGTATTTTGTGTAATCATCAAAATAAGTATCGTAAGTATATATCGTCTCATTCAAAAAATAAAGAATCTCAAGAATAAGGGTAAGAAAGCTAATTGTTGTCCCTTGTGTATGCATGAAAGACAAATGTCCAATGAGAGAGCTAGAGAATATATTAAGCGTGATGCGAATGGCAAAAGTTCTCTGGGAAAACTCAAAGTCCATTGCATGAGAAACAAGCGTGACATAAAGGAAACTCCTATACGCTTTCATCAAATATTTGCTTTCCCAAACACTGGGAATCCTTAGAGTAATATAATAAATAGGATACCATATCTTAATGATATTAAGAGGAATATCAGACCAAACAATCATCCGAATTAAATAAAACAAAGACTTATTCTTAATTAGAGATGTCATATAATTATAACAGAAACTAACGAAGATTAGATTTGAAGAATAATCTCCAAAGAAGAAACCAGAGCTGATGTAATATTGAGGCCTCAAAGATGAATATTTATCCTGCTTAGCTGATAATTCAGTATGTGCAATACTGATAATAATGAGTAAAAAGTCTAGTAGTAGTAAGAAGATATTACTCGTTTCATAGGAAAAGATATTAGAAGAAGCAATCCTGGTCCAAATGTCAAAAAAAGATAAGAACAAGCAAATATACTCTACCTTGGAAACGCCAACATGCAAAAGGGTAGAGAAAGCAAAATTTGTAGAAAGATCTTTTAGTAGTATTATAGCCGGAGTAGCCGCCATTAGTTGCAGTATTCAAGACAAACAAATATGTAACTTCCCAATAAGGTAACATGCATAAGAAAGATCCATCACGAGAGCAAAGAAAGTACCAGAACGATAGAGAACCAAGTTGTAAGAGCGATCTAGAGCAGATAAAACTTTACATGTGTAGATTACATATTGCAAAGATTAAGATTAAGGCACTAGAGGGTCCTTTAACCCTTATCCCCCTATTTTTTTCAAATTTTTTGTTTGACTTCCCAAATTTTTAAGATTTATTTTATTAAGTTTTAAATTATTTTATTTATATGAATTTTTTCCTACCACAAAACATAGTTGTTGTTTTACCACAAGAGAATTATTATTTTTGTATTAAAAGAAGAATTCATAGGATAACTAATAAAAAAAGATTAATGCCCAAAAGTAACTATATGTTCATTTTTTTGTTTTGTGCCCTTTTATACTACCTTTCAGAGCCGGCCCTTGGGCAAAGCCACCAAGGCTGTCGCTTTGGGCCCCATTTTTCTTTTTTACAAAGAAGGGCCCCAATTTTATCAAAACAATTTTTTTTAGTTATAAAAGGCCCAATTTTTTTCCCTTTAGGTAACTAAGCTTATTTTAGTTTCTTGGGCCGGCCCTGCTACCTTTGTTGTCAACCTTACATTTTTTTTACTACATCCATTGTTATGTAGCCAAAATATGCATAGAAACTTATATTCTAAAGAACAAGAATACAAATCACCATGAAAACCATTAATCATGAAAGCATCAGAGCTGTTGGGACCATTACTAGTGAGTAGCAATTGTTCCTCCACTACAACAACATTTCAATTACACTATTCTTTAACAATCAAGTTTTTATCTATTAATGCAATAAATATTACATTATTTAAAAAGGTTTTGAATTCAAAGATGATATTCTTCATTAAAACAAGCTAAAAAAATTATATTATGTATATAATAATTAAGAAAGACTAAAAGAATGGCTCCTAAGTAATATCAAGCATGGTAGTCATTGCTTGAGCCTCCCATAAACACTTTTAGAACATATTTATATAAAGTGTTGAGACATGTTATAGGCATAAAGAATAGTTTGAGTTTTGGGAAAATTCTTAAAACTTAGATTATGAGTTTTGAGAATTTTCTCAAACTCAAATTATTTTTCTTTTTTGTTTCATTTTTATATTCTTAATATATTTTAGTTTTTTTAGTATTTGTAAATAACAAACAATAGGTATATGTCATAAAATATGATATACATCATATTTTTGTGGATTACTACACAAAAATGTAGAAAAAAAGAGCATTTTGAATTTTAGATAAATTCCTAAAACTCAGATTATAAATTTTCGGAATTTTCTTAAAACTCAAACGGGTTTTTTTTTTGCTTCATTTTTGCATTCTTGATATATTTTAGTTCATTTTTAGTGTATGTGAATAACAAACAATAAATATATATATATCATATGTTTGTGGATTAGAGAACAAAAATGCATAAAAAAGAGTAGTTTGAGTTTTTAAGAATTTTCCCAAAATTCACATTGTTCTTCTTTTTTTATTCAATTTTACATTATTGACATATTTTAGTTCTTTTTTAGTGTATGTGAAAAACAAACAATGAGTATATATATATATATATCATAAAATATGATATATACCATATGTTTGTGGATTAGAGAACAAAGATGCAGTAAAAAAAGGGGGTAAAGCCCTCGTCTGACCCCTTAACTATGCCCAAAGTGCACGGGCCGCCCCTGATCTTCAAAATTACCCTTTTACGCCCCATATCTTCACCTTTTGTGACATCGTTAGCCCTTTTCCCATTTTTCTATTAGTTGAGCGTTAGTCAACGCCACATGGCGCCATGTCACCGCCACCTCAGCGCCACCTCAGTACCACCGTCTTCGTCGGCATCGTCCCTAACTTGATTAAAAAAAACCTTTGAAGGTTTGAAGGTTTGATTGCTTCAAACTTCAACAATAGAGGAAAATAAAAATAAAAAAGCATTCAAAGCTTTCAAAGCTTTCAACTTTATCTCGAATAATTAACGCAAGAAATTCGGAGAGAAGAAAGGAGAAGGAGGTGAACTCGATTTCAGAACCAAATCAGGTACAACTTGGTCCCACAATTTCCTTAACCAAAATCCATGGCACCCTCTCTCTTACCCTAATCAACACCATAAGTGGATCGCCGAACAAACCCATGCCCAAAAATCCCGCCACGCTGAAGAAGTCTCCCGTGAGGTACCCATTTCCTCATCCTCCAGAATTTCCCGTTATACATACATATTTGTGTATATACAGTTTATGTTTAAAAATTCAAATTAAATGTCTATTTCAGATTATGCTTAATAGGTGTTTGTCTTATTGGTTCTACCACATTTCCCCCTTCTGTAACCGTATAGCTGGGATGGTAATTAAGTTTTCAAATGACACTATCCCTGTGTTATTCTAAAACATTGCAACATTGGTCCCTACTAAGAGAAATTAGCTAATTTGCATGACACAGTGGACCAATGGTGCAATTCTTTATTAGTTATAACTCTATACAAACCTGTTTCATAACTCCATGTAAATGTTGTGAGTTTGTGATATATAATTCTTGTTGTGAAGTTCAATTACATAGCTTTATGTATATATAATTTCGAGATTTGAGTTATAGAGTTACTAATTTCGAAATCCGGGTTTTACAGTATGCTCAAGAACAAGAGTTTTTTCGTCAGGCAGCTATGGTCTCCAAGAAAGAGAAGGAAAAGGTAATATAATAAACAGGTATATTAGAGATGAAGACGGAGGATTGCGTTGAGAAGTAAGGTTGTTGATGACGTAGAGATGATGAGATGAGGAGACGCCACCAAGGTTGTGGAGAAAATAGCATATAGGAGATTTTACAGTTCACTCTCCCAAATAGGGTTCACTCTTATTTGATGGGGATTATGTGTGTATTGGTGAGCTATGTAAAAGAGGCGAAGTTAAGAAGAGAAGAGATTTTTGGCTTTTATTTTCCTCCATTGTTGAAGGTTTGAAGCTTTCAAACCTTCAAAGGTTTTTTTTTTAATTAAGTTAGGGACGATTCTGACGAAGACGGTGGCGCTGAGGTGGCGGTGACATGGCGCCATGTGGCGTTGACTAACGGTCAACTAACCGAAAAATGGAAAAAGGGCTAACGGTGTCACAAAAGGTGAAGATATGGGGCGTAAAAGGGTAATTTTGAAGATCAGGGGCGGCCCGTGCACTTTGGGCAAAGTTAAGGGGCCAGACTAGGGCTTTACCCAAAAAAAAACAGTTTGAGTTTTGAAATTTTTTGAAAACTCAACTTTTGAGTTTTAAGAATTTTCTCTTAACTCAAACTGTCTTTTTAAAAAAAAAAAAAAACTCTTTGTCTGATGCATTTCACTTTAATTTTTTGTATTCAACATAATTAATGACTTGTTTTTATGATATTTTTGTATAATTTCTTGGTATATCTATTTAAACTATTTGTTGCTGTCAGCGGGAAGCAAACTCAAAATATCTTACAAGGATAAAAAAGACAGTGTCTTTTACAGGATAATGGACAAGACTGCAAGGGTTTATTGAGCATTAACTCTTAAAAAAATAATATAGAGACCCATAGTGCAATTTTCATAATATATCGACCTATAGTGCAAATAAGTCGGAATAAAAGTTTCAGAATAGTTATACTAGATTCTTTTTTACCTACACTGTTTAATTGAAAGATAATATAATAATCGATAGAATCTTTTTATTTTATTTTTTATTTTTTGTTACATAGGAGAGTCATTTTGAACTCGGAGTCATTGATTCGGTTCGAACCTACACCACTAGATTGGATGACCAAAGTCCTGGCTAATGACGTAATCCCAACGGGTTACTTTTTATTGGTATTATTTTAGGAGATAATGACACTTAGGGTCTTGAAGACACACCCCTCTTCAAGATACCACCCCCTACTAGAGCCTCTTCTTACTAAAGACCTCATAAACTTTTTAACACATGAAACCCAAAACCCCTGTTACCCATTTACCCTCAAATGATTTTTAGTCTCATATATATACTATTTAGCATTTCCCCTCTCTCTTGTAAATTCCATGAGCTTCTTTTACTCCTCTCTCTCTCCATTTTCGTGAGCTATTTTCTAAGCTTTCCATATTTATTTCAAATCTCCCCATCCGATTTCAACCTTCCTCCCTTGTGTTCATAGATTCATAACGTCATAATCTGCTGCATTTCCTCTGTATTTTTGACTGTTACCTTCGTTCTAAGGTTTGTTTCGTTTATGTTTACTGTGTTTTTCAACAGATTATTACCTTAGTGTGTGTTTTTTGTGTTTTCTGTATTTAATAGCGCTGTTTATTCACAATATCCACTATGTATCGTCGTTTGTTCACTTTTTTCCATTTCTACATACGATTACGTGACTATATCATGCTCGTTTTAGATGTTTTTGTTACGTTTTAATGTGTTTCATGGTAGATTTGCTCATGATATGTATGTTATTGCTTATATTCGTCTCACTTTCCGTGTTTATGTCATTGTTTTACTCTTTGAACGTTAATTTTTCCGATCTGCCATTGTTAGGGTTTATCACAGCCGCTGCATGCATGATAGTACAGTACAGTACTATACTCACTGTTTTCAAATTTCTCAGAGTACTCTTTGTTTTTCAAATAGGCAGAGTACTCACACTTTTTGTAATGTACTATGAGTTTTATAGATTACTCGTAGGTTTTATAGAGTACTCTGAGTTTTGTATAGTGATAACAGTTTTCAGTAAATACTCTCTATTGTATAGAATACTCTCAGTTTTTACATATTAATCTCAGTTTTATAGAATACTCGCAGTTTTATAGAATACTCTCAGTTTTTACATATTACTCTGAGTTTTCATAGTGTGCTCTCAGTTTTTATTAATTACTCCTAGTTTGTTAAATTACTCTCAGTTTTTGCAGAGTACTCTGAGTCTTATAAAACACTCTCAGTTTATATGAAAATAATCTTAGTTTTAATTTCTTTCTTTTTACTCTTCTGCTGACAGTTATAATGTTACAAGATGTGCTTGTTGTGTTCAAGATGGGAACTGATCAGATTTTCCTCCCATTTCATCAGCTGATTGACATTAACTCAGTAAAGAATTTTGTTCAGTCTAGGTGGCCTCAGATATCTAAATCTGCTGTTATATCTTATACTGTAGGGGAGTACAAAGACTCCCTTCTTGAAACTGAAACAGATTTCTGCACAATTAAGTGGATTCTTGGACGTGGTGTGTATGACAAGATTTATATTTATGTTACTGATTCCAGGACCCCTTCATTCAACAATATATCCTCTCCAGAATCATCTGGCATTTCTAAACCAATCTCCGCTGAACCTATTCGTTCTGTTGTTGCTTCTACCCCTGATCCAGCCTATTTTATTCATGAAAAGAAGGTTATGTTGAGTGATTCTTGGAAACTTGGGTTAGAAGGTGTTGGACAGTGTTTTGTGGGTGGTGCTGAGCAGTTCCGTTCCGTTCTTTGCAAGAAAGCGGCTGTTGATGGGTTTGATTTCGACTATATCCACAATAACAAGAACACTCGCATCAGCGCGCAGTGCTATTACAAGATCGAGAAGGGTTGCAAATGGTATATATACGCATCGGTTGAAAAGACAAACGGATTTTGGTATTTGCGTTCTTATAGAAATAATCACACTTGTGGTCATGTTTACAAGAAAACATCACACACCCGGTTGGATTCTTCAATTCTCAGTCGGGTTATTTTCGATGAACTTCGTTCTAAACCATCTTCCAGGCCTAGAGAAATTCAGACTGTCTTAAAGGAGAATTATGGTTTCGATATTTCATACAAAACATCCTGGTCTACTATCAATAAGGCTAAGGACACTCTATACGGTGATATTGGCTCTTCATTCAATCGTTTGCAATCTTACTTTGAAAAGCTTCAGAATCTTGATCCAAGCACGGCTTTCTCGGTTCATTGCGATCCTGAAACACGGATATTTCACAGATGTTTTTTTGCCTTTGGTGGTTCAATTGCTGGTTTTAAGTCATGTCGCCCCATGTTATTTCTGGACGCTACGTTCCTCAAGTCCAAGTACAAAGGCTCGTTACTCGTTGCTACTGCCAAGGATGGAGATCAAGGTATCATAACAACTTATTATTTTTTCTCTTTGTATAGATTCTTTTTTAGGTCTTGTTTATCATGTTTCCACTGTTTTTCCTAATCAGGTTTATTCCCTGTTGCTTTTGGCGTTGTTCCCGGTGAGGACACCGACAATTGGACCGCATTTCTTCAGTTTTTAAAGCCCCTTGTCGAGGGTCGCCCTCTCACGTTTATATCAGACCGCAACAAGGGTCTACTAAATGGTGTTAGGGATGTTTTTCCTCAAGATAGTCACAGTTTTTGCATTAAACATATCGAGAAAAACCTCAGACTTGCTATTTCCGGCTCGACTTTTTACCGTGAAAGGATGGTGTATCTGCTCAAGCGAGTCGCTCATGCTCCTACTGTTGCACATTACGATCAACAGCTTGCTAGATTCCTGCTGGAAGGAAAGAATGAGGTCAAATCTTTCCTAAAGGGTTTGCCAAGGGAAAATTACGCAAATGCTTATTTCACTGGTAGACGATATGGCGAGATGACTTCTAATGCAGTCGAGTCGTTTAACTACTGGATTATAAAACAAAGGGGACTTCCTGTATGTGAGCTTGTTGACGCTCTTCGTGTTAAGTTAATGCAGTGGATTTATGACCGATCTCTAAAGTCATCCAAGTGGACTTCACCACTATGCCCGGCTATTATGGAGCTTTTTAACACTAATGTCGGTCTTAGCTGCACTTGGACCATTCAACAATCCACTGCTACTCTGTTTCAAGTTGGCTCAAATCCTATTATGGTGGTAGATATAGCTGCCCGTACCTGTTCTTGTTGTGAATGGCAAGAGCTCGGCTTCCCTTGTCAGCATGCTTTGTGTGCACTATCTAGTGCCTCCGTTCGTGATCCGTTCGAGTATGTAGAGTCATACTTTCACACTTCATCATACGTTAAGACCTATTCAACGAGTATTCCTGCTATGTCTACCTTTCAAGTTGAAGTCCCTGTGCCCGAATCTCAGATTATTCTTGCTCCTGATGTTAGGGTTCCACCTGGTAGGCCTCAGACTAAGCGCTTTCGTTCATGCACCGAGAAGGTTGTCCGTTCAATTAAGTGTAGCAATTGCAAGAAGGTGGGACATAACAAATCTACTTGTAGAGCTCCACCAAAATCATAATTTAACTTATGTTTTTAAATTGTAATCATGCTTATTAACTTCTTGTTAATGTTTACATTCACTCATTTGTGCAATTGACAATGTTTTTAAGTTTTTAGAAGTTGAATTTTATTTAAGCATGTCATTCTTGTTATACTCTTTCATCTGTGTTGAATTTGATTTATATTGTATGAGTACTCTTTACAACTTGATTAATACTCTTTACATTTTCAATGAGTACTCTATATATCTGAATTAACAATCTTTTATACTTCTATGAATACTCTATATAATTGTATGAGTACTCTATAGATTTTTATGAGTACTCTATACAATTGAATGAGTACTCTATCATTTTTCAGAGTACTCAATACAATTGTATGAATACTCTATACAATTGTACGAGTACTCTACCATTTTGTCAGAGTACTCTATACAATTGTATGAGTACTCTATCATTTTTCAGAATACTCTTTATTTTTATAGAGTACTCTGTTATTTCTTCTGAGTACTCTTTATTTTTCTATGAGTACTCTTTATTTTTGTCTGAGTACTCTTTATTTTTGTCTGAGTACTCGCATTTTTGTCCGTACTTTTATTGTGTATCTGTTCAACAATCAATTAATCAAACAGAACCAAAAACTTGTTTCATTCATAATTCATTTTCCAAGTTCAAAAAACATCCAAAAACACCCAAAACCATTCTAAAGTTCCAAAAACAACCCAATAATCTAGTTACATACCAACAACCATCATAAAGTACTTATCAAACTTAGAGAACAAACCATCAAAAAGTATAAATCAAAGTCTATATAAAAGTCTAAATCTTAAATCAAAATCCTCCCAACACTCTTTACAAAATAAATTATCGATGATTAATCAGTTAAGAACGTTTTCCCTTGTTTATGCATTGTGAATATTTGCTGCGCAACAATTTCCTAATAATCATTGCTCGTCCTTCGTTAATATATTTTTGAATATATGTCTTCTGTTTTATCGCCCCACTCCGATAAAATGCATAACACCATAGGATTACAAAAATTCCGCAGTCAACGCTTCCTGGTTCTTGTTCAGTACAATCTACATTGGTCATTATATATTTATCTTCTTTTCCTGGTTTTATCTTCCTCAAGACATTTTGTACCAAGAATTTTCTATACTTTGCTGCGGTTTGCTCTGTCTTCGAACCAATTGACTCTGGATTTTTCGGTTTGATTGAGTTGTAATGGTAAAATTCTTTATTATCCCTGCTGTACACTAACAAGCTCCAATGTCCACAGCTATCATCTTTAACAAACACAGGTAATAGGGTGAAAGCATAATCTTGGCTATTTTTATAGAATGGGTCTGCAATATAAATCTGACATGCTTCAACGTTCTCATATTCGATCAAACTCTGCAATAAAATTGATTTTTTTTTTTTAAACAAAAATTCATAAAGATAGAGTACTCATAATAAAATTCAGAGTACTCACAGTTTTGTCAATTAAATTCTGAGTACTCACAGTTTTGTTAATTAAAGATAGAGTACTCGTAATAAAATTCAGAGTACTCATAATAAAGATAGAGTACTCTGAGTTTTCAGTAATAAAATATCATAATACTCATACAAAAGTTCAGAGTACTCACAGTTTCGTTAACTAAATTCTTAGAGTACTCTCAGTTCAACTAAATTGAAACACAGAGTACTCACAATTCTTAGAGTACTCACAGATTTGTTTACTAAATTATTAGAGTACTCACAGTTCAAATTCATTAGAACACAGAGTACTCATTACTTTATATTTAACATTGAAAAACTCAGAGTTTACTTACCATGCTCATCGCACTCTGGTGTGTCACACCATACTTCCCTCCTTTGACTCCATATTCTTCTTGTACCATTTTCAACATAACCTCAATCACCTGCAATATGAATTAATCACATACTCAATGTCCAATTTTACATATTCTATATGATCATATTTTTATTTGTTTACCTGTACTTCAACCATTCCTTTGTGCGCAATAGCAAATGCATCTTTTCCTGATACTAACAACTCATTCTCTTTATCCCACCATATAGCATCTCCCAAGTTTTCTTTTTTAATTTGCAAAAGAAAATTATAATCCTTCTCATCTACTGTGTCCTTACCATCCCACCTTAGGTTTTCATCAAATTGTTCCCCCTGAACTGTGGTTTTCTTCTTCAAACCTGCATCCTTTTCCTTAGCAGTTTCTGTAACATTTGCCGTCATTTTATTATCAATCACTTTCTTTTCAGTTTTTTTTCCCACCCCCCCTTCTTTTGGTTTCATTGTTACTTTAACTCTTTTTGTTCTTGGTTCTTCAACAAAATCAGAATTCACACTTTTTGCAGCAGTTGCTGCACGGTTATTTTTCTTCACATTTCTCTCTATCGACCCTGGGGTCGCTAATCTATACGATCTTCTTCGTTTAACATTTGTTTTAACTTCAGCAACTACCTCCACATCATCACCCTCTTCTGTTCCTTTTTCTGCATCTTCATTATTACTCTCTAAAAGTGCAGCGGCTGCTCTCAAGTTTTCGCACTCTTTCTTCGACTTTTCTAGTTCTTCGATGCATTCGTTGTACCACGTGCTTATATCCATGTGCTCCTTGTTTAACTTTAATTTTTCGTCCTCCATCTTCGCAACCTGCTCTCTTAGACGATTTATTTTGCCCTGTTGATTTATTATCGCATCTTCCAACTCCCTGTTTTTTATTTCTTCTCTATTTACCTGGTTGCTGAGTGTTTCTACCAGCTGCAAAACCTCTTTTTTTTCCTTTTTTTCTTTTTCCAGATCAGCTAAAATCTCTTCAATTTTTGATATTGTCTTGTCTTGTTTAGATTTTTCCTTCCTCAAAACCTCTATCTCATCTATTAAGTTATTTTTCTCCTTGCCGGCTTCAACCAATTTTTCTCTTAAACACACAATAACTGGATCATTTGAATCTCCCCCCTCGTATACGTCTTCGTTAAAACTGCTACTGTTTTTGTTAATTCCTTCTACAACCTTCTCCACTATCTTTGTCAAATCATCTATATCACTTTTTTCAGTTTGTAACTCATCATTCTTATCAACTTCCTCTTCTTCTTCTTTTTCTAATTCATATTCTTTCTCAACATCAATCTTTTCAACTTCCTCACCTCCTCTTGGGGGGCCATCATCCAGATTGTCGTCTATCAACATTTCTTCTTCGGCACTACCATCTCCGTTATCCAAATCCATATCTAAATCCACCTCTCTTACAACATCTTCGTTGCTTTCTGTGTTTTTACCTTCAGCTGCTTTTTCTTTTTCAGAACCCTTCATCTCTTCACTTGCATCATCTTTATTCTCATCCTTGTCATCTTCACGTATTACGTCACTAATCGCCCCATCTCCTCTATCATTCATCCAACTATCGACATTTACGTCTTCATCATCCGACACCCTTTTTGCAACATTTTCATTGTCATCTTCATTTGTCACAGTTTTGTCTCCAACCACTTCATCTACCTCTTTCCCAGCACCCCGACTGCACTCTCCTTCTTCTAACACTTCTGTTTCATTTACTTCCTGGTCGTGACCATCCTCGGTTCTTATCCATCCCTCTTCCAAAGTAGTTGGTTTTAGCTCCTTACTCCTCACCTGCGTATGTCACACACATTCCATTTATCAAATCTTGGAGTACTCAGAGTTTTATGTTACAATTATTTAGAATACTCACAGTTTTCATATTTTAAAACTAAGAGTACTCTTAGTTATCATATATCAAAACTGAGAGTACTCCGAGTTTTATATAATATTTATTAGAGTACTCACAGTTAAAACATTTTAAATCTAATAGTACTCTTAGTTTTATATTCTAAAACTTAGAGTACTCACAGTTTTTTATGTATATATATCTATACTTTATAACACTATTCCTTAACCTTTTTACTCTTCACTGCATGCACATTGAGTTTTTTAGCACCGAGCATGTACTCCCATTTCAGGCATCTCGGAACTGCATCTTCCTCATTCAAATTACCCATGTCCTTCACGTGTTCAAAAAGCCATGGCTACAAGTTTTAAAAAATATTTTTCAGTTAGTATTTTATAAGATTAAGATAGATTTGTATTTAATCATCTTACCAGCAACACAAAAACACCCCCCTTTGCCCTTTTTGTATCCGTACATTTGCGAATTGATTTAAACATGTAACTTTTCATTTCACCAGCCCAATTGTACTTCTTTATGCTTTCCAAGTCCTCGCATACCCTGATATGTATCTGTTTAGCTTGGTAATGTCTTTTCGACAAACATAATGACGTTACTGTATATATTGATAGTAACTTCGCTATATCCTCCTTCGCCTCTAAAGTGAGTACTCTGTCTTTAAAATTTTCAATAACAGTTTCTATTTTTTCACCAAGAAGTTTTAAATTAACTACACCCGCATTCCCGAACACTCTCCTATACCACGCCGATCTGTTGGTTGCATCAACTGTAGATTTCTTTGGTAGATGATCTTGACCACACTCGATACCTAATAGTATTTTTATTTCTAACTCAGTTATCTTTAAATCTTTCCCACCAATTACGAATCCACCCGATACAGACGAGAAACAATCTATAACTTGTTTGATCAGAACGTCAGACTTTTTCAGAAACTTGTACTTTGCTCTCCTATCGAATATCCCTTTCCATAACCTATAAAAAGGCGTCCTTACGCATTCTGACAGGTGATCTTCTGTCATACCTTGCAATTGCATTATCTGCAGGATTCCATTAATGTTTGATCTGTACTGTATTGCTTGTTTACCCTTCTGAAAAACAGTTAAGATCAACAAATACTCAGTAATCACAGTATGTTATTGTAGTTATTGAAATATAAGAGTACTCCGAGTTTTCGAATTTAAACTCAGAGTACTCTTACTTTTCAAACAAAAAACACAGAGTACTCCGAGTTCTCGTATAAAAACACAGAGTACTCAGAGTACTCTTAATTTAGTTTTCATATTAAAACGCAGAGTATTTTCAATTGTAATATAAAAACTCAGAGTACTCATAGTTTCCTCATGCAAAACCCAAAAACCCACAAACGACGGTTCACATTCTCGAGAGTATTAAGCAAATAACACAGAGTGTCGGGTCAAAAACTCAGAGTACTCATGCAAAACCCTAAAACCCAGAAAAACTGTTCACATTCATAACAAAACTGAGAGTATTAAGCAAATAACACAGAGTGTCGGGTCAAAAACTCAGAGTACTCATGCAAAACCCTAAAACCCAGAAAAGACTGTTCATCTTCATAACAAAACTGAGAGTATAACACTATTTCTACAGCGTATTAAGCAAATAACACAGAGTATCCGTTCAAAAACTAAGAGTAATGATGCAAAACCCTAAAACCCAAAAAGGACGGCTCACATTCATAACAAAACTGAGAGTATAACACCAAATCGACAGAGTATAAAGCAAATAACACAGAGTGTCGTGTCAAAAACTCAGAGTACTCATGCAAAACCCTAAAACCCAGAAACGACGGTTCACATTCATAACAAAACTGAGAGTATAACACCAAATCTACAGACTACTAAGCAAATAACACAGAGTGTCGTGTCAAAAACTCAGAGTACTCATGCAAAACCCTAAAACCCAGAAACGACGGTTCACATTCATAACAAAACTGAGAGTATAACACCAAATCTACAGACTACTAAGCAAATAACACAGAGTGTCGGATAAAAAACGAAGAGTACTCATGCGAAACCATAAAACCCAGAAAAAGACGAAAAACTAAAACCCAGAAAAACTAAGAGTATCGTAAATCGTTGCTAACCTTTGGTTTGTCATCTGAATCGGCATCAGAATCACCATTGTTAGCCATTTTCCGTTCGATTTATCGGAGTATTTCAATCGGCGCTTCAAAACAGGAGAGAGAAATGGAGAGCGTTGTGGGTAGAGAGAGAAAGTGAGAGAGAAAGTGAGAGAGCGCGTCTGACGGGAATGGAAAGAGAAAACTAATTCTAAGAGTATTTATACCACAAGGGTAGTAAAGACAATTGTCAAAGTTGAGGTCCCTAGGAAGAACGAAAGTCTAGAGTCTACTCTATAGAGAAAAAATAGTGTCTCTAAGACCCTATAGATAATTCACCCTTATTTTAGTAATATAAATTTGTTATAATATATATAGTTACTCCAATTATCTTCGTACGTTAGGAGATATTATTTCAATTTTAACAAACTATAGGTATTTAGCTGTTGATGTCCAAAATAATAATTGAAAAGTAGATTTGTTCACCATGCACCTACTAAATCACTGATACACCCCACGTGTGGCAGTGGCACGTGCGATATACCCTCCAATCAAATGTCAGGGGCTGTCTACTGAATGAACTGTACTATCATTACCATTATTAATACTTGGGGACTATCATTTTGCTCATCTGCTATACAAGACAAACCTATTGATGAATATGAGAGAGAGAGGAAAGAAATTATTAATTTTATTTCCCTAATTTACTTACAGTGACCTCAAAAGAAAGAGGTAAAGAGATTTTCAACAAACCATTTTTTCACACACTGAAACACATAAAGACACACACATTGATTCAAGCATGTTTGATGGTGTGCCAGCTGACCAATTCCATCAATTCATAGCTACTGCTTCAAGAACATCATTGCCAATTCCTCTCTCTTTTCCTCTACATGGTTCATCTCCAATGACGGCGGCGCCTCCGCCTCCACCACCACCATCTTCTTTTCCCAGTTTTGATCACTACCCAACTCATCAAACACTTCAACATGCAGTAGTGCACCATCATCATCAACAACATAGCATTCATCAGCTTCAACAACACCATCAATTGGCGGCTAAAGATGAAAAAAATGAGGAAGAAAGGTGTCTTGCAACAAATTTGATGCTTGAGAGAGATCATAGATCCGTAACTGATCCATGGTCTAATGATGAAGTTCTTACACTATTGAGAATCAGATCTAGCATGGATTCTTGGTTTCCAGATTTCACTTGGGAACATGTTTCAAGGTACCCTTAATCCATGTATATGTTTAATTCTTTCCTTAAATCCTTATACTAGGATTAATCTTCGTTTGGGTTTGTCGAGTAATTTGTACAATGTTAGATCAAGATACTGAAATCTTGTTCGTGTTTCTTAGCTGTTCCTCA
Organism: Nemophila menziesii; assembly: GCA_029959085.1. NCBI lineage: Eukaryota > Viridiplantae > Streptophyta > Magnoliopsida > Boraginales > Hydrophyllaceae > Nemophila > Nemophila menziesii. The sequence continues at coordinate 41,576,841 of JARWIR010000003.1, read as the reverse complement.
CTCTCATGAAATTCTGAAAGCTTTATTTAAGCTGTAACCTTAATAAATGTGCTGCATTTGTGTCCATTCGTGAGTGAGTGAGGTGACCGAAAGAAATACCCAAAAGTTGAATTTATTACTACATTAATATTATTCTATTTCTTTTAATTTATTAGTTAGCTACCTAGTAAATTAAATAAAAATGTATTTGAATTGAATATTGTTAATGCATGGTTTGGTTGGTGCAGAAAGCTAGCAGAGGTTGGTTTTAAAAGGAGTGGTGAAAAATGCAAAGAAAAATTTGAAGAAGAAAGCAGAAATTTTAACAGTTTCGCCTACAACAAAAACTATCGATTCTTCACCAGTGAGCTTGATGAACTCTATCATCAAGGTGATCGAGTTTTAACTCAAGAAAAGAATCAAAATATCGAAAAGCAAAATGAACCAGAAAAAGAAGATCAAGAACAGGCGGATCATAACATGGAAGAAGTCACGGCTAATCCTTCCCTGGAAAATGAAGAAGTGAAGAAACCAGATGATCAAAGAGGTAAGAAAAGGAAACGAAAGAATACGTTTGAGATGCTTAAAGGTGTTTGTGAAGCTATTATAAACAAGATAATGTCTCAACAAGAAGAGTTACACAACAAGTTTATGAATGATTTGTTGAAGAGAGATGAAGAAATGATAGCAAGAGAAGAAGCTTGGAAGAATCAAGAAATGGATAGGCTTAACAAGGCGATTGAGATTAGGGCAAAAGAACAAGCGATTGCTAATGAAAGACAAACTATACTAATTAACTTATTGAAGAAATTCATAGCGGGTAGTTATTCTCATGATAAAAACTTGGCAAAGGAGGTTGAAGATTTTCTCAAGTTAGCCAATAAGAACACAAATGGACCAAGTGATCAAACACTATCTCATGATATTCAAAACCCTAATTCACAGCTCCAGCTAATCCAGCTCCAACCCACAAATGTTGTCAATGAAACCTCTTCGTCAACTCTATCTTTGACCACACAAAACCCTAATTCTTCAAATATGCAGAATAATCCATCACTAAACACTCCATCTTCTTCGTATAAAGGTACAGATAAAAGGGAAGATTCTGGTAAGAGATGGCCGAGAGATGAAGTGTTAGCATTAATAAACTTGAAGTGTAGTCTGATTGATATTAACAATGGTGATGATAGTAATAAGGAAGTATCCGCTACAAAGGGACCACTATGGGAAAGAATATCACAAGGGATGCAACAATTGGGATACAGAAGGAGTTCAAAAAGGTGTAAAGAGAAATGGGAAAACATTAATAAGTATTTCAGGAAGACGAAAGATAACAACAAGAAGAGGTCCCTCGACTCTAGGACATGTCCTTATTTTCATCAGTTGAACAGTTTATACAACCAAGGTATACTTGTGGCCCCCACTGATGTCATTCCGGAAAACCGCTCTGCAAACCCCAATACCATATCGGAGAACATCTCCATGGCGGCCTCTCCACATGATGAAGATATATCACAACTTCCGAGTGCTTAAGTTTGAAGCTTAGTTCGTTTTAATATGTTGTTTGTAATCGTGTTATCATTTCCTGCATATTCCAATATCAGTTTTGAAACCTTACTTTAATTTAATGACTTCCAAGCTTATATAAATTAATATTTATTATTTTTATCTTAAGTTCGCTAGCTAGATAGAACCAAATCAATGTTTTCTTTTTTTCTTTCTTGATTAATATTGTGGGGACTCTATGACCTATGCTTGGGGTGGTCCTTTATTTTCAAATTGTCTTTTGGTTTCTTTAACGTATAGACGATATTATTATTATATTATATATAGAGAAGTTGATATTAGAATCCAAACTCAACTCTAGTCATTGAGATTATTTTTGGTATACGTGAGTTAGATAGTCAGATTAAAATTTATGAGCCATGTGACTTTCAGTTGTAAATATTAACCAAAAATAATCAAATTAAAATGCATACTGTTGTAAACTTTTGCCTATAATAGTTTATCAAAAACAAGTGTGTGCTTTGTTTGCCTGAAATATGGTCTCTATGGGTGATTCGTAATAAAGTTTGCTTTGTTGATGGGGGAAAACAATGTGCTGAAATAGTTATAAAAGCAAAATTGTTGGTGAAAATTATGTAAGAGCTTTGAAAGATGTTCCATATAGAAGACACTCTTCTTCTAACTCCGTGGAATGGATGCGAGTGTGAATGTGAGTAAAAGAATCGGGAGTGCAGGAGGCCTGTTAAGAAATATTAAGAGTGAATTTGTAGGGAATTTCACGAGAAGTTTGAGCTACATGCCACTCATTGAAGCGGAGCTAGCTCCACTCCATGAGGGACTAGAATGGACGGAACAAATAACGTTAAAAAGGTTGAGCACAGATGTGAATTCCTGAGACGTCTTAGCCTTGAGCAAGAAGGGTTCGGATATATAGTAGGGGCAGGGAGCAGTTTGGATAGACGATATGTAGAGCTCGTTGAGACGAAAAGTAGAACCTAATTTGGTGAGTATCTACGGATAGACAAATAGTCGCACAGATTGTCTAGCTAAAGAAGGGGTTTTACATGAGAATGGAGTCAATATCATCGTCGAGGGGTTTGTGGTGGAAGCCTCATATTCCGGTCGCACCAGGTACGCCAAAAAGGTCGCACACCACCACCTAAAGAGGTGCCTCACCACCCCAACAACATCAACTTCAACTGTAAAGACGCTGATGGATTACTATACCCTTATACCCTCATGATGTTCCCTGGTGAATATTGTCCTAATAGGAAACACCTTTCTAGACGTGTGTTAGTCGACACAGGAAGCTCAGCTGACCAGATTGCACCCTAAAAAATGAAGATTCCCCATGATCACATGATATTGCTCCCCTACACCGTATGCAGCTTCAATGGGCAAATAGTAATGCCCTTGGCTACATCAAACTACCACTACAGATAGGAACATCATATAGCCATCTCACCATTTGAACGAAGTTCGTGATCGTGGATTATCGATCCTCTTAACACACCATAGTAAGATAAACCACCATAAACAAGTTAAGAGCGATCTAATACAAATATTACCTCACCATGAAGTTCCACATTGGGAAATGGGTGGTTAGCATGCAAAGAAATTAGGCTCAAGCTCTAGAATGTTACGTTAATCTCCTTGAAGAGTCGTACACCTTTGAAGTCGGAGTACCCAGAAAACGAGGAACCCTTGAAAAGAGCAAGGCAAATCTGCAACCGTCGAGTCACCATCAAGACCCTACCAGTCTTCTACAACAAGGTACACACAAATCCTACTCACTATCGAGGAAAATCACATACATGACAAGACACGAGCCACTTTAATTAAAGCCTCGAATAGTCAAAGAGAGACAAGACCGCACCTCATAGTTAGGTAGGTCCTCTGGCACGACTGTATTACACTCTTTTTCCTTGCTAGGCAGTTTTTTACGAGGTAATACGAAAACACAGTGCACTTAGATTTATTAGTACATCGATTCAAACATGTATATCCCCCCCTTTTAGTACAATCAAATAACTTGTATGCATATTAAATATAGTTTCATTATCTGTTTATATATTTATCTAATTATCTTCTCGCATGATTACTTATAATCAGATAAGAGTTTTGTTTCAATCTCCAAGACAGATTATCAAGCCAAGAAGGCTATGCCTAAGGGGTCACCGATGGTAAAACCTCGATTAAGTCTAGGGGATAGGCCTAAAGGGTCACCATGAAAAAACCTCCAAAAATTACAAAGGATTATTGAGTCCATTAAACGACCTACATAGCCTCTTTGGTATGACCTTATTTAAATCATCCACATGGGGTATCGAGTCTAGCGAATGGCCTAAGCCGTCACTCTGTTTAAACTTCAATTTATTCCATTAGAAGTGTTATCGAGCCGGGTGAATCAGCACAAGGGGTCACTCTGGAAAAACCTCGATTCAATCCCTTAGACGAGTTATTGGTTCCAGGGGATATACATAAGAGGTCACCATGGTATAACCTCGATTATAATTCTGGAGATTGTCAAGTCAAGCAAACAACCTACGTAGCCTCTCTAGTAAACCTTGTTTAAATCCTCCCCTTAGGGGTATCAATTCCATCCCATGGCGTAAGCAGACACTCTCGTAAAACCATGATTTAATCCCTCTGATGGGTTATTGAGTCTAAGGAACCGACCTACGGGGTCACCTAGGTTATACTTCGATTCAATCTAAGAAATGTTATCGATTAAGAACTAAACTCCATTCAAACATGGGGACGTGATCTGAAACCTAATAAGGTTAACATGGTTAACTCCATACCTTGATTCAACCTAATAAAGGTTATTGAGTATAAACTAAACCCCATGTTTTAATGGGGTCATGACCTAAACCCTAATAAGGTTAACACAGTCAACCTCATTCCTCGATTCAACTTGAGAAAGGTTAACGAGTAAGAACTAAACACTATTCAAACATGGGGTCAATGACCTAAACCCTAATAAGGTTATGTTGGCATATATCCTCCCTCCATAGGTTGTTTTAATATGAAAAATCTTTTTGTGTTTCGTGAGTTATATTTAAGTATACTATCTCTTATATATTGTATTAAACCTCATCAAAAAACCTTTTTACCCTTCATATATGATCCTCAAAACCCTATTTTTATTATACTCTTCTAAGAGGTCATATTATTGCATGTATTGTTTGTTCACTCTTTATCCTAACTACAATCCTACTCAAACTTATCTTTTGAATATTTTCTATGTTTACATTATCTTTATTAAGCGTCACAACACGTTTTACTTGAGCTTGTTTGTGATAATATGCTTAAATTTTATTTGTGTGTATTTGGAACTGACTCTTGGGCTTGACTAACAAAAATCTTATATCTTTATTTTAAGCAAAATTTGTGAAAAAACTTTTCCCATCCAAGTATTGGAACTCAAAATGACCAAAACAACTACGGAAGCATATCGAGCGCCTGATGTGGCTCAAACCGTATACTAGTACGTAATGGAAACCTGGTCTAAAAAGAAATGTACAACCGATTTAAACTATCATCCCATCTAGTCAAATTCCATGCCATAATTTTACCATTGGTCAGCAATTCCATTTAGGATAGATTTGATGGGGGATAAAATGCGAACCATTTTGCTAACAAATGGGTACCCTATTTGCATCAATATCATGCACAACTCAATAGAGTCATTGGACCTTGATCAAATATATAAATAGGCACCTTGTGAATCACAATTATAATCTCTTGAAGCCACCATTGAGCACCATTTTATCTAACACTTCAAGAGAGAATCTGAGAGCTTAAATCTTTATTATCAATCAAAATCAAGCTTTACATCCAAGCTAAAATAAAAACCACTCACAAAGGAGTTTATCGTTATAAGATTCATCGATATCCACTCAAATAGGAGATCATACACAAGATTAAACTCATTCCACTCAACAAGTAGTATCCATTCCAAGCTTCATCCAACTCAGCAAGGAGTTCACAAGATCATATTGTTATATTAACTCACTAAGGTGCACTTCTTGTATTTGTAATATTATCCAACCAAAAACGGTTCAACATTTCTCCTATATTAAAATATAGCTGGTGGTGGAAAAGGTGTGATAAATACATGATATAAAAGCACAGACACCTAATACCACTACGAGAAACTCACTGCAAATGCACGGATCGTTCGCAAGTAATAGTTGATAAATAAAGTCCATTCTCAGGGATTTATCGGTTAACTCTAACTCGTGTTCAAATATAAGCGTAAAATAGATTATTTGTTTAAACAAAAAATATAAATAAAAAAAAATATTTGTTTAATTTTCGAAGTAAGAAAAAAGCAAATAATATAAAATAGATGCAAATGAGATAACTAATAATAATTGAGATGAGATATAACTTAGGTTTGCTAGTATGCATCCATCTTCCTAAATCACTATTATAATTATAAGAAGGGGACCTTACGTAGAGACTGATTATGGAAATATAAACCATAATGACTATCTAGTTATGCAAGCCCGTCAGGATCACTACTGCACACTAGACGATTATGTGTTGTTTTCAACAATTGAATCCCCCGTCAAGGTGACAATTCTAATTACTAAAGGTAGTCCTAACCTGATCAAGAATAGGGCTGGAATAAAGGGAAACACAAAATACAATTATAAATTGAAATCTTGAATCAATTAAATTCAAATCCCAAATATCATAGAAACAGAAAAATAGAATTCTAGGATTATACATATTGCAAACCCAAGCTATGAATAAATTAGTTCATAATAAAATAAATAAAGCTAAAGATTAAATAGTTTAGAAACATAGTTAAGCTACGAATCTATTACAAATTACCCAATTGGTAGAGTGGAAGGATGGAGAAGAGGATTTTGTGACTACCCAACTTCTTTTCTTCCTCCTCAAGTCACTTGCTTTCTCCATGATGAATTTCTTGAATAATATGGAGGCTATGGATGCAAGGACATGTTTCTTAAGTCAAATATTAGTGTATATATATATATATATATATATATATATATATGAATGTGAGAGAGAGTGTGTGTGTATTATGTATATATATATATATATATATATATATATATATATATATATATATATATATATATATGTAGGGGTAAATTCTAGATCATGGGCTAGGTTTTCAAATATGGTTTCCTTATAAAGTGGACTGGTTGACCCATAGAGTTTGTAAAATTCATAAGGATGAGTGTCCAATAAACCCCTCATGCTAGTTTTCATTCTTCCTGACTATAACTGCCATTTATTCTCCAATAAAAGGCACTATAAATTTCTTTGTTTTTTTCCATTTTTTCCCATTTTTAATCACAGCGACTGCGGCCGTTATTAACACAAACTTCTTTACAAAGGCAAAGAGCTGCTGCAAATATTTGGTAACATGCACAGAGGAAACTAAAATGGGTTTAAAATGAATCATTACTAAAATGGGTTTGATTAAATTAATTAATGACTCGTTTTTAATGATTTTTTTGTATATTTTTTTGATGTATCAAATTAAATTTATTGTCGTCAACTAGAAGCGAACCCAAAATCTCTTAAATAAGGTAGAAAAGACTACGCATTTTACGTGATAGTACACAAAGTTGCAGGGGTTTATTGAGCATTAACCCATTTCATGACTCCTTGGTTGCAACTCCAAATCACTCAAAATCAGTGGTCACGCAACAGTAATTAAAAGAACTTTCTAGATATAAAAGGGATCCTTCAAATTCTCTGTCAATTTTATGCAACATTGAAAATACTACACGTTCTAAATTGGACCGACAACTTTTTCACTTTCTAAAAGTAGCTTTTTTAGTCTGTTAACTCTTGATTTCGTCTTAGATCTTCTTCTCTCAACTTCTTCTACAAGTCTTGGCATCTAATATTATCCTTGTACCTAGAAGTTTCACATTTTACACACAAACTACACCTAAAATGCTCTAAAAGTAACAACTCCAAAACAAGGTAAGAATTGAGAAACTATCAAATAATTGGGAAAAGCCCCTCAGCTAAGCACATGATACACCTAAAATTATATCTTTTGGCTAGATTAATTTATCAAAAATATGGATACATCAATAGCTTTAGTAGATAGAGTCTAAAGCGGAGGAGAAGGCTTCCATTGTTGGAAGTGGTTTACTTGTGTAGGTAATTACATAAGGGGTTTAGCTCGAAATGTCCAAGTTTGGGTTATGAGTTAACCAATACAAGTCTTGGGTTTTTAGTTTCATATATAGTAAATCCCTCAAAGAGGTTGTTACATCATGTCAAAAAGAAAAGAATAAAAAAGAACATAAAGTCCTTAAATTAGAAGTTAAAAGGCACTCAAGAAGGCTCTTACAATCGTCCTACAAAAAGCGCGAGAAGTTATATCCTCAAGTAGATGACGACGACTATGAAGAGAAATCCAAAGAAAATGAAGCTTCACTCTTTGAAGGAACATGAGGAGCATAGGCCAGAGATACAACCGGTTCTTGGTAAAATACCCACCTAAAGTCTAGTTTCTCCTTACAAATCTCGCCCCGTAGTTGTTGAGTACTAAATAATCCATCAATTAACTCCTCAAAATCACCTGGGCTAGACCTGATCCTTTTCTTCCCCTTGAGGTTTGTAGAAACCTACTCATGTAACTGTTGAATAAGTTGGTCCTTCTTCATTAACTTATCGTGAAGGACGCTTAATTCCTTGAAAACCTCATTATTCATCTATAAAAGCATTTCCTCTAAGTTTATGTGAGGCACATAATGCTTACACGCTTCCTCGATGTCTTTAACGACTGCCCCATAAGACAGAGAGAGTGCGTTATATTTCAAAACAGTATCGTGAAAATCCCAGTGAAATGGTTTCGAGCTTGAAGCATTATCGAAAGGTAAAACGAGAAGGGGTGTTTCAAACCCATGTTACTCATGTGATTATCGATGAGGGAAATATACAAAAGGAAGGATATAGATATGGTGAGAAGAATCCCAAGAGGCAAAGAAAGGAAAACCACGTGGTCGACGTAACATATGAAGCACTCCATGCAAAGTAATGATGAAGTTTCATGGAAGACGAAACGACAAAACCTGATTGAGCGAAGATGATGGGAAGTCACGAAAAAGCTTGTTGGGTACACAATGACATAAATCATGAGACAATAAACTGTTGGCATATAGCCTCCCTTAATAGGTTGTTTTAATGTGACAAATCCTCTTGTGTTTAGTGTGCTAATTACTATTGTTATATACATTCTATCTTGCACTCTAATTCATCAAAAAGCTCATTCTTTATCATTTAGATCAAAGCTTTATTGTTTTATCTTAAGAAACTAATTCTCATACAAATGCTATTAACCTTATCTTTGTGTACATTGAGAATTAGCTTTAGTGATCAACTACAAAGTTTCTTAGAATGATGTTTCCAACAATTCTCGTGAAGAAGGTTTTCTGATCTGAGCATCATAGTGAAAGATATACTCATTAAAAGGTGTTTTAGACCTTTGGTGCGGTGTATGGCACGGTACACCGCAGATGTGCGGACTAGGGCACAGACCAGGGGGCTAGCCCGTCAGAGAGTAAGTGAATTTAGCAAGCTTGGCGCGGTGCACCTCACCAATCCCGCGGTGCACCTCACCAACCTCGCGGTGCACCTCACCAACCCCGCGGTGCACCGCAGATTAGGGTTTCCTGCAGCAAAATGAAGACAAAAGGAATAGATCCGTTGGGGATATTAATATATCCGTTGGAGACAAATCATATGACCGTTGGGAGCATTTTGCAGCTATAAATTGAAGGTCTTTCAAGGCTACAATCACACCTTCAACCCATATACACTTAGGGGCTTAATTGTTATCATCCAAGAGGGTGTCAAGAGCTTAAAAAGTCTTATCTACTCAATTAAGGAGTTAATTCAATAAGCCACAAAGTTCTATCTACTCAAGAGGAGTCTTTCATGCTTAAGTGTTATATCTACTCAAGAGAAGTATTAAGCTAATAGTTATATCATCTCTTTAGGAGTTCATTAGCAAAGTAGTTTCACCCCTTAAACACTTTGTATTTATCCTCTTAAGTCTAGTTCTTGTAATAGATAGATTAAGAGAGAATTTGAGTATCGGGAGTATACTCGGTGTCCTTGTGTTGTGATTACACAAGAGTTTCCTTCGTGGTTTCGAAGAGGTTGTCCTTCGTGTTATCGAAGAGGTTGTAAGGGTTATTGTGTTCTCGACCCGGTTAAGAGAGACACGGGAGCTTAGTGAAAAGCTTGAAATCCTAAGGAGGCTTCCTTAGGTAGTGGATGTAGGGAAACCGAACCACTATAAATCGTGTGTATCTTTCTATCCCTACTCTATTTACTTTCCGCACTTTATATGTTTGATAATATGCTAGTATGAATATTGTGATATTGATTATCTAGTTTATCTAACATATTGTCATCTAGAGTAGTAAGAGATTAGAAACTCGTTTTACTTGATAAAATGCTTATATGAATAGTTTGATATTATTATCTTGTAGGATTATCTAATTCATGACTATTTAGTTTTGATTATATGCTTACTAGTATGAATATCGTGATTATGTTTATCTAGCTAATTAAACTTTGGTCTTCTAAGTTAGTAAGAGAATAGATAATCGATTTACTTGTTTAACTTATATATCGAACCTCTAACTTATCCATTGCATGATCCCTTAAGTGTTTGATATATTAGTTGACTTAGAAGTTTTCTCTTAAACTTATAATTGTCCAAAAGATTTTTAATTAGGCATTAATCTTATTAGTAATCCTATTCACCCCCCTCTAGGACTATCAATTGGTATCAGAGCCTAACTCTACGTGAATAGCTTAACCGTTAGTAGAGTAAACGATTTGGAATTTAATCTTTTGGAAGTGTTGTTTTCTACACAACCTCCATTTTCTTGTAGGTGATCGTTACTTTGCTTGGAGGAAACAAATGGAAGAATTAAATATACGAAAGAACGCTCAAATCTCGAAAAAGGAAAATCCGGTGATTTCTTTTCTTTATCTCGTATATAATATTGCGTTTCCTCCTTATGGCTTGCGTTTTTAATTATGTTTTGGGTTGTGATTTGATTAGTTGTGTTTGTTGTTATCATGTTTTATCTTTGGATATTATCTTGTGATTCTAATCATTGTTTTAATGTTATTAGTGTTATTGCATCTAATTCTCATGAATGATGTTTTTGCACTTTAGCTCTTAGAATTATGGTGATTGCATTTTAGTCCCCAAAATTTTCAAAATTGCACTTTGACCCCTCATAGTTATTAAATTCTCCAAAGTGTCATAGTTTGGACTTCATAATCTTTCACGTGTAAAATTTGCCATTTTAGTTCATATTTTTGAAAAATTGCATTTTTAGTCCCTACTATGTGAAATTGCCTTTTTGTCCCTCAACTTTTATAAATTGCACTTTTTATTCTTACAAGTTCTTATAAATTTTAAAAGTGCCTATTGATTAATAAAAGGGAAAAAGGTCAAAGATATTGTTTACACTTTCAAATCTTAATTTATCTTTGATCACAAACTTGCATTTTCATATGGGTGTGTCTTTAAAGAAATTGCTTTTCAAAATATTTTTCCGATAATCTTTTGCATTTCCCATAGCATTTCAAAAATGTTTTTATGCATAGAATTATGGGAAATTAATCCATTATTGGTCATTAACTCATTTGCATGAATTTGTTTAGCCTTGCTATCTATATGTTGTGCTTCATTTTGTGCTTATATGGTTTATTCCCTATTGTGCAAATATCTTGTATGACTTGACCTTTTCATACTTAAAATTGCTTAACTTTGATTTTGGGTCTTTTCGTATTTTTTAGAATATATAGGGGTATTTGTGAAATAAATCGTTTTATTTGTTTTCGTGATTTCCATGTTGAATCTTTTCAAAACAAAAGCGTTTTTAGTAGTTTTAAAATATTTCTAAACTATTAGGGAGTTTTCGTATTAGTTTTTGGTGTTTATGCAAATTGCCTATTTTCTATATCTTGTGTTTGCTCTATTTCGTTTGCTAAGTTCTAAATTTGGATTTTTGGTTTTGAATTGCTTAAATTATATGTTTCGGATTTTATATTGTTGTGTTAATGTTGCTAACAATATTCTTGATGATATAGGTGTTATTGCACTCTTAGTCCTTGATCTTATTCAAATTGCATTATGTTTCCTATAGGTTGAAAAATATTGATTTGAGGTCCCTATAGTTTTGAACAAGTTGCATTTAGCTTTCTTATGCTTGAAAATTAGACCTAGGTCCCTATTGTCTTGAGAAAGTTATACTTAGGTCCTTGAAGTTTTTCAAAATTGCATTTAGTCCCTAAACTTTTGAAAAATGCTTATTGACCCCTATACTTTTCAAAGATGAAAATTTACCCCTTGATTTCTTAAAATCGGTTTAAATATTCTTTTTGGTAAAAAGGGGAGAAATTATTGGTCAAACTTTTTCAAAATTGAAACAAACACTCTATGCATTTTGTGAGGGGGAGTTTTTCTTAAATTATCTTTAAAAACTCAAATGCTTGGTTAATCGTTTGCACTAATCGTTTATCTCATAATTGCACTAATCGTTTGCGTTTATAGAAAGCTTATAAGATGATAATCTTCCGATCTAGAAGTTGGTAAAACGTTCTTATCCCTTATATCTTTCCTTCATCTTGTTTCATGCTTTACATTGTTAATTTTTATGCATTTCAAAATTAAAATGTTTTAAATGCTCTTTACCCTTGATCTCTCTATGTTGTTTTTCAAAATCTATTCACTTGAGTTTTAGCTCTTCTATGTTTAGTTGTTTTGGTTTTATTTTATTATCCTGTCTTTTTGATGAAGACAAAGGGGGAGAAATATGTGCACTAAAACTTTCAAAATTGCACTTTTTAAATACTCACAGATGCATTTCATATCTTATATTCATTTTTACTTAAATGCTTATTGTGAGGGGGAGCTAAATTTGATAAAAGCTTATACTTTCATATCATTCCTAGGGTGTTTTAGTGAAGGATTTGTCATCATCAAAAAGGGGGAGATTGTTGGCATATAGCCTCCCTTAATAGGTTGTTTTAATGTGACAAATATTCTTGTGTTTAGTGTGCTAATTACTATTGTTATATACATTCTATCTTGCACTCTAATTCATCAAAAAGCTCATTCTTTATCATTTAGATCAAAGCTTTATTGTTTTATCTTAAGAAACTAATTCTCATACAAATGCTATTAACCTTATCTTTGTGTACATTGAGAATTAGCTTTAGTGATCAACTACAAAGTTTCTTAGAATGATGTTTCCAACAATTCTCGTGAAGAAGGTTTTCTGATCCGAGCATCATAGTGAAAGATATACTCATTAAAAGGTGTTTTAGACCTTTGGTGCGGTGTATGGCACGGTACACCGCAGATGTGCGGACCAGGGCACGGACCAGGGGGCTAGCCCGTCAGAGAGCAAGTGAATTTAGCAAGCTTGGCGCGGTGCACCTCACCAATCCCGCGGTGCACCTCACCAACCTCGCGGTGCACCTCACCAACCCCGCGGTGCACCGCAGATTAGGGTTTCCTGCAGCAAAATGAAGACAAAAGGAATAGATCCGTTGGGGATATTAATATATCCGTTGGAGACAAATCATATGACCGTTGGGAGCATTTTGCAGCTATAAATTGAAGGTCTTTCAAGGCTACAATCACACCTTCAACCCATATACACTTAGGGGCTTAATTGTTATCATCCAAGAAGGTGTCAAGAGCTTAAAAAGTCTTATCTACTCAATTAAGGAGTTAATTCAATAAGCCACAAAGTTCTATCTACTCAAGAGGAGTCTTTCATGCTTAAGTGTTATATCTACTCAAGAGAAGTATTAAGCTAATAGTTATATCATCTCTTTAGGAGTTCATTAGCAAAGTAGTTTCACCCCTTAAACACTTTGTATTTATCCTCTTAAGTCTAGTTCTTGTAATAGATAGATTAAGAGAGAATTTGAGTATCGGGAGTATACTCGGTGTCCTTGTGTTGTGATTACACAAGAGTTTCCTTCGTGGTTTCGAAGAGGTTGTCCTTCGTGTTATCGAAGAGGTTGTAAGGGTTATTGTGTTCTCGACCCGGTTAAGAGAGACACGGGAGCTTAGTGAAAAGCTTGAAATCCTAAGGAGGCTTCCTTAGGTAGTGGATGTAGGGAAACCGAACCACTATAAATCGTGTGTATCTTTCTATCCCTACTCTATTTACTTTCCGCACTTTATATGTTTGATAATATGCTAGTATGAATATTGTGATATTGATTATCTAGTTTATCTAACATATTGTCATCTAGAGTAGTAAGAGATTAGAAACTCGTTTTACTTGATAAAATGCTTATATGAATAGTTTGATATTATTATCTTGTAGGATTATCTAATTCATGACTATTTAGTTTTGATTATATGCTTACTAGTATGAATATCGTGATTATGTTTATCTAGCTAATTAAACTTTGGTCTTCTAAGTTAGTAAGAGAATAGATAATCGATTTACTTGTTTAACTTATATATCGAACCTTTAACTTATCCATTGCATGATCCCTTAAGTGTTTGATATATTAGTTGACTTAGAAGTTTTCTCTTAAACTTATAATTGTCCAAAAGATTTTTAATTAGGCATTAATCTTATTAGTAATCCTATTCACCCCCCTCTAGGACTATCATAAACCACCATACTCGAATAGTATTTTAGATAACAAAAAGGCAACCGGATACACTAGGAGCACATGTGGCAGGATGACACTATGTCGACCTCTTATTATCTCATTAAAGAGGAGTAAATCCAAAGAAATCCCTTACTTAAAAAAGGGTATCTTGGGAATTAAATGGGTACTTGATAAAGGAAAAAATACCATATAAAATATGGGATCATCTCGCAGACTAAACCTAGGTCTTACACCCCTCAAGAACAAAGAAGGTCAATATAACCTCGAAAGGTGACGAGGTGAGAAGGACATAGCAATACACGACGGATAACTCGATAATTCATAGCACACCGGCTCAAGAACCTCAAAACAAAGTTTTCCACTAACCCCACATTGCCACTCGTCAGATGTTAGTCGCAAGAGGAGCACGAAACTCATTATGCTAATAATGAGTCCGGAAAAGTAGGTCAAGCAATGTGAGAAGTAGGAATAGTGCATAGATGTAGTGGAGGGAATTGTATAATCAAAAATATTGTGAACTCGTGAAAGTATGTAGTCACTCGACAATTTTCAAACCATATCATTAGTAAAGTTTATTTTTCTCTAACTCGACTTCCTTATCTTTTTGTTGAAATTTATACTTACAACATATTTCTTCGTCTAAACCCTTCAAACACACACTAATTATCAATTAATTCACAATAAAATCTAATTGATAATATATGTCCTATCAACCACATATAAAAGAGTTGGGGGTACTTGTCTTATATTTTTACTATATCTATAGTTTGATCTATAAAAAATGAAGATGGTTGATAAAGTTTGAAAATATCGTTTTCAAAGTCACGAATACACGGGGATTATGGATCAATATTGTCGGGTCAAGCTCAGCCCACTAAAAATGCTCAGGTAGCGTAATCAAACCCACCAAACTGCAACCCCATCTTGCCCACCCTCAGGCTGCATTGGCTTATCCCATTTCCTTAGCCCTTTTGATTGGGTCAAGAGATATCCCAAACTTCAAAAGAAAATATGTGGGCCGAATATTGAGGCAGCAGCCACATGTACGCACATCTTGTGTGGGTCTAATTAGGAGAAATAGAACCAGTCAAATAGTAGTGATTGAGACCCACATAGGATGGGAGTGTGGCCCACGTTGTTCCATTCGATCCCCAAATCATACTATTAATTAACTAATTAATGACAAAAGCTTCCAATACTTCCACTCCTTCCACTTCTCTCCTCTCCTTTCCTTTTCAGCATCACTAATACGGAGTATTTTAGGAATCAAACCCTATCCCAATAAGTTATATCGACAAAAATTTATTATTTTATATGATATTAAGTTATTTGTCGGCCAAGTATTTAACAATATGAAATGCATTTTTATTTATCAGACACACAACTTATGGTATTTAAGTGATATATGGTTCAAAACTATTTCATTTCTTATCAATATAAAAAATAGAGAAGGTTTATTAATCCTTGTGTAAAATATTTATCCAACCACATATATTAGAAAAATATATTAAAAAGAGTTTATATAATACTACTTATCCAACCAATCCCATAGATAACTTAAAAAAACAACATTAAAAAGGAGGTTCATGGTTTGAATTCTCTCCCTAACGAGTGTAAAGTGAAAGGTATAAGACTCGAATCTCTCCCTAAACATGGGTAATCTAGTTCTGATTTACCATGAGAATATATATGGAGAGACATGTATATCTCCATGAGATTAGTCGGGTACGCGCAAGCTAGACCAGATCACCCATATAACCAAAAGAAAAGCAACATTAATAATAAAAAAATAAACAAATCAACCACACACCAAGTAAAGGAAGAAAGTGATGTAAAAAAAGCAATACACATTCAAACAACAACACCTTCCCAACAATAAAGTAGATGCCACCAAAATAGCAGGTTGAGATCGTCAAAGATGAAAAATACGTAATCCTTAAAGACAAACTCAAACCTTTAGATGAAAAAGATAATATCGATTACCATTTTAATAACCACCATAATTATCAATTCGCCGATTCTAATTTTTTAATAAAATCTCAAATGACAACTGCATTAATTATAGGAAAATGATCCACAAAATTTAGTAAGCAAAAAAAGGTTCATTAATTTATTTATTTATTGAAAAAGATTCTAAATAAAATTTAATGACAGTGACATCCTATTTTTGCCTTTTATTTTGATTTTAACGTGTTAGAAAAAAATTCAATCTAACCGATATTTTTTTTATAATCAGTCATTTCTATTATTTTTATGATCAATATAATCATCGATTTAATTATAAAATTCAAACTCTAATGAATAACATTTTCAATCAAGCGATATAATTATGTGTGATGTGGATAGATTATATAATATCTAAATGACATAACATTTATAAAATTGATCCCGATCTAGTGAAAATCAGTAACAACCTAGTCATACTATTCAGGTTACCAAGTCATTCTTATTGCGTGTCTTGATCATCCAAAATCTATCCCATATGACTCAACATAGTCATAACCAATACACATGATTTCTCAATTAATAAAAAATTAAGGACTAATTCGCTCATATTTGAAATATTTGATAATAAACTCTATAATATACAAATATGTTTGAATTTTTTTTACGTTCATTGTGATAATTTGTTGATTTTTTCCTTTTGAATTTGAAAAAACAAACATTCTATACGAAAACTTTAATTATGGTTAACTATTTTGTTTAATTTAACAACAAAAATTCAGATTACAATATATCTTTTTCTTAATTATAGAAGAGAAACATGTAGAGAAACTGAACATGATACAATGGGTTGATAAAAATAAAATAAAATGCCTTTCTAATGTGATACGCGTTTAAAAAACAAGGTTCGGATTTAGGATACCTTCCGCTCACGATCTTTTATGGTATAATAATAATAATATAGCGAAAAGTCCTTAATAAAAGTGGATTTTCGTTCCCATGAGTCTAAAATTCCCCCCTCCCCTCCCCAAGTCTAAAATCATCTCATCGAATAATTTTACGCCTATCGCCTCAAACCCTACTAATTTTTTGCCCTTACTGAAATCGATTTTGGATCCGTCCCTTATTAAACCATGGACCTTTTATCCAAAAAGTATATATTTTATTATAAATCCTTTTGCATAATCAATTTATAACGAATACTTTTTTGATCAATCATCCATTTTTATATGACTTGGTTTCGTCTAAAATCGGATAATTTTTTTTTTATACTATAAAAATTATTCGGAAAACCATGGGTAGATTTGAATATTTTTGTAAATATGAACTAAATTAAATTTTTTCATTATTAATAATTAATTATTTAGATGATATAATAGTAAAAAGAGAAAAAAATAGGAAAGAAAACTTTGGACTATTTAAAATTCATTTAGTGATAAAAATAGTGATAATGTGATTAAGCATAGTAGTATCGAGCTTTATTAGATTGTTAAACTCTTCAACCCTTCATTTAACCACTTTCTTAATCAAGATTTGTCTTCATCTAAAACACTTATTACACTTTACACTATAGATATAAATACTGTATCTAACTTTCTCTATCTTGAATGACTAATAATGGAGGAGCTGCATCTAACTACCACTTCTACTTCTACTAATCTAAGGACGGTACTTTATAGTACTCACAGTCATACGACGTAGTTTTACCCAGTCTATCAGTCAATGCAGCTCGTGATTTCTGCAAGTCTTGGTAACTCTCTTTATCAGCTTTAGCTTTTCTTTTTCCTTTATCCTTTCTCAGATTTTTTTCATATATAAATCTACTCTAATTTTACCTTGACCGCATCTTTTCTTCCTCAAATTTACTGGTTTCAGCTTCTTTTCATCACACATTCTTCGTTTATAGGTCTAATTTTGATTATTTTTTAATTTTCATATGATTTAGCTTGTATTTAACTATTTATGTATGTATAGGTATATATATCCACTCAAAATGTAAAATCTATAGTAGATTTTGTAGATAGGAAATTAATACTTTAGAAAAATTGCCTAATTTTGTGCACAATTTATAGGTTTGAATTAATTTTGCTTCGACGGTGAAAGGAAGAGAATACTAAGTAATAGATGGAGCAATACGAAGTTCTTGAGCAAGTTGGGAAAGGTGCGTTTGGCTCAGCTGTTCTTGTACGGCACAAGCTTGAAAAGAAGAAGTGAGCATCATAATTACAAGTTTTTCATGTTTATTTTGTTTAAATTTACTTCGTGTGCTATATAATATAACAACATTATCAAGCTTTGCTCTGATATAATTGTATTCTATTGATTGTTAATTCTAAGGTATGTGTTAAAGAAGATTCGGCTTGCTCGTCAAACAGAAAGAACTCGTCGATCTGCACATCAAGAGGTTTGTGTAGTCAATTTTTCACATCCTTTAGATTCAGGGCTCTTTTTGAAAATGTTTGAACCAGTTTTAGTTAATTCTGTAAACTAGATCTGAAGAATCTTATGAAACATTGGAATAAGAGTAATATTTAATACTTTCTCTTGTATATGCAGTTGGAGCTAATTGCCAAAATGCAAAATCCATTTATTGTGGAATACAAAGATTCCTGGGTCGAAAAGGTCAATAAATTAAATATTTATGTTGCTTTTAAGTTCCATGGTTTAAAATGATTAATTTTAATAATCGACATTTTTGCTTCCAGGGTTGTTATGTATGCATAATCATAGGTTACTGTGAAGGTGGAGATATGTAAGTAACTTTTCCATGTAAAACTTTTTTTATTTTTTTTGTTTAATTATGTGGATTAAGAAAATCAGTAGATCAGAATATGAATTTTATACTTATGACCTATTTTTACTTTCCAGGTCAGGAGCTATTAAGAAAGCAAATGGTGTACTATTTTCTGAGGAAGTAATGTTTTAATCTCCTTATACTTTATTCTAAAAGTGTTCTATATCTTGTAATAGTCACTTAAATGTGATTTTGTACTCTCTATTTATTAATTCTATTAAAAATCTTGCAGAAGCTATGTAAGTGGCTTGTTCAACTTCTTATGGCACTCGATTACTTACACACAAATCATATTCTTCATCGAGATGTTAAGGTTAGATTTTATTCCTTAATTTACGTGCTAAAGTTCATGTGAGCTGTATAATAATGTTAATATTTTGCAGTGTTCAAACATATTCTTATCTAAAGATCAGAACATTCGTCTTGGTAAGGATACTTTTTCTTTTATTTTTAACTGTAAAAATTACTTTTCCTAAGCAACTCCGAATTTATACTGTACAGGTGATTTTGGTCTTGCTAAAATGTTGACTTCAGATGATCTTGCTTCCTCTGTAAGTAATTAATGGAGTTAAATTTCGTAACATATTTTACTAATTGACGTTTATACCCTCAGATTGTTGGAACACCGAGTTATATGTGCCCTGAACTTCTTGCTGATATACCTTATGGTTCTAAGTCAGATATTTGGTCTCTGGGTAAGTATAATATAATATACAAAAATAATAAAATAAACTTTCTGATTTATATACCAATGTCAAAATATTTTCCTCCAGGTTGCTGTATATATGAAATGGCAGCACTAAAGCCTGCATTTAAAGCATTTGTAAGTTACTAAATAATCCAACATACATTATAATAATTAAGGTCAAATAATTCGTGATATTCTCTATTTAAACAGGATATGCAAGCACTAATCAACAAAATTAACAAGTCCATTGTAGCTCCATTACCCACTAAATACTCAAGTCCACTGTAAGTACTTATTTGTATCAATTAGAATCTTAGTAACTGAATCTGATCAGTTTTGTTGAATTATATGTAGCCGAGGATTAATTAAAAGCATGTTACGTAAAAACCCAGAGCTTCGACCAAGTGTAAGCACTTCTTTTACACATTTTTGCGTATATATTTTACTTTAATGCTTGTTATTTTTAAACAGGCTTCAGAGCTTCTTCGCCATAAACATCTTCAACCTTACGTGCTTAAAATTCAACTGAAACTTAATAGTCCAAGAAGGGATAGTTTTCCAATTGAATGGCCTGAAACAGAATATAAAAAGAATACTAAACTTAAAGACTCAGAAAATGTTGGTTTAGCTGCTTATAGACAAAGGCGTATGTCTAGTGGGAATAATAGAGCTTTAAATCCTAGTGTATCTGGAACTGAACATGATCATCAATTTTCTCCTCAAACTCGATATTTTGATCACAAAATGGCGGAATTATCTGTTGGAAGTACAGAAGGTACGATTATTACCAAGAAAATTATGTCAAGACCTTCAAATATCATCAAGAATTTTAATTCACCTAAAGGTTTAACTCAGCTGTCCAATAATCGTGATACTGTAAGATTTACGAATATACCCTTGATATAATTCTGCTTTTTTTTTTTTCGATTTAATTAACAATTTGTTTATTAATTCAGCTTAATTCTCCGATAAGTCAAGTGAAAAGATCGGTTTCTACTACACGTAGAGCTTCTATGCCATTATCTAGTAGATTTAGTGTTCAAGAGTCACCACTTATGCATGAGTATAACAAATCTCTTGATGTTTCTATGAATGCTCCACGGATCGATAAAATGGTGGAATTAGAATTACCTTTAAATACATTTGTTCCGGGTTCAATAATGAAAGATAAATGTACAGTTGAGGTATCTAATAACAAAGATGAAGATAGATCGTTGGATATAAGTGAATGTTCGGATCAAAACGCGACAGCTGGCACGTCGAGTAGGACATCGTCGGATATGAGGCGTAAGCGTTTTGACACGTCATCACATTTACAAAGAGCAGAAGCATTAGAAGGTTTGCTTGAGTTTAGTGCGAGATTATTAGTTGAAGAGAGATTTGATGAACTTGGAGTATTATTAAAACCGTTTGGACCGGGTAAAGCTTCTCCTAGGGAAACTGCTATTTGGTTGGCTAAGAGTTTTAAGGAAAATACTCGGTAGCAACTTTTATGTCTTACTTTTAACATAGGCAGTTTGCTAATGTTAGAGTTAGACTTTTTGTATTAACTTTTAGACTCCTTGTTTTTAAGGGAGTGAAAAACGAGATAGACACTTTTATCGTATAATATTTATGCTAAACAAGACAAAACAATTCAAGCTTATCTTTTCCTCCACCAACTTTTACTTTTGCATTGGATAATTGTTTGTTTACCCGTTATTCAACCTCACTATATAACTGTTTTGTGTGTGTCTAAAAATCACTAGGTTTGTTCTTTTCTATTGACTTGCAAGGACTTGGCAGTTTTATAGAGGTGTGATGTGTTGATTTACTTGGCGGCCCCCCATTTAGGTTTTTACTGTTTGCATTTTTTTTTGGTTATATGGGTTGTCATTTTACTAAAATTATCGGATAAAAAAACAACCATCTAGCTTTCTCATCTTTTTTTATGTGATTTATTTATGAGATAATGACACTAGGGGTCTTGAAGACACACCCCTCTTCAAGTTAACACCCCCACCTAGAGCCTCTTCTTACTAAAGACCTCAGGAACTTTTTAACACATGAACCCCAAAACCCCAATTACTAGACTACCCTTCTTTTATGTTTTCTATACCTATATATATTAATTGTTATTTCTAATTTCATTCACGTTCTAATTTCATTTACTCACCTCACTACCTCACTGCTTCTCACTCCTCTCTCCTCTCTCCTCTCAACCACCACCGACACCACCTTAATAGCCACCACCACCGCCGATCTGCACCACCATCTCCCTCCTCCCTCACCACCTCCCTCCTCCCGCTTCCTTCGCCACCATCACCAATCGAAGATTCTCTTCTCCAGCCCTAGCATCATAGCCTTCTTCGTTCCAGCACAGTCGGGTTTCCAGCGAAACCCTAACCTCGCCGGAGATCTTAACCATGGCTGCGCTATGGAGTCAGACGAAGACAGATGAAGATCCGTTTTGCTGGTTCGCTGATGAAGACAGTCGAAGAGCCTCGCCGGAGCTCTGC
This sequence comes from Nemophila menziesii, assembly GCA_029959085.1. NCBI lineage: Eukaryota > Viridiplantae > Streptophyta > Magnoliopsida > Boraginales > Hydrophyllaceae > Nemophila > Nemophila menziesii. The sequence continues at coordinate 41,554,757 of JARWIR010000003.1, read as the reverse complement.
TTCCATTTCGTGATGCAGAAATCGCTGTGAAGACGGCGAAGCAACCTCGTTTTCCGTTAGCTTCAGCGCACCCTTCAAGAGCTCCGATGGCCGGCGAATCGAATCTCCTTCGTCTTGTTCGAGATCCAAGCCAGCGATTCGACTCCTTCTTCAGCTCACATCTCGAAGCTCATTCCGATTCGAATCTCCTTATTGTGTTAACATCTCGAAGCTCATTCTTCTTCTTGTTCGAGTTACGTGGATGGTGGTGGTGTTTCCGTGAAGACCTCCGACGATCGAGCCTTTTTTTTTTTTGTTTCTTTGTAAATGGTTGACCAGATCTAGATCTGGTCAAACCAGTTAGGGTTTTTTTTATCTTGTAATAAAATGTGTAAATGTGCTTTTTTTTAAATAATACTCAATAATTTTATTTTTCTAGCATTCTTTGTGTTTTTTAATAGCACCCCAAATTTTAAGAGTACTCATAGAATTTCTGAGAGCACTCCGAGAATTTCTTAGAGTACTCCGAGTTTTTCTTAGAGTACTCCGAGTTTTCTTAGAGTACTCTACATTTTTATACAGTACTCTGCATTTTTTTTGCAGCTGGAGGTAGGTGGTCGGATTTTTAGAATATTCATTAAAATATGTAGAGTACTCTATGTTTTTCTCAGAGTACTCTATGTTTTACTCAGAGTACTCTATGTTTTTTCCGGTGACCGGTGACTGGTGGTCGGAGGTCGGTGGTGGGTGGTTGGTTGTCGGAGGTCGGTGGCCGGAGGTCGGAGATAGGTGGTAGGTGTGTAGGTGGTAGGTGTGTAGTGGTAGAGGAGAGAGAAACAGTGACATCATATTCTTTTGTCTTTTAGTGTTAGTAAGGGTAGGAAAGACTATTGTAAAAAATGAGGTCCCTAAGAATAACAACTTTCAAGACACTACTCTATAGAGAAAAAATAGTGCTCCTAAGACCCTATAGATAATTCACCCTTTATTTATCACATGATGAGTTTTATATTGCAAACTCAAACAATAAAGTTATGATGAGTTTTATAAATGATGTAATTCATTATTGAGAAAAAAAGTTAGGGTTCAATTCTCGACGGGTGAATTTGTGTTAGAGAGTTATGGTAAATCGTCTACGTAATTTGTGAAGTAATATTTTGATCAAGCACCAGTGGTCTAGTGGTAGAATAGTACCCTGACTGGTGCACTTGTGTTGTACAGTTAGAGTAAAGATATATATCACCCTTTTTTGCTTCACCTCTATATCACCTCCTATGTGGAGGTTTTAAACACCAATCAAATCGTTTCTCTCTCCCATTTATTTATTTTCTCTCTCTTTTATTTAGTGCCACATAAGGTGACACATATAGTAGTGAAGTAGGGGTGAAGCAAATAGGGGCGATATATAGCAATGCTCGTACAATTATGATGAATTTTTAGCGTTATTCGTAAAGTGGGTCTTCACGGTTTACTGGTATTTTTAGATAAAACACGCATATGAGATTTCCACCTTTTTTGTACTCCCTCCGTTTCAAAATGTTTGTCCACTTTGCTTTTCACACGAATTAAGAAAATTAATGATTACAATCCCTATTACAATATTACCCTTCATAAAGTGTCTTGATATCTTAAATGTGTATTAGAATATAAATTTTAATTTTTTAATAGGGGTAGTAATGGAAAAAGTTGGGAAAAAATGTCTTGAAATACTAAGTGGACAAACATTTTGAAACACCAATTTTAGTAAGTGGACAAACATTTTGAAACGGAGGGAGTATGTGATTTATTCATACATGATGAGTTTTATATTGCAACCCCAAACAATAAAATTGTTTATGTCATGTTATCACAACCAAAATTCATCATTGGGATTTCTAACTTTTTTTATGTGATTTATTCACATATGATGAGTTTTATATTGCACCCTCAAACAATAAAACTTTTTATGTCATGTTATCACATCCGAAATTCATCACTGGGAACAAAAGTTAGGGTCTGATTCTCGACGGGTGCATTTGTATTAGAGAGTTATGAGAATCGACTACGTAAATCCTGAAGTAAAATTATCATCAAACACCAGTGGTCTAGTGGTAGAATAGTACCCTGCCACGATACAAACCCAGCTTCATTTCCCTGCTGGTGCACCTGTGTGTTTACTGATATTATCAGATAAAACACACATTAGAGCTTTCTAATTTTTTTTATGTGATTTATTCATACATGATGGGCTTTATATTGCAACCTCAAACAATAAAACTGTTTATGTCATGTTATCACCAACGAAATTCATCATTGGGAACAAGAGTTAGGGTTTGATTCTCAACGGGTGCATTTGTGTTAGAGAGTTATGAGAATCATCTACATAATTTTTGTAGTCATCAAGCACCAGAGGTCTAGTGTTAGAGTAGTACCCTGCCACGGCACAGACCTGGGTTTGATTCTCGCCTGGTGAAATTGTGTTGTAGAGTTATCATGAATCTTTAGCGTTATTCGTGAAATGGGTCTTCACGTTTTACTAATATTATCAGATAAAACAAGCATCTGAGCTTTCTAACCTTTTTCTTATGTGATTTTTATTACGGAGTCATGAGAATCGTTTACATAGTTTGTGAAGTAAAATTTTCATTAAGCACCAGTGGTCTAGTGGTAGAATAGTAACCTGCCACGGTACAGACCCGGGTTTGATTCTCGGTTGGTGCACTTGTGTTGTAGAGCTATGATGAATCTTTAGCGTTATTCGTGAAGTGGGTTTGCACGGTTTAATGATATTTTCAGATAAAACACGCATCTGAGCTTTCTAACTTTTTTTATGTAATTTATTCATACATGATGAGTTATATATTGCAACCTCAAACAACAAAGCTGATTATGTCATGTTACCACAATAAAAAATTATCATTGGGAACAAAAGTTGGGGTTTGATTTTCGACGAGTGCATTTGTATTAGATAGTTATGAGAATCAACTACGTAATTTGTGAAGTAAAATTTCCATCAAGCACCAATGGTCTAGTGGTAGAATAGTACCCTGCCTCGGTACAGTTCCGGGTTCAATTTTTCCGGCTGGTGCACTTGTGTTGTAGAGTTATAATGCATCTTTAGCGTTATTCGTGGAGTGGGTATTCACGGTTTACTGATATAATCAAATAAAACACGCATCTGAGCTTTCTAACCTTTTTTTATGTGATTTATTCATACATGATGAGTTTTACATTGCAACCTCAAAGAATAAAGCTGATTATGTCATGTTATCACAACCGAAATTCATCATTTCTAACCTTTTAATGTGATTTATTCAAACATGATGAGTTTTATATTGCAACCTCAAACAACAAAGTTGTTTATGTTGTGTTATCACAACCGAAATTCATCCTTTTGATTTTTAACCTTTTTTTATGTTATTTATTCATACAAGATGAGTTTTATATTGCAACCTCAAACAATAACGCTGTTTATGTCATGTTATAACAACCAAAATTCATCATTGGGAACAAAAGCTAGGGTTTGATTCTCGACGGGCGCATTTGTATTAGAGAGTTATGAAAATCGACTACGTAATTTGTGAAGTAAAATTTCCATCAAGCACTAGTGGTCTAGTTGTAGAATAATACCCTGCCACGGTACAGTTCCGGTTTCGATTTTCCCGGTTGGTGCACTTGTGTTGTAGAGTTATCATGAATCTTTAGCGTTATTCGTGGAGTGGGTATTCACGGTTTACTGATATTATCAGATAAAACACGCATCTGAGCTTTCTAACCTTTTTTTATGTGATCTGTTCATACATGATGAGATTTATATTGCAACCTCAAACAATAAAGCTTGTTATCACCAACGAAATTCATCATTGGAAACAAAAGTTAGGGTTTGATTCTCGACAGGTGCATTTGTTTTAGAGAGTTATAATGATTCGTCTACAACAGTTGTGAAATAATATTTTCATAAAACACCAGTGGTCTAGTTGTAGAATAGTACCCTGCCACGTTTCAGACCCGGGTTTGATTCCTGGCTGGTGCACTTGTGTTATAGAGTTATGATGAATCTTTAGCGTTATTCGTTGAGTGGGTATTCGCGGTTTACTGATATTATCAGATAAAACACGCATCTGATCTTTCTAACCTTTTTTTTATGTGATACATGATAAGTTTTATATTGCAACCTCAAAGAATAAAGCTGATTATGTCATGTTATCACAACCGAAATTCATCATTAGGTTTTCTAACTTTTTTATGTGATTTATTCAAACATGATGAGTTTTATATTGAAACCTCAAACAACAAAGTTGTTTATGTCGTGTTATCACAACTAAAATTCATCATTGTGATTTCTAACCTTTTTTATGATATTTATTCATACAAGATGAGTTTTATATTGCAACCTCAAAAATAACGTTGTTTATGTCATGTTATCATAACCAAAATTCATCATTGGGAACAACAGGTAGGGTTTGATTCTCGACGGGCGCATTTGTATTAGAGAGTTCTGCGAATCGATTTCGTAATTTGTGAAGTAAAATTTCCATCAAGCACCAGTGGTCTAGTGGTAGAATAGTACCCTGCCACGGTACAGTTCCGGGTTCGATTTTCGCGGCTGGTGCACTTGTGTTGTAGAGCTATGATGAATCTTTAGCGTTATTCGTGAAGTGGGTCTTCACGGTTTATTGATATTATCAGATAAAACACGTATCTGAGCTTTCTAACTTTTTTTATGTGATCTGTTCATACATGATGAGATTTATATTGCAACCTCAAACAATAAAGATTGATATCACCAACAAAATTCATCATTGGGAACAAAAGCTAGGGTTTGATTCTCGACGAGTGCATTTGTGTTAGGAAGTTATAATGATTCGTCTACAAAATTTTCGAAGTAGTATTTTTATAAAGCACCAGTGGTCTAGTGGTAGAATAGTATCCTGCCACGGTACAGACCCGAGTTCGATTCCCGGCTGGTGCACTTATGTATTAGAGCTAATGAGATATAATATGAATCTTTAGCATTATTCGTGAAGTGGGTCTTTACGGTTTCTGAAATTATCAGATGAAACACACATCTGAGCTGGGTCTTTACGGTTTCTGAAATTATCAGATAAAACACGCATCCGAGCTTTCTAACCTTTTTTATATGATTTATTTATACATGATGAGTTTTATATTGCGACCTCAAACAATAGAGTTGATTATGTCATGTTACCACAACCAAAATTTATCATTGGGACTTTTAACCTTTTTTATGCGATTTATTAAAATATGATGAGTTTTATATTGCAACCTCAAACAACAAAGTTGTTTATGTCGTGCTACCACAACCGAAATTCATCATTCGGATTTTAAACCTTTTTTTATGTGATTTATTCATACATGATGAGTTTTATATTGCATCTTAGCTTTTTAACCCTTTTTTTGTGATTTATTTATACATGATGAGTTTTATATTGCGACCCCAAACAATAAAGCTAATTATGTCATGTTATCACAACCGAAATTCATCATTGGGATATTTAACCTTTTTTATGTGATTTATTCATACATGATGAGTTTTATATTGCAACCTCAAACAACAAAGTTGTTTATGTCGTGTAACCACAACCGAAATTCATTATTGTGATTTCTAACTTGTTTTTATGTGATTTATTCATACAAAATGAGTTTTATATTGCAAACTTAAACAATAACGTTGTTTATGTCATGTTATCACAAACGAAATTCATCATTGGGAACAAAAGTTAGGGTTTGATTCTCTATGGGTGCATTTATATTAGAGAGTTATGAGAATCGACTACGTAATTTGTGAAGTAAAATTTCCATCAAGCACCAGTGGTCTAGTGGTAGAATAGTACCCTGCCACAGTACAGTTCCGGGTTAGATTTTCCCGGCTGGTGCACTTGTGTTGTAGAGTTTTGACGAATCTTTATCATTATTCGTTGAGTGGGTATTCATGGTTTACTGATATTATCAGATAAAACGCGCATATAATCTTTCTAACCCTTTTTTATGTGATACATGATAATTTTTATATTGCAACCTTAAAGAATAAAGTTGATTATGTCATGTTATCACTACCGAAATTCATCAATGGGATTTCTAACCTTTTTATGTGATTTATTCAAACATGATGAGTTTTATATTGCAAACTCAAACAACAAAGTTGTTTATGTCGTGTTATCACAACCAAAATTCATCATTGTGATTTCTAACCTTTTTTATGTTATTTATTCATACAATATGAGTTTTATATTGCAACCTCAAACAATAAAGCTGTTTATGTCATGTTATCACAACCAAAATTCATCATTGGGAACAACAGCTAGGGTTTGATTCTCGACGGACTCATTTGTATTAGAGAGTTATGCGAATCGACTTCGTAATTTGTAAAGTAAAATTTCCATCAAGCACCAGTGCTCTAGTGGTAGAATAGTACCCTGCCATGGTACAGTTCCGGGTTTGATTTTCCCAACTGGTGCACTTGTGTTGTAGAGATATGATGAATATTTGGCGTTATTCGTGACGTGGGTCTTCACGGTTTATTGAAATTATAGGATAAAACACGCATTTGAGCTTTCTAACCTTTTTTTATGTGATTTATTCATACATGATGAGTTTTATATTGCAACCTCAAACAATAAAGCAGATTATGTCATGTTATCACAACCAAAATTCATCATTGGGATAAGTGACCTTTTTTTATGTGATTTACTCATACATGATGAGTTTTATATTATAACCTCAAACAACAAAGATGTTTATGTCGTGTTATCACAACCGAAATTCATCATTGGGAACAAAATTTAGGGTTTGATTCTCGACGAGTGAATTTGTATTAGAGAGTTATGAGAATCGACTACGTAATTTGTGAATTAACTTTTCATCAAGCACCAGTGGTCTAGTGGTAGAATAGTATTCTGCCACGGTACAGACCTGTGTTCGGTTCCTGGCTGGTGCACTTGTGTTGTACAGCTATGATGAATCTTTGGCGTTATTCGTGACGTGGGTCTTCACGGTTTATTGAAATTATCAGATGAAACACGCATCTCGTGGGTCTTCACGGTTTATTGAAATTATCAGATGAAACACGCATCTCAGCTTTCTAATCTTTTTTATATGATTTATTTATACATGATGAGTTTTATATATGATTTATTTATACATGATGAGTTTTATATTGCGACCTCATAGAGGTGATTATGTCATGTTACCACAACCGAAATTTATCATTGGGGTTTTTTTAACCTTTTTAAGTGATTTATTCATACATGATGAGTTTTATACTACAACCTCAAACAACAAAGTTGTTTATGTCGTGTTACCACAACCGAAGTTCATCATTTGGATTTTTCACCTTTTTTATGTGATTTATTCATACCTGATGAGTTTTATATTGCATATGAGCATTTTAACCTTTTTTATGTGATTTATTTATACATGATGAGTTTTATATTGCGACCTCAAACAATAAAGCTGATTATGTCATGTTATCACAACCGAAATTCATCATTGGGATATTTAACCTTTTTTATGCGATTTATTCATACATGATGAGTTTTATATTGCAACCTCAAACAACAAAATTGTTTATGTCGTGTAACCACAACCGAAATTTATTATTGTGATTTCTAACCTGTTTTTATGTAATTTATTCATACAAGATGAGTTTTATATTGCAACCTTAAACAATAACGTTGTTTATGTCATGTTATCACAACCAAAATTCATCATTAGGAACAAAAGTTAGGGTTTGATTTGATACGGGTGCATTTGTATTAGAGAGTTATGAGAATCGACTACGTAATTAGTGAAGTAAAATTTCTATCAAGTACCAGTGGTCTTGTGGTAGAATAGTACCCTGCCAAGGTACAGTTCCGGGTTCGATTTTCCCAGCTGGTGCACTTGTGTTGTAGAGATATGATGAATATTTGGCGTTATTCGTGACGTGGGTCTTCACGGTTTATTAAAATTATAAGATAAAACACGCATTTGAGCTTTCTAACCTTTTTTTATGTGATTTATTTATACATGATGAGTTTTATATTGCAACCTCAAACAATAAAGCAGATTATGTCATGTTATCACAACCGAAATTCATCATTGGGATTTGTAACCTTTTTTTTATGTGATTTACTCATACATGATGAGTTTTATATTGTAACCTCAAACAACAAAGATGTTTATGTCGTGTTATCACAACCGAAATTCATCATTGTGATTTCTAACCTTTTTTTATGTGATTTATTCATACATAATGAGTTTTATATTGCAACCTAAAAAAATAAAGTTGTTTATGACATGTTATCACAATCGAAATTCATCATTGGGAACAAAAGTTAGGGTTTGATTTGAGACGGGTGCATTTGTATTAGAGAGTTATGAGCATCCTCTACGTAATTTGTGAATTAAATTTTTTATCAAGCACTAGTGGTCTAGTGGTAGAATAATACCCTGCCACGGTATAGACCCGGCCCGATTCCTGGCTGGTGCACTTGTGTTGTTGAGCTATGATGAATCTTTAGCGTTATTCGTGAAGTGGGTCTTCATGGTATACTGATATTATCAGATAAAACACGCATCTGAGCTTTCTAACTTTTTTATGTGATTTCTTCATACGTTATGAGCTTTATTTTGCAACCTCAAATAATAAAGCTTGTTATCACCAACGAAATTCATCATTGTGAACAAAGGTTAGGGTTTGATTCTCGACGGGTGCATTTGTGTTAAAGAGTTGTATTGATTCGTCTACAAAAGTTGTGAAATAATATTTTCATAAAGCACCAGTGTTGTAGTGGTAGAACGGTACACTGCCACGGTACAGACCCGGTTCGTTTCCTAGCTTGTGCACTTGTGTTGTAAAGCTATGATAAATCTCTAGCGTTATTCATTAATTGGGTCTTCACAGTTTACTGAAATTATCAGATAAAACAAGCATATGAGATTTCTAACCTTTTTGTATGTGATTTATTAATACATGATGATTTTTATATTGCGACCTCAAACAATAAAGTTGATTACGTCATGTAATCACAACCGAAATTCATCATTGGTATTTTTAACCTTTTTTTATGTGATTTATTCATACATGATGAGTTTTTATATTGCAACCTCAAACAACAAAGTTATTTATGTCGTGTTATCACAACCGAAATTCATCATTGTGATTTCTAACCTTTTTTTATGTGATTTATTCATATATAATGAGTTTCATATTCCAATCTCAAACAATAAAGTTGTTTATGTCATGTTATCACAATAGAAATTCATCATTGGGAACAAAAGTTAGTGTTTGATTCTCGACGAGTGAATTTGTATTAGAGAGTTATGCGAGAATCGACTACGTAATTTGTGAATTAACTTTTTATCATACATGATGAGTTTTATATTACAACGTCAAACAACAAAGTTGTTTATGTCGTGTTACCACAACCGATATTCATCATTTGGATTTTTCACCTTTTTTATGTGATTTATTCATACATGATGAGTTTTATATTGCATCTGAGCTTTTTAACCTTTTTTATGTGATTTATTTATACATGATGAGTTTTATATTGCGACCTCAAACAATAAAGTTGATTATGTCATGTTATCACAACCGAAATTCATCATTGGGATATTTAACCGTTTTTATGTGATTTATTCATACATGATGAGTTTTATATTGCAACCTAAAACAACAAAGTTGTTTATGTCGTGTAACCACAACCGAAATTCATCATTGTGATTTCTAACCTGTTTTTATGTGATTTATTCATACAAGATGAGTTTTATATTGCAACCTTAAACAATAATGTTGTTTATGTCATGTTATCACAACCGAAATTCATCATTGGGAACAAAAGTTAGGGTTTGATTCTCGACGGGTGCATTTGTATTAGAGAGTTATGAGAATCGACTACGTAATTAGTGAAGTAAAATTTCCATCAAGCACCAGTGGTCTAGTGGTAGAATAGTACCCTGCCAGGGTATAGTTCCGGGTTCGATTTTCCCGGCTGGTGCACTTTTGTTGTAGAGTTTTGACGAATCTTTATCGTTATCCGTTGAGTGGGTATTCACGGTTTACTGATATTATCAGATAAAACGCGCATCTGATCTTTCTAACCTTTTTTTATGAGATACATGATAAGTATTATATTGCAACTTTAAAGAATAAAGCTGATTATGTCATGTTATCACTACCGAAATCCATCATTGGGATTTCTAACTTTTTGTGTGATGTATTCAAACATGATGAGTTTTATATTGCAACCTCAAACAACAAAGTTGTTTATGTCGTGTTATCACAACCAAAATTCATCATGATGAGTTTTATATTGCAACCTCAAAGAATAACGCTGTTTATGTCTTGTTATCACAACCAAAATTCATCATTGGGAACAACAGCTAAAATTTGTTTCTCGACGGGCTCATTTGTATAAGAGAGTCATGCGAATCGACTTCGTAATTTGTGAAGTAAAATTTCAATCAAGCACCAGTGCTCTAGTGGTAGAATAGTACCCTGCCATGGTACAGTTCCGGGTGTGATTTTCCTGGCTGGTGTACTTGTGTTGTAGAGCTATGATGAATATTTGGCGTTATTCGTGACGTGGGTCTTCACGGTTTATTGAAATTATAAGATAAAACACGCATTTGAGCTTTCTAACCTTTTTTATGTGATTTATTCATACATGATGAGTTTTATATTGCAACCTCAAACAATAAAGCAGATTATGTCATGTTATCACAACCGAAATTCATCATTGGGATTTGTAACCTTTTTTTATGTGATTTACTCATTCATGATGAGTTTTATATTGTAACCTCAAACAACAAAGATGTTTATGTCGTGTTATCACAACCGAAATTCATCATTGTGATTTCTAACCTTTTTTAAATGTGATTTATTCATACATTATGAGTTTTATATTGCAACCTCAAAAAATAAAGTTGTTTATGACATGTTATCACAACCGAAATTCATCATTGGGAACAAAAGTTAGGATTTGATTCTCGACGAGTGCATTTGTATTAGAGAGTTATGAGTATCGATTACGTAATTTGTGAAGTAAAATTTTCATCAAGCACCAGTGGTCTAGTGGTAGAATAGTACCCTGCCACGGTACACACCCGGGTTTGATTCCCGGTTGGTGCACTTGTGTTGTTGAGCTATGGTGAATATTTAGCGTTATTCGTGAAGTGGGTTTTCACGGTATGCTGATATTATCAGATAAAACATGCATATGAGCTTCCTAACTTTTTTTATGTGATTTGTTCATACGTGACGAGCTTTATATTGCAACCTCAAATAATAAGGCTTTTTATCACCAACGAAATTCATCATTGGGAACAAAAGTTTGGGTTTGATTCTTGACGGGTGCATTTGTGTTAAAGAGTTATAATGATTCGTCTACAAAGTTGTGATATAATGTTTTCATAAAGCACCAGTGTTCTAGTGGAAGATTAGTACACTGCCACGATACAGACCCGGGTTCGATTCCTAGCTTGTGCACTTGTGTTGTTGAGCTATGATAAATCTCTTCCGGTTTACTGAAATTATCAGATAAAACAAGTGTTTAAGCTTTCTAACCTTTTTTTATGTGATTTATTTATACATGATGATTTTTATATGGTGATCTCAAACAATAAAGTTGATTATGTAATGTTATCACAATCGAAATTCATCATTTGGATTTCTAACCATTTTTTATGTGATTTATTCATACATGATGAGTTTTATGTTGCAACCTCAAACAACAAAGTTGTTTATGTCGTGTTATCACAACCGAAATTCATAATTGTGATCTCTAACCTTTTTTTATGTGATTTATTCATATATAATGAGTTTTATATTCCAACCTTAAACAATAACGTTGTTTATGTCATGTTATCACAACCAAAATTCATCATTCGGAACAAAAGTTAGGGTATGATTCTCGACGAGTGCATTTGTATTAGAGAGTTATGAGAATCGACTACGTAATTTGTGAATTATTTTTTCATCAAGCACTAGTGGTCTAGTGGTAGAATAGTATCCTGCCACGGTACAGACTCGTGTTCGATTCCTGGCTGGTGCACTTGTGTTGTAGAGCTATGATGAATCTTTAGCGTTATTCGTGAAGTGGGTCTTCACTGTATACTGAAATTATCAGATAAAACACGCATCTGAGCTTTCTAACCTTTTTTTATATGATTTATTTATACATGATGAGTTTTATATTGCGACCTCAAACAATAGAGCTGCTTATGTCATGTTACCACAACCGAAATTTATCATTGGGATTTTTAACCTTTTTGATGTGATTTATTCATACAAGATGAGTTTTATATTGCAACATTCAAACTATCAAATTGTTTATGCCGTGTTACCACAACCGAAATTCATCATTCGGATTTTTAAACTTTTTTTATGTGATTTATTCATACAAGATGAGTTTTATATTGCAACCTTAAACAATAACGTTGTTTATGTCATGTTATCACAACCGAAATTCATCATTGGGAACAAAAGTTAGGGTATGATTCTCGATGGGTGCATTTGTATTATAGAGTTATGAGGATCGACTATGTAATTTGTGAATTATTTTTTCATCAAGCACCAGTGGTCTAGTCGTAGATTAGTACCCTGCCACGGTACAGACCCGGGTTCGATTCCTGGCTGGTGCACTTGTGTTGTAGAGCTATGATGAATCTTTAGCGTTATTCGTGAAGTGGGTCTTCACGGTTTACTGAAATTATCAGATAAAACACGCATCTGAGCTTTCTAACCTTTTTTTATATGATTTATTTATACATGATGAGTTTTATATTGCGACCTCAAATAACAGAGCTGATTATGTCATATTACCACAACCGAAATTTATCATTGGGATTTTTAACCTTTTTTATGTGATATATTCATACATGATGAGTTTTATATTGCAACCTCAAACTACCAAATTGTTTATGTCGTGTTACCACAACCGAAATTCATCATTCAGATTTTTAAATTTTTTTTATGTGATTTATTCTTAAAAGATGAGTTTTATATTGCAACCTTAAACAATAACGTTGATTATGTCATTTTATCACAACCGAAATTCATCATTGGGAACAAAAGTTAGGGTCTGATTCTCGACGGGTGCATTTGTATTAGAGTGTTATGAGAATCGACTACGTAATTTGTGAAGTAAAATTTCCATCAAGAACCAGTGGTCTAGTGGTAGAATAGTACCCTGCCACGGTACAGTTCCGGGTTAGATTTTCCCGGCTGGTGCACTCGTGTTGTAGAGTTTCTACGAATCTTTATCGTTATTTTTTGAGTGGGTATTCATGGTTTACTGATATTATCAGATAAAACGCGCATCTGATCTTTCTAACCTTTTTTATGTGATACATGATAAGTTTTATATTGCAACCTTAAAGAATAAAGCTGATTATGTCATGTTATCACAACCGAAATTCATCATTGGGATTTCTAACTTTTTTATGTGATTTATTCAAACGTGATGAGTTTTATATTGCAATCTCAAACAATAATGTTGTTTATGTCATGTTATCACAACCGAAATTCATCATTGGGAACAAAAGTTAGGGTTTGATTTTCGACGAGTGCATTTGTATTAGAGAGTTATTATCGACTACGTAATTTGTGAATTATTTTTTTCATCAATCACCAGTGGTCTAGTGGTAGAATAGTACCCTGCCACGGTACAGACCTGGGTTCGATTCCCGACTGGTGCACTTGTGTTGTAGAGCTATTATGAATCTTTAGTGTTATTCTTGAAGTGGGTCTTCACGGTTTACTGAAATTATCAGATAAAACACGCATCTGAGCTTTCTAACCTTTTTTTATATGATTTATTTATACATGATGAGTTTTATATTGCGACCTCAAATAACAGAGCTGATTATGTCATATTACCACAACCGAAATTTATCATTGGGATTTTTAACCTTTTTTATGTGATATATTCATACATGATGAGTTTTATATTGCAACCTCAAACTACCAAATTGTTTATGTCGTGTTACCACAACCGAAATTCATCATTCAGATTTTGAAACTTTTTTTATGTGATTTATTCTTAAAAGATGAGTTTTATATTGCAACCTTAAACAATAACGTTGATTATGTCATTTTATCACAACCGAAATTCATCATTGGGAACAAAAGTTAGGGTCTGATTCTCGACGGGTGCATTTGTATTAGAGAGTTATGAGAATCGACTACGTAATTTGTGAAGTAAAATTTCCATCAAGAACCAGTGGTATAATGGTAGAATAGTACCCTGCCACGGTACAGTTCCGGGTTAGATTTTCCCGGCTGGTGCACTCGTGTTGTAGAGTTTTTACGAATCTTTATCGTTATTTTTTGAGTGGGTGTTCATGGTTTACTGATATTATCAGATAAAACGCGCATCTGATCTTTCTAACCTTTTTTATGTGATACATGATAAGTTTTATTTTGCAACCTTAAAGAATAAAGCTGATTATGTCATGTTATCACAACCGAAATTCATCATTGGGATTTCTAACTTTTTTATGTGATTTATTCAAACGTGATGAGTTTTATATTGCAATCTCAAACAATAATGTTGTTTATGTCATGTTATCACAACCGAAATTCATCATTGGGAACAAAAGTTAGGGTTTGATTTTCGACGAGTGCATTTGTATTAGAGAGTTATTATCGACTACGTAATTTGTGAATTATTTTTTTCACCAATCACCAGTGGTCTAGTGGTAGAATAGTACCCTGCCACGGTACAGACCTGGGTTCGATTCCCGACTGTTGCACTTGTGTTGTAGAGCTATTATGAATCTTTAGTGTTATTCTTGAAGTGGGTCTTCACGGTTTACTGAAATTATCAGATAAAACACGCATCTGAGCTTTCTAACCTTTTTTTATATGATTTATTTATACATGATGAGTTTTATATTGCGACCTCAAATAACAGAGCTGATTATGTCATATTACCACAACCGAAATTTATCATTGGGATTTTTAACCTTTTTTATGTGATATATTCATACATGATGAGTTTTATATTGCAACCTCAAACTACCAAATTGTTTATGTCGTGTTACCACAACCGAAATTCATCATTCAGATTTTTAAACTTTTTTTATGTGATTTATTCTTAAAAGATGAGTTTTATATTGCAACCTTAAACAATAACGTTGATTATGTCATTTTATCACAACCGAAATTCATCATTGGGAACAAAAGTTAGGGTCTGATTCTCGACGGGTGCATTTGTATTAGAGAGTTATGAGAATCGACTACGTAATTTGTGAAGTAAAATTTCCATCAAGAACCAGTGGTCTAATGGTAGAATAGTACCCTGCCACGGTACAGTTCCGGGTTAGATTTTCCCGGCTGGTGCACTCGTGTTGTAGAATTTTTACGAATCTTTATCGTTATTTTTTGAGTGGGTATTCATGGTTTACTGATATTATCAGATAAAACGCGCATCTGATCTTTCTAACCTTTTTTATGTGATACATGATAAGTTTTATATTGCAACCTTAAAGAATAAGGCTAATTATGTCATGTTATCACAACCGAAATTCATCATTGGGATTTCTAACTTTTTTATGTGATTTATTCAAACGTGATGAGTTTTATATTGCAATCTCAAACAATAATGTTGTTTATGTCATGTTATCACAACCGAAATTCATCATTGGGAACAAAAGTTAGGGTTTGATTTTCGACGAGTGCATTTGTATTAGAGAGTTATGAGAATCGACTACGTAACTTGTGAATTATTTTTTCATCGAGCACCAGTGGTCTAGTGGTAGAATAGTACCCTGCCACGGTACAGACCCGGGTTCGATTCCCGGCTGGTGCACTTGTGTTGTAGAGCTATGAAGAATCTTTAGCGTTATTCGTGAAGTGGGTCTTCACGGTTTACTGAAATTATCAGATAAAACACGCATCTGAGCTTTCTAACCTTTTTTTATATGATTTATTTATACATGATGAGTTTTATATTGCGACCTCAAATAACAGAGCTGATTATGTCATATTACCACAACCGAAATTTATCATTGCGATTTTAACCTTTTTTATGTGATTTATTCATACATGATGAGTTTTATATTGCAACCTCAAACTACCAAATTGTTTATGTCGTGTTACCACAACCGAAATTCATCATTCAGATTTTTAAACTTTTTTTATGTGATTTATTCTTAAAAGATGAGTTTTATATTGCAACCTTAAACAATAACGTTGATTATGTCATTTTATCACAACCGAAATTCATCATTGGGAACAAAAGTTAGGGTCTGATTCTCGACGGGTGCATTTGTATTAGAGAGTTATGAGAATCGACTACGTAATTTGTGAAGTAAAAGTTCCATCAAGAACCAGTGGTCTAGTGGTAGAATAGTACCCTGCCACGGTACAGTTCCGGGTTAGATTTTCCCGGCTGGTGCACTCGTGTTGTAGAGTTTTTACGAATCTTTATCGTTATTTTTTGAGTGGGTATTCATGGTATAATGATATTATCAGATAAAACACGCATCTGATCTTTCTAACCTTTTTTATGTGATACATGATAAGTTTTATTTTGCAACCTTAAAGAATAAAGCTGATTATGTCATGTTATCACAACCGAAATTCATCATTGGGATTTCTAACTTTTTTATGTGATTTATTCAAACGTGATGAGTTTTATATTGCAATCTCAAACAATAATGTTGTTTATGTCATGTTATCACAACCGAAATTCATCATTGGGAACAAAACTTAGGGTTTGATTTTCGACGAGTGCATTTGTATTAGAGAGTTATGAGAATCGACTACGTAACTTGTGAATTATTTTTTCATCGAGCACCAGTGGTCTAGTGGTAGAATAGTACCCTGCCACGGTACAGACCCGGGTTCGATTCCCGGCTGGTGCACTTGTGTTGTAGAGCTATGATGAATCTTTAGTGTTATTCTTGAAGTGGGTCTTCACGGTTTACTGAAATTATCAGATAAAACACGCATCTGAGCTTTCTAACCTTTTTTAATATGATTTATTTATACATGATGAGTTTTATATTGCGACCTCAAATAACAGAGCTGATTATGTCATATTACCACAACCGAAATTTATCATTGGGATTTTTAACCTTTTTTATGTGATATATTCATACATGATGAGTTTTATATTGCAACCTCAAACTACCAAATTGTTTATGTCGTGTTACCACAACCGAAATTCATCATTCAGATTTTTAAACTTTTTTTATGTGATTTATTCTTAAAAGATGAGTTTTATATTGCAACCTTAAACAATAACGTTGATTATGTCATTTTATCACAACCGAAATTCATCAGTGGGAACAAAAGTTAGGGTCTGATTCTCGACGGGTGCATTTGTATTAGAGAGTTATGAGAATCGACTACGTAATTTGTGAAGTAAAATTTCCATCAAGAACCAGTGGTCTAATGGTAGAATAGTACCCTGCCACGGTACAGTTCCGGGTTAGATTTTCCCGGCTGGTGCACTCGTGTTGTAGAGTTTTTACGAATCTTTATCGTTATTTTTTGAGTGGGTATTCATGGTTTACTGATATTATCAGATAAAACGCGCATCTGATCTTTCTAACCTTTTTTATGTGATACATGATAAGTTTTATATTGCAACCTTAAAGAATAAAGCTGATTATGTCATGTTATCACAACCGAAATTCATCATTGGGATTTCTAACTTTTTTATGTGATTTAGTCAAACGTGATGAGTTTTATATTGCAATCTCAAACAATAATGTTGTTTATGTCATGTTATCACAACCGAAATTCATCATTGGGAACAAAAGTTAGGGTTTGATTTTCGACGAGTGCATTTGTATTAGAGAGTTATGAGAATCGACTACGTAACTTGTGAATTATTTTTTCATCGAGCACCAGTGGTCTAGTGGTAGAATAGTACCCTGCCACGGTACAGACCCGGGTTCGATTCCCGGCTGGTGCACTTGTGTTGTAGAGCTATGATGAATCTTTAGCGTTATTCGTGAAGTGGGTCTTCACGGTTTACTGAAATTATCAGATAAAACACGCATCTGAGCTTTCTAACCTTTTTTTATATGATTTATTTATACATGATGAGTTTTATATTGCGACCTCAAATAACAGAGCTGGTTATGTCATATTACCACAACCGAAATTTATCATTGCGATTTTAACCTTTTTTATGTGATTTATTCATACATGATGAGTTTTATATTGCAACCTCAAACAACCAAATTGTTTATGTCGTGTTACCACAACCGAAATTCATCATTCAGATTTTTAAACTTTTTTTATGTGATTTATTCTTAAAAGATGAGTTTTATATTGCAACCTTAAACAATAACGTTGATTATGTCATTTTATCACAACCGAAATTCATCATTGGGAACAAAAGTTAGGGTCTGATTCTCGACGGGTGCATTTGTATTAGAGAGTTATGAGAATCGACTACGTAATTTGTGAAGTAAAAGTTCCATCAAGAACCAGTGGTCTAGTGGTAGAATAGTACCCTGCCACGGTACAGTTCCGGGTTAGATTTTCCCGGCTGGTGCACTCGTGTTGTAGAGTTTTTACGAATCTTTATCGTTATTTTTTGAGTGGGTATTCTTGGTATAATGATATTATCAGATAAAACACGCATCTGATCTTTCTAACCTTTTTTATGTGATACATGATAAGTTTTATATTGCAACCTTAAAGAATAAAGCTGATTATGTCATGTTATCACAACCGAAATTCATCATTGGGATTTCTAACTTTTTTATGTGATTTATTCAAACGTGATGAGTTTTATATTGCAATCTCAAACAATAACGTTGTTTATGTCATGTTATCACAACCGAAATTCATCATTGGGAACAAAAGTTAGGGTCTGATTCTCGACGGGTGCATTTGTATTAGAGAGTTATGAGAATCGACTACGTAATTTGTGAAGTAAAATTTCCATCGAGAACCAGTGGTCTAATGGTAGAATAGTACCCTGCCACGGTACAGTTCCGGGTTAGATTTTCCCGGCTGGTGCACTCGTGTTGTAGAGTTTTTACGAATCTTTATCGTTATTTTTTGAGTGGGTATTCATGGTTTACTGATATTATCAGATAAAACGCGCATCTGATCTTTCTAACCTTTTTTATGTGATACATGATAAGTTTTATATTGCAACCTTAAAGAATAAAGCTGATTATGTCATGTTATCACAACCGAAATTCATCATTGGGATTTCTAACTTTTTTATGTGATTTATTCAAACGTGATGAGTTTTATATTGCAATCTCAAACAATAATGTTGTTTATGTCATGTTATCACAACCGAAATTCATCATTGGGAACAAAAGTTAGGGTTTGATTTTCGACGAGTGCATTTGTATTAGAGAGTTATGAGAATCGACTACGTAACTTGTGAATTATTTTTTCATCGAGCACCAGTGGTCTAGTGGTAGAATAGTACCCTGCCACGGTACAGACCCGGGTTCGATTCCCGGCTGGTGCACTTGTGTTGTAGAGCTATGATGAATCTTTAGCGTTATTCGTGAAGTGGGTCTTCACGGTTTACTGAAATTATCAGATAAAACACGCATCTGAGCTTTCTAACCTTTTTTTATATGATTTATTTATACATGATGAGTTTTATATTGCGACCTCAAATAACAGAGCTGGTTATGTCATATTACCACAACCGAAATTTATCATTGCGATTTTAACCTTTTTTATGTGATTTATTCATACATGATGAGTTTTATATTGCAACCTCAAACAACCAAATTGTTTATGTCGTGTTACCACAACCGAAATTCATCATTCAGATTTTTAAACTTTTTTTATGTGATTTATTCTTAAAAGATGAGTTTTATATTGCAACCTTAAACAATAACGTTGATTATGTCATTTTATCACAACCGAAATTCATCATTGGGAACAAAAGTTAGGGTCTGATTCTCGACGGGTGCATTTGTATTAGAGAGTTATGAGAATCGACTACGTAATTTGTGAAGTAAAAGTTCCATCAAGAACCAGTGGTCTAGTGGTAGAATAGTACCCTGCCACGGTACAGTTCCGGGTTAGATTTTCCCGGCTGGTGCACTCGTGTTGTAGAGTTTTTACGAATCTTTATCGTTATTTTTTGAGTGGGTATTCTTGGTATAATGATATTATCAGATAAAACACGCATCTGATCTTTCTAACCTTTTTTATGTGATACATGATAAGTTTTATATTGCAACCTTAAAGAATAAAGCTGATTATGTCATGTTATCACAACCGAAATTCATCATTGGGATTTCTAACTTTTTTATGTGATTTATTCAAACGTGATGAGTTTTATATTGCAATCTCAAACAATAATGTTGTTTATGTCATGTTATCACAACCGAAATTCATCATTGGGAACAAAAGTTAGGGTCTGATTCTCGACGGGTGCATTTGTATTAGAGAGTTATGAGAATCGACTACGTAATTTGTGAAGTAAAATTTCCATCAAGAACCAGTGGTCTAATGGTAGAATAGTACCCTGCCACGGTACAGTTCCGGGTTAGATTTTCCCGGCTGGTGCACTCGTGTTGTAGAGTTTTTACGAATCTTTATCGTTATTTTTTGAGTGGGTATTCATGGTTTACTGATATTATCAGATAAAACGCGCATCTGATCTTTCTAACCTTTTTTATGTGATACATGATAAGTTTTATATTGCAACCTTAAAGAATAAAGCTGATTATGTCATGTTATCACAACCGAAATTCATCATTGGGATTTCTAACTTTTTTATGTGATTTATTCAAACGTGATGAGTTTTATATTGCAATCTCAAACAATAATGTTGTTTATGTCATGTTATCACAACCGAAATTCATCATTGGGAACAAAAGTTAGGGTTTGATTTTCGACGAGTGCATTTGTATTAGAGAGTTATGAGAATCGACTACGTAACTTGTGAATTATTTTTTCATCGAGCACCAGTGGTCTAGTGGTAGAATAGTACCCTGCCACGGTACAGACCCGGGTTCGATTCCCGGCTGGTGCACTTGTGTTGTAGAGCTATGATGAATCTTTAGCGTTATTCGTGAAGTGGGTCTTCACGGTTTACATAAATTATCAGATAAAACACGCATCTGAGCTTTCTAACCTTTTTTTATATGATTTATTTATACATGATGAGTTTTATATTGCGACCTCAAATAACAGAGCTGATTATGTCATATTACCACAACCGAAATTTATCATTGCGATTTTAACCTTTTTTATGTGATTTATTCATACATGATGAGTTTTATATTGCAACCTCAAACTACCAAATTGTTTATGTCGTGTTACCACAACCGAAATTCATCATTCAGATTTTTAAACTTTTTTTATGTGATTTATTCTTAAAAGATGAGTTTTATATTGCAACCTTAAACAATAACGTTGATTATGTCATTTTATCACAACCGAAATTCATCATTGGGAACAAAAGTTAGGGTCTGATTCTCGACGGGTGCATTTGTATTAGAGAGTTATGAGAATCGACTACGTAATTTGTGAAGTAAAAGTTCCATCAAGAACCAGTGGTCTAGTGGTAGAATAGTACCCTGCCACGGTACAGTTCCGGGTTAGATTTTCCCGGCTGGTGCACTCGTGTTGTAGAGTTTTTACGAATCTTTATCGTTATTTTTTGAGTGGGTATTCTTGGTATAATGATATTATCAGATAAAACACGCATCTGATCTTTCTAACCTTTTTTATGTGATACATGATAAGTTTTATATTGCAACCTTAAAGAATACAGCTGATTATGTCATGTTATCACAACCGAAATTCATCATTGGGATTTCTAACTTTTTTATGTGATTTATTCAAACGTGATGAGTTTTATATTGCAATCTCAAACAATAATGTTGTTTATGTCATGTTATCACAACCGAAATTCATCATTGGGAACAAAAGTTAGGGTCTGATTCTCGACGGGTGCATTTGTATTAGAGAGTTATGAGAATCGACTACGTAATTTGTGAAGTAAAATTTCCATCAAGAACCAGTGGTCTAATGGTAGAATAGTACCCTGCCACGGTACAGTTCCGGGTTAGATTTTCCCGGCTGGTGCACTCGTGTTGTAGAGTTTTTACGAATCTTTATCGTTATTTTTTGAGTGGGTATTCATGGTTTACTGATATTATCAGATAAAACGCGCATCTGATCTTTCTAACCTTTTTTATGTGATACATGATAAGTTTTATATTGCAACCTTAAAGAATAAAGCTGATTATGTCATGTTATCACAACCGAAATTCATCATTGGGATTTCTAACTTTTTTATGTGATTTATTCAAACGTGATGAGTTTTATATTGCAATCTCAAACAATAATGTTGTTTATGTCATGTTATCACAACCGAAATTCATCATTGGGAACAAAAGTTAGGGTTTGATTTTCGACGAGTGCATTTGTATTAGAGAGTTATGAGAATCGACTACGTAACTTGTGAATTATTTTTTCATCGAGCACCAGTGGTCTAGTGGTAGAATAGTACCCTGCCACGGTACAGACCCGGGTTCGATTCCCGGCTGGTACACTTGTATTGTAGAGCTATGATGAATCTTTAGCGTTATTCGTGAAGTGGGTCTTCACGGTTTACTGAAATTATCAGATAAAACACGCATCTGAGCTTTCTAACCTTTTTTTATATGATTTATTTATACATGATGAGTTTTATATTGCGACCTCAAATAACAGAGCTGATTATGTCATATTACCACAACCGAAATTTATCATTGCGATTTTAACCTTTTTTATGTGATTTATTCATACATGATGAGTTTTATATTGCAACCTCAAACTACCAAATTGTTTATGTCGTGTTACCACAACCGAAATTCATCATTCAGATTTTTAAACTTTTTTTATGTGATTTATTCTTAAAAGATGAGTTTTATATTGCAACCTTAAACAATAACGTTGGTTATGTCATTTTATCACAACCGAAATTCATCATTGGGAACAAAAGTTAGGGTCTGATTCTCGACGGGTGCATTTGTATTAGAGAGTTATGAGAATCGACTACGTAATTTGTGAAGTAAAAGTTCCATCAAGAACCAGTGGTCTAGTGGTAGAATAGTACCCTGCCACGGTACAGTTCCGGGTTAGATTTTCCCGGCTGGTGCACTCGTGTTGTAGAGTTTTTACGAATCTTTATCGTTATTTTTTGAGTGGGTATTCTTGGTATAATGATATTATCAGATAAAACACGCATCTGATCTTTCTAACCTTTTTTATGTGATACATGATAAGTTTTATATTGCAACCTTAAAGAATAAAGCTGATTATGTCATGTTATCACAACCGAAATTCATCATTGGGATTTCTAACTTTTTTATGTGATTTATTCAAACGTGATGAGTTTTATATTGCAATCTCAAACAATAATGTTGTTTATGTCATGTTATCACAACCGAAATTCATCATTGGGAACAAAAGTTAGGGTCTGATTCTCGACGGGTGCATTTGTATTAGAGAGTTATGAGAATCGACTACGTAATTTGTGAAGTAAAATTTCCATCAAGAACCAGTGGTCTAATGGTAGAATAGTACCCTGCCACGGTACAGTTCCGGGTTAGATTTTCCCGGCTGGTGCACTCGTGTTGTAGAGTTTTTACGAATCTTTATCGTTATTTTTTGAGTGGGTATTCATGGTTTACTGATATTATCAGATAAAACGCGCATCTGATCTTTCTAACCTTTTTTATGTGATACATGATAAGTTTTATATTGCAACCTTAAAGAATAAAGCTGATTATGTCATGTTATCACAACCGAAATTCATCATTGGGATTTCTAACTTTTTTATGTGATTTATTCAAACGTGATGAGTTTTATATTGCAATCTCAAACAATAATGTTGTTTATGTCATGTTATCACAACCGAAATTCATCATTGGGAACAAAAGTTAGGGTTTGATTTTCGACGAGTGCATTTGTATTAGAGAGTTATGAGAATCGACTACGTAACTTGTGAATTATTTTTTCATCGAGCACCAGTGGTCTAGTGGTAGAATAGTACCCTGCCACGGTACAGACCCGGGTTCGATTCCCGGCTGGTGCACTTGTGTTGTAGAGCTATGATGAATCTTTAGCGTTATTCGTGAAGTGGGTCTTCACGGTTTACTGAAATTATCAGATAAAACACGCATCTGAGCTTTCTAACCTTTTTTAATATGATTTATTTATACATGATGAGTTTTATATTGCGACCTCAAATAACAGAGCTGATTATGTCATATTACCACAACCGAAATTTATCATTGCGATTTTAACCTTTTTTATGTGATTTATTCATACATGATGAGTTTTATATTGCAACCTCAAACTACCAAATTGTTTATGTCGTGTTACCACAACCGAAATTCATCATTCAGATTTTTAAACTTTTTTTATGTGATTTATTCTTAAAAGATGAGTTTTATATTGCAACCTTAAACAATAACGTTGATTATGTCATTTTATCACAACCGAAATTCATCATTGGGAACAAAAGTTAGGGTCTGATTCTCGACGGGTGCATTTGTATTAGAGAGTTATGAGAATCGACTACGTAATTTGTGAAGTAAAAGTTCCATCAAGAACCAGTGGTCTAGTGGTAGAATAGTACCCTGCCACGGTACAGTTCCGGGTTAGATATTCCCGGCTGGTGCACTCGTGTTGTAGAGTTTTTACGAATCTTTATCGTTATTTTTTGAGTGGGTATTCATGGTATAATGATATTATCAGATAAAACACGCATCTGATCTTTCTAACCTTTTTTATGTGATACATGATAAGTTTTATATTGCAACCTTAAAGAATAAAGTTGATTATGTCATGTTATCACAACCGAAATTCATCATTGGGATTTCTAACTTTTTTATGTGATTTATTCAAACGTGATGAGTTTTATATTGCAATCTCAAACAATAATGTTGTTTATGTCATGTTATCACAACCGAAATTCATCATTGGGAACAAAAGTTAGGGTCTGATTCTCGACGGGTGCATTTTTATTAGAGAGTTATGAGAATCGACTACGTAATTTGTGAAGTAAAATTTCCATCAAGAACCAGTGGTCTAATGGTAGAATAGTACCCTGCCACGGTACAGTTCCGGGTTAGATTTTCCCGGCTGGTGCACTCGTGTTGTAGAGTTTTTACGAATCTTTATCGTTATTTTTTGAGTGGGTATTCATGGTTTACTGATATTATCAGATAAAACGCGCATCTGATCTTTCTAACCTTTTTTATGTGATACATGATAAGTTTTATATTGCAACCTTAAAGAATAAAGCTGATTATGTCATGTTATCACAACCGAAATTCATCATTGGGATTTCTAACTTTTTTATGTGATTTAGTCAAACGTGATGAGTTTTATATTGCAATCTCAAACAATAATGTTGTTTATGTCATGTTATCACAACCGAAATTCATCATTGGGAACAAAAGTTAGGGTTTGATTTTCGACGAGTGCATTTGTATTAGAGAGTTATGAGAATCGACTACGTAACTTGTGAATTATTTTTTCATCGAGCACCAGTGGTCTAGTGGTAGAATAGTACCCTGCCACGGTACAGACCCGGGTTCGATTCCCGGCTGGTGCACTTGTGTTGTAGAGCTATGATGAATCTTTAGCGTTATTCGTGAAGTGGGTCTTCACGGTTTACTGAAATTATCAGATAAAACACGCATCTGAGCTTTCTAACCTTTTTTTATATGATTTATTTATACATGATGAGTTTTATATTGCGACCTCAAATAACAGAGCTGATTATGTCATATTACCACAACCGAAATTTATCATTGCGATTTTAACCTTTTTTATGTGATTTATTCATACATGATGAGTTTTATATTGCAACCTCAAACTACCAAATTGTTTATGTCGTGTTACCACAACCGAAATTCATCATTCAGATTTTTAAACTTTTTTTATGTGATTTATTCTTAAAAGATGAGTTTTATATTGCAACCTTAAACAATAACGTTGATTATGTCATTTTATCACAACCGAAATTCATCATTGGGAACAAAAGTTAGGGTCTGATTCTCGACGGGTGCATTTGTATTAGAGAGTTATGAGAATCGACTACGTAATTTGTGAAGTAAAAGTTCCATCAAGAACCAGTGGTCTAGTGGTAGAATAGTACCCTGCCACGGTACAGTTCCGGGTTAGATTTTCCCGGCTGGTGCACTCGTGTTGTAGAGTTTTTACGAATCTTTATCGTTATTTTTTGAGTGGGTATTCTTGGTATAATGATATTATCAGATAAAACACGCATCTGATCTTTCTAACCTTTTTTATGTGATACATGATAAGTTTTATATTGCAACCTTAAAGAATAAAGCTGATTATGTCATGTTATCACAACCGAAATTCATCATTGGGATTTCTAACTTTTTTATGTGATTTATTCAAACGTGATGAGTTTTATATTGCAATCTCAAACAATAATGTTGTTTATGTCATGTTATCACAACCGAAATTCATCATTGGGAACAAAAGTTAGGGTCTGATTCTCGACGGGTGCATTTGTATTAGAGAGTTATGAGAATCGACTACGTAATTTGTGAAGTAAAATTTCCATCAAGAACCAGTGGTCTAATGGTAGAATAGTACCCTGCCACGGTACAGTTCCGGGTTAGATTTTCCCGGCTGGTGCACTCGTGTTGTAGAGTTTTTACGAATCTTTATCGTTATTTTTTGAGTGGGTATTCATGGTTTACTGATATTATCAGATAAAACGCGCATCTGATCTTTCTAACCTTTTTTTATGTGATACATGATAAGTTTTATATTGCAACCTTAAAGAATAAAGCTGATTATGTCATGTTATCACAACCGAAATTCATCATTGGGATTTCTAACTTTTTTATGTGATTTAGTCAAACGTGATGAGTTTTATATTGCAATCTCAAACAATAATGTTGTTTATGTCATGTTATCACAACCGAAATTCATCATTGGGAACAAAAGTTAGGGTTTGATTTTCGACGAGTGCATTTGTATTAGAGAGTTATGAGAATCGACTACGTAACTTGTGAATTATTTTTTCATCGAGCACCAGTGGTCTAGTGGTAGAATAGTACCCTGCCACGGTACAGACCCGGGTTCGATTCCCGGCTGGTGCACTTGTGTTGTAGAGCTATGATGAATCTTTAGCGTTATTCGTGAAGTGGGTCTTCACGGTTTACTGAAATTATCAGATAAAACACGCATCTGAGCTTTCTAACCTTTTTTTATATGATTTATTTATACATGATGAGTTTTATATTGCGACCTCAAATAACAGAGCTGATTATGTCATATTACCACAACCGAAATTTATCATTGCGATTTTAACCTTTTTTATGTGATTTATTCATACATGATGAGTTTTATATTGCAACCTCAAACTACCAAATTGTTTATGTCGTGTTACCACAACCGAAATTCATCATTCAGATTTTTAAACTTTTTTTATGTGATTTATTCTTAAAAGATGAGTTTTATATTGCAACCTTAAACAATAACGTTGATTATGTCATTTTATCACAACCGAAATTCATCATTGGGAACAAAAGTTAGGGTCTGATTCTCGACGGGTGCATTTGTATTAGAGAGTTATGAGAATCGACTACGTAATTTGTGAAGTAAAAGTTCCATCAAGAACCAGTGGTCTAGTGGTAGAATAGTACCCTGCCACGGTACAGTTCCGGGTTAGATTTTCCCGGCTGGTGCACTCGTGTTGTAGAGTTTTTACGAATCTTTATCGTTATTTTTTGAGTGGGTATTCTTGGTATAATGATATTATCAGATAAAACACGCATCTGATCTTTCTAACCTTTTTTATGTGATACATGATAAGTTTTATATTGCAACCTTAAAGAATAAAGCTGATTATGTCATGTTATCACAACCGAAATTCATCATTGGGATTTCTAACTTTTTTATGTGATTTATTCAAACGTGATGAGTTTTATATTGCAATCTCAAACAATAATGTTGTTTATGTCATGTTATCACAACCGAAATTCATCATTGGGAACAAAAGTTAGGGTCTGATTCTCGACGGGTGCATTTGTATTAGAGAGTTATGAGAATCGACTACGTAATTTGTGAAGTAAAATTTCCATCAAGAACCAGTGGTCTAATGGTAGAATAGTACCCTGCCACGGTACAGTTCCGGGTTAGATTTCCCCGGCTGGTGCACTCGTGTTGTAGAGTTTTTACGAATCTTTATCGTTATTTTTTGAGTGGGTATTCATGGTTTACTGATATTATCAGATAAAACGCGCATCTGATCTTTCTAACTTTTTTTATGTGATACATGATAAGTTTTATATTGCAACCTTAAAGAATAAAGCTGATTATGTCATGTTATCACAACCGAAATTCATCATTGGGATTTCTAACTTTTTTATGTGATTTAGTCAAACGTGATGAGTTTTATATTGCAATCTCAAACAATAATGTTGTTTATGTCATGTTATCACAACCGAAATTCATCATTGGGAACAAAAGTTAGGGTTTGATTTTCGACGAGTGCATTTGTATTAGAGAGTTATGAGAATCGACTACGTAACTTGTGAATTATTTTTTCATCGAGCACCAGTGGTCTAGTGGTAGAATAGTACCCTGCCACGGTACAGACCCGGGTTCGATTCCCGGCTCGTGCACTTGTGTTGTAGAGCTATGATGAATCTTTAGCGTTATTCGTGAAGTGGGTCTTCACGGTTTACTGAAATTATCAGATAAAACACGCATCTGAGCTTTCTAACCTTTTTTTATATGATTTATTTATACATGATGAGTTTTATATTGCGACCTCAAATAACAGAGCTGATTATGTCATATTACCACAACCGAAATTTATCATTGCGATTTTAACCTTTTTTATGTGATTTATTCATACATGATGAGTTTTATATTGCAACCTCAAACTACCAAATTGTTTATGTCGTGTTACCACAACCGAAATTCATCATTCAGATTTTTAAACTTTTTTTATGTGATTTATTCTTAAAAGATGAGTTTTATATTGCAACCTTAAACAATAACGTTGATTATGTCATTTTATCACAACCGAAATTCATCATTGGGAACAAAAGTTAGGGTCTGATTCTCGACGGGTGCATTTGTATTAGAGAGTTATGAGAATCGACTACGTAATTTGTGAAGTAAAAGTTCCATCAAGAACCAGTGGTCTAGTGGTAGAATAGTACCCTGCCACGGTACAGTTCCGGGTTAGATTTTCCCGGCTGGTGCACTCGTGTTGTAGAGTTTTTACGAATCTTTATCGTTATTTTTTGAGTGGGTATTCATGGTATAATGATATTATCAGATAAAACACGCATCTGATCTTTCTAACCTTTTTTATGTGATACATGATAAGCTTTATATTGCAACCTTAAAGAATAAAGCTGATTATGTCATGTTATCACAACCGAAATTCATCATTGGGATTTCTAACTTTTTTATGTGATTTATTCAAACGTGATGAGTTTTATATTGCAATCTCAAACAATAATGTTGTTTATGTCATGTTATCACAACCGAAATTCATCATTGGGAACAAAAGTTAGGGTCTGATTCTCGACGGGTGCATTTGTATTAGAGAGTTATGAGAATCGACTACGTAATTTGTGAAGTAAAATTTCCATCAAGAACCAGTGGTCTAATGGTAGAATAGTACCCTGCCACGGTACAGTTCCGGGTTAGATTTTCCCGGCTGGTGCACTCGTGTTGTAGAGTTTTTACGAATCTTTATCGTTATTTTTTGAGTGGGTATTCATGGTTTACTGATATTATCAGATAAAACGCGCATCTGATCTTTCTAACCTTTTTTATGTGATACATGATAAGTTTTATATTGCAACCTTAAAGAATAAAGCTGATTATGTCATGTTATCACAACCGAAATTCATCATTGGGATTTCTAACTTTTTTATGTGATTTAGTCAAACGTGATGAGTTTTATATTGCAATCTCAAACAATAATGTTGTTTATGTCATGTTATCACAACCGAAATTCATCATTGGGAACAAAAGTTAGGGTTTGATTTTCGACGAGTGCATTTGTATTAGAGAGTTATGAGAATCGACTACGTAACTTGTGAATTATTTTTTCATCGAGCACCAGTGGTCTAGTGGTAGAATAGTACCCTGCCACGGTACAGACCCGGGTTCGATTCCCGGCTGGTGCACTTGTGTTGTAGAGCTATGATGAATCTTTAGCGTTATTCGTGAAGTGGGTCTTCACGGTTTACTGAAATTATCAGATAAAACACGCATCTGAGCTTTCTAACCTTTTTTATATGATTTATTTATACATGATGAGTTTTATATTGCGACCTCAAATAACAGAGCTGATTATGTCATATTACCACAACCGAAATTTATCATTGCGATTTTAACCTTTTTTATGTGATTTATTCATACATGATGAGTTTTATATTGCAACCTCAAACTACCAAATTGTTTATGTCGTGTTACCACAACCGAAATTCATCATTCAGATTTTTAAACTTTTTTTATGTGATTTATTCTTAAAAGATGAGTTTTATATTGCAACCTTAAACAATAACGTTGATTATGTCATTTTATCACAACCGAAATTCATCATTGGGAACAAAAGTTAGGGTCTGATTCTCGACGGGTGCATTTGTATTAGAGAGTTATGAGAATCGACTACGTAATTTGTGAAGTAAAAGTTCCATCAAGAACCAGTGGTCTAGTGGTAGAATAGTACCCTGCCACGGTACAGTTCCGGGTTAGATTTTCCCGGCTGGTGCACTCGTGTTGTAGAGTTTTTACGAATCTTTATCGTTATTTTTTGAGTGGGTATTCATGGTATAATGATATTATCAGATAAAACACGCATCTGATCTTTCTAACCTTTTTTATGTGATACATGATAAGCTTTATATTGCAACCTTAAAGAATAAAGCTGATTATGTCATGTTATCACAACCGAAATTCATCATTGGGATTTCTAACTTTTTTATGTGATTTATTCAAACGTGATGAGTTTTATATTGCAATCTCAAACAATAATGTTGTTTATGTCATGTTATCACAACCGAAATTCATCATTGGGAACAAAAGTTAGGGTCTGATTCTCGACGGGTGCATTTGTATTAGAGAGTTATGAGAATCGACTACGTAATTTGTGAAGTAAAATTTCCATCAAGAACCAGTGGTCTAATGGTAGAATAGTACCCTGCCACGGTACAGTTCCGGGTTAGATTTTCCCGGCTGGTGCACTCGTGTTGTAGAGTTTTTACGAATCTTTATCGTTATTTTTTGAGTGGGTATTCATGGTTTACTGATATTATCAGATAAAACGCGCATCTGATCTTTCTAACCTTTTTTATGTGATACATGATAAGTTTTATATTGCAACCTTAAAGAATAAAGCTGATTATGTCATGTTATCACAACCGAAATTCATCATTGGGATTTCTAACTTTTTTATGTGATTTAGTCAAACGTGATGAGTTTTATATTGCAATCTCAAACAATAATGTTGTTTATGTCATGTTATCACAACCGAAATTCATCATTGGGAACAAAAGTTAGGGTTTGATTTTCGACGAGTGCATTTGTATTAGAGAGTTATGAGAATCGACTACGTAACTTGTGAATTATTTTTTCATCGAGCACCAGTGGTCTAGTGGTAGAATAGTACCCTGCCACGGTACAGACCCGGGTTCGATTCCCGGCTGGTGCACTTGTGTTGTAGAGCTATGATGAATCTTTAGCGTTATTCGTGAAGTGGGTCTTCACGGTTTACTGAAATTATCAGATAAAACACGCATCTGAGCTTTCTAACCTTTTTTTATATGATTTATTTATACATGATGAGTTTTATATTGCGACCTCAAATAACAGAGCTGATTATGTCATATTACCACAACCGAAATTTATCATTGCGATTTTAACCTTTTTTATGTGATTTATTCATACATGATGAGTTTTATATTGCAACCTCAAACTACCAAATTGTTTATGTCGTGTTACCACAACCGAAATTCATCATTCAGATTTTTAAACTTTTTTTATGTGATTTATTCTTAAAAGATGAGTTTTATATTGCAACCTTAAACAATAACGTTGATTATGTCATTTTATCACAACCGAAATTCATCATTGGGAACAAAAGTTAGGGTCTGATTCTCGACGGGTGCATTTGTATTAGAGAGTTATGAGAATCGACTACGTAATTTGTGAAGTAAAAGTTCCATCAAGAACCAGTGGTCTAGTGGTAGAATAGTACCCTGCCACGGTACAGTTCCGGGTTAGATTTTCCCGGCTGGTGCACTCGTGTTGTAGAGTTTTTACGAATCTTTATCGTTATTTTTTGAGTGGGTATTCTTGGTATAATGATATTATCAGATAAAACACGCATCTGATCTTTCTAACCTTTTTTATGTGATACATGATAAGTTTTATATTGCAACCTTAAAGAATAAAGCTGATTATGTCATGTTATCACAACCGAAATTCATCATTGGGATTTCTAACTTTTTTATGTGATTTATTCAAACGTGATGAGTTTTATATTGCAATCTCAAACAATAATGTTGTTTATGTCATGTTATCACAACCGAAATTCATCATTGGGAACAAAAGTTAGGGTCTGATTCTCGACGGGTGCATTTGTATTAGAGAGTTATGAGAATCGACTACGTAATTTGTGAAGTAAAATTTCCATCAAGAACCAGTGGTCTAATGGTAGAATAGTACCCTGCCACGGTACAGTTCCGGGTTAGATTTTCCCGGCTGGTGCACTCGTGTTGTAGAGTTTTTACGAATCTTTATCGTTATTTTTTGAGTGGGTATTCATGGTTTACTGATATTATCAGATAAAACGCGCATCTGATCTTTCTAACCTTTTTTATGTGATACATGATAAGTTTTATATTGCAACCTTAAAGAATAAAGCTGATTATGTCATGTTATCACAACCGAAATTCATCATTGGGATTTCTAACTTTTTTATGTGATTTAGTCAAACGTGATGAGTTTTATATTGCAATCTCAAACAATAATGTTGTTTATGTCATGTTATCACAACCGAAATTCATCATTGGGAACAAAAGTTAGGGTTTGATTTTCGACGAGTGCATTTGTATTAGAGAGTTATGAGAATCGACTACGTAACTTGTGAATTATTTTTTCATCGAGCACCAGTGGTCTAGTGGTAGAATAGTACCCTGCCACGGTACAGACCCGGGTTCGATTCCCTGCTGGTGCACTTGTGTTGTAGAGCTATGATGAATCTTTAGCGTTATTCGTGAAGTGGGTCTTCACGGTTTACTGAAATTATCAGATAAAACACGCATCTGAGCTTTCTAACCTTTTTTTATATGATTTATTTATACATGATGAGTTTTATATTGCGACCTCAAATAACAGAGCTGATTATGTCATATTACCACAACCGAAATTTATCATTGCGATTTTAACCTTTTTTATGTGATTTATTCATACATGATGAGTTTTATATTGCAACCTCAAACTACCAAATTGTTTATGTCGTGTTACCACAACCGAAATTCATCATTCAGATTTTTAAACTTTTTTTATGTGATTTATTCTTAAAAGATGAGTTTTATATTGCAACCTTAAACAATAACGTTGATTATGTCATTTTATCACAACCGAAATTCATCATTGGGAACAAAAGTTAGGGTCTGATTCTCGACGGGTGCATTTGTATTAGAGAGTTATGAGAATCGACTACGTAATTTGTGAAGTAAAAGTTCCATCAAGAACCAGTGGTCTAGTGGTAGAATAGTACCCTGCCACGGTACAGTTCCGGGTTAGATTTTCCCGGCTGGTGCACTCGTGTTGTAGAGTTTTTACGAATCTTTATCGTTATTTTTTGAGTGGGTATTCTTGGTATAATGATATTATCAGATAAAACACGCATCTGATCTTTCTAACCTTTTTTATGTGATACATGATAAGTTTTATATTGCAACCTTAAAGAATAAAGTTGATTATGTCATGTTATCACAAACGAAATTCATCATTGGGATTTCTAACTTTTTTATGTGATTTATTCAAACGTGATGAGTTTTATATTGCAATCTCAAACAATAATGTTGTTTATGTCATGTTATCACAACCGAAATTCATCATTGGGAACAAAAGTTAGGGTCTGATTCTCGACGGGTGCATTTGTATTAGAGAGTTATGAGAATCGACTACGTAATTTGTGAAGTAAAATTTCCATCAAGAACCAGTGGTCTAATGGTAGAATAGTACCCTGCCACGGTACAGTTCCGGGTTAGATTTTCCCGGCTGGTGCACTCGTGTTGTAGAGTTTTTACGAATCTTTATCGTTATTTTTTGAGTGGGTATTCATGGTTTACTGATATTATCAGATAAAACGCGCATCTGATCTTTCTAACCTTTTTTATGTGATACATGATAAATTTTATATTGCAACCTTAAAGAATAAAGCTGATTATGTCATGTTATCACAACCGAAATTCATCATTGGGATTTCTAACTTTTTTATGTGATTTATTCAAACGTGATGAGTTTTATATTGCAATCTCAAACAATAATGTTGTTTATGTCATGTTATCACAACCGAAATTCATCATTGGGAACAAAAGTTAGGGTTTGATTTTCGACGAGTGCATTTGTATTAGAGAGTTATGAGAATCGACTACGTAACTTGTGAATTATTTCTTCATCGAGCACCAGTGGTCTAGTGGTAGAATAGTACCCTGCCACGGTACAGACCCGGGTTCGATTCCCGGCTGGTGCACTTGTGTTGTAGAGCTATGATGAATCTTTAGCGTTATTCGTGAAGTGGGTCTTCACGGTTTACTGAAATTATCAGATAAAACACGCATCTGAGCTTTCTAACCTTTTTTTATATGATTTATTTATACATGATGAGTTTTATATTGCGACCTCAAATAACAGAGCTGATTATGTCATATTACCACAACCGAAATTTATCATTGCGATTTTAACCTTTTTTATGTGATTTATTCATACATGATGAGTTTTATATTGCAACCTCAAACTACCAAATTGTTTATGTCGTGTTACCACAACCGAAATTCATCATTCAGATTTTTAAACTTTTTTTATGTGATTTATTCTTAAAAGATGAGTTTTATATTGCAACCTTAAACAATAACGTTGATTATGTCATTTTATCACAACCGAAATTCATCATTGGGAACAAAAGTTAGGGTCTGATTCTCGACGGGTGCATTTGTATTAGAGAGTTATGAGAATCGACTACGTAATTTGTGAAGTAAAAGTTCCATCAAGAACCAGTGGTCTAGTGGTAGAATAGTACCCTGCCACGGTACAGTTCCGGGTTAGATTTTCCCGGCTGGTGCACTCGTGTTGTAGAGTTTTTACGAATCTTTATCGTTATTTTTTGAGTGGGTATTCATGGTTTACTGATATTATCAGATAAAACACGCATCTGATCTTTCTAACCTTTTTTATGTGATACATGATAAGTTTTATATTGCAACCTTAAAGAATAAAGCTGATTATGTCATGTTATCACAACCGAAATTCATCATTGGGATTTCTAACTTTTTTATGTGATTTATTCAAACGTGATGAGTTATATATTGCAATCTCAAACAATAATGTTGTTTATGTCATGTTATCACAACCGAAATTCATCATTGGGAACAAAAGTTAGGGTTTGATTTTCGACGAGTGCATTTGTATTAGAGAGTTATAATCGACTACGTAATTTGTGAATTATTTTTTCATCAATCACCAGTGGTTTAGTGGTAGAATAGTACCCTGCCACGGTACAGACTTGGGTTCGATTCCCGGCTGGTGCACTTGAGTTGTAGAGCTATTATGAATCTTTAGTGTTATTCTTGAAGTGGGTCTTTACGGTTTACTGAAATTATCAGATAAAACACGCATCTGAGCTTTCTAACCTTTTTTTATATGATTTATTTATACATGATGAGTTTTATATTGCGACCTCAAATAATAGAGCTGCTTATGTCATATTACCACAACCGAAATTTATCATTGGGATTTTTAACCTTTTTGATGTGATTTATTCATACAAGATGAGTTTTATATTGCAACATTCAAACTACCAAATTGTTTATGTCGTGTTACCACAACCGAAATTCATCATTCGGATTTTTAAACTTTTTTTATGTGATTTATTCATACAAGATGAGTTTTATATTGCAACCTTAAACAATAACGTTGTTTATGTCATGTTATCACAACCGAAATTCATCATTGGGAACAAAAGTTAGGGTATGATTCTCGATGGGTGCATTTGTATTAGAGACTTATGAGAATCGACTATGTAATTTGTGAATTATTTTTTCATCAAGCACCAGTGGTCTAGTCGTAGATTAGTACCCTGCCACGGTACAGATCCGGGTTCGATTCCCGGCTGGTGCACTTGTGTTGTAGAGCTATGATGAATCTTTAGCGTTATTCGTGAAGTGGGTCTTCACGGTTTACTGAAATTATCAGATAAAACACGCATCTGAGCTTTCTAACCTTTTTTTATATGATTTATTTATACATGATGAGTTTTATATTGCGACCTCAAATAACAGAGCTGATTATGTCATATTACCACAACCGAAATTTATCATTGGGATTTTTAACCTTTTTTATGTGATTTATTCATACATGATGAGTATTATATTGCAACCTCAAACTACCAAATTGTTTATGTCGTGTTACCACAACCGAAATTCAGCATTCGGATTTTTAAACTTTTTTTATGTGATTTATTCATACAAGATGAGTTTTATATTGCAACCTTAAACAATAACGTTGTTTATGTCATTCTATCACAACCGAAATTCATCATTGGGAACAAAAGTTAGGGTTTGATTCTCGACGAGTGCATTTGTATTAGAGAGCTATGAGTATCGACTACGTAATTTGTGAAGTAAAATTTTTATAAAGCACCAGTGGTCTAGTGGTAGAATAGTACCCTGCCACGGTACAGTTCCGGGTTAGATTTTCTCGGCTGGTGCACTCGTGTTGTAGAGTTTTTACGAATCTTTATCGTTATTTTTTGAGTGGGTATTCATGGTTTACTGATATTATCAGATAAAACGCGCATCTGATCTTTCTAACCTTTTTTATGTGATACATGATAAGTTTTATATTGCAACCTTAAAGAATAAAGCTGATTATGTCATGTTATCACAACCGAAATTCATTATTGTGATCTCTAACTTTTTTTTTATGTGATTTATTCATATATAATGAGTTTTATATTCCAATCTCAAACAATAATGTTGTTTATGTCATGTTATCACAACCGAAATTCATCATTGGGAACAAAAGTTAGGGTATGATTTTCGACGAGTGCATTTGTATTAGAGAGTTATGAGAATCGACTACGTAATTTGTGAATTCTTTTTTCATTAAGCACCAGTGGTCTAGTGGTAGAATAGTACCCTGCCACGGTACAGACCCGGGTTCGATTCCCGGCCGGTGCACTTGTGTTGTAGAGCCATGATGAATCTTTAGCGTTATTCGTGAAGTGGGTCTTCACGGTTTACTGAAATTATCAGATAAAACACGCATCTGAGCTTTCTAACCTTTTTTTTATATGATTTATTTATACATGATGAGTTTTATATTGCGACCTCAAATAACAGAGCTGATTATGTCATATTACCACAACCGAAATTTATCATTGGGATTTTTAACCTTTTTTATGTGATTTATTCATACATGATGAGTATTATATTGCAACCTCAAACTACCAAATTGTTTATGTCGTGTTACCACAACCGAAATTCAGCATTCGGATTTTTAAACTTTTTTTATGTGATTTATTCATACAAGATGAGTTTTATATTGCAACCTTAAACAATAACGTTGTTTATGTCATTCTATCACAACCGAAATTCATCATTGGGAACAAAAGTTAGGGTTTGATTCTCGACGAGTGCATTTGTATTAGAGAGCTATGAGTATCGACTACGTAATTTGTGAAGTAAAATTTTTATAAAGCACTAGTGGTCTAGTGGTAGAATAGTACCCTGCCACGGTACAGACCCGGGTTCGATTCCCGGCTGGTGCACTTTTGTTGTAGAGCTATGATGAATCTTTAGCGTTATTCGTGAAGTGGGTCTTCACGGTATACTGATATAATCAGATAAAACACGCATCTGAGCTTTATAATTTTTTTAATGTGTTTTTTTTATACGTGATGAGCTTTATATTGCAACCTCAAATAATACAGCTTGTTATCACCAACGAAATTCATCATTGGGAACAAAAGTTAGGGTTTGATTCTCGACGAGTGCATTTGTGTTAAAGAGTTATAGTGATTCGTCTACAAAGTTGTGATATAATATTTTAATAAAGCACCAATGTTCTAGTGGTAGAATAGTACACTACCACGGTACAGACCCTGGTTCGATTCCTAACTTGTGCACTCGTGTTGTAGAGCTATGATAAACCTCTTCACGGTTTATTGAAGTATTAGATAAAACAAGCTTCTGAGCTTTCTAACATTTTTTTATGTGATTTATTTATACATGATGATTTTTATATTGTGACCTCAAACAGTAAAGCTGATTATGTCATGTTATCACAATCGAAATTCATCATTTGGATTTTTAACATTTTTTTATGTGATTTATTCATACATGATGAGTTTTATATTGCAACCTCAAACAACAAAGATGTTTATGTCGTGTTATCACAACCGAAATTCATTATTGTGATCTCTAACTTTTTTTTTATGTGATTTATTCATATATAATGAGTTTTATATTCCAATCTCAAACAATAATGTTGTTTATGTCATGTTATCACAACCGAAATTCATCATTGGGAACAAAAGTTAGGGTATGATTTTCGACGAGTGCATTTGTATTAGAGAGTTATGCGAATCGACTACGTAATTTGTGAATTCTTTTTTCATCAAGCACCAGTGGTCTAGTGGTAGGATAGTACCCTGCCACGGTACAGACCCGGGTTCGATTTTCCGGCTGGTGCACTTGTGTTGTAGAGCCATGATGAATCTTTAGCGTTATTCGTGAAGTGGGTCTTCACGGTTTATTGAAATTATCATATAAAACACGCATCTGAGCTTTCTAACCTTTTTTTATATGATTTATTTATACATGATGAGTTTTATATTGCGACCTCAAATAACAGAGCTGATTATGTCATATTACCACAACCGAAATTTATCATTTGGATTTTTAACCTTTTTTATGTGATTTATTCATACATGATGAGTTTTATATTGCAACCTCAAACTACCAAATTGTTTATGTCGTGTTACCACAACCGAAATTCATCATTCGGATTTTTAAACTTTTTTTATGTGATTTATTCATACAAGATGAGTTTTATATTGCAACCTTAAACAATAACGTTGTTTATGTCATGTTCTCACAACCGAAATTCATCATTGGGAACAAAAGTTACGGTATGATTCTCGATGGGTGCATTTGTATTAGAGAGTTATGAGAATCGACTACGTAATTTGTGAATTCTTTTTTCATCAAGCACCAGTGGTCCAGTGGTAGATTAGTACCCTGCCATGGTACAGACCCGGGTTCGATTCCCGGCTGGTGCACTTGTGTTGTAGAGCTATGATGAATCTTTAGCGTTAATCGTGAAGTGGGTCTTCACTGTATACTGAAATTATCAGATAAAACACGCATTTGAGCTTTCTAACCTTTTTTTATATGATTTATTTATACATGATGAGTTTTATATTGCGACCTCATATAACAGAGCTGATTATGTCATATTACCACAACCGAAATTTATCATTGGGATTTTTAACCTTTTTTATGTGATTTATTCATACATGATGAGTTTTATATTGCAACCTCAAACTACCAAATTGTTTATGTCGTGTTACCACAACCGAAATTCATCATTCGGATTTTTAAACTTTTTTTATGTGATTTATTCATACAAGATGAGTTTTATATTGCAACCTTAAACAATAACGTTGTTTATGTCATGTTCTCACAACCGAAATTCATCATTGGGAACAAAAGTTAGGGTTTGATTCTCGATGGGTGCATTTGTATTAGAGAGTTATGAGAATCGACTACGTAATTTGTGAAGTAAAATTTCCATCAAGAACCAGTGGTCTAGTGGTAGAATAGTATCCTGCCACGGTACAGTTCCGGGTTAGATTTTCCCGGCTGGTGCACTTGTGTTGTAGAGCTATGATGAATCTTTAGCGTTATTCGTGAAGTGGGTCTTCACAGTATACTGATATAATCAGATAAAACACGCATCTGAGCTTTATAATTTTTTTTAATGTGTTTTGTTTTATACGTGATGAGCTTTATATTGCAACCTCAAATAATACAGTTTGTTATCACCAACGAAATTCCTCATTGGGAACAAAAGTTAGGGTTTGATTCTCGACGGGTGCATTTGTGTTAATGAGTTATAGTGATTCGTCTACAAAGTTGTGATATAATATTTTAATAAAGCACCAATGTTCTAGTGGTAGAATAGTATACTACCACGGTACAGACCCTGGTTCGATTCCTAACTTGTGCACTCGTGTTGTAGAGCTATGATAAACCTCTTCACGGTTTATTGAAGTTATTAGATAAAACAAGCTTCTGAGCTTTCTAACATTTTTTTATGTGATTTATTTATACATGATGATTTTTATATTGTGACCTCAAACAATAAAGCTGATTATGTCATGTTATCAGAATCAAAATTCATCATTTGGATTTTTAACATTTTTTTATGTGATTTATTCATACATGATGAGTTTTATATTGCAACCTCAAACAACAAAGATGTTTATGTCGTGTTATCACAACCGAAATTCATTATTGTGATCTCTAACTTTTTTTTTATGTGATTTATTCATATATAATGAGTTTTATATTCCAATCTCAAACAATAATGTTGTTTATGTCATGTTATCACAACCGAAATTCATCATTGGGAACAAAGTTAGGGTATGATTTTCGACGAGTGCATTTGTTTTAGAGAGTTATGAGAATCGACTACGTAATTTGTGAATTCTTTTTTCACCAAGCACCAGTGGTCTAGTGGTAGAATAGTACCCTGCCACGGTACAGACCCGGGTTCGATTCCCGGCTGGTGCACTTGTGTTGTAGGGCCATGATGAATCTTTAGCGTTATTCGTGAAGGGCCATGATGAATCTTTAGCGTTATTCGTGAATTGGGTCTTCACGGTTTACTGAAATTATCAGATAAAACACGCATCTGAGCTTTCTAACCTTTTTTATATGATTTATTTATACATGATGAGTTTTATATTGCGACCTCAAATAACAGAGCTGATTATGTCATATTACCACAACCGAAATTTATCATTGGGATTTTTAACCTTTTTTATGTGATTTATTCATACATGATGAGTTTTATATTGCAACCTCAACCTACCAAATTGTTTATGTCGTGTTACCACAACCGAAATTCAGCATTCGGATTTTTAAACTTTTTTTATGTGATTTATTCATTCAAGATGAGTTTTATATTGCAACCTTAAACAATAACGTTGTTTATGTCATTCTATCACAACCGAAATTCATCATTAGGAACAAAAGTTAGGGTTTGATTCTCGACGAGTGCATTTGTATTAGAGAGTTATGAGTATCGACTACGTAATTTGTGAAGTAAATTTTTTATAAAGCACCAGTGGTCTAGTGGTAGAATAGTACCCTGCCACGGTACAGACCCGGGTTCGATTCCCGGCTAGTACACTTGTGTTGTAGAGCTATGATGAATCTTTAGCGTTATTCGTGAAGTGGGTTTCACGGTATACTGATATAATCAGATAAAACACGCATCTGAGCTTTATAATTTTTTTTAATGTGTTTTGTTTTATACGTGATGAGCTTTATATTGCAACCTCAAATAATACAGCTTGTTATCACCAACGAAATTCATCATTAGGAACAAAAGTTAGGGTTTGATTCTCGACTGGTGCATTTGTGTTAAAGAGTTATAGTGATTCGTCTACAAAGTTGTGATATAATATTTTAATAAAGCACCAATGTTCTAGTGGTAGAATATTACACTACCACGGTACAGACCCTGGTTCGATTCCTAACTTGTGCACTCGTGTTGTAGAGCTATGATAAACCTCTTCACGGTTTATTGAAGTTATTAGATAAAACAAGCTTCTGAGCTTTCTAACATTTTTTTATGTGATTTATTTATACATGATGATTTTTATATTGTGACCTCAAACAATAAAGCTGATTATGTCATGTTTTTACAATCGAAATTCATCATTTGGATTTTTAACATTTTTTATGTGATTTATTCATACATGATGAGTTTTATATTGCAACCTCAAACACCAAAGATGTTTATGTCGTGTTATCACAACCGAAATTCATTATTGTGATCTCTAACTTTTTTTCTATGTGATTTATTCATATATAATGAGTTTTATATTCCAATCTCAAACAATAATGTTGTTTATGTCATGTTATCACAACCGAAATTCATCATTGGGAACAAAAGTTAGGGTATGATTTTCAACGAGTGCATTTGTATTAGAGAGTTATGAGAATCGA
The DNA here is from genome assembly GCA_029959085.1 of Nemophila menziesii. Lineage (NCBI taxonomy): Eukaryota > Viridiplantae > Streptophyta > Magnoliopsida > Boraginales > Hydrophyllaceae > Nemophila > Nemophila menziesii. Next base: position 41,512,307 of record JARWIR010000003.1, on the reverse strand, counting down.
CTACGTAATTTGTGAATTCTTTTTTCATCAAGCACCAGTGGTCTAGGGGTAGAATAGTACCCTGCCACGGTACAGACCCGGGTTCGATTCCCGGCCGGTGCACTTGTGTTGTAGAGCCATGATGAATCTTTAGCGTTATTCGTGAAGTGGGTCTTCACGTTTTACTGAAATTATCAGATAAAACACGCATCTGAGCTTTCTAACCTTTTTTTATATGATTTATTTATACATGATGAGTTTTATATTGCGACCTCAAATAACAGAGATGATTATGTCATATTACCACAACCGAAATTTATCATTGGGATTTTTAACCTTTTTTATGTGATTTATTCATACATGATGAGTTTTATATTGCAACCTCAAACTACCAAATTGTTTATGTCGTGTTACCACAACCGAAATTCAGCATTCGGATTTTTAAACTTTTTTTATGTGATTTATTCATACAAGATGAGTTTTATATTCCAACCTTAAACAATAACGTTGTTTATGTCATTCTATCACAACCGAAATTCATCATTGGGAACAAAAGTTAGGGTTTGATTCTCGACGAGTGCATTTGTATTAGAGAGTTATGAGTATCGACTACGTAATTTGTGAAGTAAAATTTTTATAAAGCACCAGTGGTCTAGTGGTAGAATAGTACCCTGCCACGGTACAGACCCGGGTTCGATTCCCGGCTGGTGCACTTGTGTTGTAGAGCTATGATGAATCTTTAGCGTTATTCTTGAAGTGGGTCTTCACGGTATACTGATATAATCAGATAAAAACGCATCTGAGCTTTATAATTTTTTTTAATGTGTTTTGTTTTATACGTGATGAGCTTTATATTGCAACCTCAAATAATACAGCTTGTTATCACCAACGAAATTCATCATTGGGAACAAAAGTTAGGGTTTGATTCTCGACGGGTGCATTTGTGTTAAAGAGTTATAGTGATTCGTCTACAAAGTTGTGATATAATATTTTAATAAAGCACCAATGTTCTAGTGGTAGAATAGTACACTACCACGGTACAGACCCTGGTTCGATTCCTAACTTGTGCACTCGTGTTGTCGAGCTATGATAAACCTCTTCACGATTTATTGAAGTTATTAGATAAAACAAGCTTATGAGCTTTCTAACATTTTTTTATGTGATTTATTTATACATGATGATTTTTATATTGTGACCTCAAACAATAAAGCTGATTATGTCATGTTCTCACAATCGAAATTCATCATTTGGATTTTTAACATTTTTTTTATGTGATTTATTCATACATGATGAGTTTTATATTGCAACCTCAAACAACAAAGATGTTTATGTCGTGTTATCACAACCGAAATTCATTATTGTGATCTCTAACTTTTTTTTTATGTGATTTATTCATATATAATGAGTTTTATATTCCAATCTCAAACAATAATGTTGTTTATGTCATGTTATCACAACCGAAATTCATCATTGGGAACAAAAGTTAGGGTATGATTTTCGACGAGTGCATTTGTATTAGAGAGTTATGAGAATCGACTACGTAATTTGTGAATTCTTTTTTCACCAAGCACCAGTGGTCTAGTGGTAGAATAGTACCCTGCCACGGTACAGACCCGGGTTCGATTCCCGGCTGGTGCACTTGTGTTGTAGGGCCATGATGAATCTTTAGCGTTATTCGTGAAGTGGGTCTTCACGGTTTACTGAAATTATCAGATAAAACACGCATCTGAGCTTTCTAACCTTTTTTTATATGATTTATTTATACATGATGAGTTTTATATTGCGACCTCAAATAACAGAGCTGATTATGTCATATTACCACAACCGAAATTTATCATTGGGATTTTTAACCTTTTTTATGTGATTTATTCATACATGATGAGTTTTATATTGCAACCTCAACCTACCAAATTTTTTATGTCGTGTTACCACAACCGAAATTCAGCATTCGGATTTTTAAACTTTTTTTTATGTGATTTATTCATACAAGATGAGTTTTATATTGCAACCTTAAACAATAACGTTGTTTATGTCATTCTATCACAACCGAAATTCATCATTGGGAACAAAAGTTAGGGTTTGATTCTCGACGAGTGCATTTGTATTAGAGAGTTATGAGTATCGACTACGTAATTTGTGAAGTAAAATTTTTATAAAGCACCAGTGGTCTAGTGGTAGAATAGTACCCTGCCACGGTACAGACCCGGGTTTGATTCCCGGCTGGTGCACTTGTGTTGTAGAGCTATGATGAATCTTTAGCGTTATTCGTGAAGTGGGTCTTCACGGCATACTGATATAATCAGATAAAACACGCATGAGCTTTATTATTTTTTTAATGTGTTTTGTTTTATACCTGATGAGCTTTATATTGCAACCTCAAATAATACAGCTTGTTATCACCAACGAAATTCATCATTGGGAACAAAAGTTAGGGTTTGATTCTCTACGGGTGCATTTGTGTTAAAGAGTTATAGTGATTCGTCTACAAAGTTGTGATATAATATTTTAATAAAGCACCAATGTTCTAGTGGTAGAATAGTACACTACCACGGTACAGACCCTGGTTCGATTCCTAACTTGTGCACTCGTGTTGTAGAACTATGATAAACCTCTTCACGATTTATTGAAGTTATTAGATAAAACAAGCTTCTGAGCTTTCTAACATTTTTTTATGTGATTTATTTATACATGATGATTTTTATATTGTGACCTCAAACAATAAAGCTGATTATGTCATGTTCTCACAATCGAAATTCATCATTTGGATTTTTAACATTTTTTTATGTGATTTATTCATACATGATGAGTTTTATATTGCAACCTCAAACAACAAAGATTTTTATGTCGTGTTATCACAACCGAAATTCATAATTGTGATCTCTAACTTTTTTTTTATGTGATTTATTCATATATAATGAGTTTTATATTCCAATCTCAAACAATAATGTTGTTTATGTCATGTTATCACAACCGAAATTCATCATTGGGAACAAAAGTTAGGGTATGATTTTCGACGAGTGCATTTGTATTAGAGAGTTATGAGAATCGACTACGTAATTTGTGAATTCTTTTTTCACCAAGCACCAGTGGTCTAGTGGTAGAATAGTTCCCTGCCACGGTACAGACCCGGGTTCGATTCCCGGCTGGTGCACTTGTGTTGTAGGGCCATGATGAATCTTTAGCGTTATTCGTGAAGTTGGTCTTCACGGTTTACTGAAATTATCAGATAAAACACGCATCTGAGCTTTCTAACATTTTTTATATGATTTATTTATACATGATGAGTTTTATATTGCGACCTCAAATAACAGAGCTGATTATGTCATATTACCACAACCGAAATTTATCATTGGGATTTTTAACCTTTTTTTATGTGATTTATTCATACATGATGAGTTTTATATTGCAACCTCAAACTACCAAATTGTTTATGTCGTGTTACCACAATCGAAATTCAGCATTCGGATTTTTAAACTTTGTTGGCATATAACCTCCCTTATTAGGTTGTTTTAATATGACAAATCCTCTTGTGTTTAGTATGCTAATTTCTCTTGTTATTAACATTCCTTCTTGCACTCTATTTCATCAAAAAGCTCTTTCTTTATCATGTTGTTCATCTTAATTGTTTTATCTTAAGAATCTTATTCTCATACAAATGCTATTAACCGTATCTTTATGTTTATTGAGAATTAGCCTTAGTGTTCAACTTCAAAGATTCTTAGAATAATGTTTACAACAACTTTCGTGAAGAAGAATTATTGATCCAAGTCTTTATCCTTCAAAGATTACTTGGCGCGGTACACCGCTGCGGTATACCGGACCAAGCTTGCGGACCAGGGCGCGGTATAGAAGACTAGCCCGTCAGTATGCCAGAAAATCAACCACTGAAGCGCGGTACACCGCTGCGGTACACCGCAAGTAAGGGTTTTCTGCACTAAAGACAAGTCATAAGAAATATATCCGTTGGGAGATTTATAGATCCGTTGGACTCAAGCCTTATGACCGTTGGAAGCCATTTTCTACTATAAATTGAAGCTATTTGAAGGCTACAACTACACCAACTAATTACAAACATTAAGGGGATTAATTGCTATCATTCAAGAAGGTGTCAAGAGCTATACATAGTCAAATTCAATCTTAGTGAGCTTATAAATCCTTTCAAGGAGTTAATCAATTAAGCCACAAGGTTCTATCCACTCAAGAAGGAGTATACAAGCTTATAGTCATATCCACTCTATTAGGAGTTTAGTTACAAGCTTTAATTAGCAAACCTTTAAACACTTTGTTATTATCCTCTTAGTCTAGGTCTTGTAATAGATAGATTAAGAGAGAATTCAAGTATAGGGAGTATACTTGGTGTCCTTGTGTTGTGATTACGCAAGTGGTGTGTCCTTCGTGTTATCGAAGAGTTTGTAAAGGTTTTGTGTTCTCGACCCGGTTAAGAGAGACACGGGAGCTTAGTGAAAAGCTTGAAATCCTAAGGAGGCTTCCTTAGGTAGTGGATGTAGGGAAACCGAACCACTATAAATCGTGTGTATCTTTCTATCCCTACTCTATTTACTTTCCGCACTTTATATGTTTGATTATATGCTTGCATGAATTCTATGTTATTGTTTATCTAGAATATCTAACATATATTTTTCTAGAGTAGTTTAAGATATTGGATTAGCTTTTTACTAGTTATACTTTTATATCAAACCTTACTCTTTCCATTGCATGATCCCATAAGAGTTTGATTTAATTAGTTGACTTAGAAGCTTTCTCTTAAACTTATTATTGTCCAAAAGAATTTTAATTAGGCATTATCTTATTAGTAATCCTATTCACCCCCCCTCTAGGACTATCAATTGGTATCAGAGCCTAACTCTACGTGAATTGCTTAATCGTTAGTAGAGTAAACGATATGGAATTTAATCTTTTGGAAAGTTCGTGTTCTACTCGACCTCCACTTTTTGTAGGAACTTACTATTTTGCTTGGAGAACAAAAATGGAGGAATTTATAAAAACCGAAGATCCCGATCAATGGAGAATCGTAAAGGAAGGTCCATTTGTCCCTTATAAAGAAGAGTTAAATGAAGAGGGAGTTCTTAAGCTAAATCAAGAAGAAAAAGATTTTGATGAACTCACCATAGAGGAAAAGGCTAAGCTCACTCAAAATGCAAAACCAATGTACACTCTCATTCGTGGAATTTCCGAAGAAATTTTCTCACAAATGTTAGATTGTAAATCCGCAAAAGAGCTTTGGGATCGTTTGGAGTCTTTATATGGAATTGTCGAAAATGACGAAGAAGAAGAAGTCTCTATCCATGATGAATCTCACAACGATTTTAAACCTAATCATGAGGTAGCACTTTATCCTAACTCTTTATCTCTTCCTTACAATTATTGTGATATTAGGCAAATTTCATCCCTTCTCAAAATTCTTGATTCTCAAATCCATTTGAATAATCTTATGTTAAAAAAGGGTAATATTGTGCTAAAGAATTGTTTTAAATGTTGTATCACTTTGGATGATATTCTTGGCAATACTAAAAACCCGTGTTTTGAAAACATCTTTATTTTAAATAAATGGAAACATCCTTTGAAGAAAAGCATAGAAGGTTTTAAAAAATTGGATGAAGCGTTTTCCCTCGCTCTTGATACTTTAAAAAATCATCCTTTCTCAAATATCACTCCTTTTGATCCGAATGACTTTTTCAAAGAAAAATTATATGTTAGTGAAAATTTGGATGTTGGAAAGAATGTGGAAACTTCTTGTTCAAAACCTTTACATGGCTACTCTATTCAAAAAAGAAGTTTTTGCAACTATTGTGGTAAACCCGGTCATCATGCCTCTACGTGCCATTACCATGAACAACTTATTAGTGGATCCTTGATACCTTCATGGGAAAAACCAATATGGATCGTGACAAATGCTAATAACATTTCCGGATCCATTCCACCTCGGGTACCATAGTAATTTGCATTGAAGGTGTTGAGCGTCAAGAAAATGGAATTTCATGCAAAAGGACGTTCAAACCTCATAAAAGGAAAATACGGTGATATTCCTTCCTCTCTTGTGTTTTTATTTTTGTGTTTTATGTGTTTTATCAACTTGTGATGCTATCTTGAAGTTCTTGACCTTTTTCATGCTTTAGTTTTGCTTTATTCTTGCATAGGGTCTTTTTGCACTTTTAGAAAACTTAGGGTCTTTTATGAAATTAACTGTTATATGAATTTTTAGCTTCTCCTTGGCCTTTCTTTCCAAAACAAAGATGCTCAAAATTATTTTATATCATTCCGAGTCATTTGGGGAAGTTTCGATTGTGTTTCGGGTGTTTTTAAAAGAATCAAAAATTTCATTTTTGTTGACCAAACCGAGCACTCGTGCGGTGCACCGGACGTTTCCCGCGGTACACCGCACGTAAGGGTTTTGACAGTTTATGAACCCGTTTTTCAGCTTTTTTTCTTCATTTCTTCATTACATCTTCTCCTCTCCTCCTCCTTGGCGATTTCCGGCCACCAACACTCCGATTTCACCACCAAAAACACCCTCTTTCACCACTCAAATCACTCCTCCTTCTTCCTACTTCATTACCCATCCTATCATTCACCATGGTTAGGACTAAATCGATTGCTAACAAGAAGAAAGCCCCCACCGGAGCCTCCTCAAGCCGCCACCGTGAACCATCTCCGGCGAGGTCACCATCACCACCACCACCACCACTCCGGCCATTCGATGCTCTACCGGGAAGAACGATTTGCCCCTCGGCTTTTCCCTCCGGTGAAAACTCTCTCTTTAATCTCTTTTCAATTCAAAAATTTCATAAAGTATTTGCTTTTTCGGGTAGTCATTTGGCAATCGGGTTAATCGAAGATTTCTATACGAATTTTGAATTTAATCATGCTTCTACTTCAATTAAGTCAACCGTATCGGGTACCATTTTACGTTTAAAATCGAATGCTTTGTGCTCTAAATTTGATATACCTTCGGATGGTTTTAGCGGATTTTGGTCTAGTGGTTGGGATAATTCGAACATTGATATTGTTGCTCAAAATGAAGTTAATGAGTTTGTTAATAGTAGAATGGTTATTGCCGATGGAAATTGGAATATTCGTAACTTTGATCCGGAATTTATCGTGGCCCACAAGTTTCTTATCTCGGCCGTTATTCCGAAAGATAAGCATGACGCTAAACTTATCCCGTATGAAGCTTATCTTTTATTTTTGATCTTCTCCAAACAACCGATAAACATTATTGCGATAATGTTCAAATGGATGAATCACGCTCGTGCCTCTCGGGATAAAGTCCCTTACGGTATTTTTCTATCCAAAATCTTTGAGGCTAATGGTATTTCTTTTGGAGGAACTAATGTGAAACCAATGAATAAGTCATGGAACTTCGATTATCTCACGATTCTTAGGATGAAATTTGTTATTTATAACAACACATATGTTTCGGTCTCCACTATTAATCGTATCTCGGATGTTACTATTCGTAATCGCATTCTTGGAGCTAAAAGCGAAACCGATGGTCCGGAGCTTGAGACTCTTATTTTAGTAGATAACCCGGATCAACAAAACCCCATTCCAAATGAGCCCACTCCAAGCCAACCCACCTTTGTTAACCCTCCTAATCCATCCGGTTTCGAAAGTGCTATGTCCCGTTTCATGGATTATATAGGGAGTAAATTTGTGGCTTTGGAAGATAAAATAGAAAGGAAATTTGGAGTTTTGGAAGAAAAGATAGGGAATCTTGCGAATGAGCTTTCGTGTATGAAAAGTGATGTTTCGTGCATTCGCGATGATATTGGAAATGGTAGAAGATCTAGGAGCCGCTCTCCTCGTGATAATCGTTAATTCATCTTGGTTTGGTGTTTGGTGCTTGGTGTTTGGTGTTTAAAATCTTGCTTTTATCGTTCTTGGTGGTTTATGAGTCTTTTTAAATGCTTATGTGTTTTTGTTAGAACTTGTTTAATGGTGTGTTTATGTTTTGTAGTATTTGTGGGCCCGTGTTTTGGACATCTAGGATATTGCTATTTTAGCTTATTTGTTTCCTTTGTTAGGATGCTAAATGTTTTATTTGGATAATTGGTTAACTTGTTTTTATCTTGATTGTTAGTTGCTTATCTTCTTTGATTTGATGTTGCTAACATGTTCTTGATGTTATAGGTACTTCTTGATATTGCTCCTTAGTCCCTATAGTTTGTTTCTCTTTAAAACCTTGTTCCTAATTAGTTTGATATTTGCATTGCGGTCCCAAATAGATCTTTCAAAATTGCGTTTGGCCCCCAAACTTTTGAAAAATACACCTTGACCCCTTGTTTTTCGACAAAATTACAGTTTTACCCCTATATCTTTTCAAAATGATTTCAAATGTTCTTATTAGGGAAAATTGTAGATCAAACAAATACAAAATTAAAAACAAACTATTTGCCTTTTGTAAGGGGGAGTCTTTGCTAAATCATTTTTTAAGACTCAAATGCTTAAACCAATCATTTATTTCATATGTTGCAACTAATCGTTTATGTTTTTAGAAAGCATGTAAAATCAAAATCCATCAAGAAGTTGGTAAACATCTCTATCCTTAGCTCTTTCAATTCAAATATCTAATACACTCGAGTTTTTGCTCTTCTACTCTTAGTTGTTTTCACCCCGTCTTTTTGATGAAGACAAAGGGGGAGAAATATTATGTGCACTAAAACTTTCAAAACTTGCACGTTTTAAAACACTCACAAATGCATCTCAAAACTTATGCTTATTGTGAGGGGGAGCTTTATTTCATTGTGCTTAAACTTTCCTTAGGTGTTTTAGTGAAGGATTTGTCATCATCAAAAAGGGGGAGATTGTTGGCATATAACCTCCCTTATTAGGTTGTTTTAATATGACAAATCCTCTTGTGTTTAGTATGCTAATTTCTCTTGTTATTAACATTCCTTCTTGCACTCTATTTCATCAAAAAGCTCTTTCTTTATCATGTTGTTCATCTTAATTGTTTTATCTTAAGAATCTTATTCTCATACAAATGCTATTAACCGTATCTTTATGTTTATTGAGAATTAGCCTTAGTGTTCAACTTCAAAGATTCTTAGAATAATGTTTACAACAACTTTCGTGAAGAAGAATTATTGATCCAAGTCTTTATCCTTCAAAGATTACTTGGCGCGGTACACCGCTGCGGTATACCGGACCAAGCTTGCGGACCAGGGCGCGGTATAGAAGACTAGCCCGTTAGTATGCCAGAAAATCAACCACTGAAGCGCGGTACACCGCAAGTAAGGGTTTTCTGCACTAAAGACAAGTCATAAGAAATATATCCGTTGGGAGATTTATAGATCCGTTGGACTCAAGCCTTATGACCGTTGGAAGCCATTTTCTACTATAAATTGAAGCTATTTGAAGGCTACAACTACACCAACTAATTACAAACATTAAGGGGCTTAATTGCTATCATTCAAGAAGGTGTCAAGAGCTATACATAGTCAAATTCAATCTTAGTGAGCTTATAAATCCTTTCAAGGAGTTAATCAATTAAGCCACAAGGTTCTATCCACTCAAGAAGGAGTATACAAGCTTATAGTCATATCCACTCTATTAGGAGTTTAGTTACAAGCTTTAATTAGCAAACCTTTAAACACTTTGTTATTATCCTCTTACTCTAGGTCTTGTAATAGATAGATTAAGAGAGAATTCAAGTATAGGGAGTATACTTGGTGTCCTTGTGTTGTGATTACGCAAGTGGTGTGTCCTTCGTGTTATCGAAGAGTTTGTAAAGGTTTTGTGTTCTCGACCCGGTTAAGAGAGACACGGGAGCTTAGTGAAAAGCTTGAAATCCTAAGGAGGCTTCCTTAGGTAGTGGATGTAGGGAAACCGAACCACTATAAATCGTGTGTATCTTTCTATCCCTACTCTATTTACTTTCCGCACTTTATATGTTTGATTATATGCTTGCATGAATTCTATGTTATTGTTTATCTAGAATATCTAACATATATTTTTCTAGAGTAGTTTAAGATATTGGATTAGCTTTTTACTAGTTATACTTTTATATCAAACCTTACTCTTTCCATTGCATGATCCCATAAAAGTTTGATTTAATTAGTTGACTTAGAAGCTTTCTCTTAAACTTATTATTGTCCAAAAGAATTTTAATTAGGCATTATCTTATTAGTAATCCTATTCACCCCCCCTCTAGGACTATCAAACTTTTTTTATGTGATTTATTCATACAAGATGAGTTTTATATTGCAACCTTAAACAATAACGTTGTTTATGTCATTATATCACAACTGAAATTCATCATTAGGAACAAAAGTTAGGGTTTGATTCTCGACGAGTGCATTTGTATTAGAGAGTTATGAGTATCGACTATGTAATTTGTGAAGTAAAATTTTCATAAAGCACCAGTGGTCTAGTGGTAGAATAGTACCCTGCCACGGTACAGACCTGGGTTCGATTCCTGGCTGGTGCACTTGTGTTGTAGAGCTATGATGAATCTTTAGCGTTATTCGTGAAGTGGGTCTTCACGGTATACTGATATAATCAGATAAAACACGCATCTGAGCTTTATAATTTTTTTAATGTGTTTTGTTTTATACGTGATGAGCTTTATATTGCAACCTCAAATAATACAGCTTGTTATCACCAACGAAATTCATCATTGGGAACAAAAGTTAGGGTTTGATTCTCGACGGGTGCATTTGTGTTAAAGAGTTATAGTGATTCGTCTACAAAGTTGTGATATAATATTTTAATAAAGCACCAATGTTCTAGTGGTAGAATAGTACACTACCACGGTACAGACCTTGGTTCGATTCCTAACTTGTGCACTCGTGTTGTAAAGCTATGATAAACCTCTTCACGGTTTATTAAAGTTATTAGATAAAACAAGCTTCTGAGCTTTCTAACATTTTTTTATGTGATTTATTCATACATGATGAGTTTTATATTGCAACCTCAAACAACAAAGATGTTTATGTCGTGTTATCACAACCGAAATTCATTATTGTGATCTCTAACTTTTTTTTTATGTGATTTATTCATATATAATGAGTTTTATATTCCAATCTCAAACAATAATGTTGTTTATGTCATGTTATCACAACCGAAATTCATCATTGGGAACAAAAGTTAGGGTATGATTTTCGACGAGTGCATTTGTATTAGAGAGTTATGAGAATCGACTACGTAATTTGTGAATTCTTTTTTCATTAAGCACCAGTGGTCTAGTGGTAGAATAGTACCCTGCCACGGTACAGACACGGGTTCGATTCCCGCCTGGTGCACTTGTGTTGTAGAGCCATGATGAATCTTTAGCGTTATTCGTGAAGTGGGTCTTCACGGTTTACTGAAGTTATCAGATAAAACACGCATCTGAGCTTTCTAACCTTTTTTTATATGATTTATTTATACATGATGAGTTTTATATTGCGACCTCAAATAACAGAGCTGATTATGTCATATTACCACAACCGAAATTTATCATTGGGATTTTTAACCTTTTTTATGTGATTTATTCATACATGATGAGTATTATATTGCAACCTCAAACAACAAAGATGTTTATGTCGTGTTATCACAACCGAAATTCATTATTGTGATCTCTAACTTTTTTTTTATGTGATTTATTCATATATAATGAGTTTTATATTCCAATCTCAAACAATAATGTTGTTTATGTCATGTTATCACAACCGAAATTCATCATTGGGAACAAAAGTTAGGGTATGATTTTCGACGAGTGCATTTGTATTAGAGAGTTATGAGAATCGACTACGTAATTTGTGAATTCTTTTTTCATTAAGCACCAGTGGTCTAGTGGTAGAATAGTACCCTGCCACGGTACAGACCCGGGTTCGATTCCCGGCTGTTGCACTTGTGTTGTAGAGCCATGATGAATCTTTAGCGTTATTCGTGAAGTGGGTCTTCACGGTTTACTGAAATTATCTGATAAAACACGCATCTGAGCTTTCTAACCTTTTTTTATATGATTTATTTATACATGATGAGTTTTATATTGCGACCTCAAATAACAGAGCTGATTATGTCATATTACCACAACCGAAATTTATCATTGGGATTTTTAACCTTTTTTATGTGATTTATTCATACATGATGAGTATTATATTGCAACCTCAAACTACCAATTGTTTATGTCGTGTTACCACAACCGAAATTCAGCATTCGGATTTTTAAACTTTTTTTATGTGATTTATTCATACAAGATGAGTTTTATATTGCAACCTTAAACAATAACGTTGTTTATGTCATTCTATCACAACCGAAATTCATCATTGGGAACAAAAGTTAGGGTTTGATTCTCGACGAGTGCATTTGTATTAGAGAGTTATGAGTATCGACTACGTAATTTGTGAAGTAAATTTTTTATAAAGCACCAGTGGTCTAGTGGTAGAATAGTACCCTGCCACGGTACAGACCCGGGTTCGATTCCCGGCTGGTGCACTTGTGTTGTAGAGCTATGATGAATCTTTAGCGTTATTCGTGAAGTGGGTCTTCACGGTATACTGATATAATCAGATAAAACACGCATCTGAGCTTTATAATTTTTTTAATGTGTTTTGTTTTATACGTGATGAGCTTTATATTGCAACCTCAAATAATACAGCTTGTTATCACCAACGAAATTCATCATTGGGAACAAAAGTTATGGTTTGATTCTCGACGGGTGCATTTGTGTTAAAGAGTTATAGTGATTCGTCTACAAAGTTGTGATATAATATTTTAATAAAGCACCAATGTTCTAGTGGTAGAATAGTACACTACCACGGTACAGACCCTGGTTCGATTCCTAACTTGTGCACTCGTGTTGTAGAGCTATGATAAACCTCTTCACGGTTTATTGAAGTTATTAGTTTAAACAAGCTTCTGAGCTTTCTAACATTTTTTTATGTGATTTATTTATACATGATGATTTTTATATTGTGACCTCAAACAATAAAGCTGATTATGTCATGTTATCACAATCGAAATTCATCATTTGGATTTTTAACATTTTTTTATGTGATTTATTCATACATGATGAGTTTTATATTGCAACCTCAAACAACAAAGATGTTTATGTCGTGTTATCACAACCGAAATTCATTATTGTGATCTCTGACTTTTTTTTATGTGATTTATTCATATATAATGAGTTTTATATTCCAATCTCAAACAATAATGTTGTTTATGTCATGTTATCACAACCGGAATTCATCATTGGGAACAAAAGTTAGGGTATGATTTTCGACGAGTGCATTTGTATTAGAGAGTTATGAGAATCGACTACGTAATTTGTGAATTCTTTTTTCATCAAGCACCAGTGGTCTAGTGGTAGAATAGTTCCTTGCCACGGTACAGACCCAGGTTCGATTCCCGGCTGGTGCATTTGTGTTGTAGAGCCATGATGAATCTTTAGCGTTATTCGTGAAGTGGGTCTTCACGGTTTACTGAAATTATAAGATAAAACACGCATTTGAGCTTTCTAACCTTTTTTTATATGATTTATTTATACATGATGAGTTTTATATTGCGACCTCAAATAACAGAGCTGATTATGTCATATTACCACAACCGAAATTTATCATTGCGATTTTTAACCTTTTTTATGTGATTTATTCATACATGATGAGTTTTATATTGCAACCTCAAACTACCAAATTGTTTATGTCGTGTTACCACATACGAAATTCATCATTCTGATTTTTAAACTTTTTTTATGTGATTTATTCTTAAAAGATGAGTTTTATATTGCAACCTTAAACAATAACGTTGATTATGTCATTTTATCACAACCAAAATTCATCATTGGGAACAAAAGTTAGGGTCTGATTCTCGACGGGTGCATTTGTATTAGAGAGTTATGAGAATCGACTACGTAATTTGTGAAGTAAAAGTTCCATCAAGAACCAGTGGTCTAGTGGTAGAATAGTACCCTGCCACGGTACAGTTCCGGGTTAGATTTTCCCGGCTGGTGCACTCGTGTTGTAGAGTTTTTACGAATCTTTATCGTTATTTTTTGAGTGGGTATTCATGGTTTACTGATATTATCAGATAAAACGCGCATCTGATCTTTCTAACCTTTTTTAATGTGTTTTGTTTTATACGTGATGAGCTTTATATTGCAACCTCAAATAATACAGCTTGTTGTCACCAACGAAATTCATCATTGGGAACAAAAGTTAGGGTTTGATTCTCGACGGGTGCATTTGTGTTAAAGAGTTATTGTGATTCGTCTACAAAGTTGTGATATAATATTTTAATAAAGCACCAATGTTCTAGTGGTAGAATAGTACACTACCACGGTACAGACCCTGGTTCGATTCCTAACTTGTGCACTCGTGTTGTAGAGCTATGATAAACCTCTTCACGGTTTATTGAAGTTATTAGATAAAACAAGCTTCTGAGCTTTCTAACATTTTTTTATGTGATTTATTTATACATGATGATTTTTATATTGTGACCTCAAACAATAAAGCTGATTATGTCATGTTATCACAATCGAAATTCATCATTTGGATTTTTAACATTTTTTTATGTGATTTATTCATACATGATGAGTTTTATATTGCAACCTCAAACAACAAAGATGTTTATATCGTGTTATCACAACCGAAATTCATTATTGTGATCTCTGACTTTTTTTTATGTGATTTATTCATATATAATGAGTTTTATATTCCAATCTCAAACAATAATGTTGTTTATGTCATGTTATCACAACCGAAATTCATCATTGGGAACAAAAGTTAGGGTATTATTTTCGACGAGTGCATTTGTATTAGAGAGTTATGAGAATCGACTACGTAATTTGTGAATTCTTTTTTCATCAAGCACCAGTGGTCTAGTTGTAGAATAGTACCCTGCCACGGTACAGACCCGGGTTCGATTCCTGGCTGGTGCATTTGTGTTGTAGAGCCATGATGAATCTTTAGCGTTATTCGTGAAGTGGGTCTTCACGGTTTACTGAAATTATCAGATAAAACACGCATCTGAGCTTTCTAACCTTTTTTTATATGATTTATTTATACATGATGAGTTTTATATTGCGACCTCAAATAACAGAGCTGATTATGTCATATTACCACAACCGAAATTTATCATTGCGATTTTTAACCTTTTTTATGTGATTTATTCATACATGATGAGTTTTATATTGCAACCTCAAACAACCAAATTGTTTATGTCGTGTTACCACAACCGAAATTCATCATTCAGATTTTTAAACTTTTTTTATGTGATTTATTCTTAAAAGATGAGTTTTATATTGCAACCTTAAACAATAACGTTGATTATGTCATTTTATCACAACCGAAATTCATCATTGGGAACAAAAGTTAGGGTCTGATTCTCGACGGGTGCATTTGTATTAGAGAGTTATGAGAATCGACTACGTAATTTGTGAAGTAAAAGTTCCATCAAGAACCAGTGGTCTAGTGGTAGAATAGTACCCCACCACGGTACAGTTCCGGGTTAGATTTTCCCGGCTGGTGCACTCGTGTTGTAGAGTTTTTACGAATCTTTATCGTGATTTTTTGAGTGGGTATTCATGGTTTACTGATATTATCAGATAAAACGCGCATCTGATCTTTCTAACCTTTTTTAATGTGTTTTGTTTTATACATGATGAGCTTTATATTGCAACCTCATATAATACAGCTTGTTATCACCAACGAAATTCATCATTGGGAACAAAAGTTAGGGTTTGATTCTCGACGGGTGCATTTGTGTTAAAGAGTTATAGTGATTCGTCTACAAAGTTGTGATATAATATTTTAATAAAGCACCAATGTTCTAGTGGTAGAATAGTACACTACCACGGTACAGACCCTGGTTCGATTCCTAACTTGTGCACTCGTGTTGTAGAGCTATGATAAACCTCTTCACGGTTTATTGAAGTTATTAGATAAAACAAGCTTCTGAGCTTTCTAACATTTTTTTATGTGATTTATTTATACATGATGATTTTTATATTGTGACCTCAAACAATAAAGCTGATTATGTCATGTTATCAAAATCGAAATTCATCATTTGGATTTTTAACATTTTTTTATGTGATTTATTCATACATGATGAGTTTTATATTGCAACCTCAAACAACAAAGATGTTTATGTCGTGTTATCACAACCGAAATTCATTATTGTGATCTCTAACTTTTTTTTATGTGATTTATTCATATATAATGAGTTTTATATTCCAATCTCAAACAATAATGTTGTTTATGTCATGTTATCACAACCGAAATTCATCATTGGGGACAAAAGTTAGGGTATGATTTTCGACGAGTGCATTTGTATTAGAGAGTTATGAGAATCGACTACGTAATTTGTGAATTCTTTTTTCATCAAGCACCAGTGGTCTAGTGGTAGAATAGTACCCTGCCACGGTACAGACCCGGGTTCGATTCCCGGCTGGTGCACTTGTGTTATAGAGCCATGATGAATCTTTAGCGTTATTCGTGAAGTGGGTCTTCACGGTTTACTGAAATTATCAGATAAAACACGCATCTGAGCTTTCTAACCCTTTTTTATATGATTTATTTATACATGATGAGTTTTATATTGCGACCTCAAATAACAGAGCTGATTATGTCATATTACCACAACCGAAATTTATCATTGGGATTTTTAACCTTTTTTATGTGATTTATTCATACATGATGAGTTTTATATTGCAACTTCAAACTACCAAATTGTTTATGTCGTGTTACCACAACCGAAATTCAGCATTCGGATTTTTAAACTTTTTTTTATGTGATTTATTCATACAAGATGAGTTTTATATTGCAACCTTAAACAATAACGTTGTTTATGTCATTCTATCACAACCGAAATTCATCATTGGGAACAAAAGTTAGGGTTTGATTCTCGACGAGTGCATTTGTATTAGAGAGTTATGAGTATCGACTACGTAGTTTGTGAAGTAAAATTTTTATAAAGCACCAGTGGTCTAGTGGTAGAATAGTACCTTGCCACGGTACAGACCCGGGTTCGATTTCCGGCTGGTGCACTTGTGTTGTAGAGCTATGATGAATCTTTAGCGTTATTCGTGAAGTGGGTCTTCACGGTATACTGATATAATCAGATAAAACGCGCATCTGATCTTTCTAACCTTTTTTAATGTGTTTTGTTTTATACGTGATGAGCTTTATATTGCAACCTCAAATAATACAGCTTGTTGTCACCAACGAAATTCATCATTGGGAACAAAAGTTAGGGTTTGATTCTCGACGGGTGCATTTGTGTTAAAGAGTTATAGTGATTCGTCTACAAAGTTGTGATATAATATTTTAATAAAGCACCAATGTTCTAGTGGTAGAATAGTACACTACCACGGTACAGACCCTGGTTCGATTCCTAACTTGTGCACTCGTGTTGTAGAGCTATGATAAACCTCTTCACGGTTTATTGAAGTTATTAGATAAAACAAGCTTCTGAGCTTTCTAACATTTTTTTATGTGATTTATTTATACATGATGATTTTTATATTGTGACCTCAAACAATAAAGCTGATTATGTCATGTTATCACAATCGAAATTCATCATTTGGATTTTTAATATTTTTTTATGTGATTTATTCATACATGATGAGTTTTATATTGCAACCTCAAACAACAAAGATGTTTATGTCGTGTTATCACAACCGAAATTCATTATTGTGATCTCTGACTTTTTTTTATGTGATTTATTCATATATAATGAGTTTTATATTCCAATCTCAAACAATAATGTTGTTTATGTCATGTTATCACAACCGAAATTCATCATTGGGAACAAAAGTTAGGGTATTATTTTCGACGAGTGCATTTGTATTAGAGAGTTATGAGAATCGACTACGTAATTTGTGAATTCTTTTTTCATCAAGCACCAGTGGTCTAGTTGTAGAATATTACCCTGCCACGGTACAGACCCGGGTTCGATTCCCGGCTGGTGCATTTGTGTTGTAGAGCCATGATGAATCTTTAGCGTTATTCGTGAAGTGGGTCTTCACGGTTTACTGAAATTATCAGATAAAACACGCATCTGAGCTTTCTAACCTTTTTTTATATGATTTATTTATACATGATGAGTTTTATATTGCGACCTCAAATAACAGAGCTGATTATGTCATATTACCACAACCGAAATTTATCATTGCGATTTTTAACCTTTTTTATGTGATTTATTCATACATGATGAGTTTTATATTGCAACCTCAAACTACCAAATTGTTTATGTCGTGTTACCACAACCGAAATTCAGCATTCGGATTTTTAAACTTTTTTTTATGTGATTTATTCTTAAAAGATGAGTTTTATATTGCAACCTTAAACAATAACGTTGATTATGTCATTCTATCACAACCGAAATTCATCATTGGGAACAAAAGTTAGGGTTTGATTCTCGACGGGTGCATTTGTATTAGAGAGTTATGAGTATCGACTACGTAGTTTGTGAAGTAAAATTTTTATAAAGCACCAGTGGTCTAGTGGTAGAATAGTACCTTGCCACGGTACAGACCCGGGTTCGATTTCCGGCTGGTGCACTTGTGTTGTAGAGCTATGATGAATCTTTAGCGTTATTCGTGAAGTGGGTCTTCACGGTATACTGATATAATCAGATAAAACGCGCATCTGATCTTTCTAACCTTTTTTAATGTGTTTTGTTTTATACGTGATGAGCTTTATATTGCAACCTCAAATAATACAGCTTGTTGTCACCAACGAAATTCATCATTGGGAACAAAAGTTAGGGTTTGATTCTCGACGGGTGCATTTGTGTTAAAGAGTTATAGTGATTCGTCTACAAAGTTGTGATATAATATTTTAATAAAGCACCAATGTTCTAGTGGTAGAATAGTACACTACCACGGTACAGACCCTGGTTCGATTCCTAACTTGTGCACTCGTGTTGTAGAGCTATGATAAACCTCTTCACGGTTTATTGAAGTTATTAGATAAAACAAGCTTCTGAGCTTTCTAACATTTTTTTATGTGATTTATTTATACATGATGATTTTTATATTGTGACCTCAAACAATAAAGCTGATTATGTCATGTTATCACAATCGAAATTCATCATTTGGATTTTTAATATTTTTTTATGTGATTTATTCATACATGATGAGTTTTATATTGCAACCTCAAACAACAAAGATGTTTATGTCGTGTTATCACAACCGAAATTCATTATTGTGATCTCTGACTTTTTTTTATGTGATTTATTCATATATAATGAGTTTTATATTCCAATCTCAAACAATAATGTTGTTTATGTCATGTTATCACAACCGAAATTCATCATTGGGAACAAAAGTTAGGGTATTATTTTCGACGAGTGCATTTGTATTAGAGAGTTATGAGAATCGACTACGTAATTTGTGAATTCTTTTTTCATCAAGCACCAGTGGTCTAGTTGTAGAATATTACCCTGCCACGGTACAGACCCGGGTTCGATTCCCGGCTGGTGCATTTGTGTTGTAGAGCCATGATGAATCTTTAGCGTTATTCGTGAAGTGG
Organism: Nemophila menziesii; assembly: GCA_029959085.1. Taxonomy (NCBI): domain Eukaryota; kingdom Viridiplantae; phylum Streptophyta; class Magnoliopsida; order Boraginales; family Hydrophyllaceae; genus Nemophila; species Nemophila menziesii. Next base: position 41,492,853 of record JARWIR010000003.1, on the reverse strand, counting down.
GTCTTCAAGGTTTACTGAAATTATCAGATAAAACACGCATCTGAGCTTTCTAACCTTTTTTTATATGATTTATTTATACATGATGAGTTTTATATTGCGACCTCAAATAACAGAGCTGATTATGTCATATTACCACAACCGAAATTTATCATTGCGATTTTTAACCTTTTTTATGTGATTTATTCATACATGATGAGTTTTATATTGCAACCTCAAACAACCAAATTGTTTATGTCGTGTTACCACAACCGAAATTCATCATTCAGATTTTTAAACTTTTTTTATGTGATTTATTCTTAAAAGATGAGTTTTATATTGCAACCTTAAACAATAACGTTGATTATGTCATTTTATCACAACCGAAATTCATCATTGGGAACAAAAGTTAGGGTCTGATTCTCGACGGGTGCATTTGTATTAGAGAGTTATGAGAATCGACTACGTAATTTGTGAAGTAAAAGTTCCATCAAGAACCAGTGGTCTAGTGGTAGAATAGTACCCTACCACGGTACAGTTCCGGGTTAGATTTTCCCGGCTGGTGCACTCGTGTTGTAGAGTTTTTACGAATCTTTATCGTTATTTTTTGAGTGGGTATTCATGGTCTACTGATATTATCAGATAAAACGCGCATCTGATCTTTCTAACCTTTTTTAATGTGTTTTGTTTTATACATGATGAGCTTTATATTGCAACCTCAAATAATACAGCTTGTTATCACCAACGAAATTCATCATTGGGAACAAAAGTTAGGGTTTGATTCTCGACGGGTGCATTTGTGTTAAAGAGTTATAGTGATTCGTCTACAAAGTTGTGATATAATATTTTAATAAAGCACCAATGTTCTAGTGGTAGAATAGTACACTACCACGGTACAGACCCTGGTTCGATTCCTAACTTGTGCACTCGTGTTGTAGAGCTATGATAAACCTCTTCACGGTTTATTGAAGTTATTAGATAAAACAAGCTTCTGAGCTTTCTAACATTTTTTTATGTGATTTATTTATACATGATGATTTTTATATTGTGACCTCAAACAATAAAGCTGATTATGTCATGTTATCAAAATCGAAATTCATCATTTGGATTTTTAACATTTTTTTATGTGATTTATTCATACATGATGAGTTTTATATTGCAACCTCAAACATCAAAGATGTTTATGTCGTGTTATCACAACCGAAATTCATTATTGTGATCTCTAACTTTTTTTTATGTGATTTATTCATATATAATGAGTTTTATATTCCAGTCTCAAACAATAATGTTGTTTTATGTCATGTTATCACAACCGAAATTCATCATTGGGAACAAAAGTTAGGGTATGATTTTCGACGAGTGCATTTGTATTAGAGAGTTATGAGAATCGACTACGTAATTTGTGAATTCTTTTTTCATCAAGCACCAGTGGTCTAGTGGTAGAATAGTACCCTGCCACGGTACAGACCCGGGTTCGATTCCCGGCTGGTGCACTTGTGTTATAGAGCCATGATGAATCTTTAGCGTTATTCGTGAAGTGGGTCTTCACGGTTTACTGAAATTATCAGATAAAACACGCATCTGAGCTTTCTAACCTTTTTTTATATGATTTATTTATACATGATGAGTTTTATATTGCGACCTCAAATAACAGAGCTGATTATGTCATATTACCACAACCGAAATTTATCATTGGGATTTTTAACCTTTTTTATGTGATTTATTCATACATGATGAGTTTTATATTGCAACCTCAAACTACCAAATTGTTTATGTCGTGTTACCACAACCGAAATTCAGCATTCGGATTTTTAAACTTTTTTTTATGTGATTTATTCATACAAGATGAGTTTTATATTGCAACCTTAAACAATAACGTTGTTTATGTCATTCTATCACAACCGAAATTCATCATTGGGAACAAAAGTTAGGGTTTGATTCTCGACGAGTGCATTTGTATTAGAGAGTTATGAGTATCGACTACGTAGTTTGTGAAGTAAAATTTTAAAAAAGCACCAGTGGTCTAGTGGTAGAATAGTACCCTGCCACGGTACAGACCCGTGTTCGATTCCCGGCTGGTGCACTTTTGTTGTAGAGCTATGATAAATCTTTAGCGTTATTCGTGAAGTGGGTCTTCACGGTATACTGATATAATCAGATAAAACACGCATCTGAGCTTTACAATTTTTTTTAATGTGTTTTGTTTTATACGTGATGAGCTTTATATTGCAACCTCAAATAATACAGCTTGTTATCACCAACGAAATTCATCATTGGGAACAAAAGTTAGGGTTTGATTCTCGACGGGTGCATTTGTGTTAAAGAGTTATAGTGATTCGTCTACAAAGTTGTGATATAATATTTTAATAAAGCACCAATGTTCTAGTGGTAGAATAGTACACTACCACGGTACAGACCCTGGTTCGATTCCTAACTTGTGCACTCGTGTTGTAGAGCTATGATAAACCTCTTCACGATTTATTGAAGTTATTAGATAAAACAAGCCTCTGAGCTTTCTAACATTTTTTTATGTGATTTATTTATACATGATGATTTTTATATTGTGACCTCAAACAATAAAGCTGATTATGTCATGTTTTTACAATCGAAATTCATCATTTGGATTTTTAAATTTTTTTTATGTGATTTATTCATACATGATGAGTTTTATATTGCAACCTCAAACACCAAAGATGTTTATGTCGTGTTATCACAACCGAAATTCATTATTGTGATCTCTAACTTTTTTTTATGTGATTTATTCATATATAATGAGTTTTATATTCCAATCTCAAACAATAATGTTGTTTATGTCATGTTATCACAACCGAAATTCATCATTGGGAACAAAAGTTAGGGTATGATTTTCAACGAGTGCATTTGTATTAGAGAGTTATGAGAATCGACTACGTAATTTGTGAATTCTTTTTTCATCAAGCACCAGTGGTCTAGGGGTAGAATAGTACCTTGCCACGGTACAGACCCGGGTTCGATTCCCGGCCGGTTCACTTGTGTTGTAGAGCCATGATGAATCTTTAGCGTTATTCGTGAAGTGGGTCTTCACGGTTTACTGAAATTATCAGATAAAACACGCATCTGAGCTTTCTAACCTTTTTTTATATGATTTATTTATACATGATGAGTTTTATATTGCGACCTCAAATAACAGAGCTGATTATGTCATATTACCACAACCGAAATTTATCATTGGGATTTTTAACCTTTTTTATGTGATTTATTCATACATGATGAGTTTTATATTGCAACCTCAAACTACCAAATTGTTTATGTCGTGTTACCACAACCGAAATTCAGCATTCGGATTTTTAAACTTTTTTTATGTGATTTATTCATACAAGATGAGTTTTATATTCCAACCTTAAACAATAACGTTGTTTATGTCATTCTATCACAACCGAAATTCATCATTGGGAACAAAAGTTAGGGTTTGATTCTCGACGAGTGCATTTGTATTAGAGAGTTATGAGTATCGACTACTTAATTTGTGAAGTAAAATTTTTATAAAGCACCAGTGGTCTAGTGGTAGAATAGTACCCTGCCACGGTACAGACCCGGTTTCGATTCCCGGCTGGTGCACTTGTGTTGTAGAGCTATGATGAATCTTTAGCGTTATTCGTGAAGTGGGTCTTCACGGTATACTGATATAATCAGATAAAAAACGCATCTGAGCTTTATAATTTTTTTTAATGTGTTTTGTTTTATACGTGATGAGCTTTATATTGCAACCTCAAATAATACAGCTTGTTATCACCAACGAAATTCATCATTGGGAACAAAAGTTAGGGTTTGATTCTCGACGGGTGCATTTGTGTTAAAGAGTTATAGTGATTCGTCTACAAAGTTGTGATATAATATTTTAATAAAGCACCAATGTTCTAGTGGTAGAATAGTACACTACCACGGTACAGACCCTGGTTCGATTCCTAACTTGTGCACTCGTGTTGTCGAGCTATGATAAACCTCTTCACGATTTATTGAAGTTATTAGATAAAACAAGCTTATGAGCTTTCTAACATTTTTTTATGTGATTTATTTATACATGATGATTTTTATATTGTGACCTCAAACAATAAAGCTGATTATGTCATGTTCTCACAATCGAAATTCATCATTTGGATTTTTAACATTTTTTTTATGTGAATTATTCATACATGATGAGTTTTATATTGCATCCTCAAACAACAAAGATGTTTATGTCGTGTTATCACAACCGAAATTCATTATTGTGATCTCTAACTTTTTTTTTATGTGATTTATTCATATATAATGAGTTTTATATTCCAATCTCAAACAATAATGTTGTTTATGTCATGTTATCACAACCGAAATTCATCATTGGGAACAAAAGTTAGGGTATGATTTTCGACGAGTGCATTTGTATTAGAGAGTTATGAGAATCGACTACGTAATTTGTGAATTCTTTTTTCACCAAGCACCAGTGGTCTAGTGGTAGAATAGTACCCTGCCACGGTACAGACCCGGGTTCGATTCCCGGCTGGTGCACTTGTGTTGTAGGGCCATGATGAATCTTTAGCGTTATTCGTGAATTGGGTCTTCACGGTTTACTGAAATTATCAGATAAAACACGCATCTGAGCTTTCTAACCTTTTTTTATATGATTTATTTATACATTATGAGTTTTATATTGCGACCTCAAATAACAGAGCTGATTATGTCATATTACCACAACCGAAATTTATCATTGGGATTTTTAACCTTTTTTATGTGATTTATTCATACATGATGAGTTTTATATTGCAACCTCAACCTACCAAATTTTTTATGTCGTGTTACCACAACCGAAATTCAGCATTCGGATTTTTAAACTTTTTTTTATGTGATTTATTCATACAAGATGAGTTTTATATTGCAACCTTAAACAATAACGTTGTTTATGTCATTCTATCACAACCGAAATTCATCATTGGGAACAAAAGTTAGGGTTTGATTCTCGACGCGTGCATTTGTATTAGAGAGTTATGAGTATCGACTGCATAATTTGTGATGTAAAATTTTTATAAAGCACCAGTGGTCTAGTGGTAGAATAGTACCCTGCCACGGTACAGACCCGGGTTCGATTCCCGGCTGGTGCACTTGTGTTGTAGAGCTATGATGAATCTTTAGGGTTATTCGTGAAGTGGGTCTTCACGGTATACCGATATAATCAAATAAAACACGCATCTGAGCTTTATAATTTTTTTAATGTGTTTAGTTTTATACGTGATGAGCTTTATATTGCAACCTCAAATAATACAGCTTGTTATCACCAACGAAATTCATCATTGGGAACAAAAGTTAGGGTTTGATTCTTGACGGGTGCATTTGTGTTAAAGAGTTATAGTGATTCGTCTACAAAGTTGTGATATAATATTTTAATAAAGCACCAATGTTCTAGTGGTAGAATAGTACACTACCACGGTACAGACCCTGGTTCGATTCCTAACTTGTGCACTCGTGTTGTAGAGCTATGATAAACCTCTTCACGGTTTATTGAAGTTATTAGATAAAACAAGCTTCTGAGCTTTCTAACATTTTTTTATGTGATTTATTTATACATGATGATTTTTATATTGTGACCTCAAACAATAAAGCTGATTATGTCATGTTATCACAATCGAAAATCATCATTTGGATTTTTAACATTTTTTTATGTGATTTATTCATACATGATGAGTTTTATATTGCAACCTCAAACAACAAAGATGTTTATGTCGTGTTATCACAACCGAAATTCATTATTGTGATCTCTAACTTTTTTTTATGTGATTTATTCATATATAATGAGTTTTATATTCCAATCTCAAACAATAATGTTGTTTATGTCATGTTATCACAACCGAAATTCATCATTGGGAACAAAAGTTAGGGTTTGATATTCGACGAGTGCATTTGTATTAGAGAGTTATGAGAATCGACTACGTATTTTGTGAATTCTTTTGTCATCAAGCACCAGTGGTCTAGTGGTAGTATAGTACCCTGCCATGGTACAGACCAGGGTTCGATTCCTGTCTGGTGCACTTGTGTTGTAGGGCCATGATGAATCTTTAGCGTTATTCGTGAAGTGGGTCTTCACGGTTTACTGAAATTATCAGATAAAACACGCATCTGAGCTTTCTAACCTTTTTTTATATGATTTATTTATACATGATGAGTTTTATATTGCGACCTCAAATAACAGAGCTGATTATGTCATATTACCACAACCGAAATTTATCATTGGGATTTTTAACCTTTTTTATGTGATTTATTCATACATGATGAGTTTTATATTGCAACCTCAAACTACAAAATTGTTTATGTCGTGTTACCACAACCGAAATTCAGCATTCGGATTTTTAAACTTTTTTTATGTGATTTATTCATACAAGATGAGTTTTATATTGCAACCTTAAACAATAACGTTGTTTATGTCATTCTATCACAACCGAAATTCATCATTAGGAACAAAAGTTAGGGTTTGATTCTCGACGAGTGCATTTGTATTAGAGAGTTATGAGTATCGACTACGTAATTTGTGAAGTAAATTTTTTATAAAACACCAGTGGTCTAGTGGTAGAATAGTACCCTGCCACGGTACAGACCCGGGTTCGATTCCCGGCTGGTGCACTTGTGTTGTAGAGCTATGATGAATCTTTAGCGTTATTCGTGAAGTGGGTCTTCACGGTATACTGATATAATCAGATAAAACACGCATCTGAGCTTTATAATTTTTTTTAATGTGTTTTGTTTTATACGTGATGAGCTTTATTTTGCAACCTCAAATAATACAGCTTGTTATCACCAACGAAATTCATCATTGGGAACAAAAGTTAGGGTTTGATTCTCGACGGGTGCATTTGTGTTAAAGAGTTATAGTGATTCGTCTACAAAGTTGTGATATAATATTTTAATAAAGCACCAATGTTCTAGTGGTAGAATAGTACACTACCACGGTACAGACCCTGGTTTGATTCCTAACTTGTGCACTCGTGTTGTAGAGCTATGATAAACCTCTTCACGGTTTATTGAAGTTATTAGATAAAACAAGCTTCTGAGCTTTCTAACATTTTTTATGTGATTTATTTATACATGATGATTTTTATATTGTGACCTCAAACAATAAAGCTGATTATGTCATGTTATCACAATCGAAATTCATCATTTGGATTTTTAACATTTTTTTATGTGATTTATTCATACATGATGAGTTTTATATTGCAACCTCAAACAACAAAGATGTTTATGTCGTGTTATCACAACCGAAATTCATTATTGTGATCTCTAACTTTTTTTTATGTGATTTATTCATATATAATGAGTTTTATATTCCAATCTCAAACAATAATGTTGTTTATGTTATGTTATCACAACCGAAATTCATCATTGGGAACAAAAGTTAGGGTATGATTTTCGACGAGTGCATTTGTATTAGAGAGTTATGAGAATCGACTACGTAATTTGTGAATTCTTTTTTCATCAAGCACCAGTGGTCTAGTGGTAGAATAGTACCCTGCCACGGTACATACCTGGGTTCGATTCCCGGCTGGTGCACTTGTGTTGTAGAGCTATGATGAGTCTTTAGCGTTATTCGTGAAGTGGGTCTTCACGGTATACTGATATAATCAGATAAAACACGCATCTGAGCTTTATAATTTTTTTTAATGTGTTTTGTTTTATACGTGATGAGCTTTATATTGCAACCTCAAATAATACAGCTTGTTATCACCAACGAAATTCATCATTGGGAACAAAAGTTAGGGTTTTGATTCTCGACGGGTGCATTTGTGTTAAAGAGTTATAGTGATTCGTCTACAAAGTTGTGATATAATATTTTAATAAAGCACCAATGTTCTAGTGGTAGAATAGTACACTACCACGGTACAGACCCTGGTTCGATTCCTAACTTGTGCACTCGTGTTGTAGAGCTATGATAAACCTCTTCACGATTTATTGAAGTTATTCGATAAAACAAGCCTCTGAGCTTTCTAACATTTTTTTATGTGATTTATTTATACATGATGATTTTTATATTGTGACCTCAAACAATAAAGCTGATTATGTCATGTTCTCACAATCGAAATTCATCATTTGGATTTTTAACATTTTTTTATGTGATTTATTCATACATGATGAGTTTTATATTGCAACCTCAAACAACAAAGATGATTATGTCGTGTTATCACAACCGAAATTCATTATTGTGATCTCTAACTTTTTTTATGTGATTTATTCATATATAATGAGTTTTATATTCCAATCTCAAACAATAATGTTGTTTATGTCATGTTATCACAACCGAAATTCATCATTGGGAACAAAAGTTAGGGTATGATTTTCGACGAATGCATTTGTATTAGAGAGTTATGAGAATCGACTACGTAATTTGTGAATTCTTTTTTCATCAAGCACCAATGGTCTAGTGGTAGAATAGTACCCTGCCACGGTACATACCCGGGTTCGATTCCCGGTTGGTGCACTTGTGTTGTAGAGCCATGATGAATCTTTAGCGTTATTCGTGAAGTCGGTCTTCACGGTTTACTGAAATTATCAGATAAAACACGCATCTGAGCTTTCTAACCTTTTTTTATATGATTTATTTATACATGATGAGTTTTATATTGCGACCTCAAATAACAGAGCTGATTATGTCATATTACCACAACCGAAATCTATCATTGGGATTTTTAACCTTTTTTATGTGATTTATTCATACATGATGAGTTTTATATTGCAACCTCAAACTACCAAATTGTTTATGTCGTGTTACCACAACCGAAATTCAGCATTCGGATTTTTAAACTTTTTTTATGTGATTTATTCATACAAGATGAGTTTTATATTGCAACCTTAAACAATAACGTTGTTTATGTCATTCTATCACAACCGAAATTCATCATTGGGAACAAAAGTTAGGGTTTGATTCTCGACGCGTGCATTTGTATTAGAGAGTTATGAGTATCGACTACATAATTTGTGATGTAAAATTTTTATAAAGCACCAGTGGTCTAGTGGTAGAATAGTACCCTGCCACGGTATAGACCCGGGTTCGTTTCCCGGCTGGTGCACTTGTGTTGTAGAGCTATGATGAATCTTTAGCGTTATGCGTGAAATGGGTCTTCACGGTATACCGATATAATCAGATAAAACACGCATCTGAGCTTTATAATTTTTTTAATGTGTTTTGTTTTATACGTGATGAGCTTTATATTGCAACCTCAAATAATACAGCTTGTTATCACCAACGAAATTCATCATTGGGAACAAAAGTTAGGGTTTGATTCTTGACGGGTGCATTTGTGTTAAAGAGTTATATTGATTCGTCTACAAAGTTGTGATATAATATTTTAATAAAGCACCAATGTTCTAGTGCTAGAATAGTACGCTACCACGGTACAGACCCTGGTTCGATTCCTAACTTGTGCACTCGTGTTGTAGAGCTATGATAAACCTCTTCACGGTTTATTGAAGTTATTAGATAAAACAAGCTTCTGAGCTTTCTAACATTTTTTTATGTGATTTATTTATACATGTTGATTTTTATATTGTGACCTCAAACAATAAAGCTGATTATGTCATGTTATCACAATCGAAATTCATCATTTGGATTTTTAACATTTTTTTATGTGATTTATTCATACATGATGAGTTTTATATTGCAACCTCAAACAACAAAGATGTTTATGTCGTGTTATCACAACCGAAATTCATTATTGTGATCTCTAACTTTTTTTTATGTGATTTATTCATATATAATGAGTTTTATATTCCAATCTCAAACAATAATGTTGTTTATTTCATGTTATCACAACCGAAATTCATCATTGGGAACAAAAGTTAGGGTTTGATATTCGACGAGTGCATTTGTATTAGAGAGTTATGATAATCGACTACGTATTTTGTGAATTCTTTTTTCATCAAGCACCAGTGGTCTATTGGTAGAATAGTACCCTGCCACGGTACAGACCAGGGTTCGATTCTCGGCTGGTGCACTTGTTTTGTAGAGCTATGATGAATCTTTAGCGTTATTCGTGAAGTGGGACTTCACGGTTTACTGAAATTATCAGATAAAACACGCATCTTTGCTTTCTAACCTTTTTTTATATGGTTTTATTTATACATGATGAGTTTTATATTGCGACCTCAAATAACAGAGCTGATTATGTCATATTACCACAACCGAAATCTATCATTGGGATTTTTAACCTTTTTTATGTGATTTATTCATACATTATGAGTTTTATATTGCAACCTCAAACTACCAAATTGTTTATGTCGTGTTACCACAACATAAATTCATCATTTGGATTTTTAAACTTTTTTTATGTGATTTATTCTTACAATATGAGTTTTATATTGCAACCTTAAACAATAACGTTGATTATGTCATTTTATCACAACCGAAAGTCATCATTGGGAACAAAAGTTAGGGTCTGATTCTCGACGGGTGCATTAGTATTAGAGAGTTATGAGAATCGACTACGTAATTTGTGAAGTAAAATTTCCATCAAGAACCAGTGGTCTAGATGTAGAATAGTACCCTGCCACGGTACAGTTCCGGGTTAGATTTTCCCGGCTGGTGCCCTCGTATTGTAGAGTATTTACGAATCTTTATTGTTATTTTTTGAGTGGGTATTCATGGTTTACTGATATTATCAGATAAAACGCACATCTGATCTTTCTAACCTTTTTTATGTGATACATGATAAGTTTTATATTGCAACCTTAAAGAATAAAGCTGATTATGTCATGTTATCACTATCGAAATTCATCATTGGGATTCCTAACTTTTTTATGTGATTTATTCAAACGTGATGAGTTTTATATTGCAACGTTGATGTCTCCCTAATTGTTTTTATTTTCGACCCTTGGGAGACATCATTTTTGGTGTTTATTTAATTAATTTGATAGACTTTTGGACTAAATTTGCAATAATTCGGAATTCCCTTTTTATTTCTAGCATTTTTTATTTATTAAACTTTTGCGCGTGATATTGGTATTTTTAGTGTAAAGTTTACAGGTTTTAGATGTTAGCTAGGAGAGGAATCCGAGGAGAAAGTCAAAGATCGTGAATTAGAGTCAAGGCTTGAAGATAAATCCCGAAGATATTATTTTTAGAGCTGAAAATCCATTTTCCAGGCCATAGATTGCTGATTTCGAGGTGCTTAAGCGATGATTTAGCCGCTGACCTTTGAAGAGAAAACATTCCTTATCGAGTTACGGAACTTTAGCAACTGGAATGAGGCCAATCGGAGTCATAACGCATCGGGAAAAGCCGTTTTAGTGAAGGTGTATCAGCAGTTACGGGATTTTGGGCTTAGAAAGTGGGCTTGGACATTTAATTAATATTCTATTTTCTGGACTTCTATTTTTCACACAATTCACATTCCACAAGATTAAAACACCAGAGAGAAGCAACAGAAGGAAGAAAGAAGAAGCTACAAGAGCTGGAGTGGGTCTATAGCTCCGTTCGTAGTCATTCCAATTCCGGAAATTAGGTTCTTTTTATATTTTAATTTTGTAAACAATATGAATTCCCTTTCTTTTAATTTAGTTTTTAATTTTAATATGAGCTAAGCTTTTAATAGTGCTTGAGAACAAACAATGGGTGAATCTTAATTTTATGAAATAACGAATGTTGAATTTGGGTTTATGCTAAATTAAATTAGATTGGGTTTATTACTCTTTTCGATAATTTGTGATTATTTACTGATTTTAGAGTCGCGAACTAAGATTAGGTATTAGTATCTAAGCTATTCCACATAAGTGGCGTGTGGATCATCCTGACGGAGGGTTTAGGTATAGAATTAATTATTCAATCTAGGATAAAAGCTATTGATTCTGACGAACTTAGCTAATTCTAGGGCCAATGAGGTAAAACACTTAATCATCCAACGGTGGATCATATTTACCCTGACGGGACTAGTGACACTTTAGGATCGCCTTATAGTCCACCCTGACGGGGGTATAAGGAATTTAGAATCCCGACCATTGTAATTGACCGATTTAGCCCTTAAACAACATAAGTTAGGAAGTAAGATTAGGAGGATCCTTGCGTTCTCAAGTACTACATCTCATATTGCGTTTTCACTTATTTTACTTGCGTCTTAGCTTTTACTTGCATTTATAACTTGTCTTTCATTTAGTAGTTTTAATAAACAAAACCAAACAAACATTTTATTATCTTTTACTTTCATAAGTGCATCAATCACTACTTGTTAAACATTGTGATCAACCATCCGTCCTTGGAACGAATCTGTATTATCATACATACTACTTGGGACAACCGTACACTTGCGGTTGTGGTTCGATTAGCATTTGCATTTATTTTTAGAACACACAAAGGACCACCAAACGTCAAACAAAAAAGTTGATTATGTCGTGTTATCACAACCAAAATTCATCATTGTGATTTCTAACCTTTTTTATGTTATTTATTCATACAAGATGAGTTTTATATTGCAACCTCAAATAATAACGCTGTTTATGTCATGTTATCACAACCAAAATTCATCATTGGGAACAACAGCTAGGGTTTGATTCTCGACGGGCTCATTTGTATTAGAGAGTTATGCGAATCGACTTCGTAATATGTGAAGTAAAATTTCCATCAAGCACCAGTGCTCTAGTGGTAGAATAGTACCCTGCCATGGTACAGTTTCGGGTTTGATTTTCCCGGCTGGTGCACTTGTGTTGTAGAGCTATGATGAATCTTTAGCGTTATTCGTGAAGTGGGTCTTCACGGTTTACTGAAATTATCAGATAAAACACGCATCTGAGCTTTCTTACCTTTTTTTATATGATTTATTTATACATGATGAGTTTTATATTGCGACCTCAAATAACAGAGCTGGTCATGTCATATTACCACAACCGAAATTTATCATTGGGATTTTTAACCTTTTTTATGTGATTTATTCATACATGATGAGTTTTATATTGCAACCTCAAACTACCAAATTGTTTATGTCGTGTTACCACAACCGAAATTCATCATTCGGATTTTTAAACTTTTTTTATGTGATTTATTCATACAAGATGAGTTTTATATTGCAACCTTAAACAATAACGTTGTTTATGTCATTTTATCACAACCGAAATTCATCATTGGGAACAAAAGTTAGGGTTTAATTCTCGACGAGTGCATTTGTATAGAGAGTTATGAGTATCGACTACGTAATTTGTGAAGTAAAATTTCCATAAAGCACCAGTGGTCTAGTGGTAGAATAATACCCTGCCACGGTACAGACCCGGGTTTGATTCCCGGCTGGTGCACTTGTGTTGTAGAGCTATGATGAATCTTTAGCGTTATTCGTGAAGTGGGTCTTCACAGTACACTGATATTATCAAATAAAACACGCATTTGAGCTATATAATTTTTTTAATGTGTTTTGTTTTATACGTGATGAGCTTTATATTGCAACCCCAAATAATACAGCTTGTTATCACCAACGAAATTCATCATTGGGAACAAAAGTTAGGGTTTGATTCTCGACGGGTGCATTTGTGTTAAAGAGTTATAGTGATTCGTCTACAAAGTTGTGATATAATATTTTAATAAAGCACCAATGTTCTAGTGGTAGAATAGTACACTACCACGGTACAGACCCTGGTTCGATTCCTAACTTGTGCACTCGTTCTGTAGAGCTATGATAAACCTCTTCACGGTTTATTGAAGTTATTAGATAAAACAAGCTTCTGAGCTTTCTAACATTTTTTTATGTGATTTATTTATACATGATGATTTTTATATTGTGACCTCAAACAATAAAGCTGATTATGTCATGTTATCACAATCGAAATTCATCATTTGGATTTTTAACATTTTTTTATGTGATTTATTCATACATGATGAGTTTTATATTGCAACCTCAAACAACAAAGATGTTTATGTCGTGTTATCACAACAGAAATTCATTATTGTGATCTCTAACTTTTTTTATGTGATTTATTCATATATAATGAGTTTTATATTCCAATCTCAAACAATAATGTTGTTTATGTCATGTTATCACAACCGAAATTTATCATTGGGAACAAAAGTTAGGGTTTGATTTTCGACGAGTGCATTTGTATTAGAGAGTTATGAGAATCGACTACGTAATTTGTGAATTATTTTTTCATCAAGCACCAGTGGTCTAGTGGTAGAATAGTACCCTGCCACAATACAGACCCGGGTTCGATTCCCGGCTGGTGCACTTGTGTTGTAGAGCTATGATGAATCTTTAGCGTTATTAGTGAAGTGGCTCTTCACGGTTTACAGAAATGATCAGATAAAACACGCATCTGAGCTTTCTAACCTTTTTTTATATGATTTTATTTATACATGATGAGTTTTATATTGCGACCTCAAATAACAGAGCTGATTATGTCATATTACCATAACCGAAATTTATCATTGGGATTTTTAACCTTTTTTATGTGATTTATTCATACATGATGAGTTTTATATTGCAACCTCAAACTACCAAATTGTTCATGTCGTGTTACCACAACCGAAATTCATCATTCGGATTTTTAAACTTTTTTTATGTGATTTATTCTTACAAGATGAGTTTTATATTGCAACCTTAAACAATAACGTTGATTATGTCATTTTATCACAACCGAAATTCATCATTGGGAACAAAAGTTAGGGTCTGATTCTCGACGGGTGCATTTGTATTAGAGAGTTATGAGAATCGACTACGTAATTTGTGAAGTAAAATTTCCATCAAGAACCAGTGGTCTAGATGTAGAATAGTACCCTGCCATGGTACAGTTCCGGGCTGGTGCACTCGTGTTGTAGAGTATTTACGAATCTTTATCGTTATTTTTTGAGTGGGTATTCATGGTTTACTGATATTATCAGATAAAACGCACATCTGATCGTTCTAACCTTTTTCATGTGATACATGATAAGTTTTATATTGCAACCTTAAAGAATAAAGCTGATTATGTCATGTTATCACTATCAAAATTCATCATTGGGATTCCTTACTTTTTTATGTGATTTATTCAGACGTGATGAGTTTTATATTGCAACGTCAAACAAAAAAGTTGATTATGTCGTGTTATCACAACCAAAATTCATCATTGTGATTTCTGACCTTTTTTATGTTATTTATTCATACAAGATGAGTTTTATATTGCAACCTCAAACAATAACGCTGTTTATGTCATGTTATCACAACCAAAATTCATCATTGGGAACAACAGCTAGGGTTTGATTCTCGACGGGCTCATTTGTATTAGAGAGTTATGCGAATCGACTTCGTAATAGGTGAAGTAAAATTTCCATCAAGCACCAGTGCTCTAGTGGTAGAATAGTACCCTGCCATGGTACAGTTTCGGGTTTGATTTTCCCGGTTGGTGCACTTGTGTTGTAGAGCTATGATGAATATTTTACGTTGTTCGTGACGTGGATCTTCACGGTTTATTGAAATTATAAGATGAAACACGCATTTGAGCTTTTACCCTTTTTTTATGTGATTTATTCATACATGATTAGTTTTATATTGCAACCTCAAACAATAAAGCTGATTATGTCATATTACCACAACCGAAATTTATCATTGGGATTTTTAACCTTTTTTATGCGATTTATTCATACATGATGAGTTTTATATTGCAACCTCAAACTACCAAATTGTTTATGTCGTGTTACCACAACCGAAATTCATCATTCGGATTTTTAAACTTTTTTTATGTGATTTATTCATACAAGATGAGTTTTATATTGCAACCTTAAACAATAACGTTGTTTATGTCATTTTATCACAACCGAAATTCATCATTGGGAACAAAAGTTAGGGTTTGATTCTCGACGAGTGCATTTGTATTAGAGAGTTATGAGTCTCGACTACATAATTTGTGAAGTAAAATTTCCATAAAGCACCAGTGGTCTAGTGGTAGAATAATACCCTGCCACGGTACAGACCCGGGCTCGATTCCTGTCTGGTGCACTTGTGTTGTAGAGCTATGAGGAATCTTTAGCGTTATTCGTGAAGTGGGTCTTCACGGTATAATATTATCAGATAAAACACGCATTTGAGCTATATAATTTTTTTAATGTGTTTTGTTTTATACGTGATGAGCTTTATATTGCAACCTCAAATAATACAGCTTGTTATCACCAACGAAATTCATCATTGGGAACAAAAGTTAGGGTTTGATTCTCGACGGGTGCATTTGTGTTAAAGAGTTATAGTGATTCGTCTACAAAGTTGTGATATAATATTTTAATAAAGCACCAATGTTCTAGTGGTAGAATAGTACACTACCACGGTACAGACCCTGGTTCGATTCCTAACTTGTGCACTCGTGTTGTAGAGCTATGATAAACCTCTTCACGGTTTATTGAAGTTATTAGATAAAACAAGCTTCTGAGCTTTCTAACATTTTTTTATGTGATTTATTTATACATGATGATTTTTATATTGTGACCTCAAACAATAAAGCTGATTATGTCATGTTATCACAATCGAAATTCATCATTTGGATTTTTAACATTTTTTTATGTGATTTATTCATACATGATGAGTTTTATATTGCAACCTCAAACAACAAAGATGTTTATGTCGTGTTATCACAACAGAAATTCATTATTCTGTTCTCTAACTTTTTTTTATGTGATTTATTCATATATAATGAGTTTTATATTCCAATCTCAAACAATAATGTTGTTTATGTCATGTTATCACAACCGAAATTTATCATTGGGAACAAAAGTTAGGGTTTGATTTTCGACGAGTGCATTTGTATTAGAGAGTTATGAGAATCGGCTACGTAATTTGTGAATTATTTTTTCATCAAGCACCAGTGGTCTATTGGTAGAATAGTACCCTGCCACGGTATAGACCCGGGTTCGATTCCTGGCTGGTGCACTTGTGTTGTAGAGCTATGATGTATCTTTAGCGTTATTCGTGAAGTGGGTCTTCACGGTTTACTGAAATTATCAGATAAAACACGCATCTGAGCTTTCTAACCTTTTTTTATATGATTTATTTATACATGATGAGTTTTATATTGCGACCTCAAATAATAGAGCTGCTTATGTCATATTACCACAACCAAAATTTATCATTGGGATTTTTAACCTTTTTTATGTGATTTATTCATACATGATGAGTTTTATATTGCAACATTCAAACTACCAAATTGTTTATGCCGTGTTACCACAACCGAAATTCATCATTCGGATTTTTAAACTTTTTTTATGTGATTTATTCATACAAGATGAGTTTTATATTGCAACCTTAAACAATAACGTTGTTTATGTCATGTTCTCACAACCGAAATTCATCATTGGGAACAAAAGTTAGGGTTTGATTCTCGACGGGTGCATTTGTATTAGAGAGTTATGAGAATCGACTATGTAATTTGTGAATTATTTTTTCATCAAGCACCAGTGGTCTAGTGTTAGAATAGTACCCTGCCACGGTACAGACCCGGGTTCGAGTCCCGGCTGGTGCACTTGTGTTGTAGAGCTATGATGAATCTTTAGTGTTATTTGTGAAGTGGGTCTTCACGGTTTACTGAAATTATCAGATAAAACACGCATCTGAGCTTTCTAACCTTCTTTTATATGATTTATTTATACATGATGAGTTTTATATTGCGACCTCAAATAACAGAGCTGATTATGTCATATTACCACAACCGAAATTTATCATTGGGATTTTTAACCTTTTTAAGTGATTTATTCATACATGACGAGTTTTATATTGCAACCTCAAACTACCAAATTGTTTATGTCGTGTTACCACAACCAAAATTCATCATTCGGATTTTTAAACGTTTTTTATGTGATTTATTCTTACAAGATGAGTTTTATATTGCAACCTTAAACAATAACGTTGATTATGTCATTTTATCACAACCGAAATTCATCATTGGGAACAAAAGTTAGGGTCTGATTCTCGACGGGTGCATTTGTATTAGAGAGTTATGAGAATCGACTACGTAATTTGTGAAGTAAAATTTCCATCAAGAACCAGTGGTCTAGTGGTAGAATAGTACCCTGCCACGGTACAGTTCCGGGTTAGATTTTCCCGGCTGGTGCACTTGTGTTGTAGAGTTTTTACGAATCTTTATCGTTATTTTTTGAGTGGGTATTCATGGTTTACTGATATTATCAGATAAAACGCGCATCTGATCTTTCTAACCTTTTTTTATGTGATACATGATAAGTTTTATATTGCAACCTTAAAGAATAAAGCTGATTATGTCATGTTATCACTACCGAAATTCATCATTGGGATTTCTAACTTTTTTATGTGATTTATTCAAACGTGATGAGTTTTATATTGCAACATCAAACAAAAAAGTTGATTATGTCGTGTTATCTCAACCAAAATTCATCATTGTGATTTCTAACCTTTTTTATGTTATTTATTCATACAAGATGAGTTTTATATTGCAACCTCAAACAATAACGCTGTTTATGTCATGTTATCACAACCAAATTTCATCATTGGGAAGAACAGATAGGGTTTGATTCTCGACGGGCTCATTTGTATTAGAGAGTTGTGCGAATCGACTTCGTAATATGTGAAGTAAAATTTCCATCAAGCACCAGTGCTCTAGTGGTAGAATAGTACCCTGCCATGGTACAGTTTCGGGTTTGATTTTCCCGGCTGGTGCACTTGTGTTCTAGAGCTATGATGAATATTTTACGTTGTTCGTGACGTAGGTCTTCACGGTTTATTGAAATTATAAGATAAAACACGCATTTGAGCTTTTAACCTTTTTTTATGTGATTTATTCATACATGATTAGTTTTATCTTGCAACCTCTAACAATAAAGCAGATTATGTCATGTTATCACAACCGAAATTCATCATTGGGATTTGTAACCTTTTTTTATGTGATTTACTCATACATGATGAGTTTTATATTGTAACCTCTAACAACAAAGATGTTTATGTCGTGTTATCACAACCGAAATTCATCATGTTGATTTCTAATCTTTTTTTAATGTGATTTACTCATACATTATGAGTTTTATATTGCAACCTCAAAAAATAAAGTTGTTTATGACATGTTATCACAACCAAAATTCATCATTGGAAACAAAAGTAAGGGTTTGATTCTCGACGAGTGCATTTGTATTAGAGAGTTATGAGTATCGACTACGTAATTTGTGAAGTATAATTTTCATCAAGCACCAGTGGTCTAGTGGTAGAATAGTACCCTGCCACGGTACAGACCCGTGTTTGATTCCTGGCTGGTGCACTTGTGTTGTTGAGCTATGATGAATATTTAGCGTTATTCGTGAAGTGGGTCTTCACGGTGTACTGATATTATCAGATAAAATACGCATCTGAGCTTTCTAACTTTTTTATTGTGATTTGTTCATATGTGATGAGCTTTATATTCCAACCTCAAATAATACAGCTTGTTATCACCAACGAAATTCATCATTGGGAACAAAAGTTAGAGTTTGATTCTCGACGGGTGCATTTGTGTTAAAGAGTTATAATGATTCGTCTACAAAGTTGTGATATAAGATTTTCATAAAGCACTAGTTTTCTAGTGGTAGAATAGTACACTGCCACGGTACAGACCCGAGTTCGATTCCTAGCTTGTGCACTCGTGTTGTAGAGCTATGATAAATCTCTTCACGGTTTACTGAAATTATTAGATAAAACAAGCTTCTGAGCTTCCTAACATTTTTTTATGTTATTTATTTATACATGATGATTTTTATATTGTGACCTCAAAAAATAAAGCTGATAATGTCATGTTATCACAATCGAAATTCATCATTTGGATTTTTAACCTTTTTTTATGTGATTTATTCATACATGATGAGTGATGTCTCCTCATTTGTGATAGTAAAATACACTCTTGAGACATCATTTTAGGCTTATTTATTAGTTTATAGGTTGATTTTAGCTTAATTTAGTGCACTTTCCTATTTTGAGTCTTGATTTGTAGAATTATTATTTTTAGAGCATATTGGGTTTAATTGTTTATTTAGTGTGAAGCTTTAAAGATAATTATGGAGATTAATTAGAGTCCAAGTCAAAGATTACAACTTATGGAAAGAGATATGCATGGAAATTGGAGATAGAAGGAAACTGAGTTCAATTAGGAAAAGGAAAAGCTGCCTAAATCTAGGATTCTGCAGAACACGTCTAAAGATTGGTGTTTTTACCTAAGAAATAGGACGAATTTGGTAATTTCCTTCTAAAGGTCCTAGATAATTCTGTTGCGATTCTTTTGGTATCTTGTGGAGCAAAATCCGACCAATAACAAAGAAGTTATGACCAAAACAACGCAGCAGTGTTTATCTTACGAATTTGGGTTGGGCCAGGAGCCCATTACTTGAAGTTATCTCCAAGAAACGAATTAGGTCAACCTCTAACCTATAAATACAGCCTCTTAACACTCTTAAATCATCCTTGGCCAGACCCTAAGGCCAAGAGGAAGCTGCAACACAAGAGAAGAAGTCTGGAGGGAGCTGTGCATCAATCATGTCTCCTTCAACCTCTTATTTTGTAATTCTTTCTTCTTCTTTTCTTTGTATGAACTAATTCTCTTAGCTTAGGTTTTGCATAATGTATAAACTATGAATTCTAGTTCTTCTATCTAAGTTCTTTGGGAATTATATGTTTTAATCTGATATTAGCTACTTACCCTTATATTTGATTATGTGTTTTGATTTAATGACTGTTTTCCTTGCTAGTGCACGAGTATAGGATTACCTTAATAGTAGTTAGATGGTCACCTTGTAAGGGTGTTTAACTATTGAACCACCACATAACGTCTAGTGTCGATAGCAGTTCTGACAAAACATACTTCTAACTAGATAGTCATTAAGGTTTGTTTTAACCACCATATCACCAAGATTGCAGTATTTGCTTAGGGCCTTAGTGGCGTTTGATAACCCTATTTTAAATCACTTCTTGGTTGTGCCGTAGCCCCCTTAGTCGCTCTCAAGGTCTAAGGTAGTGGAATTTAGAATCCTGACTAAGTATACCAAGAGCTAATATTCTCCCTTATGAATTAGATTTAATAGATAGAATTAGAAGGATTAGTGCATACTAGTAAAACCTAAGTTATATCGTTCATACTATCTTCTTTTCTTTTCTGTTATTTATTTTCTGTCTTTAGTTTATTAGTTTAGTTTATTTATTAGAAAACCAAATAAATATCTATCTTTCTCTTCTTTCTCCTTGCGTATTATTATCTATCTTTAATATCTGCACTTGATAATTTGCATAAGTTCTCTCTAACTTTCGTCAGTCCCTGAGGAACGAATCTTCTTATCATTAAAACTTGCATACGTCCTGTAATACTTGCAGTACAGTGTTAGTTTAGGGTGTGTATTTGCACTTATTTATATCATTATTTTATCACACCTTAGGCCACACCAATGAGTTTTATATTGCAACCTCAAACAACAAAGATGTTTATGTCGTGTTATCACAACCGAAATTCATTATTGTGATCTCTAACTCTTTGTTTATGTGATTTATTCATATATAATGAGTTTTATATTCCAATCTCAAACAATAATGTTGTTTATGTCATGTTATCACAACCGAAATTCATCATTGGGAACAAAAGTTAGGGTTTGATTTTCGACGAGTGCATTTGTATTAGAGAGTTATGAGAATCGACTACGTAATTTGTGAATTATTTTTTCGTCAAGGACCAGTGGTCTAGTGGTAGAATAGTACCCTGCCACGGTACAGACCCGGGTTCGTTTCCCGGCTGGTGCACTTGTGTTGTAGAGATATGATGAATCTTTAGCGTTATTCGTGAAGTGGGTCATCACGGTTTACTGAAATTATCAGATAAAACACAAATCAGAGCTTTCTAACTTTTTTTATATGATTTATTTATACATGATGAGTTTTATATTGCGACCTCAAATAATATAGCTGCTTATGTCATATTACCATAACCGAAATTTATCATTGGGATTTTTAACCTTTTTATGTGATTTATTCATACATGATGAGTTTTATATTGCAACCTCAAACTACCAAATTGTTTATGTCGTGTTACCACAACCGAAATTCATCATTCGGATTTTTAAACTTTTTTTATGTGATTTATTCATACAAGATGAGTTTTATATTGCAACCTTAAACAATAACGTTGTTTATGTCATGTTATCACAACCGAAATTCATCATTGGGAACAAAAGTTAGGGTTTGATTCTCGACGGGTGCATTTGTATTAGAGAGTTATGAGAATCGACTATGTAATTTGTGAATTATTATTTCATCGAGCACCAGTGGTCTAGTGGTAGAATAGTACCCTGCTACGGTACAGTTCCGGGTTAGATTTTCCCAGCTGGTGCACTCGTGTTGTAGAGTTTTTACGAATCTTTATCGTTATTTTTTGAGTGGGTATTCATGGTTTACTGATATTATCAGATAAAACGCGCATCTGATCTTTCTAACCTTTTTTATGTGATACATGATAAGTTTTATATTGCAACCTTAAAGAATAAAGCTGATTATGTCATGTTATCACTACCGAAATTCATCATTGGGATTTCTAACTTTTTTATGTGATTTATTCAAACGTGATGAGTTTTATATTGCAACATCAAACAAAAAAGTTGATTATGTCGTGTTATCTCAACAAAAATTCATCATTGTGATTTCTAACCTTTTTTATGTTATTTATTCATACAAGATGAGTTTTATATTGCAACCTCAAACAATAACGCTGTTTATGTCATGTTATCACAACCAAATTTCATCATTGGGAACAACAACTAGGGTTTGATTCTCGACGGGCTCATTTGTATTAGAGAGTTATGCGAATCGACTTCGTAATATGTGAAGTAAAATTTCCATCAAGCACCAGTGCTCTAGTGGTAGAATAGTACCCTGCCATGGTACAGTTTCGGGTTTGATTTTCCCGGCTGGTGCACTTGTGTTCTAGAGCTATGATGAATATTTTACGTTGTTCGTGACGTAGGTCTTCACGGTTTATTGAAATTATAAGATAAAACACGCATTTGAGCTTTTAACCTTTTTTTATGTGATTTATTCATACATGATTAGTTTTATCTTGCAACCTCTAACAATAAAGCAGATTATGTCATGTTATCACAACCGAAATTCATCATTGGGATTTGTAACCTTTTTTTATGTGATTTACTCATACATGATGAGTTTTATATTGTAACCTCTAACAACAAAGATGTTTATGTCGTGTTATCACAACCGAAATTCATCATGTTGATTTCTAATCTTTTTTTAATGTGATTTACTCATACATTATGAGTTTTATATTGCAACCTCAAAAAATAAAGTTGTTTATGACATGTTATCACAACCAAAATTCATCATTGGAAACAAAAGTAAGGGTTTGATTCTCGACGAGTGCATTTGTATTAGAGAGTTATGAGTATCGACTACGTAATTTGTGAAGTATAATTTTCATCAAGCACCAGTGGTCTAGTGGTAGAATAGTACCCTGCCACGGTACAGACCCGTGTTTGATTCCTGGCTGGTGCACTTGTGTTGTTGAGCTATGATGAATATTTAGCGTTATTCGTGAAGTGGGTCTTCACGGTGTACTGATATTATCAGATAAAATACGCATCTGAGCTTTCTAACTTTTTTATTGTGATTTGTTCATATGTGATGAGCTTTATATTCCAACCTCAAATAATACAGCTTGTTATCACCAACGAAATTCATCATTGGGAACAAAAGTTAGAGTTTGATTCTCGACGGGTGCATTTGTGTTAAAGAGTTATAATGATTCGTCTACAAAGTTGTGATATAAGATTTTCATAAAGCACTAGTTTTCTAGTGGTAGAATAGTACACTGCCACGGTACAGACCCGAGTTCGATTCCTAGCTTGTGCACTCGTGTTGTAGAGCTATGATAAATCTCTTCACGGTTTACTGAAATTATTAGATAAAACAAGCTTCTGAGCTTCCTAACATTTTTTTATGTTATTTATTTATACATGATGATTTTTATATTGTGACCTCAAAAAATAAAGCTGATAATGTCATGTTATCACAATCGAAATTCATCATTTGGATTTTTAACCTTTTTTTATGTGATTTATTCATACATGATGAGTGATGTCTCCTCATTTGTGATAGTAAAATACACTCTTGAGACATCATTTTAGGCTTATTTATTAGTTTATAGGTTGATTTTAGCTTAATTTAGTGCACTTTCCTATTTTGAGTCTTGATTTGTAGAATTATTATTTTTAGAGCATATTGGGTTTAATTGTTTATTTAGTGTGAAGCTTTAAAGATAATTATGGAGATTAATTAGAGTCCAAGTCAAAGATTACAACTTATGGAAAGAGATATGCATGGAAATTGGAGATAGAAGGAAACTGAGTTCAATTAGGAAAAGGAAAAGCTGCCTAAATCTAGGATTCTGCAGAACACGTCTAAAGATTGGTGTTTTTACCTAAGAAATAGGACGAATTTGGTAATTTCCTTCTAAAGGTCCTAGATAATTCTGTTGCGATTCTTTTGGTATCTTGTGGAGCAAAATCCGACCAATAACAAAGAAGTTATGACCAAAACAACGCAGCAGTGTTTATCTTACGAATTTGGGTTGGGCCAGGAGCCCATTACTTGAAGTTATCTCCAAGAAACGAATTAGGTCAACCTCTAACCTATAAATACAGCCTCTTAACACTCTTAAATCATCCTTGGCCAGACCCTAAGGCCAAGAGGAAGCTGCAACACAAGAGAAGAAGTCTGGAGGGAGCTGTGCATCAATCATGTCTCCTTCAACCTCTTATTTTGTAATTCTTTCTTCTTCTTTTCTTTGTATGAACTAATTCTCTTAGCTTAGGTTTTGCATAATGTATAAACTATGAATTCTAGTTCTTCTATCTAAGTTCTTTGGGAATTATATGTTTTAATCTGATATTAGCTACTTACCCTTATATTTGATTATGTGTTTTGATTTAATGACTGTTTTCCTTGCTAGTGCACGAGTATAGGATTACCTTAATAGTAGTTAGATGGTCACCTTGTAAGGGTGTTTAACTATTGAACCACCACATAACGTCTAGTGTCGATAGCAGTTCTGACAAAACATACTTCTAACTAGATAGTCATTAAGGTTTGTTTTAACCACCATATCACCAAGATTGCAGTATTTGCTTAGGGCCTTAGTGGCGTTTGATAACCCTATTTTAAATCACTTCTTGGTTGTGCCGTAGCCCCCTTAGTCGCTCTCAAGGTCTAAGGTAGTGGAATTTAGAATCCTGACTAAGTATACCAAGAGCTAATATTCTCCCTTATGAATTAGATTTAATAGATAGAATTAGAAGGATTAGTGCATACTAGTAAAACCTAAGTTATATCGTTCATACTATCTTCTTTTCTTTTCTGTTATTTATTTTCTGTCTTTAGTTTATTAGTTTAGTTTATTTATTAGAAAACCAAATAAATATCTATCTTTCTCTTCTTTCTCCTTGCGTATTATTATCTATCTTTAATATCTGCACTTGATAATTTGCATAAGTTCTCTCTAACTTTCGTCAGTCCCTGAGGAACGAATCTTCTTATCATTAAAACTTGCATACGTCCTGTAATACTTGCAGTACAGTGTTAGTTTAGGGTGTGTATTTGCACTTATTTATATCATTATTTTATCACACCTTAGGCCACACCAATGAGTTTTATATTGCAACCTCAAACAACAAAGATGTTTATGTCGTGTTATCACAACCGAAATTCATTATTGTGATCTCTAACTCTTTGTTTATGTGATTTATTCATATATAATGAGTTTTATATTCCAATCTCAAACAATAATGTTGTTTATGTCATGTTATCACAACCGAAATTCATCATTGGGAACAAAAGTTAGGGTTTGATTTTCGACGAGTGCATTTGTATTAGAGAGTTATGAGAATCGACTACGTAATTTGTGAATTATTTTTTCGTCAAGGACCAGTGGTCTAGTGGTAGAATAGTACCCTGCCACGGTACAGACCCGGGTTCGTTTCCCGGCTGGTGCACTTGTGTTGTAGAGATATGATGAATCTTTAGCGTTATTCGTGAAGTGGGTCATCACGGTTTACTGAAATTATCAGATAAAACACAAATCAGAGCTTTCTAACTTTTTTTATATGATTTATTTATACATGATGAGTTTTATATTGCGACCTCAAATAATATAGCTGCTTATGTCATATTACCATAACCGAAATTTATCATTGGGATTTTTAACCTTTTTATGTGATTTATTCATACATGATGAGTTTTATATTGCAACCTCAAACTACCAAATTGTTTATGTCGTGTTACCACAACCGAAATTCATCATTCGGATTTTTAAACTTTTTTTATGTGATTTATTCATACAAGATGAGTTTTATATTGCAACCTTAAACAATAACGTTGTTTATGTCATGTTATCACAACCGAAATTCATCATTGGGAACAAAAGTTAGGGTTTGATTCTCGACGGGTGCATTTGTATTAGAGAGTTATGAGAATCGACTATGTAATTTGTGAATTATTATTTCATCGAGCACCAGTGGTCTAGTGGTAGAATAGTACCCTGCTACGGTACAGTTCCGGGTTAGATTTTCCCAGCTGGTGCACTCGTGTTGTAGAGTTTTTACGAATCTTTATCGTTATTTTTTGAGTGGGTATTCATGGTTTACTGATATTATCAGATAAAACGCGCATCTGATCTTTCTAACCTTTTTTATGTGATACATGATAAGTTTTATATTGCAACCTTAAAGAATAAAGCTGATTATGTCATGTTATCACTACCGAAATTCATCATTGGGATTTCTAACTTTTTTATGTGATTTATTCAAACGTGATGAGTTTTATATTGCAACATCAAACAAAAAAGTTGATTATGTCGTGTTATCTCAACAAAAATTCATCATTGTGATTTCTAACCTTTTTTATGTTATTTATTCATACAAGATGAGTTTTATATTGCAACCTCAAACAATAACGCTGTTTATGTCATGTTATCACAACCAAATTTCATCATTGGGAACAACAACTAGGGTTTGATTCTCGACGGGCTCATTTGTATTAGAGAGTTATGCGAATCGACTTCGTAATATGTGAAGTAAAATTTCCATCAAGCACCAGTGCTCTAGTGTTAGAATAGTACCCTGCCATGGTACAGTTTCGGGTTTGATTTTCCCGGCTGGTGCACTTATGTTGTAGAGCTATGATGAATATTTTACGTTGTTCGTGACGTAGGTCTTCACGGTTTATTGAAATTATAAGATAAAACACGCATTTGAGCTTTTAACCTTTTTTTATGTGATTTATTCATACATGATTAGTTTTATCTTGCAACCTCTAACAATAAAGCAGATTATGTCATGTTATCACAACCGAAATTCATCATTGGGATTTGTAACCTTTTTTTTATGTGATTTACTCATACATGATGAGTTTTATATTGTAACCTCTAACAACAAAGATGTTTATGTCGTGTTATCACAACCGAAATTCATCATGTTGATTTCTAATCTTTTTTTAATGTGATTTACTCATACATTATGAGTTTTATATTGCAACCTCAAAAAATAAAGTTGTTTATGACATGTTATCACAACCAAAATTCATCATTGGAAACAAAAGTAAGGGTTTGATTCTCGACGAGTGCATTTGTATTAGAGAGTTATGAGTATCGACTACGTAATTTGTGAAGTATAATTTTCATCAAGCACCAGTGGTCTAGTGGTAGAATAGTACCCTGCCACGGTACAGACCCGTGTTTGATTCCTGGCTGGTGCACTTGTGTTGTTGAGCTATGATGAATATTTAGCGTTATTCGTGAAGTGGGTCTTCACGGTGTACTGATATTATCAGATAAAACACGCATCTGAGCTTTCTAACTTTTTTAATGTGATTTGTTCATACGTGATGAGCTTTATATTGCAACCTCAAATAATACAGCTTGTTATCACCAACGAAATTCATCATTGGGAACAATAGTTAGAGTTTGATTCTCGACGGGTGCATTTGTGTTAAAGAGTTATAATGATTCGTCTACAAAGTTGTGATATAAGATTTTCATAAAGCACTAGTTTTCTAGTGGTACACTGCCACGGTACAGACCCGGGTTCGATTCCTAGTTTGTGCACTCGTGTTGTAGAGCTATGATAAATCTCTTCACGGTTTACTGAAATTATTAGATAAAACAAGCTTCTGAGCTTTCTAACATTTTTTTATGTGATTTATTTATACATGATGATTTTTATATTGTGACCTCAAAAAATAAAGCTGATTATGTCATGTTATCACAATCGAAATTCATCATTTGGATTTTTAACCTTTTTTTTATGTGATTTATTCATACATGATGAGTTTTATATTGCAACCTCAAACAACAAAGATGTTTATGTCGTGTTATCACAACCGAAATTCATTATTGTGATCTCTAACTCTTTGCTTATGTGATTTATTCATATATAATGAGTTTTATATTCCAATCTCAAACAATAATGTTGTTTATGTTATGTTATCACAACCGAAATTCATCATTGGGAACAAAAGTTAGGGTTTGATTTTCGACGAGTGCATTTGTATTAGAGAGTTATGAGAATCGACTACGTAATTTGTGAATTATTTTTTCCTAAAGGACCAGTGGTCTAGTGGTAGAATAGTACCCTGCCACGGTACAGACCCGGGTTCGTTTCCCGGCTGGTGCACTTGTGTTGTAGAGATATGATGAATCTTTAGCGTTATTCGTGAAGTGGGTCTTCACGGTTTACTGAAATTATCAGATAAAACACAAATCAGAGCTTTCTAACCTTTTTTTATATAATGTCCAAAAAAAAAACCTTTTTTTATATGATTTATTTATACATGATGAGTTTTATATTGCGACCTCAAATAATATAGCTGCTTATGTCATATTACCATAACCGAAATTTATCATTGGGATTTTTAACCTTTTTTATGTGATTTATTCATACATGATGAGTTTTATATTGCAACCTCAAACTACCAAATTGTTTATGTCGAGTTACCACAACCGAAATTCATCATTGGGATTTCTAACTTTTTTATGTGATTTATTCAAACGTGATGAGTTTTATATTGCAACCTCAAACAATAACGTTGTTTATGTCATGTTATCACAACCGAAATTCATCATTGGGAACAAAAGTTAGGGTTTGATTCTCGACGGGTGCATTTGTATTAGAGAGTTATGGGAATCGAGTACGTAATTTGTGAAGTAAATTTTCCATCAAGAACCAGTGGTCTAGTGGTAGAATAGTACAGTTCCGGGTTAGATTTTCCCGGCTAGTGCACTCGTGTTGTAGAGTTTTTACGAATCTTTATCGTTATTTTTTGAGTGGGTATTCATGGTTTACTGAAATTATCAGATAAAACGCGCATCTGATCTTTCTAACCTTTTTTATGTGATACATGATAAGTTTTATATTGCAACCTTAAAGAATAAAGCTGATTATGTCATGTTATCACTACCGAAATTCATCATTGGGATTTCTAACTTTTTTATGTGATTTATTTAAACGTGGTGAGTTTTATATTGCAACGTCAAACAAAAAAGTTGATTATGTCGTGTTATCACAACCAAAATTCATCATTGTGATTTCTAACATTTTTTATGTTATTTATTCATACAAGATGAGTTTTATATTGCAACCTCAAACAATAACGCTGTTTATGTCATGTTATTACAACCAAAATTCATCATTGGGAACAACAGCTAGGGTTTGATTCTCGACGGGCTCATTTGTATTAGAGAGTTATGCGAATCGACTTCGTAATATGTAAAGTAAAATTTCCATCAAGCACCAGTGCTCTAGTGGTAGAATAGTACCCTGCCATTGTACAGTTTCGGGTTTGATTTTCCCGGCTGGTGCACTTGTGTTGTAGAGCTATGATGAATATTTTGCGTTGTTCGTGACGTGGGTCTTCACGGTTTATTGAAATTATTAGATAAAACACGCATTTGAGCTTTTAACCTTTTTTTATGTGATTTATTCATACATGATTAGTTTTATATCGCAACCTCAAACAATAAAGCAGATTATGTCATGTTATCACAACCGAAATACATTATTGGGATTTGTAACATTTTTTTATGTGATTTACTCATACATGATGAGTTTTATATTGTAACCTCTAACAACAAAGATGTTTATGTTGTGTTATCACAACCGAAATTCATCATTTTGATTTCTAACCTTTTTTTAATGTGATTTACTCATATATAATGAGTTTTATATTGCAACCTCAAAAAATAATGTTGTTTATGACATGTTATCACAACCGAAATTCATCATTGGGAACAAAGGTTAGGGTTTGATTCTCGACGAGTGCATTTATATTAGAGAGTTATGAGAATCGACTACGTAATTTGTGAATTATTTTTTCATCAAGCACCAATGGTCTAGTGGTAGAATAGTACCCTGCCACGGTACAGACCCGGGTTCGATTCCCGGCTGGTGCACTTGTGTTGTAGAGCTATGATAAATCTATATCGTTATTCATAAAGTTGGTCTTCACGGTTCACTGAAATTATCAGGTAAAACACGCATCTGAGCTTTCTAACCTTTTTTTATATGATTTATTTATACATGATGAGTTTTATATTGCAACCTCAAATAACAGAGCTGCTTATGTCATATTACCACAACCGAAATTTATCATTGGGATTTTTAACCCTTTTTAAGTGATTTATTCATACATGATGAGTTTTATATTGCAACCTCAAACTACCAAATTGTTTATGTCGTGTTACCACAACCGAAATTCATCATTCGGATTTTTAAACTTTTTTTATGTGATATATTCATACAAGATGAGTTTTATATTGCAACCTTAAACAATAACGTTGTTTATGTCATGTTATCACAACCGAAATTCATCATGGAGAACAAAAGTTAGGGTTTGATTCTCGACGGGTGCATTTGTATTAGAGAGTTATGAGAATCGACTACGTAATTTGTGAAGTAAAATTTCCATCAAGAACCAGTGGTCTAGTGGTAGAATAGTACCCTGTACAGTTCCGGGTTAGATTTTCCCGGCTGGTGCACTTGTGTTGTAGAGTTTTTACGAATCTTTATTGTTATTTTTTGAGTTAGTATTCATGGTTTACTGATATTATCAGATAAAACGCGCATCTGATCTTTCTAACCTTTTTTTATGTGGTACATGATAAGTTTTATATTGCAACCTTTAAGAATAAAGCTGATTATGTCATGTTATCACTACCGAAATTCATCATTGGGATTTCGAACTTTTTTACGTGATTTATACAAACGTGATGATTTTTATATTGCAACGTCAAACAAAAAAGTTGATTATGTCGTGTTATCACAACCAAAATTCATCATTGTGATTTCTCACCTTTTTTATGTTATTTATTCATACAAGATGAGTTTTAAATTGCAACCTCAAACAATAACGCTGTTTATGTCATGTTATTACAACCAAAATTCAATATTGGAAACAACAGCTAGGGTTTGATTCTCGACGGGCTCATTTGTATTACATAGTTATGCGAATCGACTTCGTAATATGTAAAGTAAAATTTCCATCAAGTACCAGTGCTCTAGTGGTAGAATAGTACCCTGCCATGGTACAGTTTCGGGATTGATTTCCCCGGCTGGTGCACTTGTGTTGTAGAGCTATGATGAATATTTTGCGTTGTTCGTGACGTGGGTCTTCTCGGTTTATTGAAATTATAAGATAAAACACGCATTTGAGCTTTTAACCTTTTTTATGTGATTTATTCATACATGATTAGTTTTATATTGCAACCTCAAACAATAAAGCAGATTATGTCATGTTATCACAACCGAAATGCATTATTGGGATTTGTAACATTTTTTTATGTGATTTACTCATACATGATGAGTTTTATATTGTAACCTCTAACAACAAAGATGTTTATGTTGTGTTATCACAACCAAAATTCGTCATTTTGATTTCTAACCTTTTTTTAATGTGATTTACTCATACATTATGAGTTTTATATTGCAACCTCAAAAAATAAAGTAGTTTATGACATGTTATCACAACCGAAATTCCACTACTGGAAATGCGGTGTTTCGCGACGACACGCGTCGTCGCGAAACCATCAAAATTCGTCGCTAATCTTGTTTAGCGACGACATGTCGTCGCTAACTTGTCGTCTCTATCCCGGCGTCGCTAATTCGTGATTAGCGACGCCAAATAGTGTTTTCGTGACTAGTTCCTTTGGAATTTACCCACGAGGATTGGCGTCGCGGATTTATTGAATTCGCTACGACATGTTAGCGACGACATGTCGTCGCTAATTGATTAATTAGTTTTCATTTAATTTTTTATCGAATTTAATTTTCTTTTTTTTTTAAATTAAATAGCGACAAACGTTGGCGACGGACATGTCGTCGCTAATAATTGTTATTATTATTTTTTTTTTTTTACATTTTATCGAAAATCATTATTTATTTATTTTATTTAATAGTTTAGCGACGACAAGGGTCGTCGCTATTCGTTTTTTATTTTTTTATTTTTTATTTTTGTTTTTTTTATTTTTTTATTTTTTTTTACTTTTTTATTTTTCTTTATTATTTAAATTTTAGTTTTTATTATTATTTTGATTTTAAATATAATACAAAATTATAAATAAATAAAAATCCAATAAAACATATAAAATACGATAATTCCATTCAAATAGTAAACGTGAAATAAATAAAGTCAACATCAAAACGAGTCAAAGTCAAAGTCAAAGTCAAACATACGGAAATAAATAAAGTCTTAAACATACAAACCAACCAAATTAAAAAAAAAATAACTTAATCATCATTCAAATTGGGATCTTCTCCATCTCCTCTTCTCTCCTCATCTTCTCTCTCTTCATCTCGTCTAGTGGGCCCGGGTTTGCTGATCGGCTGCATTCCATTAGCGATTCTCATCCCGTTTAATGCCTCGAAAAGAGTCTCTGCCATGCTCGGGGGTTGACTCGGCCGACTAGAAGAAGATGTGGGCCCGGGTGATGCGGAGGATGGATCCGGTATCGGTGGAAGATTTTGAGCCGCGCGAAGCTCGTTCATCCCATCCAGAACCGCCTTAAGCAGCTCATCGTTCTCCCTGTCCGGCTGTGTAGGAGTCCTGGCTCGTTTCCGGACCGGACCAATGGTAGGCACCCAGTGTTTAGTCTTGGGTGGGTGTAGGACCTCCATGATCGTCTCGAGCATGGCATCCATCTGCTCCTGGATGCTAACTTCAGTACCCTCCGTTCCGGCCTGCACAACCTTCTTCTTCATCTTCTCCCGAAGAACACCCTGCAATTAGATTTCAATTTAAAAATAAATTAGATTAAGTAAAAAAAAAATTTAAAATAAAAAAAAATTAAATCAATTTTTTTTTTAAAAAGACTTACACTAGCTCTCTCCAAACGCTGGTCACGCCAGCTATCCGTAGCCGCATCATATGAAAGGTGGTCGAAATAGCCGCATAAAGGAGGAAGATCCATCTCCTCCTGGGTCTCGTCATCTGTAAATGTTAACGGCTCTTTCGTCACCGTCTTCAGCTTCCCCTGGACAGTATACAATAACAAATTTTAATAAGTTAACAATTAAATTAAATTAAATACTAAATTATATTTTAATTTTTAAAACTTATACCTCAATAATCACCTCCCGGGTCTGTGACCAGTTCCTTGACCCCGCCTTGCTCGGAACTGACTGCTGCTCTCGATTCTTCTTGTTTATATCAGCCTGACTCTGTTACAAATAAAAAAGAAGTAGTTATAAAATTAATTAAAAAAAATGTATAAAATAATTAATAAATTATTTTTTTCTACCTGTTTCGCCAAGTCATCCCACATCTTCTTCGTCGCCTCCCAAATCACCGGGTCAACATCTGGTGGAATTTCACCCGTGTAGTAGTAGTCGTTCTTCAAATCCGACTTGTATCGCATGTAGGCTCCGGATGTCATCGCAGTCAATCTCCTAGTGATCTCTTCCCAATCGCTTCGCCTCCTCCACTCCTCTAAATCAAAAAATTGATGAAGTCGCTGCAAAACTACCCCTTTGTTATGGTCGGGGACCTCTTTCCATTCTTTGTAGCACGGGGGAACAGCATCTCGAACAGCATTACCAGCCACCTGACCCACGTGTTTGCTATATGGGCCGACGAAGTTCCAGGTGCCGTCTATGACAGAAAAGTCAACTGGAATGGGCCAGCCGACTCTCTTCAGGGTCTCCTGAGCTGTCCGGATAGAGGTGGCAGCTTTCGGTCTCCTTTTTTTACGTTCACCTGTTTTAGTGAAAAATATTTAGTAACTACATATTTTTTTAAGTGATAAATAAACATTAATTGAATTTTTTATTACCCGATGGTTGGTTACAGTCAGCATTCGAACGTGGTGGACCCCTCGGGGGATCGTTACCCATCCCATCTCCATCGTGACTCCTACCCATGACAGCAGCCATCTATAAAATTTCATAAAATTGCATTTAAGTCCTAAATTTTTTTAAAATTTGCAAATAAGTCCAATTTTTTTTAAAATTTACATTTAAGTCCAAATTTTTTTAAAATTTGCATTTAAGTCCAAATTTTTTAAAATTTGCGAATAAGTCCTATTTTTTTAAAATTTGCAAATAAGTCCTATTTTTTTAAAAATTGCATTTTAGTCCCATTTTCTTTTAAAATTTGCAAATAAGTCCTATTTTTTTAAAAATTGCATTTTAGTCCCATTTTCTTTTATAATTTGCAAATAAGTCCTATTTTTTTAAAATTTGCATATAAGTCCAAATTTTTTAAAATTTGCAAATAAGTCCAAATTTTTTTAAAATTCGCATTTTAGTCCAATTTTTTTAAAATAAGTCCATTTTTTATAAAATTGCATTTTAGTCCTCTTTTTTTATAACATTGCATTTTAGTCCTTAATCATACAAAACTGCATTTTAGACCTTAAACATACAAATCAAACATATTGCAGATAGGTCCCTATATCTTAAAACACAATCAAAGATCAATAACACACCAACTATTACATTAAAGTTACAAATATCATACCAAAACCCTAATTTTTATCAAATTCCAATTACATGTTGTTATTTAACACCAAAAAATTACCAAACAACCCAGAAACATACACATAATTCTCGGATTTCATCAAACAACTAAAAACATTCATGAATTTTTACAAGAAAAAAAAATTAAAAATAAAAAAATTGCAAGTTTGATCCGGAAATTGGAACCTGTTACGTAGAAATGGTGTAGATTTCGTCCATGAATCCATGCCAAGAAGAAGGAATCATACAAAAAAAACACAAGAGAAAATATTAGAAATTAAAAAAAAAAAATCAAAAAAGGTGAGATTAGAAGGTGTATTTGGACTAGAATCATTACCTGGACGTTGGATTAGGTGTTGTTTCACCTCGGAATAGCTTGGCTATGGCGGATATGGAGCTTTTGGGAGTGTTTTGGGTGTTTGTGTTTGGCAGAAATGAGCCTCGGTGTAGGGTTTTATAGGAAAATTGATTAGCGACGACACGGGTCGTCGCTAATCTTGGGATTTTGTCGCGAATTTGATACACGTGGCGCCCCACGTACACACGCCCCTTGCGTGTCTTAGCTTAGCGACGACACGTCGTCGCAAAATTTTGGATAGTCGTCGCTAATTTTAGTGGGCGGGAAAGTTGACCGCCCTTGATGACCAATAGAATTTTTAATTATTTATTAGCGACGACAAACCCTTTGAATGTCGTCGCGAATAATT
The DNA here is from genome assembly GCA_029959085.1 of Nemophila menziesii. NCBI lineage: Eukaryota > Viridiplantae > Streptophyta > Magnoliopsida > Boraginales > Hydrophyllaceae > Nemophila > Nemophila menziesii. Next base: position 41,457,201 of record JARWIR010000003.1, on the reverse strand, counting down.
AGCAACGACATTCAAAGGTTAAATGTCGTCGCTAATCCACTTGAATGTCGTCGCTATTTTTTTTTTTTTTTTTTTTTTTAAATTTTCATTTTTTTTTAATATTTGGGGGTTTAATATGCTTACCCTTTCTTGTATTTTTTTTTTGTGTTGTTTTTGGTTCCTTTTCACATTCTTAATTGGGTGTTCGGGTGTTTAGTCAAGTGTTTGTGGTCAAACTTGGGTGTTCGGGTGTTTAGTCAAGTGTTATTGGTCAAACTTGGTTGTTCGGGGTGTTTAGTCAAGTGTTATTGGTCAAACTTGGTTGTTCGGGGTGTTTAGTCAAGTGTTATTGGTCAAACTTGGTTGTTCGGGGTGTTTAGTCAAGTGTTATTGGTCAAACTTGGTTGTTCGGGGTGTTTAGTCAAGTGTTATTGGTCAAACTTGGTTGTTCGGGGTGTTTAGTCAAGTGTTATTGGTCAAACTTGGTTGTTCGGGGTGTTTAGTCAAGTGTTATTGGTCAAACTTGGTTGTTCGGGGTGTTTAGTCAAGTGTTATTGGTCAAACTTGGGTTTTCGGGTGTTTAGTCGAGTGTTTATGGTCAAACTTGGGTATTCATGGTCAAAGTTGAGTGTTTAGAGTCAAAGTTGAGTGTTTATGGTCAAAGTTAAGTGTTTAGAGTCAAAGTTAAGTGTTTAGAGTCAAAGTTAAGTGTTTAGAGTCAAAGTTAAGTGTTTATGGTCAAAGTTAAGTGTTTAGAGTCAAAGTTAAGTGTTTAGAGTCAAAGTTAAGTGTTTAGAGTCAAAGTTAAGTGTTTATGGTCAAAGTTAAGTGTTTAGAGTCAAAGTTAAGTGTTTAGAGTCAAAGTTAAGTGTTTAGAGTAAATGTTAAGTGTTTAGAGTCAAAGTTAAGTGTTTAGAGTCAAAGTTGAGTGTTCATGGTCAAAGTTGAGTGTTTAGAGTCAAAGTTAAGTGTTTAGAGTCAAAGTTAAGTGTTTAGAGTCAAAGTTAAGTGTTTAGAGTCAATGTTAAGTGTTTAGAGTCAAAGTTAAGTGTTTAGAGTCAAAGTTGAGTGTTCATGGTCAAAGTTGAGTGTTTAGAGTCAAAGTTGAGTGTTCATGGTCAAAGTTAAGTGTTTATGGTCAAAGTTGAGTGTTTATGGTCAAAGTTGAGTGTTTAGAGTCAAAGTTAAGTGTTTATGGTCAAAGTTGAGTGTTTATGGTCAAAGTTGAGTGTTTAGAGTCAAAGTTAAGTGTTTATGGTCAAAGTTGAGTGTTTAGAGTCAAAGTTGAGTGTTTAGAGTCAAAGTTGAGTGTTTATGGTCAAAGTTGAGTGTTTAGAGTCAAAGTTGAGTGTTCATGGTCAAAGTTAAGTGTTTAGAGTCAAAGTTAAGTGTTTAGAGTCAAAGTTAAGTGTTTAGAGTCAAAGTTAAGTGTTTATGGTCAAAGTTGAGTGTTTATGGTCAAAGTTAAGTGTTTATGGTCAAAGTTGAGTGTTTATGGTCAAAGTTGAGTGTTTAGAGTCAAAGTTGAGTGTTTATGGTCAAAGTTAAGTGTTTATGGTCAAAGTTGAGTGTTTATGGTCAAAGTTAAGTGTTTATGGTCAAAGTTAAGTGTTTATGGTCAAAGTTGAGTGTTTAGAGTCAAAGTTAAGTGTTTAGAGTCAAAGTTAAGTGTTTATGGTCAAAGTTGAGTGTTTATGGTCAAAGTTGAGTGTTTAGAGTCAAAGTTGAGTGTTCATGGTCAAAGTTAAGTGTTTATGGTCAAAGTTGAGTGTTTATGGTCAAAGTTAAGTGTTTAGAGTCAAAGTTAAGTGTTTAGAGTCAAAGTTAAGTGTTTAGAGTCAAAGTTAAGTGTTTAGAGTCAATGTTAAGTGTTAAAAAACCATCAAAATGTGTTAATACAAATAAACCAAAATAAAACCTAATCACTATCATATCCACTAATAACTATGGGTTCATCATCGCTATCAACCTCATTCTCATCAATAACCGTATCAAAAGACAAATCAATAAAAAAATGAGCAGGATCAATCTCGATCTCCTCGGTGGATGCCAGTGGCATGCTGATGTTCTCGTTCCCCGTGCTATCCAATGGTATGCTGATGCTCTCATTTCCAGTAGGGAGTGATTCCGAACCCCATAACTCAGGACTCCATCTGTGACGATCGTTTATTTCCCAAACGGCTTTCCACCCTTTCATTGATTTCTTTGAACTAATCTCGTCGATGTAAAACACTTTCTTGGCCTGCGATGCTAAAATGTATGGTTCGTCAGCCCACTCAAAGTTTGTTGTGTTGATAAATGTTACCCCATGTTCTTGCCTCGATCCAGACTTTTTATACCACTTACAGACAAATAACACAACCGAGCACCCTCCAGTGTACATAACCTCCAAGATTTTGATTAATTCCCCATAATAGGGTTCTTCATTGTAAATGGTACACACTCCGTAATCCTGCGTCACTCTTTTCTCTCCTTTGGACTTAGTTAACCACTTGACACCGTTCACAACACATGAATCATATTTATGCACCGAACCATAAGACATGTTTGCCAAGGACACCATCTCGGGGGTAGCTAATGGATCTCCACGTGAATGCATTCCATGAATCTAATATACAACAATAATAGTTAGTACTTTGATAATAAATATATAAGTTATAAACCAATGCCTAAAATTACATACCTTTTCCAAAAACCATTCCTTAAATGTTCGACGATGCGTAATATCTATTTCACCACTCGTTCCCGTAAGTGTTGATTTGTGTTCACTATAATTGTAAATGAGTATAAATAAACTAATATAAATATATAATATATATAAATGTATATAAATATATAAATATATAATATATAATATATAATATATATATAAATATATAAATATATAATATATAATATATATATAAATATATAATATATATAAATGTATATAAATATATAAATATATAAATATATAATATATATAATGTATATTATATATATAAATATATAATATATAATATATAATATATATATAAATATATAAATATATAATATATAATATATATAAATATATAAATATATAATATATATAATGTATATAAATATATATATATATATATTTATATATTTATATAAAAATATATATATTATATATTATATATTTATATATTTATATATATATATTATATATTTATATATTATATATATAATATATATATTTATATATTTATATTTATATATAAATATATAATATATAATATATATAAATATATAAATATATAATATATATAATGTATATAAATATAAATATATAAATATATATATTATATATATAAAAATATATTTATATAATATATATTTATATAAGATAATAATATTTACTTACGTCATGTATGTTTCGAGTTCGTCGCAGTTATGCAAAATATACCAACTAATGTGCTCCTTCTCCTTATACGGTAAAGAAACATACTCTATCTTGCCAACTGGAGTGCATTGGGAATTGAAAACGGATAGCTCTTTTGGGACCAGAGGTGCTTCGTTGTATCTGCCTGGATCGTTGAACCTTGTTTTTTCTTCACTAAGATATCTTGATATGAAATTCAACGTCTCTTCCGCAATGTACCCCTCGGCTATTGAACCCTCTGGTCTAGCCGGATTTCGGATATACTCTTTCAACTTTTTCAAATACCTTTCAAATGGGTACATCCACCGCATTTGGACCGGGCCACCAAGCAATGCTTCATCGTATAAGTGTATCACCAAGTGGATCATTATATCAAAAAACGCGGGAGGTAAAATCATTTCTAGCCTACACATAAGTTCAACCACCTTCTTCTTTCCCGATACTAACTGTTTCCTGCTTAGATTTTTATTGCAAACGACTCTAAACACGTTCGCTAACCCAATAAACACATCACTAATCGCTTTGTCTTCAATAAGCCCGGGGAGACTAGCCACGAAAAGATATTGCATCATCACGTGACAGTCGTGAGATTTCATGCCGATAATCTTACCCGTATCACTTTGAACATTGTTTCTCATACTAGATGCAAAACCGTCGGGAAACTTCTGTGCCTTCAGCCAGTCAAGAAAAATAGTCCGCTTTTCCGGTGTTAGAGTGTACTTTCCCCGTTTCAATATTTTTTTACCATTTCTCTCAGTCAACCACAATTCTTTTCTAATCTTCAATTTCTCAAGATCCAGTCTCGCTTTCACGTTATCTTTGTTAACTTTCCCATCAAGACCTATAACTGTACCGAGGAGAGCATCACACACGTTTTTCTCGCAATGCATAACGTCAATGTTATGTTTCAACAGGTTTTCAGACCAATAAGGTAAACGATAAAAAATACTCTTTTTCTTCCAATTGAATCGCCGGTTAACATCTTGCTTCACGATCTTCCCCCCAAAATCCTTGTGTTTACCGGGAAACACAATTGGAAGCCCATCTAACTGTGTCTGAATACTTGCAGGACTATATTTCTTCGGTGGGCGCCTATCATCGGGTTCCTTGTACAAAACACGTTCGCTTCTAAATGGATGTCCGGCAGGTAACCAACGTCTATGGTCAAAGTAAACAATCCCTTTGTTCACACTCAATGACGGAGTATGATCCATGCATTCGGGACAAGCTTTGTAACCTTGACCCGACCATCCCGAAGTGTATGACCTAGCGGGGAAATCATTAGTGGTAGACAACAAACAAACCTTCATCGTAAACTCTTCTTTCTTGTGGGCATCATACGTAACGATCCCATTATCCCACAACTCTTCCAACTCATCTATAACAGGACGAAGAAAGACATCCATGTCCTTACCGGGTGAACGGGGTCCCGGAATCAACAAACAAAGCTGGAAAGTGGTCTCCTTCATGCATACCCACGGGGGCAAGTTATATACGGTTAATATGACTGGCCACATGCTATACGAGTTGTTCTGCATAGAGAAAGGACAAAACCCATCGATTCCAAGACCCAGATATACGTTACGAGGTTCACTAGCAAACTCAGGGTGTAGCGCTGCAAATCTCTTCCAACTATCACCATCAACCGGATGACGCAACACATCCGGATCTGCACTGTTACCGGTATGGTGCCAAATCATGTCTTCAGCGGTGTGCTTTGAAGCGAATAGTCGCTGTAATCTAGGAGCAATCGGAAAATATCGAAGCTTCTTATGCGGTACTTTGATACCCTTCTTTGGGTCCCATCTAGATTCGTTACAAACTGGACACTTGTCAAGGTCTTTGTTTTCTTTGTAATAAATAACACAATCGTTCAAACAAACGTCGATGGTAACATACCCCATACCCAAACTTTTCAACTTCTTGTTGCATGCTTCATAAGATTCGGGCAAATTGTGAGGTTTAGGCAAAATACGACCCAACAGCTCCAGTAGCTCGGTGAATGAGGTGTTAGTCCATTTGTTCTTTACTTTTACGTGCATTAGCTTGGCAATAAAATTCAACGAACCCATCGATTCACAACCAGGAAATAATTCTGTCTCCAGTTCTTCGAACAACGTGTCAAAACTGCTTCGACTTGGAATATGTACATCTCTCATCTCGGTGTCTCCCGGATGTCCACCAACATCGTAACTCTGTCTCACATCGTCATAAACATGCTGGATTTCATTTACTATAACTGGATCTTTACTTGCAGGGGGTGTATGTGTTTGTATCTCTTCCTCACCGTGTTTTGTCCAAACCTTATAATCATGGTTAAACCCCTCTCTTAGAAGGTGGGCCATAACATCATTGGTTTTTAATCGGCAAAAATTATTACACTTCTTACACGGACAAGACAAGTAACCGGTATAACCTCTACTTTTCTTAGCAAAATCGATAAATTTATAAACCCCAAAAATATATTCAGCATCTAACACATTCGTCGATTCGATCCAACTCTTATCGATACTCGTGCCCGAACTCGATGCCATCACTTAACAACAATTTGAGTAAACTATGCGACTACATTAATAAAAAAAAAAAATACATAATTATTACAACCTAATGAATAAAATGAATAAAAATTACAACACAATAAACAAAATAAAAAAAATTACAAACTCATTGAATGAATAAATATTACAAACCATTGAATGAATAAAAATTACAAACCATTAAATGAATAAATATTACAAACCATTAAATTAATGAATGAATATATAAAAAAAAAACAAATAATTAAATAAACAAGTAAAAATATATGAGCACAAAATACAAATTCACACAACACATGCATAATCAACCAACAAATATTTAATTCATTAACCTAATCATATGGTATATCAACTTGCTAATATAATCAATTAAATACAAAGCTTAAAAAACATGAAATTTAATGGAAATACCTTGAATTGGATGGATAAATTGAAGAGTGATGTTAATTCCCTACCAAGAGAGTTGTATTAATTCACCTAATCAAAGCATATAGGAAGAATGAAACACAATTAGCATTCAAAAAAAAAAAACAATTGAATTTCATGCAATTATACCTTAAATTCTTTGATGAAAGATGATATTAATGGAGCCCCACTTTGATTATTGAACCAAGAATGATGCAAGATGAAGTGGAGAAGGAATTGCAAAAAAAAAATGGAATTTTGTTGATTTTTTGGGAGAAAATCGGAGGATTATTATGGGTGTTTTGTGTGTTATGTGGGTGAAAAAAACCTGCTGCGCATTAAATAGGATCGGTGTTTAGCGACGACAATACGGGTCGTGGGTAAACTAATTTAGTCGTCGTTAATCGCCAAAATAGCGACGACACAAATAGTCGCTAAAATAGCGACGATAGATCGACAATGAAAAAAAATTCAATAAGAAATAAAAAACAATTAGCGACGACTAACTAAAATATAACGACAAATTCGTGGTCGTTAATTAGCGACAGAGTAAAACGTTGTCGCTAATTTTCAGTCGTCGCTAATTTCGCTTGTTTAACGACGAATTAAGAGTCGTCGCTAATTTGTCGTGGGTAAACACCGCATTTCCAGTAGTGTTCATCATTGGGAACAAAAGTTAGGGTTTAATTCTCGACGAGTGCATTTGTATCAGAGAGTTATGGGTATCGACTACATAATTTGTGAAGTAAAATTGTCATCAAGCACCAGTGGTCTTTGTAGAATAAATACCCCGCCACGGTATAGACCCAGGATCGATTCCCGGCTGGTGCACTTCTATTATTGAGTTATGATGAATCTTTAGCGTTATTCGTGAAGTGGGTCTTTACTATTTACTGAAATTACATCTGAGCTTTCTAACCTTTTTCTATATGATTTATTTATACATGATGAGTTTTATATTGCGACCTCAAATAACAGAGCTGATTATGTCATATTACCACAACCGAAATTTATCATTGGGATTTTATACCTTTTTTATGTGATTTATTCATACATGATGAGTTTTATATTGCAACCTCAAACTACCAAATTGTTTATGTCGTGTGACCACAACCGAAATTCATCATTCGGATTTTTAAACTTTTTTTATGTGATTTATTCATACAAGATGAGTTTTATATTGCAACCTTAAACAATAACGTTGTTTATGTCATGTTATCACAACCGAAATTCATCATGGGGAACAAAAGTTGGGGTTTGATTCTCGACGAGTGCATTAGTATTAGAGAGTTATGAGAATCGACTACGTAATTTGTGAAGTAAAATTTCCATCAAGAACCAGTGGTCTAGTGGTAGAATAGTACACTGCCACGGTACAATTCCGGGTTAGATTTTCCCGGCTGGTGCACTTGTGTTGTAGAGTTTTTACGAATCTTTATCGTTATTTTTTGAGTGGGTATTCATGGTTTACTGATATTATCAGATAAAACGCGCATCTGATCTTTCTAACCTTTTTTATGTGATACATGATAAGTTTTATATTGCAACCTTAAAGAATAAAGCTGATTATGTCATGTTATCACTACCAAAATTGTTTATGTCGTGTTACCACAACCGAAATTCATCATTCGGATTTTTAAACTTTTTTTATGTGATTTATTCATACAAGATGAGTTTTATATTGCAACCTTAAACAATAACGTTGTTTATGTTAAGTTATCACAACCGAAATTCATCATGGAGAACAAAAGGTAGGGTTTGATTCTCGACGAGTGCATTTGTATTAGAGAGTTATGAGAATCGACTACGTAATTTGTGAAGTAAAATTTCCATCATGAACCAGTGGTCTAGTGGTAGAATAGTACCCTGCCACGGTACAATTCCGGGTTAGATTTTCCCGGCTGGTGCACTTGTGTTGTAGAGTTTTTACGAATCTTTATCGTTATTTTTTGAGTGGGTATTCATGGTTTACTGATATTATCAGATAAAACGCGCATCTGATCTTCTAACCTTTTTTATGTGATACATGATAAGTTTTATATTGCAACCTTAAAGAATAAAGCTGATTATGTCATGTTATCACTACCGAAATTCATCATTGGGATTTCTAACTTTTTTATGTGATTTATTCAAACGTGATGAGTTTTATATTGCAACGTCAAACAAAAAAGTTGATTATGTCGTGTTATCACAACCAAAATTCATCATTGTGATTTCTAACCCTTTTTATGTTATGTATTCATACAAGATGAGTTTTATATTGCAACCTCAAACAATAACGCTGTTTATGTCATGTTATTACAACCAAAAATCATCATTGGGAACAACAGCTAGGGTTTGATTCTCGACGGGCTCATTTGTATTACAGAGTTATGCGAATCGACTTCGTAATATGTAAAGTGAAATTTCCATCAAGCACCAGTGCTTTAGTGGTAGAATAGTACCCTGCCATGGTACAGTTTCGGGTTTTATTTTCCCGGCTGGTGAACTTGTGTTGTAAAGCTATGATGAATATTTTGCGTTGTTCGTGACGTGGTTCTTCACGGTTTATTGAAATTATAAGATAAAACGCGCATTTGAGCTTTTAACCTTTTTTTATGTGATTTTTTCATACATGATTAGTTTTATATTGCAACCTCAAACAATAAAGCAGATTATGTCATGTTATCACAACCGAAATTCATTATTGGGATTTGTAACATTTTTTTATGTGATTTACTCATACATGATGAGTTTTATATTGGAACCTCTAACAACAAAGATGTTTATGTTGTGTTATCACAACCGAAATTCATCATTTTGATTTCTAACTTTTTTTTAATGTGATTTACTCATACATTATGAGTTTTATATTGCAACCTCAAAAAATAAAGTTTTTTATGACATGTTATCACAACCGAAATTTATCATTGGGAACAAAAGTTAGGGTTTGATTCTCGACGAGTGCATTTGTATTAGAGAGATATGGGTATCGACTACATAATTTGTGAAGTAAAATTTTTATCAAGCACTAGTGGTCTAGTGGTAGATTGATACCCTGCCACGGTATAGACCCAGGTTCGATTCCTTGCTGGTGCACTTCTATTGTTGAGCTTTGATGATTCTTTAGTGTTATTCGTAAAGTGAGTCTTCACTGTAAAGTGAGCTTTCTAACCTTTTTTTACATGATTTATTTATACATGATGAGTTTTATATTGCGACCTCAAATAACAGAGCTGATTACGTCATATTACCACAACCGAAATTTATCATTGGGATTTTTAACCTTTTTTATGTGATTTATTCATACATGATGAGTTTTATATTGCAACCTCAAACTACCAAATTGTTTATGTCGTGTTACCACAACCGAAATTCATCATTCGGATTTTTAAACTTTTTTTATGTGATTTATTCATACAAGATGAGTTTTATATTGCAACCTTAAACAATAACGTTGTTTATGTCATGTTATCACAACCGAAATTCATCATGGGGAACAAAAGTTAGGGTTTGATTCTCGACGAGTGCATTAGTATTAGAGAGTTATGAGAATCGACTACGTAATTTGTGAAGTAAAATTTCCATCAAGAACCAGTGGTCTAGTGGTAGAACAGTACACTGCCACGGTACAATTCCGGGTTAGATTTTCCCGGCTGGTGCACTTGTGTTGTAGAGTTTTTACGAATCTTTATCGTTATTTTTTGAGTGGGTATTCGTGGTTTACTGATATTATCAGATAAAACGCGCATCTGATCTTTCTAACCTTTTTTTATGTGATACATGATAAGTTTTATATTCCAAACTTAAAGAATAAAGCTGATTATGTCATGTTATCACTACCGAAATTCATCATTGGGATTTCTAACTTTTTTATGTGATTTATTCAAATGTGATGAGTTTTATATTGCAACGTCAAACAAAAAAGTTGATTATGTCGTGTTATCACAACCAAAATTCATCATTGTGATTTCTAACCCTTTTTATGTTATTTATTCATACAAGATGAGTTTTATATTGCAACCTCAAACAATAACGCTGTTTATGTCATGTTATTACAACCAAAACTCATCATTGGGAACAACAGCTAGGGTTTGATTCTCGACGGGCTCATTTGTATTAGAGAGTTATGCGAATCGACTTCGTAATATGTAAAGTAAAATTTCCATCAAGCACCAGTGCTCTAGTGGTAGAATAGTACCCTGCCATGGTACAGTTTCGGGTTTGATTTTCCTGGCTGGTGCACTTGTGTTGTAGAGCTATGATGAATATTTTGCGTTGTTCGTGACGTGGGTCTTCACGGTTTGTTGAAATTATAAGATTAAACACGCATTTGAGCTATTAACCTTTTTTTATGTGATTTATTCATATATGATTAGTTTTATATTGCAACCTCAAACAATAAAGCAGATTATGTCATGTTATCACAACCGAAATTCATCATTGGGATTTGTAACATCTTTTTATGTGATTTACTCATACATGATGAGTTTTATATTGTAACCTCTAACAACAAAGATGTTTATGTTGTGTTATCACAACCGAAATTCATCATTTGATTTCTAACCTTTTTTTAATGTGATTTACTCATACATTATGAGTTTTATATTGCAACCTCAAAAAATAAAGTTGTTTATGACATGTTATCACAACCTAAATTCATCATTGGGAACAAAAGTTAGGGTTTGATTCTCGACGAGTGCATTTGTATTAGAGAGTTATGAGTATCGACTACATAATTTATGAAGTAAAATTTTCGTCAAGCACCAGTTATCTAGTGGTAGAATAGTACCTTGCCACGGTACAGACCCGGGTTCAATTCCTGGCTGGTGCACTTTTGATGTTGAGCTATGATGAATCTTTAGCGTTATTCGTGAAGTGGCTTTTCACGGTTTACTGAAATTATCAGATAAAACACGCATCTGAGCTTTCTAACCTTTTTTTATATGATTTATTTATACATGATGAGTTTTATATTGCGACCTCAAATAACAGAGCTGATTATGTCATATTACCACAACCGAAATTTATCATTGGGATATTTATCCTTTTTTATGTGATTTATTCATACATGATGAGTTTTATATTGCAACCTCAAAGTACCAAATTGTTTATGTTGTGTTACCACAACCGAAATTCATCATTCGGATTTTTAAACTTTTTTTATGTGATTTATTCATACAAGATGAGTTTTATATTGCAACCTTAAACAATAACGTTGTTTATGTCATGTTATCACAACCGAAATTCATCATTGGGAACAAAAGTTAGGGTTTGATTCTCGACGGGTGCATTTGTATTAGAGAGTTATGAGAATCGACTACGTAATTTGTGAATTATTTTTTCATTAAGGACCACTGGTCTAGTGGTAGACTAGTACTCTGCCATGGTACAGACCCGTGTTCGATTCCCGGCTGGTGCACTTGTGTTGTAGAGCTAAGATGAATCTTTAGCGTTATTCGTGAAGTGTGTCTTCACGGTTTATTGAAAGTATCAGATAAAACACGCATCTGAGCTTTCTAACCTTTTTTTTATATGATTTATTTATACATGATGAGTTTTATATTGTGACCTCAAATAATAGAGCTGATTATGTCATATTACCACAACCGAAATTTATCATTGGGATTTTTAACCTTTTTTATGTGATTTATTCATACATGATGAGTTTTATATTGCAACCTCAAACTACCAAATTGTTTATGTCGTGTTACCACAACCGAAATTCATCATTCAAATTTTTAAACTTTTTTTATGTGATTTATTCATACAAGATGAGTTTTATATTGCAACCTTAAACAATAACGTTGTTTATGTCATGTTATCACAACCGAAATTCATCATTGGGAACAAAAGTTAGGGTTTGATTCTCGACGGGTGCATTTGTATTAGAGAGTTATGCGAATCGACTACGTAATTTGTGAATTATTTTTTCATCAAGGACCAGTGGTCTAGTGGTAGAATAGTACTCTGCCATGGTACAGACCCGTGTTCGATTCCTGGCTGGTGCACTTGTGTTGTAGAGCTATGATGAATCTTTAGCGTTATTCGTGAAGTGTGTCTTCACGGTTTATTGAAAGTATCAGATAAAACACGCATCTGAGCTGTCTAACCTTTTTTTTATATGATTTATTTATACATGATGAGTTTTATATTGTGACCTCAAATAATAGAGCTGATTATGTCATATTACCACAACCGAAATTTATCATTGGGATTTTTAACCTTTTTTATGTGATTTATTCATAGATGATGAGTTTTATATTGCAACCTCAAACTACTAAATTGTTTATGTACTGTTACCACAACCGAAATTCATCATTCAAATTTTTAAACTTTTTTTATGTGATTTATTCATACAAGATGAGTTTTATATTGCAACCTTAAACAATAACGTTGTTTATGTCATGTTATCACAACCGAAATTCATCATTGGGAACAAAAGTTAGGGTTTGATTCTCGACGGGTGCATTTGTATTAGAGAGTTATGAGAATCGACTACGTAATTTGTGAATTATTTTTTCATCAAGGACCAGTGGTCTAGTGGTAGAATAGTACTCTACCATTGTATAGACCCGGGTTCGATTCCCGGTTGGTGCACTTCTGTTGTTGAGCTATGATGAATCTTTAGCGTTATTCGTGAAGTAGGTCTTCACGGTTTACTGAAATTATCAGATAAAAGAAACATATGAGCTTTCTAACCTTTTTTTATATGATTTATTTATACATGATGAGTTTTATATTGCGACCTCAAATAACAGAGCTGATTATGTCATATTACCACAACCGAAATTTATCATTGGGATTTTTAACCTTCTTTATGTGATTTATTCATACATGATGAGTTTTATATTGCAACCTCAAACTACCAAATTGTTTATGTCGTGTTACCACAACCGAAATTCATCATTCGGATTTTTAAACTTTTTTTATGTGATTTATTCATACAAGATGAGTTTTATATTGCAACCTTAAACAATAACGTTGTTTATGTCATGTTATCACAACCAAATTTCATCATTGTGAACAAAAGTTAGGGTTTGATTCTCATCGGTGGATTTGTATTAGAGAGTTATGAGAATCGACTACGTAATTTGTGAAGTAAAATTTCCATCAAGAACCAGTGGTCTAGTGGTAGAATAGTACCCTGCCACGGTATAGTTCCGGGTTAGATTTTACCGACTGGTGCACTTGTGTTGTAGAGTTTTTACGAATCTTTATCGTTATTTTTTGAGTGGGTATTCATGGTTTACTGATATTATCAGATAAAACGCGCATCTGATCTTTCTAACCTTTTTTTATGTGATACATGATAAGTTTTATATTGCAACCTTAAAGAATAAAGCTGATTATGTCATGTTATCACTACCGAAATTCATCATTGGGATTTCTAACCTTTTTATGTGATTTATTCAAACGTGATGAGTTTTATATTGCAACGTCAAACAAAAAAGTTGATTATGTCGTGTTATCACAACCGAATTTCATCATTGGGAACAAAAGTTAGGGTTTGATTCTCGACGAGTGCATTTGTATTAGAGAGTTATGAGTATCGACTACATAATTTGTTAAGTAAAATTTTTATCAAGCACCAGTTGTCTAGTGGTAGAATAGTACCCTGCCACGGTACAGACCCGGGTTCGATTCTCGACTGGTTCACTTGTGTTGTTGAGCTATGATGAATCTTTAGCGTTATTTGTGAAGTGGGACTTCACGGTATATTGATATTATTAGATAAAACACGCATCTGTGTTTTATAATTTTTTTAATGTGTTTCATTTTATACGTGATGAGCTTTATATTGCAACCTCAAATAATACAGCTTGTTATCACCAACGAAATTCATCATTGGGAACAAAAGTTAGGGTTTGATTCTCGACGGGTGCATTTGTGTTAAAGAGTTATAGTGATTCGTGTACAAAGTTGTGATATAATATTTTCATAAAGCACCAGTGTTCTAGTGGTAGAATAGTACACTGCCACGGTACAGACCCTGGTTCGATTCCTAGCTTGTGCACTTGTGTTGTAGAGCTATGATAAACCTCTTCACGGTTTACTAAAGTTATCAAATAAAACAAGCGTCTGAGCTTTCTAACCTTTGTTTATGTGATTTATTTATACATGATGATTTTTATATTGTGACCTCAAACAATAAAGCTGATTATGTCATGTTATCACAATCGAAATTCATCGTTTGGATTTTTAACCTCTTTTATGTGATTTATTCATACATGATGAGTTTTATATTGCAACCTCAAACAACAAAGATGTTTATGTCGTGTTATCACAACCGAAATTCATCATTGTGATCTCTAACCTTTTTTTATGTGATTTATTCATATATAATGAGTTTTATATTCCAATCTCAAAGAATAATGTTGTTTATGTCATGTTATCACAACCGAAATTCATCAATGGGAACAAAAGTTAGGGTTTGATTTTCGACGAGTGCATTTGTATTAGAGAGTTATGATAATCGACTACGTAATTTGTGAATTAATTTTTCATCAAGCACCAGTGGTCTAGTGGTAGAATAGTACCCTGCCACGGTACAGACCCGGGTTTGATTCCCGGCTGGTGCACTTGTGTTGTAGAGCTATGATGAATCTTTAGCGTTGTTCGTGAAGTGGGTCTTCACCGGTTTACTGAAATTATTAGATAAAACACGCATCTAAGCTTTCTAACCTTTTTTTAATATGATTTATTTATACATGACGAGTTTTATATTGCGACCTCAATCAATAGCTGATTATGTCATGTTACCTCAACCTAAATTTATCATTGGGACTTTTAACTTTTTTATGTGATTTATTCATACATGATGAGTTTTATATTGCAACCTCAACTACCAAATTGTTTATGTCGTGTTACCAAAACCGAAATTCATCATTCGGATTTTTAACCTTTTTTTATGTGATTTATTCATACATGATGAGTTTTATATTGCATCTGAGCTTTTTAACCTTTTTTATGTGATTTATTTATACATGATGAGTTTTATATTGCGACCTCAAACAATAAAGCTGATTATGTCAGGTTTAAGGACTACAAATATTACGTGAAGAAGCATTATTGGAGAAAGGGTTTGAAGCCGGAATGGATGTCAGATGAGGTGTGGGCTAAGTGTTGTGAGTATTGGGGCTCGAGAAAAGCTAAGGTGAATTTTTGATTAATTTTAATTTTCGTATATATTTAAAATTATAATTGTTTTTATTAATAATTGAATTTTAAATTTTTTCAGAATCAAGCAAAGGAAAATAAAAAGAATCGAGAAAAGCAGAAAAACAAGAGTGGAGCGGGGTCGAGGAGGTATTCCCGAACTCGGGATATGCTATACGAGGTAATTTTTTATTTAAGTAAATTTTTTTATTATTAATTTATAATTTATTTTGAATATTTTTTATTTTCTTGAAACAGGGTGAATAATTAATCCTGGGAGGGAATCTGGTGATAAGGGATAGGTCTACCCAACAAGACATCCCAATTCCGCGTATGGGTGCTTTTTACGAGGTGGTGGGGAAAACAAAGAAGACCAAAGAGTGGAGGTCGGTGGGCTACGAAAAAGCCGATGTAAGTTTTTTTTTATTAGTTTGTTTTAATTATTTTTTTCATTTATTATCAAATTTAATTGATTTATTGTTTTTTATGTAACAGAAATTGCTCAAGGACGCGATGAAGGAAAAGGTGACTCAAAGTCAATCAGAGTCAAGCGATTGGGGAGGGTTGAGTCAAAAGGAGCAATACGATTACGTGAGGACCACCGCGAAGGAGGTTGGGTCACCGAAGAGGAGCTTTATTCCGGGCATTGGCCGTCCGAGAAAATCGAAGAACAAGGCTAAGACTACTCCAGCCCGGAACGAACAACACGAGGAGATGATGGCGGCGATTAACGAGCTCCGAGTGTCCAGCGGTCTTCCCCCATTCCCCCGCCCTGAAGGATCTACTAGCACCGCGCCTCCACCTTTTTCGATGGCTGTTGTGAATGATGCCATCGCGTACGTTAATCAGTTGAGGGCAGATAAAGGCGAGACCCCCTTCCAGCCTATGAATGCGGGACCCAATCCTCCTAGCGATGATGAAGATGAAGAAGATGATGATAGTAGTAGTAGTAGTGGTGAAGATGTTGAAATGGATGTTGATATGGATGAAGATGATGTCGAGCTCGGGAATGATGAAGACATTTATAGACGGCAAGGATTTTAGTTATTGTGGATGTTTGGTATTTGTCATATTTTAAGACTTTTGGTTTAATTTTGTTTGGTTTGTATTAAGACTTTTATTTTATTTTGGTGTATGACTTTGACTTTGACCTGGTTTGACCGGGTTTGACTTTGGTTTATTTATATATTTTAATTAATTATTTTGAATTGTTAATTTTATTTTTATTTATTAATTTTTTATTTTAAAAAAAAATAAAAATATATGATTTTCGAATTATTTTTAATTACAGAATTGGAATTAAAAATAATTCGAAAATTATGTTTTTTTTATTTTTTTTAAAATAAAAAATTACTAGTAGCGACTACATAGTAGTCGACATTGACTACTATGTGTAGTCGCTATACCTTGTAGCAATAACGACTACAAAGTAGTCGTTATTAAGCTTAACATTTCTCGACTACAAAGTAGTCGATGATATGTTAGCTTTTCTCTACTACAAAGTAGTCGCTAGAAGAAGCGATATCTAGCGACTACTTTGTAGTCGTTAATAATAGCACGGTCTATAACGACTATTTATACCCGTGTAGTCGTAAGGATTACCTTCTAACGACAACTTTTTCGCGACTAATTTCTAACGACTACTTGTAGTCGTTAAAGCCTTCATCTGACTTCTAGCGACTACTTATTTTATTTTTAGCGACTACTCGTGTAGTCGCGAGACCCTTGACGCGGTGTAGTGTAACCAAGCGCTCTAATATCATTATACTTTTGTAATAGATAATAAAATCGCTTAAAAACCTATGGTTTATATTGACATGCATACGTCATATCATTAATGGTTCAGAAGGAAAAACATATATGTTCTTACTAAATTTGCAAACCAATACTTGTCTAGTAATATTGCATATGGCTTTGATGGTTTCTAACACTTTAAGCTAGGAGGCTTCTTCATATTACAAACAATTCTTCCAACCACCAACAAAGTATAATACATCAATGGTTCTCTTCTACACTATCTTCTTCCAAAATGAGTTGTGATATGGGAACTAGGGCATGGAAAGGTATTTCACTTTGAAAACTTACAAATAAAAAATCCCTCGATTTTTTTAAATATTTTGAAATATAACTAGTGAAGATGAAAGAATTAAATTTACCCTTCAAAATTTATGCTTGCAATATGAATTTTAAGGGGTAATGATGAATTTCAAGAAACAAGCTAGTGATAGCGGATGTCATTCCGTCTCAAGAAGATATCTTCAAGGAGGTAAAGTTGTGCACGTTTCAGATTTTATTTACACTGTACCCTCATCTTTCCCTTGTGTATGATAGTGGGTTTATTAGAGATACGGTAATGTTGGTTGTGTAGTTTTGATTACTAGTTTAAGTCTTTGGGTTACATAGGTGTAGTACTTGTACATTGTACAATTGTTTTCTCGATATTTTAGCCAACCCAAAAAAATAAGGGGACATGATGTTTCTTTAGAATATGAACATAAGTCGAAATGCGGAGAGATGTGGAAAAATGTAAGAGAACTATTATTTATATTGAAATTTGAGTGATAACTTGTCACCATACCTTAATGTTAAGGACACATCAGATTATTTAAATTTATTTTCTTAATATACATTAATCCCATGGTTAGTAGTTTAACTATGGTTCATGATATTTTTTATTGCGCTTTAATTTTTTGTTTCTTATTTCAAATAAACAATTAAAATTATATTTATTGTAATCATTGAACATTTTTAAATGTTTACAAATCCGCATTGTTTAGAATCCCTCATACTCATTTAGTGTGTCATAATTAAATTTATACCTTTATTACATATTTTAATTAATTGATTCCAAATAAATATTTTTATTAATAATCTTTTTTAGTTTAAATTTGCATGACAGGGTGGAAGATTACATAGAGTAAAATAAATTTTAAGAAAGTAAACTCAGAGTAAGGTCTAAAAATATAAGTTAACTTTTTAGTAAACTCAGTCTAAAAATATAAGTTAACTTTTTTCCATCCATATGATTTTCAATAATGATTATACATAAATAAAAGAAGTGAGCATCTCCACCCCAGCCCCAATCTCTATCACATCCCATTTTCCACCTTTCACCATCATGACTTGTAACTAAAGATCCATCATAACTAATGAAAATCATCTCCAAAAATTGTTGACACTTAGATTATATAATGAATTGATGTCCTTATACTTACTAAAAAAAATTTAACTGTGTATTATCACATAAAAGGTAATAAAATGATGATATAAAAAGGAGATAACATATTCTATTTGTTCACAAAAGGTTGTAACTAATTCTAAAAAATAGTTTTCCACAAAAGGTTGTCTATTTAAAAAACCAAGACACTTTTTTATTTTTATACCAATTATATCCAAAATTAAATATTAACATTAATGTTTTCAATAAGTATTTTAAAATTTCAAGACATTTTATGAAAATAATATTTGTAAATATAGAATATAATAATTATTTTTCTTAATTTGTGTACAAATTAAAATATGACAAACTTTTATGAATAAATAGAGTATATCATTACTTTTTTTAAACATCCCTTTTTGACGATTCTCCTTAGAATTACAATTTTTTTCCTATCTTATATCTCTATCGATATTATTTGTGTGACTTATTTAACCTACCTACCTAATATCCTATAAAGTTCATACTCCTCCTATAAATACTAATACTAGTCACTATTTCACTAACTTACTCACTCTAGCTAAAACCATCACTTATTAGCCTCATTTCAATTATCTCTTCTTTATTTATAAGAGATTCATTCGTAAGGTATATTTTTCAAGTCCCTTTCTCTTGAAAATTTGACTCTCAGACTAATTACAAATAAGTAATACATAAATTTCTTTATTCAAATTTCACAATTTCTTTTGTTTTCTATATATTTATCGTTAGTTATCACGTGATTTATCTATCTAATAAAAAATAGATGGAAAGAGATAACAAATATTATTTCATAGAATTATTGTTAAATTATGTGTACTATTTTTGTATCTCATAACTTAATTATAGTCGTTAAAGTAGTTTGATAAAATAATGTTAAATTTTATAATCATATTATTCAATATACCCAGGTTAACTAGCAAGTTTCATGAATATTGAAGAAAATACTTTTACCATTAGACATGATCTAGTAAATGAGTCTCATTTATTTTTAATTTATTGTACAAAGGTGTTGATCAATTGATAAAACCACAACATAATGATTTTTTCAAAATTATTTTTCACATAATTTCATAGCCAACCAAGCATTACATCTCTAATTTTATTTTCTTTAATTATACAGATATACCTCGAAGATTATAAAGTTTTAAAACATTTTTTTAAAATTATGGTCATTTATCTTGGGCTCACGCCTTGTTCGGGTATAATTAATCTTACACTGGAATATATTTAATAATTTAGCTTTGATTTTAAAGCAAAATTTTAGTGGTTGAGTATTATCGTAGTGTTTAAGTCATAATATGGTTTTAATTAAGTTTTTATGAAACAAATTAATTAAGCTGAGAGACCCCCAACTCAAAGTTGTATCGTCCCGATACAATAAAGATAAAAACATAGGGAAGTCTAGAAATACACACTTATAAAATTCTCAACACAAGGGGAAAAAGCATAGCAGAATATATATAATAAACTTAAAGCACATAACTCAGAAAATTTCATGCAATAATATTTATAAACTACATACCTGTACACTTCTTATATCCACAGTCAACACGGCTTGAATTCAAGATCAGATTAGTTTCGCAATGTAAGAAGGATTGGGACTTTACTCAGTTCCCCAAGAGAGCTATAGATTGTTCATCGAACTTTAGTAGTATCAAAGGTCCACTCAACTAATCTCTAATGGCTCAATCACTTCTCAATTACATAGCAAAGAAAAAGGTCTTTAAGGTTGTAATGTAGGCTTAGGGACGGTATGATAGTTTATTTGGATAATTTGGAGTGAGCTTTTGGCTCTCTCCTCACTAGCCATCAACAAATCGCCCTAGAGCTTGAGTTACTCTCATAAAACGTTTCTCACTCAACCCAATAAATTCCTTGATGCACAATTTAGCATCCCCAATAACCCAATTAAAGCTTTAAGATGTTCACATAAAAATCCACTTTGCCGGTCCGAATATATATATTTTCTTTTCTTTTCAAATCAATTTTTTTATAGCTATGACTCTCTTTTAATGTTGAGATATCACGCTAATTTCCCGTATATATATTTTTTTCTTTTTATGCCCTTGTTGGCAAATTAGCTCGAAGCTTTTTTTTCATTCACTATTACCCCGGCAAAGGGTTACAATAAAAACATGTGAAACATCATCAATATAAGGCACAAAGCACAATTAATAAGCTCAACAATCCCAACAAAATAACAATTCCCATAATGGTGGACCCACCACCCCAAACTCAAGCTCTAAAACAACTGTCTATGCATCGCGATTCGAGTGCGGGTCATATGGAAAAGTCCTAAAATCTAAAGGATATGGCTTATAACGTGTTTCTATAAAAGGCTTTAGAAAGGCTAGAAGGGGCTGAGAAGGATATAGCATATAAAATCACAAGGTGAGAAGGTATAAAAAGGCTTCAAGGGCTTCAAATATGAAAGAACCGCCTTAATCACTTTCTACACTATGTAATTTAGAAAATTTCTTACCTTTAGCACTTTCATCAAATGGTTTTTCAACTAGCTTGGATCTCACGGCCTACACACTTTCAAGGTTCCCTGAGATCGAACATACTTTCTATCGCATTGCTCACTAATCTTTTCTTTACTATCAACGTGTGTTTTCCTGCAAATACTCAAAGCATACAAATACATAGCTCATAAACATATTACTTACTATCATCAATCTACTGAGCTTATGCTTTCAAGCTATTAAACACACTCTACATCTAATTCCCATGTATCAAAAATTTTAATTTCACCCAAAAAAAAACAGAAAAATGGAGATGAGAGACAACGAATCCCCACACCCCCAACTCAAAAATGAGCCATGTCCCCACGACTCGAAAAAGACTCGAAAAACGAAAATTAAAATTAGCAGATAGACATATTTACAGAAATGGTAAGGAAGAAAGAGAACATACTCTCGAGGCTATTGCCTCGCATCATTGATATCCAAGGTTGGAATTGCTGGACCTTTCGTTAATTGCTCGAGGAGTTTCATGATGTGCACTTGATTAGCGTTGATTTGTTCCACATCATTGACTAAGGAAGTTTGAGCTGCTTCAAATTTCGTTAAACGCTCCTCCATCTTCTCTTGCCAATTTTCCTCCTTTTCTTCCTTCGAGACTTGCGTAGAACCCGCTCTTCGAAGAATTTCCTTGATCCAAGCATTATCAATATAACTCATTTTAAATTCGAGTTTCTCTTCTTCACTCAATGTTACATTCTCTTTTCGCACAAGACACGTGATCATAGTTGGAAATTTAACATTATAAACTGATTTAGGAGAGACCGAAAATCGTATCACCTCCTCATAGATCAACTGTGCCACATCAACTTCTTCTCCTCTCAAAATACAGTCCAACAGTAGAGCGTACTTCATAGTCACATCCAAAGTTCGTGTGTTTCCGAAGATATTAGGGACAAGGAAATTGTGCCAAATTCGCGCATCTGCTTGAAGATATTTGTAAGGCCAAGGTGCCTTCAATTCTCCCTTATGTGATTGCACTTTCTCTTTGTCTAATACATGCTCAAAAAGTACTTCCTCATCAAAGATTTTTCGTTTAGCAACTGCTTCTTCAAATTTGCACAAACCTTTCAGTTTCTTAAACTTGAAGTGGTTCCTAATCTCCTCAACTGTGAAAGGAACTATCTTTCCTCTAATCGGAACACCATTACTATCTCGGCTAAAGAGGCCTAAATAGAATTCTAAAACTAATTCAGGACATAATTCAGAACGTCTTACCATGAACGTAGACCAACCCAATTTCTCACCAAGCTCTAAGAATCTCTTGTATTCTCCATCTCTAATTTCTTCCTTGAATACTTTCTCATAAGCAAAAGGTAGTTCTTTTAACTGTTTCTCTGCAGAAACCTTCAAAGCCTTTGAAGTATCCACTTTCTCTATAGGTATAAGATTTTGTTGAGGTTGTGTTCTCTCCTTTGCATAATAATAAAGCTTTTTACCATTACGATC
Organism: Nemophila menziesii; assembly: GCA_029959085.1. Lineage (NCBI taxonomy): Eukaryota > Viridiplantae > Streptophyta > Magnoliopsida > Boraginales > Hydrophyllaceae > Nemophila > Nemophila menziesii. The sequence goes on along the minus strand of JARWIR010000003.1, from coordinate 41,434,587 downwards.
ATACGAAGGTTTCCCACTCTTCTGCATTTTATCTTTACCCTTTGATTTAGAACTAGCACCTTTGTCAATTGATTTCTTCTTGTTTAAATCCAATCCCTTGTTACTCTTCACCTCCCTCTTGTTAGCTAAGATTGTTGTTCTATTAGTCATCCTCAATTAACCCCCAACTCAAAGCTTTAGCAACCCTTGAAATTTAAACTCTTGAATTAATGGTTGAACAAGCTTGATTTGGCTTAGGAAATATGAATTGATGATTAATCTCTATGTGGGTGAGGTGGATTTGTAATGGGTTGGCTTGGATTTATGAAATTGTAGGATGAATTTTGAAAATTTGGCTCTTTGATTCTTCAATTTGAATGGATTTGGTGAGGATTGGGTGTTTGATTTTCTCTTGTAATGATGTGGAGAGAAGGTTTGATGTGTTTTTCTTGATGATTGGGTAGTGTTTTGGTGATTGGTGAAGGTTTTGATGAGCTTCAATGGAGTTAGGAGAGTTTTGGAGAGAAGAAAGAGGGTTTGGGGTTATAAAATTCGGAACTAAAAGCATAATACCTCCTTTATACACAAATCCCGTAACTTTCTCTCTCTCTGGCGGCGCTACGGACTACCCCTGCGGACCATGGGGTGCACCGCAGGGTAGTCCGCGACATCTGATGCTCGAAAATTTTTGCTCACTAGATTGGACCCGTGGTAGGACCCCGTGGCACGTGTTTCTGGGCTTCGGACTAGGGTCCGGTGTACCGGAGGGTACACTGCGCCTTCTGTAGTTAACTCCGTCAAAATACCCGTGGCACCTACCCCGTGGCACGCGTTTTTGGGGCGCGGACCATGGTGCGGTGCAGGGGGGTAGTCCGCGGTCAACTTTTTCTTGTTTCTGGATCAAACCCGCGGTGCAACCCGTGTCACGTGTTTTGACCTCGCGGACCAGGGCACGGACCATGGGGTAGTCCGTGTCACGTGTTTTGACCTTTGCTCCAAAAAAATTTCCTCGCGTTCCCTAACTCGATTTCTCCGATTCCTACACACCAAAAACACTAATACCTTCCTCAAATATGCATTATCAACTAAAAACAATTAAAATAAACTTAAACTAAAAACGTAAAAGACATGAAAACATAAAAAAACTACGGTTTGTCTCCCGTACAGCACTTTTGTTTTACGTCTTTCAAAGTTAGACGTGTTACCTCTGTCAAGATTTGCGAATATAGCCTCCCCAACAACGAGTAAGGCTATGAACGTCAACTAGTCTGCGCTTGACCCCAGTTTTGGGGCGAATTTCTATCACCTTGGCTGAAACAACCTTAGTGACAATGAATGGTCCCATCCACGAGTCTTTGAAACTTCGTGGCCTGTTCTCGCGTTTGTGGGCTTTCCATAGGACTTCATGGCCAACCCCAAACTCAATGTTTGGCTCAGTATCCACTGGTTTTAAGTGGATCTCCTCAGGAGGGACTTTGTGATGTGAAAGGCTGTGGATGATAGGCACGGTGGGATCCAACATCCTTGGTTTCTTACCCAAGACATAGAAGGTCTCGGATATATTCTTTGCATGAAGGGTGATGGTCCCATCTTGGAAGTTGATCACACTTTGACTTGTGGCCATGAAAGGCCGTCCAAGTATGATTGGAACCTGCTTATCTGCATCAAACTCAAGAATAACAAAGTCAGTAGGGATGGCGATATTACCTGCTCGGACTAAGACGTCCTCCACTGTTCCCCATGTCCTTTTCACTGAGTTTTCAGCAAACTGCAACTTCACTGGAGTTTTCTCTGATTTCTGAAGTCCAAGTCTTTCGAACACGGACTTAGGCATAAGATTCACACCAGAACCTACATCGTACATCGCTTTCACCTTGAGCATACCATGTAATTGAATAGGAAGGTTGAAACTTCCCGGATCTTTAAGCTTTATTGGTAGCTCTTTCTCACTTCTTCTCGAAACCCTCAGGTTCTCTCTCGGGATCTCTACACTCGCCTTTTTTTCAGGAATAACTTGCGTATAAACTTGTTGCGGTGTAAGTCCTCTCTTTGCAATCTCAAGCATTTGGGCGTTGATATTTTCAGGTTGGTACGCCTCTACAAATGTCTTGAGAACAGTGTCATCTTTAGGATTTGTATCAGGAATTGTTGATGACACTGGTTGAACAACAGGTGGCGATTCCACCTTCTCTTCTTCTTTCTTTTCTAGCACAGCAGGTGCCACTTTATCTTTCGATTCCTCTTTTGAGGCTTCTTCCTCTTTCTCTTTAGCCAACTCCTCAGCTGCATATTCCACTACCGATCTAATCTCCTCTTGCACCTTCCTCAGTAACTCTATGAACTCGTCCTTCTCTTGATCGTCCTCCACATAGACTTCTAAACAGTCAGATTCCTCGGGGCTAGACTCGGTTGGTTCTTCTTCAATACTGGGAACTTCCACGGCACTAATGGCAGCATGTGGTGCTTCCTCTTTCGCTTCCTCAATCTCAAGACATATAGCCTTGCAAGCTTTGAACTCATCCTTGTCTTCACCTCCTTCGATTGCCTTCACTTCCTTTTGTTCTACAACACTTGTTAACACTTTGTTTAACTGTGTCACTTGAGTAGTTAGCATCTGAAGTATGGCATCATGTCCTCTGACCTTCTCGTCTTGAGCATTAAGAGTTGTGTTCAAACGGTCTAGAGCTTGTACTATCTGTGTATTGTCCATAGATCCTTCTTGCGGATACTGAGGTAAATCTTTCTGATCTAAGGACTCGGTATAGGCGTCTTGAGCAGGTTGTTGTGGAGGAGCAGGTCTATTCTGATATTGATTTTGGTACTGACCTCTCAGTTGGTAAGAGTTGTTCTGGGGTCGCGGTTGATATTGACCAGGATTAGCGGCCCCTTGTGGATTTGAATACTGCATACCCGGATGGTTGCGGTTGCCCCATCGGTTGGATATAAAGTAAACAGATTGCGGATTTGATTCGCACTCTTCCCATACATGATCATTAACTCCACATTGTTGACAACCTTGTGCTTCTTGTACTACCTTTGTAGCAGCTAAATTCTTCTCCATCGCGATTCTCAGCTCCTTGATTTGATTTTCTAACGAGGATATTTGAGCTGAGTTCGCAGTTTCCGCATCTAAACGAAGCGTTCCTCGGGTCTTTGCTACAGAAGCTCGCGTTGAAGGCCAACTTCTTTCTTGTTCCATAATATTCTCTAATACTATGAGGCAAGGATGATTTACAAGTGATATAAGGGTGTATTTATAGGTGTTTAGAAGACCTAATTCGTTTTATTGAGGAAGAGTTAAGGTAATGGACTTCTAGCCCAACTCAAATTCGTATGGAAATAAAGATAAACACTGTTGCACCGTTTTGAGTGTATCTTCTTCGTTATTGGTCGGATTTTGCTCCACAAGATACCAAAAGAATCGCAACAGAATTATCTAGGCCCTATAGAAGGAAATCATCAGATTCGGCCTATTTCTTAGGTAAAAACGCCTATCTTTGGACGTGTATGCAGAATCCCAGATTTAGGCAGCTTTTCCTTTTCCATCTTTTTAGCAATTGTTTCCTTATCTCCAATTACCATGCAAATCTCTTTCCATAAGTTGTTGTCTTTGACTTGGAATCTAATTAATCTCCATAATTATCTTTAAAGCTACACACTAAATAAACAATTAAACCCAATATGCTCTAAAAACAATAATTCTACAAATCAAGACTCCAAATAGGAAAGTGCACTAAAACTCAAGAAAATCGACATTATTGACTTCTAAATCACTTAAAATGATGTCTCATCCTAACATTAATCTATCACAAATGAGGAGACATCACTGAGCCTTCTTAATTAATTTATTATTGTTAATATGAATTCAAGGAGACGAAAGCATGCTGATTACAAATAAAAGCCAGAGGAGACGACCCGCTGACATCTCTACATCATCAGTGGAGGTTATGCTCGAACAAGTAATCTCGTTTTCTATATTGTTTAGTAAACTTAAAATATTATTTTTAATTAATGCGTTCACTAATAAGTTTCCATTTGTGATTCTTTCATAAAACAATATTTTTCATCTTTGGTAATTATTTTAATCACAAATAAAATGACTTTTTTTTTTTACTTTCGAAGGTGCCTACGGCACCAAAAGAAAAGACAAGACAATATACAAGAAAAGAGATAAAATGATTTGATATTCAATAACAAGTAAAATTATTTTTTTAATCTTTTTAAAAAATGAAATCATTCATGCGAAAAACAAAGGGATCACTTTCTCATTTTAATATATAGAATTTTTCAGTCTATTTATTATTAAAATATAGACATTTCTTCTCATTAATCAAACGAGAGTGTCATACATTTTTAATATTTATCTATATCTTTATAAAAAAACAAGTCCCTAAAAGACTTGAAACTAACATAAATTAATATATGTACTCTTCTACTATTATAATCTATTGAACTTTTTGTTTTTATAATTACGTCATTTTGGAAAATGTAGGATTTTAATAATTTGAGGGAGGGACAATTACCAAACCAGGAGGAGTATGATGTTAATTTTGACGGAGAACTCCCAATAAATGAGGAGGATTATGACTTCGATGATGATGATGACCAACAAAGCCGTATGAAAAAGAGTAATCATCGGCACACAAAATTGCAGATACAAAAATTGGAAGCGTACGTCTTCTTTCATAAATTTAATCTGGTCATATAACTATAATAAAAAGGAGTTTTAATTTTATAATCTATATATCTGAGACTAAATGCATATTTGTTTTACTAAATATTTATAATTTATAGATTTTTTAAAGAATGTTCCCACCCCAATAACAAGGAGTACAAAAAGATGGGTCGTGAGATAGGGTTGGAGCCGTCACAAATCAAATTCTGGTTCCAAAATAAGCGTGCTCAAATGAAGGTAAAATATGTGTTTTCTTATTATTTTTTTGAACTTGATTGACAATTATAAAATGCCATAATTACCCAACCAAGAAAACCCTTTCTTAAATTGTTTATTATTTGAAATATATGAAATTGTTATTTTAAATACTTTGAATCCATCCAAGCAACACTACTACCTCTTATAGATGAAATATAAATGTTTGCTTATCTTGCACAGGCAAAACAAGAAAACTCCAAGAACGTCCAACTGCGAGCAGAAAATGAACGATATCGGGTTGAAAACACGAGAATTCGTGAAGCTCTTAGCAATGCTGGTAGGTGTTCAAAGTGTGGAGGAAACACAGAAACATTAGGATAATGTCGTTTAACGAACACCAACTTAGATGTGAAAATAACATATTGAGAAAGGAGGTACTAGTTCTACTAATTAAATTATTTAATGCTTAGAAGTTTAAATTAACTTTTTTTTATTACATACGTTTTCTAGTTTGATCATCTATCTACTATGATGGACAATTACCTTGGAAAATCTGCTGCGACCTACTCTTATCAGATTTCGATTCCCATGCCTGCACAACACATGCTTAAATTTGGATCAAGCTCACAAGGAACCACCATGGAGAGCATTTGTGCTGGGCCATCAACTCAGGGAGATTTATGTAGAACAATGATTGAGAAGCCTAATAATTCAAATAAGCTAATCATTACAGAGCTTGTGTTGTCTACAATAGAAGAGCTAATGATGTTGACAAATTATGCTAATTAGTTTTGGATTGAGAGCATTGAACACACCACTATGTTACTGGATGAGGAACTTTATTATTCTTTGGGGTGTACTTAAGGACTTGGTCCAAAACAGCTCGGTTATAAAATGGAAGCATCAAAGGAGACTGTTACTATGAATATGAATAAGATGACTGTCATAGAGATAATGATGAACGTGGTAAGTTTTCCTTGATTATCAATTCATAAATTCTATTTAATTATTCATTGAGTGAAACCAAATTCTTACTTTTCTTGCGACCAATCACAGAATCAATGGAAGAGTGTATTTTCTAGCATTGTCTCCCAAGCTTCCGTCATTGACGTTATATCGCCCGGAGTAGATGGATCATTTATTGGAAAATTGCAAGTGGTATGTACTATACATAAAATAATTTATATTTAGCAGAAAATCTTTCCTTGGTACTAAGATATAATTCTTAATTTCAGATGAACGCGGAATTTCAGGTTCCGTCGCCTCTTGTCCCGACCCATGATAGTTATTTCGCGCAATATTGTGAAGATCGTGGTAACGGGCTATGGGCAATCGTGGATATCTCGCTGGATAGTATTTTCTGGCCCAATTCACTAGTACATTATCGTAGAAGGGCATCTGGATGTTTAATTCAAGAAACGAAGCATGGATGCTCACAGGTATAATATATAAGGGCTTTCTCAATACCTTAATTTAATTGATGATTCAAAAAGTAACACCTTACAACATTTGCAGGTGACATGGGTTGAACTTGGTGAGGTGAATAATATGGGTGTACACAATATATACAAGGCTTTGGTGGATGGAGGGCATGCTTTTGGTGCAAAACGTTGGGTTTATACCCTTGAGCGACAATGCACGCGTCTTGCTAGTGTGATGGAAATGAATTCTTCCCCTACCATGGGTAATCTTTTGCATTAATGTCTCTTGTGATTTTCTGATTTTCATACTATATCTATGTTTCTTCTTTCTTGTTCGGGGTTAATATACAGTGTTTGGAGGGGAAAATGGGAGAAAGAAAATGCTAAAGTTGGCAGAAAAATTGGTGTTGGGTTTTTTTAGTGTAGTGAGCGCTTACACTCCATACCCATGGATAAATGTATCCAGAAATTGGGTGGATGAAATAAGTGTGATGAGGAAGATCACCAATGATGGAATAGTGTTTAATGTTGCAACTTCCTTTCGATATCCAGTGCCACCCAAAATAATTTTTGATTTCTTCTGTGACCATACTCGTCGCCAAGAGGTACGCTTTCTTACTTTTATTTAGTGTTTTTTTAAAAGTTATTATATGAAACTAGTTCTTACCATTACCTAATTGTAGTGGGACATTCTAGCGACTCGTGTTAATGTTGAATCGATCTCTCATATTGTCAGTGGAAGAGATCCTAGAAACTGCGTATCACTGTTACGTGTAAATGTAAGTAGAAATATACATCAATTGTTCCATCTTCTGATTTTCCAAATATTGAAAGTCTTTAATTTTGCCAGAGTGAGCATAGGAGCGAAAGCAACTTGTTGATATTGCAAGAGACTTTCACCGACCCAATGGCTTCCTATGTGGTGTATACACCCGTTGATGTTCCTTATATGGACATTTTATTTTGTGGTGGAAATCCCGATTCCATTCCCATTTTTCCCAGTGGAATAGCTATTCTTCCAGACATACCTATCGGGCTTGTAGGCGGAAACAGTGAACTGGTCAGTGGGTCCCTCGTTACTGTGTCCATGCAGACTTTGAATCCAGGTCCAGATTCAGTTGGAACAGTCATTAGTCTGCTCAACGACACCATCAGCCGCATAAAAGCATCCCTTTTCCGATTCAATTGTAAGTATTACTTTGTTGAATAATACTTCAATCCTACACATATGTCTAATTCTTGGTTGTTTTTGTGGTGAGTAGAAGTCCAAAGGAGTCAACAAAACCCTCATATTTTTAGATACAAGATGCTTTTTGATGATCAAGGAGGATATTATAATTATTTGAATGTTTTTTTAAGACGTTGTTAGTTTATTTTATTTTCAAGACTTATTTATTATGTTTATTTTCAATGTTGTTATGAGTATGGTCTTGCAATCAGACACGGGAAATGTTTATGTATTTGGAGATTGTTTTTTTATTCGGCTGATTAATAATTGTCACGAAACGAGTTAGTGGCTAAAACACATATTATTTTCTCATCGCTTTTTAATTTGTTGTTCGCATTTCACTCTGTGAGTGTTCACGGTTTATCTTCTTACTAAAAGTACTTTTTCTTTAGTTGTAAATATATTAATATAAATGGAACACAATCTTTTTATGATTGAAAAATATGGAATCTTCATATATGAACCTCAATGCTTAGATTGCTCTTCCCATTTCATGCCTTCAATCTTTAATTTGCAATTTTTATGTTAATGGTATGCTTTATTATACTTATTACCTATAATATGTTATTAGGTTTATTGGGGAAGGGGGGCTCAAAATTGTATTTTTGTATGTGGTGAAATGAAGGCCTTTAAAAGAACAGAAGAGTTACTCGAAAAGCTAATGGACCTCACTAGAGAAGAGCTCCCGGATACAATCAATGGTTGTTGTTCGATTATAAGGATTGGATATTAGTGACCTAACCATGGAACATAGTGATCTTGGGTGAGCAACCAAGCATTGATAATTATATAACTTCATGTATATGAAGAGAGAGATATTCATGTTCTTCTTATTCAGTCAGGAAATGACACAAGGTATAAGATGCTCGACTCGAGTTGTCCGCTTAGAAGAGGAAAGCTTGAGGTGGCTAACTAACATGACCCCACCAAGTAACACTTCTATTAGTTCTACGTGATCAATATAGAAGAAGATAAAATCTTAGTCACATTTCTCTAGGAACTGTAACCACCTACAAACCACCAAAAAAGAATCACCACGATCACCGGCCAAATGACTAACACCATCACTATAATTTTTTAGCCATACAACTCATCAAGGTGAGTTTATTTTTATTTTCTCTTCCTTCCCTCATGTTTTCTTCAACATACATGTTCATGGGTTTGACTCAAGTGTGTCTCTCTACTAATTAAATACTCAAAGCAATTACTATAGTTTTAATAATGTTCTAAAACGGACAGGTTATTTTAACCAAAAATTCTTAATAAAATCGAATCCCTCACACCGTGTCCTGAACCCTAGTAATTTTTCTCCCCTTGAAATCAACATTAGATCCATCTTTGGTGGCTGATGAAGAATTTTCTCTTTCCCTGATACTGATTCAGTGTATGCAAAATAGAATTAGTTCATACTAGAGAGAGAAAGAAAATAAATTACAAAGGTGAAGGTTTGGAATGGCATGAATAGTGTCCAACTCCTTATTATCTTCTCTTTCTTAATGTTAGCTTCCTCTTTGTCTTTAGATGATTGAGAACTGACCAAGGATGATTTCTTTAAGGTTGGAATTGATATATATAGGACTTTGGTCGAAATATGGAGTAGTCCCCAAGTTAAGGAGTCAAAATCTTACCAAAATTCGTATTCCTAAATTGTAGGACAAGATAAACCTTTGCAGATTTTGTTTTGGTCATATATCCTTCGTTACTTATCAGAATTTAATGTTTCTTATGGAAACGACCGCAATTGAAAAATATATCTGTGCATATAAAAATCTCCTCCTGATTCTTGACCGAATTTCTGCAGCAATTTAATTAGTGGACGTCTCTGCAGTTTTGACAGCTTCTTTACTTTCCAAATATATCAAAACTTTTCCTTTTTGACTTTGACTAAGTGATTTCCTTTACTTTTACACGTCAAATCAGTTTCTATAGGTGTAATAGCTTCCATATACCTAAGTGCTACACAAATTATGCGCAAAAGCTCACAAAATAGCAAAACACCTAAAACTAGACAAGAAAGTATAATGTATGAATATATGGGAAAATATCCCGAAATTTAATACTAAATACCCTTAAAATGATGTTTCGAGTATAAATTAATATATCACAAATATGGGGACATCATATCCTCATATGTAATATATATTCTTATTGCCCAAGATGTTTTAAAATTCCATAGGAAGAATAGGAAGTCGAACAGGAAGTCGAACAGGAAGTCGAACAAACACTTTGATGCCATCAAACTCGATATGTCAAAGGCATATGACCTTGTTAGGTGGGATTTTCTATTTCCAATCCTTACAAATCTTGGTTTTCATGAGAAGTTGATCGTGTGAGTCGGGAACTATGTGACTTCGGTCTTGTTAATGTTAATCTTCATAGTGAGCTTCCAGAACCTTTTCGTCCATCCATGGGGTATACGCCAAGTTTATTCATTCTCACCTTTTTTGTCTTCTCATATATGCATTGGTTGGACGTATCAATTAGGATTTTTTAAAGGTAATATTAAAGGGCTTAAGATATCTAGGGAATACCTGACACTGCCACACTTTCTCTTTGCGAGTGGTTCTCTTTTCTTTGTTGTGATTGAACAGAAGGAAGTGAAGGCGTTTGAAGAGGTTATTATGGTCGGGTCTGAAAATTAATTTCAAGAATTTGTATGTGTGTTTCATCTAGGGTACACTGTCAACCTGATACAATGCACAACAAATATGTTATAAATTTGGAAAGTATCATCACTAACCAAATATTTAGGAATCTGATGTCTCCTTAATTGTTCTTATTTTCGACCCTTATGAGACATCATTTTTGGTGTTTATTTAACCAATTCGATAAACTTTTGGACTAAATATGCAATAATATGATTTTTCTCTTCTATTTCTAGCATTTTTAATTTATTAAGCTTTTGCGCGTAATATTGGTATTTTTAGTGTAAAGTTTACAGGTTTTAGATGTCAGCTAGAAGAGGAATCCAAGGAGAAAGTCAAAGATCAAGAGATAGAGTCAAGACTTGAAGATAAATCCCGAAGATATTATTTTTAGAGCTGAAAATCCATTTTTCAGGCCATAGATTGCTGATTTTGAGGTGCTTAAGCGATGATTTAGCCGCTCACCTTTGAAGAGAAAACATTCCTTATCGAGTTACAGAACTTTAGCAACTGGAATGAGGTCAATCGGAGTCATAACGCATCGGGAAAAGCCATTTTAGTGAAGACATATCAGCAGTTACGGGATTTTGGGCTAAGTTAGTGGACTTGGGCCTTTTATATTTCATTTAATTAAAAGCCTAGGTCCAAGTCCGAATTTGCACTTATAAAAGGAGGTCTGGACTTCTATTTTACATACAATTCAAATTCTACAAGATTAAACACCAGAGAGAAGTCAACGGAAGGAAGAAAGAAGAAGCTACAAGAGTTGGAGAGGGTCTATATCTCCGTTCGTAGTCATTCCTATTCCGGAAATTAGGTTTTTCTTATCTTTAATTTTGTAATCAATATGAATTCCTTTACATTTAATTTAGTTTTTCTTTTTAATATGAGCTAAGCTTTTCATAGTGCTTGAGAACAATTAATGGGTGAATCCCAATCTTATTGAATTACGAATGTTGAATTTGGGTTTCTGTTAAATTAAATTAAATTGGGTCTTTTACTCTTTTCAATAAATTGAGATTATTTACTGTTTTTGGAGTAGCTAACTAAGAACAGGTGTTAGTATCTAGGCTATTCCAATTAGTGGCGATTGGATCATCCTGACGGAGGGTTTAGGTACGGAAATATTTATTTAATCTAAAATAGAAGCTATTGATTCTGACGAACTTAGCTAATTTTAGGGTCAATGAGGTAATAAAACTTAAACATCCGAAAGTGGATCATATTTACCCTGACGGGACTAGTGACACTCTGGGATTGCCTTATAGTCCACCCTGACGGGGGTATAAGGAATTTAGAATCCCGACCATTGTAATTGACCAATTTAACCCTTAAACAACATAAGTTAGAAAATAGGATTGGGAGGATCCTTGCGTTCTCAAGTACTACCTTCTCATATTGTGTTTTACATCATTTTACTTGCGTCTTAACTTTTATTTGCATTTTAATAATTGTCTTCCATTTACTTAAGCATTAATACAAAACCAAACAAACATATTATCTTTATTTGCTTTCATAAGTGCAATCAATCATTAATAGATAAGCATTGTAGTCAACCATTCCGTCCTTGGAACGAATCTGTTTTATCAACTATATTACTTGGGACAACCGTACACTTGCGGTTGTGGTTCTTCTTACTTATTACTTTATTTTTAGAACACACAAAGAAATACCAAGTTTTTGGCGCCGCTGCCGGGGACGGTAGCGTGTGACCACGGTGTTTAGTCTTTAGTGATAGTGCATTTATTTTATTTTATCAGTTTTATGCTTTTTGTTTGTTAGCTTTTTTAGGTTTTTAGGTTTGGTGTATGCGAAGAAGGCTATTCAAGGATCTAGAGCCAACACCTCCGATCCTTAGTAATCCAGAATCGTTGATCAGACTTGCTAACAGAAGAAGAACAGAACGAGAAGCTTTAGAGGTAGAAGAATTAAGTAACAGAATGAAAGAGATCAATCTTCAAGATCAACAAAATAATCAACCACGTCAACTAGGCGCAAATGGCCAACCTTTGGCTCCAGGCGCTATTCCTCCAATTCCACCATTGAATCCTAACCCTCAAGTTCAAATAGTGATGAATCAAGATCCGTGGTTTACTAATGGCCCACCAGAAGTTCCATTCCGTGCTCCTACTATAGGAGTAGGTGCTCCAGATAATGTTCCGCGGTTCCGTCCAGATTCGGGTATGTTAGCTCAATTCCAAAATTTTGGGAATTTTCGTGGTAGACCATCAGAAGATCCTCTTAGAGCAGTACAGAAGTTTAAACAGATATGTGATTCTTACATCACACAAGGAGACATCAGAATCCTGATGGACCAGACTAGATAAAAAGTCCATATCTGTAATGGATTAAAGATTTGTTTCGTAATTACTTAAGGATGGAAGGAGATTATGCTCTAAGTGGGAGGGAAAGAAGTGTTGATCAAATCTGTTTTACAAGCAATGCCAAACTATGAAATGTATATCATTAGGTTCCTGAAGAAGCTGTGCAATACGCTGGTGTTGGCAAAATGTATTTTCCAAATTAGTCTTTAAGTGTTTTAATGTGACAAATTACTTTCCCTCTTTTTTAAATCATCTTTAAAATGCATCTTTCTGTTGAAAAAACTTTCACCAAGATCCTTCACTTGAATTTATACAATGGTGAGTTATTTATTATCTTGGATTTCTTATCTCTAACAAATATTTTGTAGAAAGTTGATTTCCCTAAGCAAAGGGTTGATAGTAAGGTTAGTTACTATAAAGGGAAAATTGACAACCTTCTGAATTAAAAAATTGGTATCGCGAAATACAATGGTAACCCATTTTCCTTCAAAATCGTTATACCATTTTCCCTTCCAAATCGTTATACCATTTTCAATTAAATGTTGAAAATAGTCAGAGAAAATCGACAACCTTGTCAACATATTTTTCCAATATTTCAATCCAAAATGGGTATCCATTTTTGAATAAAAAATGTTATACCGCAATGTGAAACTAATACGCCGATCTAAAACGATAATCCGATCAAAACATTATGCAGTTTTTAAATAATGTGCAATCCGTATTTTCAACACAGAAGGTATCACTCAAGGATATATAAATCCCCTTTCAAGAGACCTTTAATTAGACCTTCAACTTTCATATCTACTAAACTTTGAAACATTCAATTCAAGATCATATAATCACTTCTAAAGCATTCAAGAATATCATCTTCTCATCATCATTGAAAGCTTTATTTTATCATTGATTTACTAGCTCTCTAAGGAGTTGAATCATATTTGTAACCCACATGTAAACTCTCATCATAAAACTCTTCTTCTAGATTAGAACATAGCTTCATTAGCTAGAGTTCAGGAGAAAATAGAGAAATACCTCCTTGTTACGAAGGGATTACTTGTGCGTAGTAGTGCACAAGGGAGCATAACTGGAAAAGTCTCGTTGTTTAGGTTCATATCTTACCTTTAAGTGGTATGAAAGTTTAGTGGAGTAGGAATAAATTCTAAGGGAAAGACCCTGGGTAGTGGATTAGGCCTTTGGAAGTTTGAATCATTATATATAATTGAGTAATACCTAACCCTTTATTTACTTTACATTACCTGAGTTGTATTTTTTATGCTTAGTGGTATACTCTCTCTCTCTCTCTCTCTCTCTCTCTCTCTCTCTCTCTCTCTCTCTCTCTCTCTCTCTCTCTCTCTCTCTCTCTCTCTCTCTCTCTCTCTCTCTCTCTCCATTCAAGAATTATTCTCAATTTTAGGAGTACAAGTTATTTTAAATGCATTTATTCATAAAAAGTATTGTTCAAATTCAACTAACCAAGCGCGCTAATATCATTATACTTTTGTAATAGATAATAAAATCGCTTTAAAACCTATGGTTTATATTGACATGCATATGTCATATCATTAATGGTTCAGAAGAAAAAACAAATATGTTATTACTAAATTTGCAAACCAATACTTGTCTAGTAATATTGCATATGGCGTTGATGGTTTCTAACACTTTAAGCCAGGAGGCTTCTTCATATTACAAACAATTCTTCCAACCACCAACAAAGTATAATACATCAATGGTTCACTTCTACACTATCTTCTTCCAAAATGAGTGGTGATATGGGAACTAGGGCATGGAAAGGTATTTCACTTTGAAAACTTACAAATAAAAAATTCCTTGATTTTTTAAATATTTTGAAATATAACTAGTGAAGAAGAAAGAATTAAATTTACCCTTCAAAATTTATTCTTGCAATATGAATTTTAAGGGGTAATGATCAATTTCGAGAAACAAGCTAGTGATAGCGGATGTCATTCCGTCTCAAGAAGATATCTTCAAGGAGGTAAAATTGTGCACATTTCAGATTTTATTTACACTGTACCCTCATCTTTCCCTTGTGTATGATAGTGGGTTTATTAGAGATACGATAATGTTGGTTGTGTAGTTTTGATTACTAGTTTAAGTCTTTGGGTTACGTAGGTGTAGTACTTTTACATTGTAAAAAAAAATTCCCGATATTTATAAAACTGTTTAGCCAACCCAAAAAAATAAGGGGACATGATGTTTCTTTAGAATATGAACATAGGTCGAAATGCGGAGAGATGTGGAAAACTGTAAGGGAACTATTATTTATATTGAAATTTGAGTGATAACTTGTCACCATACCTTTATGTTAAGGACACATCAGATTATTTAAATTTATTTTCTAAAATATACATTAGTCCCATGGTTAGTAGTTTAACTATGGTTCATGATATTTTTTATTGCGCTTTAATTTTTTGTTTCTTATTTCAAATAAACAATTAAAATTATATTTATTGTAATCGTTGAACCTTTTTAAATGTTTACAAATCCGCATTGTTTAGAATCCCTCATACTCATTCAGTGTGTCATAATTAAATTTATACATTTATTACATATTTTAATTAATTGATTCCAAATAAATATATATTTATGTATAATTTTTTTTAGTTTAAATTTGCATGACAGGGTGGAAGATTACATAGAGTAAATTAAATTTTAAGAAAGTAAACTCAGAGTAAGGTAATGTACTAATTAGTACATTCAATTTATATACTAAAAATATAAGTTAATTTTTTTCCATCCATATGATTTTCAATAAAGATTATACATAAATAAAAGAAGTGAGCATCTCCACCCCAGCCCCAATCTCTATCACAAACCATTTTCCACCTTTCACCATCCTGACTTGTAACTAAAGATCCATCCTAACTAATGAAAATCATCTCCAACAATTGTTGACACTTAGATTATATAATTAATTGATGTCCTTATCTTTACTAATTTTTTTTAACTGTGTATTATCACATAAAAGGTGATAAAATGATGATATAAAAAGGAGATAACATATTCTATTTGTTCACAAAAGGTTGTAACTAATTCTAAAAAATAGTTTTCCACAAAAGGTTGTCTATTTAAAAAACCAAGACACTTTTTTATTTTTATACCAATTCTATCCCTAATTAAATATTAACATTAATGTTTTCAATAAGTATTTTAAAATTTTAAGACATTTTATGAAAATAATATTTGTAAATATAGAATATAATAATTATTTTTCTTTATTTGTGTACAAAATAAAATATGACAAACTTTTATGAGTAAATAGAGTATATCATTACTTTTTTTAAACATCCCTTTTTGACGATTCTCCTTAGAATTACAATTTTTTTTCCTATCTCATATCTCTATCGATATTATTTGTGTGACTTATTTAACCTACCTACCTAATATCCTATAAAGTTCATACTCCTCCTATAAATACTAATACTAGTCACTATTTCACTAACTTACTCACTCTAGCTAAAACCATCACTTATTAGCCTCATTTCAATTATCTCTTCTTTATTTATAAGAGATTCATTCGTAAGGTATATTTTTCAAGTCCTTTTCTCTTGAAAATTTGACTCTCAGACTAATTACAAATAAGTAATACATAAATTTCTTTATTCAAATTTCACAATTGCTTTTGTTTTCTATATATTTATCGTTAGTTATCACGTGATTTATCTATCTAATAAAAAATAGATGGAAAGAGATAACAAATATTCTTTCATAGAATTATTGTTAAATTATGTGTACTATTTTTGTATCTCATAACTTAATTATAGTCGTGAAAGTAGTTTGATAAAATAATGTTAAATTTTATAATCATATTACTCAATATACCCAGATTAACTAGCAAGTTTCATAAATATTGAAGAAAATACTTTTACCATTAGACATGATCTAGTAAATGAGTCTCGTTTATTTTTAATTCATCGTACAAAGGTGTTGATCAATTGATAAAACCACAACATAATGATTTTTTTAAAATTATTTTTCACATAATTTCATAGCCAACCAAGCATTACATCTCTAATTTTATTTTCTTTAATTATATAGATATACCTCGAAGATTATAAAGTTTTAAAACATTTTTTTAAAATTATGGTCATTTATCTTGGGCTCACGCCTTTTTCGGGTATAATTAATCTTATACTAGAATATATTTAATAATTTAGCTTTGATTTTAAAGCAAAATTTTAGTGGTTGAGTATTATCGTAGTGTTTAAGTCATAATATGGGTTTGAATTAAGTTTTTATGAAACAAATTAATTAAGTTGAGCCTTCTTAAGTAGTTTATTATTGTTAATATGAATTCAAGGAGAAGCAAGCATGCCGATTACAAATAAAAGCCAGAGGAGACGACCCGCTGACATCTCTACATCATCAGTGGAGGTTATGCTCGAACAAGTAATCTCGTTTTCTATATTGTTTAGTAAACTTAAATTATTATTTTTAATTAATGCGTTCACTAATAAGTTCCCATTAGTGATTCTTTCATAAAACAATATTTTTCATCTTTGGTAATTATTTTAATCACAAATAAAATGACTTTTTTTTAACTTTCGAAGGTGCCTACGGCACCAAAAGAAAAGAGAAGACAATATACAATAAAAGATATAAAATGATCTGATATTCAATAACAAGTAAAATTATTTTTTTAATCTTTTTAAAAAATGAAATCATTCATGCGAAAAACAAATGGATCACTTTCTCATTTTAATATATAGAATTTTTCAGTCTATTTATTATTAAAATATAGACATTTCTTCTCATTAATCAAACAAGAATGTCATACATTTTTAATATTTATCTATATCTTCATAAAATAAACAAGTCCCTAAAAGACATGAAAGTAACATAAATAAATATATGTACTCTTCTATTATTATAATCTATTGAACTTTTTGTTTTTATAATTACGTTATTTTGGAAAATGTAGGCTTTTAATAATTTGAGGGAGGGACAATTACCAAACCAGGAGGAGTATGATGTTAACTTTGACGGAGAACTCCTAATAAATGAGGAGGATTATGACTTCGATGATGATGACCAACAACGCCGTATGAAAAAGAGTAATCATCGGCACACAAAATTGCAGATACAAAAAATGGAAGCGTACGTCATCTTTCATAAATTTAATCTGGTCATATAACTATAATAAAAAGGAATTTTAATTTTATAATCTATATATCTGAGACTAAATTCATATTTGTTTTACTAAATATTTATAATTTATAGATTTTTTAAAGAATGTTCCCACCCCAATAACAAGGAGTACCAAAAGATGGGTCGTGAGATAGGGTTGGAGCCGTCACAAATCAAATTCTGGTTCCAAAATAAGCGCGCTCAAATGAAGGTAAAATATGTGTTTTCTTATTATTTTTTTGAACTTGATTGACAATTATAAAATTTCATAATTACCCAACCAAGAAAATCCTTTCTTAAATTGTTTATTATTTGAAATATATGAAATTGTTATTTTAAATACTTTGAATCCATCCAAGCAACACTACTACCTCTTATAGATGAAATATAAATGTTTTCTTATCTTGCACAGGCAAAACATGAAAACTCCAAGAACGTCCAACTGCGAGCAGAAAATGAACGATATCGGGTTGAAAACACGAGGATTCGTGAAGCTCTTAGCAATGCTGGTAGGTGTTCAAAGTGTGGAGGAAACACGGAAACATTAGGAGATATGTCGTTCAATGAACACCAACTTAGATGTGAAAATAACATATTGAGAAAGGAGGTACTAGTACTACTAATTAAATTATTTAATGCTTAGAAGTTTAAATTAACTTTTGTTTTATTACATACGTTTTCTAGTTTGATCGTCTATCTACTATGATGGACAATTACCTTGGAAAATCTGCTGCGACCTACTCTTATCAGATTTCGATTCCCATGCCTGCACAACACATGCTTAAATTTGGATCAAGCTCACACGGAACCACCATGGAGAGCATTGGTGTTGGGCCATCAACTCCAGGAGATTTATGTAGAACAATGATTGAGAAGCCTAATGATTCAAATAAGCTAATCATTACAGAGCTTGCGTTGTCTGCAATAGAAGAGCTAATTATGTTGACAGATTTTGCTAATCTGTTTTGGGTTGAGAGCATTGACCACAGCACTATGTTACTGGATGAGGAACTTTATTATTCTTTGGGGTGTACTCAAGGACTTGGTCCAAAACAGCTCGGTTATAAAACGGAAGCATCAAAGGAGACTGTTACTATGAATATGAATATGATGACTCTCATAGAGATAATGATGAACGTGGTAAGTTTTCCTTGATTATCAATTCATAAATTCTATTTAATTATTCATTGAGTGAAACCAAATTCTTACTTTTCTTACGACCAATCACAGAATCAATGGAAGAGTGTATTTTCTAGCATTGTCTCCCAAGCTTCCGTCATTGACGTTATATCGCCCGGAGTAGATGGATCATTTAGTGGAAAATTGCAAGTGGTATGTACTATACATAAAATACTTTTTATTTAGCAGAAAATCTTTCCTTGGTACTAAGATATAATTCTTAATTTCAGATGAACGCGGAATTTCAGGTTCCGTCGCCCCTTGTCCCGACCCGTGATAGCTATTTCGCGCGATATTGTGAAGATCGTGGTAACGGGCTATGGGCAATCGTGGATATCTCGCTGGATAGTATTTTCCGGCCCAATTCACTAGTACATTATCGTAGAAGGGCATCTGGATGTTTAATTCAAGAAACGACGCATGGATGCTCACAAGTATAATATATATAAGGGCTTTCTCAATACCTTAATTTTATTGATGATTCAAAAAGTAACACCTTACAACATTTGCAGGTGACATGGGTTGAACTTGGTGAGGTGAATAATATGGGTGTACACAATATATACAAGGCTCTGGTGGATGGAGGGCATGCTTTTGGTGCAAAACGTTGGGTTTATACGCTTGAGCGACAATGCACGCGTCTTGCTAGTGTGATGGAAATGAATTCTTCCCCTACCATGGGTAATCTTTTGCATTAATGTCTCTTGTGATTTTCTGATTTTCATACTATATCTATGTTTCTTCTTTCTTGTTCGGGGTTAATATACAGTGTTTGGAGGGGAAAATGGGAGAAAGAAAATGCTAAAGTTGGCAGAAAAATTGGTGTTGGGTTTTTTTAGTGTAGTGAGCGCTTACACTCCATACCCATGGATAAATGTATCCGGAAATTGGGTGGATGAAATAAGTGTGATGAGGAAGATCACCAATGATGGAATAGTGTTTAACGTTGCAACTTCCTTTCGATATCCAGTGCCACCCAAAATAATTTTTGATTTCTTCTGTGACCATACTCGTCGCCAAGAGGTACGCTTTCTTACTTTTATTTAGTGTTTTTTAAAATTTATTATATGAAACTAGTTCTTACCATTACCTAATTGTAGTGGGACATTCTAGCGACTCGTGTTAATGTTGAATCGATCTCTCATATTGTCAACGGAAGAGATCCTAGAAACTGCGTATCACTGTTACGTGTAAATGTAAGTAGAAATATACATCAATTGTTCCATCTTCTGATTTTCCAAATATTGAAAGTCTTTAATTTTGCCAGAGTGAGCATAGGAGCGAAAGCAACTTGTTGATATTGCAAGAGACTTTCACCGACCCAATGGCTTCCTATGTGGTGTATACACCCGTTGATGTTCCTTATATGGACATTTTATTTTGTGGTGGAAATCCCGATTCCATTCCCATTTTTCCCAGTGGAATAGCTATTCTTCCAGACATACCTATCGGGCTTGTAGGCGGAAACAGTGAACTGGTCAGTGGGTCCCTCGTTACTGTGTCTATGCAGACTTTGAATCCAGGTCCAGATTCAGTTGGAATAGTCATTAGTCTGCTCAATGACACCATCAGCCGCATAAAAGCATCCTTTTTCCGATTCAATTGTAAGTATTACTTTGTTGAATAATACTTCAATCCTACACATATGTCTAATTCTTGCTTGTTTTTGTGGTGAGTAGAAGTCCAAAGGAGTCAACAAAACCCTCCTCATGTTCGTACATACAAGATGCTTTTTGATGAACAGGGAGGAGATTATAATTATTTGAATGTTTTTTAAGACGTTGTTAGTTTATTTTATTTCAAGACTTATTCATTATGTTTATTTCAATGTTGTTATGAGTATGGTCTTGCAATCATACACAGGAAATGTTTATGTTTTTGGAGATTGTTTTTTCTATTCGGCTGATTAATAATTGTCACGAAACGAGTGAGTGGCTAAAAACACATATTATTTTCTCATCGGTTTTTAATTTGTTGTTCGCATTTCACTCTGTGAGTGTTCACGGTTTATCTTCTTACTAAAAGTACTTTTTCTTTAGTGGTAAATATATTAATACAAATGGAACACAATCTTTTTATGATTGAAAAATATGGAAACAATCAATCTTCATATATGAACCTCAATGCTTAGATTGCTCTTCCCATTTCATGCCTTCAATCTTTAATTTGCAATTTTTATGTTAATGGTATGCTTTATTATACTTATTACCTATAATATGTTATTAGGTTTATTGGGGAAGGGGGGGCTCAAAATTGTATTTTTTTATGTGGTGAAATGAAGGCCTTTAAAAGAACAAAAGAGTTACTCGAAAAGCTAATGGACCTCACTAGAGAAGAGCTCCCGGATACAATCAATGGTTGTTGTCTGATTATAAGGATTGGGTATTAGTGACCTAACCATGGAACATAGTGATCTTGGGTGAGCAACTGAGCATTGATAATTATATAACTTCATGTTTATATGAAGAGAGATTTTCATGTTCTTCTTATTCAGTCAGGAAATGACACAAGGTGTAAGAAGCTCGACTCGAGTTGTCCGCTTAGAAGAGGAAAGCTTGAGGTGGCTAACTAACATGACCCCACCAAGTAACACTTCTATTAGTTCTACGTGATCAATATAGAAGAAGATAAAACCTTAGTCACATTTCTCTAGGAACTGTAACCACCTACAATCCACCACAAAAGAATCACCACGATCACCGGCCAAATGACTAACACCATCACTATAATTTTTTAGCCATACAACTCATCAAGGTGAGGTTATTTTTATTTTCTCTTCCTTCCCTCATGTTTTCTTCAACATACATGTTCATGGGTTTGACTCAAGTGTGTCTCTCTACTAATTAATTACTCAAAGCAATTACTATAGTTTTAATAATGTTCTAAAACGGACAGGTTATTTTAACAAAAAATTCTTAATAAAATCGAATCCCTCACACCGCGTCCTGAACCCTAGGAATTTTTCTCCCCTTGAAATCAACCTTAGATCCATCTTTGGTGGCTGATGAAGAATTTTCTCTTTCCCTGATACTGATTCAGTGTATGCAAAATAGAATTTGTTCATACTAGAGAAAGAAAGAAAATAAATTACAAAGCTGAAGGTTTGGAATGGCATGAATAGTGTCCAACTCCTTATTATCTCTCTTTCTTAATGTTAGCTTCCTCTTGGTCTTTAGATGATTGGGAACTGACCAAGGATGATTTCTTTAAGGTTGGAATTGATATATATATATATAAGACTTCGGTCGAAATATGGAGTAGTCCCCAAGTTAAGGAGTCAAAATCTTACCAAAATTCGTATTCCTAAATTGTAGGACAAAATAAACTTTTGCAGATTTTGTTTTGGTCATATATCCTTCGTTACTTATCAGAATTTACTGTTTCTTATGGAAACGACCGCAATTGAAAAATATATCTGTGCATATAAAAATCTCCTCCTGATTCTTGACCAAATTTTTGCAGCAATTTAATTAGTGGACGTCTCTGCAGTTTTGACAGCTTCTTTACTTTCCAAATATATCAAAACTTTTCCTTTTTGACTTTGACTAAGTGATTTCCTATACTTTTACACGTCAAATTAGTTTCTATAGGTGTAATAGCTTCCATATACCTAAGTGCTACACAAATAACACACAAAGTATGCGCAAAAGCTCGCAAAATAGCAAAACACCTAAAACTAGGCAAGAAAGTATAAAGTATGAATATATGGGAAAATATCCCGAAATTTAATACTAAATACCCTTAAAATGATGTTTCGAGTATAAATTAATATATCACAAATATGGGGACATCATATCCTCATATGTAATATATATTCTTATTGCCCAAGATGTTTTAAAATTCCATAGGAAGAACAGGAAGTCGAACAGGAAGTCGAATAGGAAGTCGAACAAACACTTTGATGCCATCAAATTTGATATGTCAAAGGCATATGACCTTGTTAGGTGGGATTTTCTATTTCCAATCCTTACAAAACTTGGTTTTCATGAGAAGTTGATCGTGTGAGTCAGGAACTATGTGACTACGGTCTTGTTAATGTTAATCTTCATAGTGAGCTTCCAGAACCTTTTCGTCCATCCATGGGGTATACGCCAAGTTTATTCATTCTCACCTTTTTTGTCTTATCATATATGCATTGGTTGGACGTATCAATTAGGATTTTTTTAAATGTAATATTAAAGGGCTTAAGATATCTAGGGAATACCCGACACTGCCACACTTTCTCTTTGCGAGTGGTTCTCTTTTCTTTGTTGTGGTTGAACAGAAGGAAGTGAAGGCGTTTGAAGAGGTTATTATGGTCGGGTCTGAAAATTAATTTCAAGAATTTGTATGTGTGTTTCATCTAGGGTACACTGTCAACCTAATACAATGCACAACAAATATGTTATAAATTTGGAAAGTATCATCACTAACCAAATATTTAGGAATCCTGATGGACCAGACTAGATAAAAAGTCCATATCTGTAATGGATTAAAGATTTGTTTCGTAATGACTTAAGGATGGAAGGAGATTATGCTCTAAGTGGGAGGGAAAGAAGTGTTGATCAAATCTGTTTTACAAGCAATCCCAAACTATGAAATGTATATCATTAGGTTCCTGAAGAAGTTGTGCAATACGCTGGTGTTGGCAAAATGTATTTTCCAAATTAGTCTTTAAGTGTTTTAATGTGACAAATTACTTTCCCTCTTTTTTAAATCATCTTTAAAATGCATCTTTCTATTGAAAAAACTTTCACCAAGATCCTTCACTTGAATTTATACAATGCTGAGTTATATATTATCCTGGATTTCTTATCTCTAACAAATATTTTGTAGAAAGTTGATTTCCCTAAGCAAAGGGTTGATACGTAAGGTTAGTTACTATAAAGGGAAATTGACAACCTTCTGATTTAAAAAATTGGTATCGCGAAATACAACGGTAACCCATTTTCCTTCAAAATCGTTATACCATTTTCCCTTCCAAATCGTTATACCATTTTCAATTAAATGTTGAAAATAGTCAGTGAAAATCGACAACCTTGTCAACACATATTTCCAATATTTCAATCCAAAATGGGTATCCATTTTTGAATAAAAAATGTTATACCGCAATGTGAAAATAGTACACCGATCTAAAACAATAATCCGTTTTCTGATCAAAACATTATGTCGTTTTTAAATAATGTGCAATCCGTATTTTCAACACAAAAGGTATCACTCAAGGATATATAAATCCCCTTTCAGGAGACCTTTAATTAGACCTTCAACTTTCATATTTACTACACTTTGAAACATTCAATTCAAGATCATATAATCACTTCTAAAGCATTCAAGAATATCATCTTCTCATCATCATTGAAAGCTTTATTTTATCATTGATCTACTAGCTCTCTAAGGAGTTGAATCATCTTTGTAACCCACATATAAACTCTCATCATAAAACTCTTCTTCTAGATTAGAACATAGCTTAATTAGCTAGAGTTCAGGAGAAAATAGAGAAATACTTCCTTGTTACGAAGGGATTACTTGTGCGTAGTAGTGCACAAGGGAGCATAACTGGAAAAGTCTCGTTGTTTAGGTTCATATCTTACCTTTAAGTGGCATGAAAGTTTAGTGGAGTAGAAATTTAAAAAATTATAAGGGAAAGACCCTAGGTAGTGGATTAGGCCTTTGGAAGTTTGAATCATTATATATAATTGAGTAATACCTAACCCTTTATTTACTTTACATTACCTGAGTTGTATTTTTTATGCTTAGTGGTATACTCTCTCTCTCTCTCTCTCTCTCTCTCTCTCTCTCTCTCTCTCTCTCTCTCTCTCTCTCTCTCTCTCTCTCTCTCTCTCCATTCAAGAATTATTCTCAATTTCAGGAGTACAAGTTATTTTAAATGCATTTATTCATAAAAAGTATTGTTCAAATTCAACTAACCAAGCGCGCTAATATCATTATACTTTTGTAATAGATAATAAAATTGCTTAAAAACCTATGGTTTATATTGACATGCATATGTCATATCATTAATGATTCAGAAGGAAGAACAAATATGTTCTTACTAAATTTGCAAACCAATACTTGTCTAGTAATATTGCATATGGCTTTGATGGTTTCTAACACTTTAAGCCAGGAGGCTTCTTCATATTACAAACAATTCTTCCAACCACCAACAAAGTATAATACATCAATGGTTCACTTCTACACTATCTTCTTCCAAAATGAGTGGTGATATGGGAACTAGGGCATGGAAAGGTATTTCACTTTGAAAACTTACAAATAAAAAAATCCCTTGATTTTTTAAATATTTTGAAATATAACTAGTGAAGAAGAAAGAATTAAATTTACCCTTCAAACTTTATGCTTGCAATATGAATTTTAAGGGGTAATGATCAATTTCGAGAAACAAGCTAGTGATAGCGGATGTCATTCCGTCTCAAGAAGATATCTTCAAGGAGGTAAAATTGTGCACGTTTCAGATTTTATTTACACTGTACCCTCATCTTTCCCTTGTGTATGATAGTGAGTTTATTAGAGATACGATAATGTTGGTTGTGTAGTTTTGATTACTAGTTTAAGTCTTTGGGTTACGTAGGTGTAGTACTTGTACATTGTACAATTGTTTTCCCGATATTTATAAAACTGTTTAGCCAACCCAAAAAAATAAGGGGACATGATGTTTCTTTAGAATATGAACATAGGTCGAAATGCGGAGAGATGTGGAAAACTGTAAGGGAACTATTATTTATATTGAAATTTGAGTGATAACTTGTCACCATACCTTTATGTTAAGGACACATCAGATTATTTAAATTTATTTTCTAAAATATACATTAGTCCCATGGTTAGTAGTTTAACTATGGTTCATGATATTTTTTATTGCGCTTTAATTTTTTGTTTCTTATTTCAAATAAACAATTAAAATTATATTTATTGTAATCGTTGAACCTTTTTAAATGTTTACAAATCCGCATTGTTTAGAATCCCTCATACTCATTCAGTGTGTCATAATTAAATTTATACATTTATTACATATTTTAATTAATTGATTCCAAATAAATATATATTTATGTATAATTTTTTTTAGTTTAAATTTGCATGACAGGGTGGAAGATTACATAGAGTAAATTAAATTTTAAGAAAGTAAACTCAAAGTAAGGTAATGTACTAATTAGTACATTCAATTTATATACTAAAAATATAAGTTAATTTTTTTCCATCCATATGATTTTCAATAAAGATTATACATAAATAAAAGAAGTGAGCATCTCCACCCCAGCCCCAATCTCTATCACAAACCATTTTCCACCTTTCACCATCCTGACTTGTAACTAAAGATCCATCCTAACTAATGAAAATCATCTCCAACAATTGTTGACACTTAGATTATATAATTAATTGATGTCCTTATCTTTACTAATTTTTTTTAACTGTGTATTATCACATAAAAGGTGATAAAATGATGATATAAAAAGGAGATAACATATTCTATTTGTTCACAAAAGGTTGTAACTAATTCTAAAAAATAGTTTTCCACAAAAGGTTGTCTATTTAAAAAACCAAGACACTTTTTTATTTTTATACCAATTCTATCCCTAATTAAATATTAACATTAATGTTTTCAATAAGTATTTTAAAATTTCAAGACATTTTATGAAAATAATATTTGTAAATATAGAATATAATAATTATTTTTCTTTATTTGTGTACAAAATAAAATATGACAAACTTTTATGAGTAAATAGAGTATATCATTACTTTTTTTAAACATCCCTTTTTGACGATTCTCCTTAGAATTACAATTTTTTTTCCTATCTCATATCTCTATCGATATTATTTGTGTGACTTATTTAACCTACCTACCTAATATCCTATAAAGTTCATACTCCTCCTATAAATACTAATACTAGTCACTATTTCACTAACTTACTCACTCTAGCTAAAACCATCACTTATTAGCCTCATTTCAATTATCTCTTCTTTATTTATAAGAGATTCATTCGTAAGGTATATTTTTCAAGTCCTTTTCTCTTGAAAATTTGACTCTCAGACTAATTACAAATAAGTAATACATAAATTTCTTTATTCAAATTTCACAATTGCTTTTGTTTTCTATATATTTATCGTTAGTTATCACGTGATTTATCTATCTAATAAAAAATAGATGGAAAGAGATAACAAATATTCTTTCATAGAATTATTGTTAAATTATGTGTACTATTTTTGTATCTCATAACTTAATTATAGTCGTGAAAGTAGTTTGATAAAATAATGTTAAATTTTATAATCATATTACTCAATATACCCAGATTAACTAGCAAGTTTCATAAATATTGAAGAAAATACTTTTACCATTAGACATGATCTAGTAAATGAGTCTCGTTTATTTTTAATTCATCGTACAAAGGTGTTGATCAATTGATAAAACCACAACATAATGGTTTTTTTAAAATTATTTTTCACATAATTTCATAGCCAACCAAGCATTACATCTCTAATTTTATTTTCTTTAATTATATAGATATACCTCGAAGATTATAAAGTTTTAAAACATTTTTTTAAAATTATGGTCATTTATCTTGGGCTCACGCCTTTTTCGGGTATAATTAATCTTATACTAGAATATATTTAATAATTTAGCTTTGATTTTAAAGCAAAATTTTAGTGGTTGAGTATTATCGTAGTGTTTAAGTCATAATATGGGTTTGAATTAAGTTTTTATGAAACAAATTAATTAAGTTGAGCCTTCTTAAGTAGTTTATTATTGTTAATATGAATTCAAGGAGAAGCAAGCATGCCGATTACAAATAAAAGCCAGAGGAGACGACCCGCTGACATCTCTACATCATCAGTGGAGGTTATGCTCGAACAAGTAATCTCGTTTTCTATATTGTTTAGTAAACTTAAATTATTATTTCTAATTAATGCGTTCACTAATAAGTTCCCATTAGTGATTCTTTCATAAAACAATATTTTTCATCTTTGGTAATTATTTTAATCACAAATAAAATGACTTTTTTTTAACTTTCGAAGGTGCCTACGGCACCAAAAGAAAAGAGAAGACAATATACAATAAAAGATATAAAATGATCTGATATTCAATAACAAGTAAAATTATTTTTTTAATCTTTTTAAAAAATGAAATCATTCATGCGAAAAACAAATGGATCACTTTCTCATTTTAATATATAGAATTTTTCAGTCTATTTATTATTAAAATATAGACATTTCTTCTCATTAATCAAACAAGAATGTCATACATTTTTAATATTTATCTATATCTTCATAAAATAAACAAGTCCCTAAAAGACATGAAAGTAACATAAATAAATATATGTACTCTTATATTATTATAATCTATTGAACTTTTTGTTTTTATAATTACGTTATTTTGGAAAATGTAGGCTTTTAATAATTTGAGGGAGGGACAATTACCAAACCAGGAGGAGTATGATGTTAACTTTGACGGAGAACTCCTAATAAATGAGGAGGATTATGACTTCGATGATGATGACCAACAACGCCGTATGAAAAAGAGTAATCATCGGCACACAAAATTGCAGATACAAAAAATGGAAGCGTACGTCATCTTTCATAAATTTAATCTGGTCATATAACTATAATAAAAAGGAATTTTAATTTTATAATCTATATATCTGAGACTAAATTCATATTTGTTTTACTAAATATTTATAATTTATAGATTTTTTAAAGAATGTTCCCACCCCAATAACAAGGAGTACCAAAAGATGGGTCGTGAGATAGGGTTGGAGCCGTCACAAATCAAATTCTGGTTCCAAAATAAGCGCGCTCAAATGAAGGTAAAATATGTGTTTTCTTATTATTTTTTTGAACTTGATTGACAATTATAAAATTTCATAATTACCCAACCAAGAAAATCCTTTCTTAAATTGTTTATTATTTGAAATATATGAAATTGTTATTTTAAATACTTTGAATCCATCCAAGCAACACTACTACCTCTTATAGATGAAATATAAATGTTTTCTTATCTTGCACAGGCAAAACATGAAAACTCCAAGAACGTCCAACTGCGAGCAGAAAATGAACGATATCGGGTTGAAAACACGAGGATTCGTGAAGCTCTTAGCAATGCTGGTAGGTGTTCAAAGTGTGGAGGAAACACGGAAACATTAGGAGATATGTCGTTCAATGAACACCAACTTAGATGTGAAAATAACATATTGAGAAAGGAGGTACTAGTACTACTAATTAAATTATTTAATGCTTAGAAGTTTAAATTAACTTTTGTTTTATTACATACGTTTTCTAGTTTGATCGTCTATCTACTATGATGGACAATTACCTTGGAAAATCTGCTGCGACCTACTCTTATCAGATTTCGATTCCCATGCCTGCACAACACATGCTTAAATTTGGATCAAGCTCACACGGAACCACCATGGAGAGCATTGGTGTTGGGCCATCAACTCCAGGAGATTTATGTAGAACAATGATTGAGAAGCCTAATGATTCAAATAAGCTAATCATTACAGAGCTTGCGTTGTCTGCAATAGAAGAGCTAATTATGTTGACAGATTTTGCTAATCTGTTTTGGGTTGAGAGCATTGACCACAGCACTATGTTACTGGATGAGGAACTTTATTATTCTTTGGGGTGTACTCAAGGACTTGGTCCAAAACAGCTCGGTTATAAAACGGAAGCATCAAAGGAGACTGTTACTATGAATATGAATATGATGACTCTCATAGAGATAATGATGAACGTGGTAAGTTTTCCTTGATTATCAATTCATAAATTCTATTTAATTATTCATTGAGTGAAACCAAATTCTTACTTTTCTTACGACCAATCACAGAATCAATGGAAGAGTGTATTTTCTAGCATTGTCTCCCAAGCTTCCGTCATTGACGTTATATCGCCTGGAGTAGATGGATCATTTAGTGGAAAATTGCAAGTGGTATGTACTATACATAAAATACTTTTTATTTAGCAGAAAATCTTTCCTTGGTACTAAGATATAATTCTTAATTTCAGATGAACGCGGAATTTCAGGTTCCGTCGCCCCTTGTCCCGACCCGTGATAGCTATTTCGCGCGATATTGTGAAGATCGTGGTAACGGGCTATGGGCAATCGTGGATATCTCGCTGGATAGTATTTTCCGGCCCAATTCACTAGTACATTATCGTAGAAGGGCATCTGGATGTTTAATTCAAGAAACGACGCATGGATGCTCACAAGTATAATATATATAAGGGCTTTCTCAATACCTTAATTTTATTGATGATTCAAAAAGTAACACCTTACAACATTTGCAGGTGACATGGGTTGAACTTGGTGAGGTGAATAATATGGGTGTACACAATATATACAAGGCTCTGGTGGATGGAGGGCATGCTTTTGGTGCAAAACGTTGGGTTTATACGCTTGAGCGACAATGCACGCGTCTTGCTAGTGTGATGGAAATGAATTCTTCCCCTACCATGGGTAATCTTTTGCATTAATGTCTCTTGTGATTTTCTGATTTTCATACTATATCTATGTTTCTTCTTTCTTGTTCGGGGTTAATATACAGTGTTTGGAGGGGAAAATGGGAGAAAGAAAATGCTAAAGTTGGCAGAAAAATTGGTGTTGGGTTTTTTTAGTGTAGTGAGCGCTTACACTCCATACCCATGGATAAATGTATCCAGAAATTGGGTGGATGAAATAAGTGTGATGAGGAAGATCACCAATGATGGAATAGTGTTTAACGTTGCAACTTCCTTTCGATATCCAGTGCCACCCAAAATAATTTTTGATTTCTTCTGTGACCATACTCGTCGCCAAGAGGTACGCTTTCTTACTTTTATTTAGTGTTTTTTAAAATTTATTATATGAAACTAGTTCTTACCATTACCTAATTGTAGTGGGACATTCTAGCGACTCGTGTTAATGTTGAATCGATCTCTCATATTGTCAACGGAAGAGATCCTAGAAACTGCGTATCACTGTTACGTGTAAATGTAAGTAGAAATATACATCAATTGTTCCATCTTCTGATTTTCCAAATATTGAAAGTCTTTAATTTTGCCAGAGTGAGCATAGGAGCGAAAGCAACTTGTTGATATTGCAAGAGACTTTCACCGACCCAATGGCTTCCTATGTGGTGTATACACCCGTTGATGTTCCTTATATGGACATTTTATTTTGTGGTGGAAATCCCGATTCCATTCCCATTTTTCCCAGTGGAATAGCTATTCTTCCAGACATACCTATCGGGCTTGTAGGCGGAAACAGTGAACTGGTCAGTGGGTCCCTCGTTACTGTGTCCATGCAGACTTTGAATCTAGGTCGACACAAGGTGTAAGAAGCTCGACTCGAGTTGTCCGCTTAGAAGAGGAAAGCTTGAGGTGGCTAACTAACATGACCCCACCAAGTAACACTTCTATTAGTTCTACGTGATCAATATAGAAGAAGATAAAACCTTAGTCACATTTCTCTAGGAACTGTAACCACCTACAATCCACCACAAAAGAATCACCACGATCACCGGCCAAATGACTAACACCATCACTATAATTTTTTAGCCATACAACTCATCAAGGTGAGGTTATTTTTATTTTCTCTTCCTTCCCTCATGTTTTCTTCAACATACATGTTCATGGGTTTGACTCAAGTGTGTCTCTCTACTAATTAATTACTCAAAGCAATTACTATAGTTTTAATGATGTTCTAAAACGGACAGGTTATTTTAACAAAAAATTCATAATAAAATCGAATCCCTCACACCGCGTCCTGAACCCTAGTAATTTTTCTCCCCTTGAAATCAACCTTAGATCCATCTTTGGTGGCTGATGAAGAATTTTCTCTTTCCCTGATACTGATTCAGTGTATGCAAAATAGAATTAGTTCATACTAGAGAAAGAAATAAAATAAATTACAAAGGTGAAGGTTTGGAATGGCATGAATAGTGTCCAACTCCTTATTATCTTCTCTTTCTTAATGTTAGCTTCCTCTTGGTCTTTAGATGATTGGGAACTGACCAAGGATGATTTCTTTAAGGTTGGAATTGATATATATATATATATATATATATATATATATATATATATATATATATATATATATAAGACTTTGGTCGAAATATGGAGTAGTCCCCAAGTTAAGGAGTCAAAATATTACCAAAATTCGTATTCCTAAATTGTAGGACAAGATAAACCTTTGCAGATTTTGTTTTGGTCATATATCCTTCGTTACTTATCAGAATTTAATGTTTCTTATGGTAACGACCGCAATTGAAAAATATATCTATGCATATAAAAATCTCCTCCTGATTCTTGACCAAATTTCTGCAGCAATTTAATTAGTGGACGTCTCTGCAGTTTTGACAGCTTCTTTACTTTCCAAATATATCAAAACTTTTCCTTTTTGACTTTGACTAAGTGATTTCCTATACTTTTACACGTCAAATCAGTTTCTATAGGTGTAATAGCTTCCATATACCTAAGTGCTACACAAATAACACACAAATTATGCGCAAAAGCTCGCTATATTTAATTTGGCCAATTAAACATAGGTTTGAGTAATTAAGCTATTCCAATTAGTTGCGATTGGATCATCTTGACGGGGGGTTTAATTACTGACATAGGTAATAAACGTAAGATAGAAATTATTGATCCTGACGGACTTAGTTAATCTTATAGCCAATTGGGTAGAGAACCTGACATTCAAAGGTGGATTATGATCGCCCTGACGGGGTTTGTAACACCTGAGAATAGCTCCTAAGTCCACCCTGACGGGGGTTAGGAGAATCTAGAATCCCGACTATTACTAGTTACTAATTTGTCCCTTAGAAGAAGCATTGATTAAGTTTATTTTGGTAAAACCTAGCGTGACTCAAGTACTACTCTCTCATCTTTTAGTCTCTTCATATTTACTTTCTTGCATTTTAGTCTTAATTTAGTTAATATTTACTTTATTGCACTTTAGTCCTTTAATCAAAAATCAAAACAAAAATATGTTTCTTTTACTTTTAATTTTCATTCAAGCAACTAGTTCCATTTATTTCATAACACTTTGAATCATACCTAGTCCGTCCCTGAGATCGAAATCCCGTTTACCGGATATTACTTGGACGACCCGTACACTTGCGGTACGTGTCTTGCCTTTTTAGGTGTGTTTATTTAGAACACACTAGGAGACACCAGTGTTTTCCTGCAAATACTCAAAGTATACAAAATAAAATAGCTCATAAACATACTACTTAATGTCATCAATTCACTGAGCTTATGCAGCCTAAACTTAGGGTTATCAAGCGCAACCAAGGCCCTAAGCAATTCAATTCCAAACATGGTGATAGTGATTAAAATATACCCTAATGACTATCTAGCTAGAATTAGTGTTGTCAAGACCAATATCGATACTAGAATTTATGTGGTGTTTCAATAATTAGACACCCAGTTAAGGTGAACATCTAACTCCTATTAAGAAAGTCTAAAGTGATCAGTTCTAGGACAGGCAATAAATCAAAACACATAAACAAATATATGGGTAAGTAGCTAATATCGAATCAAAACATATAATTCCCAAATAAACTTAGATAGAAAGAAAATAGAATTCATAGATTATACATGATGCAAAACCCAAGTTATGGGAAAATTAGTTCATACCTAAAGGAAATAAATTAAAAGAAATAATGAAAGACTTTATCTTGCTCTCTACAATAATTCTGATTATAATAAACCTAAGGACTAATTACTATGAGGCAAGGATGATTTACAAGTGATATAAGGGTGTATTTATAGGTGTGGAGAAGCCCTAATTTGTTTTCTTGAAGGAGAAGGTAAGTAGTGGACTCCTAGCCCAACTCAAATTCGTAACCCTAAAATATGAAATCAGGTCCTTTTTTGTTTTGGTCCTAAAAGCTTCAATTCTTATCCGTTTGACGTGTATGAGTAGTCGAAATTCATCGTCTCGGAAAGACCTTCAACTTTGCTCTGGACCGTTATTCAAAATTCCTCACCGATTTTGAGATATAAGCTGATTTGTGGTCGTGGGTGGTGAAATTCATATTTATGGCAGGTTTTCCTTTTCCATAGTTTAGCTTTTCTTTCCTTATCTTCAATTTACATGCTTATCTTCTTTCCTTATCTCTTAGACTTTGACTTGGACTCTAATTAATCTCCATAATTATCTTTAAAGTTTCACCCTAAATAAATAATCAAACCCAATATGCTTTAAAAATAATAATTTACTAAATCAAGACTAGAAATAGGAAAGTGTAATAATTCTCAAGAAAATCGACTAAAAAGACTTCTAAATCAATAAAAATGATGTCTCATCATAATAATAATTCATGACAAATAAGGAGACATCAGTCTTCAAACCACAAATCAACTTTGCAATACGTATACAATAATATTTTAAAAGTAAACAAATTACAACATTATGATTATTCATTTTCTTCTTGTCCATAATCCCTTTCTTCCTTCAGCGAATATGAGCAGGAAAAATCAAAACAATTATTCAGAGTTGAGGGGCTACTTCCGGCAAACTATATAGTAGCATCAGAAAAGTTTGACACATTCTTAAGCAGATTTGACACTCCATGGACAAATCCCGCTTTTTTATTAAACAATATAGTGATGAATAAAGAAATAAATACACCAAATGTTTCACATCAAGGAACTAGCTTTTTCTCTGTGCATAGAGATCGATGCTGCCAACTTGAAATCGTGAATTTTCTTTGGAATCCCGAACTGCTAGAAATCTTATCCTGCAATTATTATAAATGGTTAGACTTTATATTTTGTTTAATTTTTTTTGTTCGAAATAAATGGTTAGACTTCATTTAGAATCCTTTAGGGATTTTTAGTAGAATACCTGAAAGAGTTTGCCAAGAAACCACGTGTTTCAACTTTAAATCCTCTTCGTTCAAAACGTTTGTCAAAGATTTGTGAACTTCTTTTATCCAATACATGCCAGCTAGAACCTCCATCTTCACTTCCTTCCACAACCCTAATAATATTACATTGGTAAAGTTTATCATTTTTATCACCATTTCAAAATGAAATTTATATATTTGATTACTATTCTTCCTATTCAATCAGTGGCGTGTAATCACAATGTTGAACTTAAAACATCATACCATTCCTTTGGATCTCTCTCTGGAGCATCATTTGCAGACATCAGCTCATAAGCCACAAGCTCATGCATCGCACTTTCGGATACCTTGTATATAATCCAACAACCTATAAAAATTCAAGATTTTTTAAGTAACTATATTCGTAGTTTACCACAACTTGCAAATAATGATTTGCTCAATAAGCACATTGATTAATAAAACTACTATTATTTGCTTCTATATACCTGTAGAACCTTTTGGATCTTCCCACTTAGACAAATGAGTTCCATCAAATGCAGATGTGGCCTGAAAATGAAGAAAATTACTAAACGCCAAAATCAAAAAATGAGACACTAAACAATTTACTAAACTTACAATTCCAAAAGGGAGTTCCTCTCCACTAGCGAGGACAAAACCAGAATTTATTCGATTCAACTTCAAGAGTGGAAAAGAAAGAGCACTTTTATCGAAATTTTTACATTCTTTAACGTTATGAATCACATCATCTAGTGCATGAAACACAACAGGAAGTGATAGGGAAGTCTGAACAGGGTCAGAAGCTAAGCAAATATAGATTTTTCCATTTTCACCCACCTCGCTCTTCAACGAGAGAGCATTAAGCAACTGAATGAAATACGGAAATACACTCATAAAATCTTTCACGCCAACTGTATCAGGGTTTATGCAACTTCTCCTGGTTCTAAAAGGAGAACTTTGTAGATCCACCAAAATTTGGCTAAAAGTAACGAAAATTTCACTAGCTTGTAATTTGGAGGAAGAATTTTCCACTAAGTGGGAAATAATAGGAAAGAATGAATCGTATATTTTCATGACATGTTGGTCTATACATCTTCGGATGGGACATGAAGATGAACTTAAAGAGTCGGATCCGAATTCAGATTTTGATATTCCCCATTCTTTGTTCCCACTTTCTCTTCCAGGTAAAACTATTAATGGATCGTCTTTTGAATATAGATTTCTCTTAAGTTCTTCCATTTCCTTATTATCACGTTCTTCAAGTGCTGAAATTGCTTGGGATGTAAAGTCCTTTCGACACTCTCGTGTTATATTAGAGAGAGTATACACAAGTTTAGATTCCGTTGTGATATTTCGTCTTGACAAAACCTTAGGCATAAAAATTTATTATCATCAATTCTAGAACTTATGTAAGGAAAAATAATGGAATGTTCAATTTAGAGAGTAGGAGATTAATACCTCAGGCCACTTCCGAGTGTAACGCTTAGTGACATCATAAACACCATCTTTTGCAATAGCTATTACGTAGTTCAATTTTTTACCCCACCTTGAAAAGACAATGTTCAAAGGCTCAATGAAAAAATATTCATTTCCACTTATAGATTCTAGGTTTATAATACATCATGCATGAATTGATTTATGAAGGTATTTTTAGGTGGGAGAAAGAAAAATACCCCTCCTCATATAGTAGTGGATTGTCATATACTCCTTCACAAGGATCAAGATGCATCCACCTGGAAAGCTTAGCCTATCACTATAATTTCAGGATGCTTGTAAACATAATAACTGTAACTTACCTTCCTAAATATGGAGAGTAACACTCTGTCCAAACATGATCTGTGAAATCCATAATCTAGAAGATTAAAAATACCATTAGGACTCTTTCGATTTCAGGCCATATGACCAATCACTAGAAAAATGATATTCTAAAAAATAAAAATAGGTTCCAAGAAATAGAATATTAACTCACCATACGAGAATCGTATCCAAAAGCTCGGCAGTAGAGAGTGAAGCAGTTAGCCCACTCCCCACAGCGCCCTTTTCTTGTCTCCACAAGCTACATTTAAAATGTTGTATTTAAACATGGGAAACATAATATTCTACTAAACTACACAAAAGTGCACTACCTTTTGTGGATCATTGTATCTGGGAAAGCGTGTAATGTTTGAGCATGAAGTGCAGCTGCAGAAGTTGTAGACAAAATGGAACAGATGGACCATAAATGAAACATGTTAAAAAGATAGAAAATGTTTAGTTGATAAACTATGTTGTAAGATACATAAAAGTTTAGATTGCGGGTTTATTGATGACTCAACCAGTTATGCATACCGATAAAGTTCAACTACAAAAGCTGCAAAACTAGTTTCTGTTGGATTTGCAACACCCCTGCCCTGAAATGTGGTTTCTTTACTACAACTTTCACAAGGAGGTGAATCTACCCATCTGCAATTGTAAAAAAAATAATTTTGCAATTTAAAAAAAATTACAAATCATATTTAAGATTAGCCCACAGATTAGTAGGGGGCCTAATATAAGTAGAGGTTAGAAAAACCTGAATGATTCTTTGAACCATTGCGGTAGCTGAATTAGGAAAGCGTGATCTTGTTCATCCTTTGAGGGTTTAAAATTACCCTCCTGAAAAACCATGTACGCAACACATAAGAAAAGCTAATTATTTACAGAAAATAATAAAAAAATAGCTTATATATACCACCCAACATACAACCTATGACGTGACTTGGTTGGAAGTAAATCGTTAATTAAATCGAATAAATAAAAAAACTAACAATTAACTATTTACTTCCAACCAAATCATGCCACAGTGGTATGTTGGGGGTTTATATCATGAGTCATTCATCCATAAATGTCTATTAAAAAACTTATTTGCTCAAAAAATCTTCCAATAAGATTCATTATTAAAAACATCTTTTGACAAAAATACTCTTATATAATCATTTTAATTACTTTATTATTTATCATTTAAATTTAACCACCCTATTACAACTTCCCACCACCCCCACTACCACCACCATCACCCTATTAATACCACCACCACAATAACCACCACAACCACAACCACTACCACCACTACAACCTTAACCACCACAAGAACAACGACCACAACAGCACCACCACCACCACCAACACTACTACTAATTCCATCATACACGTGTGCGCGTTCGTCGATTTCTTTTTTAAAAATCGTCATAACTAATTCTAAGAAATTAGAAAAATAAAAAACTTACATATTTGGATAAAGTAAATTAATATTTAAGTCTATGATTTATTTTTTTTTGAATTTTTGTATTTTTGAATTTTTTCCGCAGACACGAAATTCATTGTTTCAAACAGTGAACTTCGTGTTTGCTAAAACTCACTATTTCGAACACTGAATTTCATGTTTAAAATAGTGAATTTCGTGTCTGTGAAAAAAAAAATTTAAAATTTAAAAAACTAAAAAAAACCATAGACATATATATTCATTTGCTTTATCCAAAAACACAAATTTTTTATTTTTCTGATTTTTTTAGAATTAGTTATGACGATTTAAAATAAAAATTACGGACGTGCGCGTGTGTGATGGAATTAGTAGTAGGTGGTGGTGGTGGTGGCTCTAGTGGTGGTTAATTACATGGTAGTGGTGGTACTGATCGTGGAAATATCATATTATTTATTTAATATTTAAAAATAATTTTTTCCATAAAAATAAAATAATATAGTATAATTAATAATAAAAATAGTAAAAGTATAAAAAATATCAAGAAGATGTTTTTTATAAATAATTATTTTATTAGACTTTTTTTATAAAATTAATTATTAAAAATTTAATTTAACAATTAAATATTATTAGGTTTTTCTTTCACAAATACCCCATATATCATTACTCCATAAATATACTATCATCTAAATATTTCTTATAATATAAAATTACAAATAATCCAATTATAGATTAGAAAAAAAATTAACTAAACTATATGATTAACATTATAAATAATATTTGGGTCATATCTAAAGTTACTCTTACTGGAAATATGCATTCCCATTTCCATCAATTTTTTATAAAAAAATAAAAAATGGAAGTTTAAGATTAAAAAATATATATAAAAGTCCCCATTTTAAAACTAAGCTTGGGCCACAAAATTGTCTCGCCCCTAACTTTAAATTTATATATTACTACAACGTTTCATACAATCATACTCCAGGTCTGTATTGAGACGAAAATCAAATTGAAACTTGATATAGATTATAGATAACTAACCCTAGCAAAGGCAACCAATGCTTTCTCCTCAAACTTTTCTACATCCACGGTCTTTCGAGCTGCTTCTTGGCGATGAGGATCTTCATACTATGTTAGTACAACAACAA
Source organism: Nemophila menziesii (assembly GCA_029959085.1). Taxonomy (NCBI): domain Eukaryota; kingdom Viridiplantae; phylum Streptophyta; class Magnoliopsida; order Boraginales; family Hydrophyllaceae; genus Nemophila; species Nemophila menziesii. Next base: position 41,395,619 of record JARWIR010000003.1, on the reverse strand, counting down.
TTTAATTAAACTACAGTATATTTTTTTTCAACCTAGAAACTTGTATCAGTTAATTATGCATTTTCGTTCTTAATTAATATTCGTTTAAATGTTGTAGACATGTTAGATAATGACATAAATGGAAAATGAAATTAAGTTCTGGAAAAGAGTACCATTAGAACTTGATTTGCTTCAGGCCTTATTCTCCTCGCGATTCGCTCGTCTTCTTTTGCCTAAGAATTCAAATTCATTACTCTATTATATATAAGTTCGAAGTTGATATAAACAAACAAAGGAAAAACAATTTACAAACCATTTCAGCTGCTAAATTAATCTCTTCTGATTCTTTTCTTCTCCTCTCCACTTCTTCAAATCTTTTCGATTCTTTTATAATGTAATCAATCATTTGACTTTGATTCTGTCTACAGAAAATATATAAATAATATTTACCAAGTTTTCTCTAAACTCAAACTGATTTCAGAGTTAGAATTTTATTAATACCATCATGGCTTAAGCCTCAACAATGTAGCGAATGAGTAGCTCTTTATTAGAAATTAGAAAGTAAAATAATAAGCACAAACAGAAGTAATAAGAAAAAAGATATGGACGTATTACTGTCAAGTGCCAAAAGAAGATCAAATAAATAACTTTGAAACTTATACACTATAGTAAAAAAATTAAGATATTTTTGGATTGATTGGGTTTTGCTATAATAAAAGTTCAGTAAAAGTTCAAATCCATAGAGTTTGCTAATACTAAAGTTTGGTATACACCCAAAACCCGTAGGCACAGGTCATCAAGGTCTGAACAGGTTGAACGGATCAAACGGACCATTTGGTCACCCCTACGGACCATCCTAAGCTATATAATAGACATGTTCCAATATAATTGGCTAAATCTGAAAATAAGAAACACGTGATCTACTATCTCACTCACCACGTAGGGCATATCTTGGTGACAACGTGCAATTCCTTTTTAACGATCAAACTTAGTCAGAATAGCATTCTTGAAACAGTATTGGTGGAATACGTATTCTAGTTATTGTCCGAGCACTAAAAAAATAACTAGATTTCGTTGAATAGGTACCACCCAAACATTTGGTCTTCTGTTCAAAAAATTGAAAAGTTCGGGATAAGATTGAATCAACAATCTTGGGTCGAACCATTTTTTATCACACAAAATTCCTTCCTGTTAGTTATTGGCATTGTTCTAAAAAAACGGTAGAGGCTACTAGAACGGTGAACACTTTTAAGCACCTAGATGATTAGGCAGCATATTAATTGGAATTTAGTCGGTTTCTATCTAGTCGGGTTCTATATCAAATATATATTAGATCAAATTTTTAATACATCTGGAAGTTGCTTAGGACTCAAAATCCTTTTAACTCTAATAAAATTCGATCTCGTAAGATTCGATTTCGGGACCGCTTGGTCTCTGCAGAGTAATCTAACTACTAGACCAACTATCGATTTTAAAGTAGATCAATTTAACATAACTAACATATATTTAACTATAAAATAAAAATAATTTATATTATTAATCTAAAAAATAACCAATTCAAGAAATCCAAACCTACCTTTTTTTTTATCCTCATTCAAACTTTAGAGTTTTTTTTATTTCTAACTTATTTTTAAAAAATAATTGCAAGAAAAACTTATTTGAAAAAATAATTGCAAAACTAACCTACAGGCGCTTTTCCGGAAAGCGCCTCTATCATTTAATCGGCCCATTAACTTAATGGCCCATTAATTTACTTAAGTATGAGGCGCTTCTCATAGGAGCGTCTTTATTCATTTAATACAGTAAAGCCCTTTAAACGCAGCCTCTCTGTAAAAGCACCATTAACATATAATTTTGCGAATTCCATTACCTGCAGTACTTTATTCCTCAATTTTGGAATAAGGACTAAAGCTGCAATTTATGTAAAATAATTAAACATGCAATGTATGGCCGTGAACTGATTCAGGTTGCTTTAAGATTGAACTCCATTACCATTACTAGTTAATGCTTGATTAGCTGGTGCGTATGAATTGCCAAAGAACCATTCAGTTGCTAAGTTTTCACTATTACCTTCTTTTGTTGAATTATCAGCCCGCTATTGAATTATCCGCCCGCTACAGGATAATGATTTGGCCTTGAGATTTCCAAATTATTGAACAAAATTGGTTGTGGTTTGATATGAAGATGAGACACAGATGAAGATGAAACTAAAACTCTGTTCTCTTTCTGATTTTTCTTCGCACTAAATAGCATACCAAATCTCTGTTGCCGTAATTTTCCGTGGTTGATTGAACTTAATTTATTAAATGAGTAAAGACGCTTCTGAAAGGAGCGCCTCTAAGTTAATTAATGGACCGTTAAATTAATGGGCCGATTAAATGATAGAGGCGCTCCTCAGAAGAGCGCCTTTAGGTTAGTTTTGCAATTATTTTTTCAAGTAAGTTTTCTCTGCAATTATTTTTATATGGGTAATACTTCCATCCAATATTGGATGGTCCAATAATTAAATCATGGTCATGGATTATTAAAACAAAACACATGTCATTAGATTAATGTGATAGTTATTTTTGTAAGTTTAAAACATGGGTATGTGTATGAATGTAATTGGGGTAGGATCATCCAATATTGGATGGAAGAATTTTCCTTTTTATAATATAGGTTAGAAATAAAAAAACTCCAAACTTTAACCTAAATTATTTTTTTTATATTTTTCTTAAATGTTGGATTGGACTAGATTAAATTAGTTACTCAGGGTTAGCATGCTAGTTAGTATTTGGACGACCATTCAATCCGATTGTGTAGTTTATTAATTATATTATGCGTAGACGAATTTTCAAGCACCTTCTAAAGAAAAATTTTAGGCGACCTTGTTTTAGAACACGGGTATTGGTAACTGTGGCATATTTATTTTTGTTACACTCTATACAATTAATTGGGATTATATAAGTTGGTTAGATAATTATATTTTTATGATACATTTATATATTCAAATCACAAATCAACTTCGCACTTCATGTACCATAACATTTCGAAAGGAAACAAATTACAACATTATGAATACATTCATTTGTTCTTCTTGTCCATGCTCTCTTTTTTTTCTTCCTTCTGTGAATATCAGCAAGAAAATCATGAATTTGAAACTCCATGGAAACTAGCTTTTTCTACGTGCATAGAGATCAATACTACCAATTTGAAATCGTGAATTTTCTTTGGTATCTCTAACTGCTAGAAACCTTATCCTGCAATTTTTATTTATAATTAGTTATACTTTATTCCATTGCTTTATAACCATTGGCATTTTTTATTACAATACCTGAAAGCATTTCCCAAGAAACTATTTGATTCAACTGTAAATCCTCTTCTTTGAAACCTTTTATCAAACATTTGTGAACTTCTTTTATCCAAAACATGCCAGCTAGCACCTCCATCTTTACTTCCTTCCACAACCCTATCAAGATTAAATAAATAAACTTTGTCACCATTTCAAAATGAAATCTATCTAATTGTATCATGTTGAAGTTAAAGCATCATACCAATCCTTTGGATCTCTCTCTGGAGCATCATTTGCAGACATAAACTCATACGCTACAAGCTCATGCATCACACTATCAGATACCTTATATATAATCCAACAACCTATAAAAATTCAAAATTTTATAAGTAACTTTATTCGTAATTTCACACAATTTGCAAATAAACCTTCATACCTGTAGCACCTTTCGGTTCTTCCCACTTAGACAAACGAGTTCCATCAAACGCTGATGTGGCCTTCAAAATCAACAAAACATAAATAATTGCTAAACCAAAAAAAATTAATAAAAATGAGACAATTAACAATTGATTAAACTTACAATTCCAAAAGGAAGCTCCTCTCCACTAGCAAGGACAAAACCGGAATTTATTCGATTCAACTTCAAGAGTGGCCAAGAAAGACCACTTTTATCGAATTTTTTACATTCTTTCACGTTATAAATCACATCATCTAGTGCATGAAACACAACAGGAAGTGATAGAGAAGTTTCAACAGGATCAGAAGCTAAACAAATATCCATTTTTCCATTTTTACCCACCTCACTCTTCAACGCGAGAGCATCAAGCAACTGAGTAAAAGACGGTAATACCCTTATAAAATCTTTAGCGCCACTTGTATCAGGGTTAACACAACTTCTCCTTGTTCTAAACGGGGAATTTTTCAAATCCACTAAAACTCGTCTAAAACTCACGAAAATTTCAGCAGCTTGTAATTTCGAAGAAGAATTTTCCACTAATTGCGAAATAATAGGCAAAAACGCATCGTAAATTTTCGTGACATGTTCATCTACACATTTTCTAATGGGACATGAAGATGAACTTAAAGAATCAGATCCAAATTCAGCTCTTGAAATTCTCCATTCTTTATTCCCACTTTGTCTTCCAGGTAAATTTATTAATGGATCATCTTTTGAATACAAATTTCTCTCAATTTCTTCAATTTCCTTCTTATCACGTTCTTCAAGTGTTAAAAGTTCTTGTGATGTAAAGTTTCTTCTACGTTCTCGTGTAATATTCAAAAGAGTAGACACAAGTTCAGGTTCGGTTGTAATATTTCGTCTAGACAAAACCTTTGGTATAAAAAAATTTATTTTTCATTAATGTTTCAAAATTATTTAATGTTGAATCTAGAGAATGGAGAGATTATTACCTCGGGCCATTTTCGAGTGTAACGCTTAGTGACATCATGAACACCATCTTTTGCAAGAGCTATTACGTAGCTTAATTTTTTATTCCACCTTGTCAAGATAATGTTCAAAATATATTATTTCCCTTACTATATTCTAGCTTTATTGATTACAAAGGTATTTTTAGGTGGGAAAAAAGAGAAAGTACCCCTTTTCATATAGAAGTGGATTATCATAAACTGCTTCACAAGGATCAAGATGCATCCACCTAAAAAGCTTGGACTATTAATATAATTTTGCGATACTTGTAAAAGTAATAAATGTAAATTTACCTTCCTAAAGATGGAGAAAAACATTCTGTCCAAACATGATCGGTAAAATCCAGAATCTGAAACATAGGAAAAAAGTTTGTTATTACTTCTAAAAAAAGCTAAATATTTTCTGGAATATTTACTCACCAGACGAGAATCATATCCAAAAGCTCGGCAATATAGAGTAAAGCAATTAGCCCATTCCCCACAACGCCCTTTTCTTGTTTCTAAAAGCTGCATTTATTTGAAATGATGTAATTAAATATGTGAAGCATAATCTTCTAATAAACTAAATAAAATTGCACTACCTTTTGTGGATCATTGTATCTGGGAAAACGTGTGACGTTTGAACATGAAGTGCACCTGCAAAAATGGAACAGATGAACCGTAAATAAAAGATAATTCTTTTTTAAAAAAACATTACTTTTGAGATGTAAAAGATGGAAAATGTACAGTAAGACACTTAAAAAAAAGTAAATTGAAATTACCGATAAAGTTCAACTCGAGAAGCTCCAAAACGAAGTTCTGATTGATTTGCAACACCCATACCTTGACCTGTGGTTTCACTATTACAGCTTTCACAAGGGGGTGAATTTACCCATCTGTAATTATTTAATGTGTATAAAACAATTAGTTATGATTGTGTAGTAATATTAACTTTTACAATTTAAAAGAAGCAGAGGTTATAAAGACCTGAATGATTGTTTAAACCAGTAGAGTAGCTGAAGTAAGAAAGCATGATCTTGTTCATCCTTTGAAGGTTTAAAATTACCCTCCTGAAAAAACATATAGGCAATACATCAGTGAAAAAAAAATTAATAAAATGGAATTTTCTATTATTCAATATTTAAAATTGAAGTTCGATATAGAGAACTAACCCTGGCAAGGGCAACCAATGCTTTCTCCTCAAGCTTTTCTACATCAACTGTTTTTCGAGCTGCTTCTTGCCGATTAGGATCTTCATACTATGTTAAGACAACAATAATTTATGTAAATTAAAGTCTTTTTTGTTTCAATATATCACTATATAAATGTTGTAGAGGGTGGCTATCGGCCGGTCCGGTCCGTGTTCGGACCGGTTCTTAACGTGTTTTCTCCTTATCGGTCCGTACCGGTTTATCGGACCCCCACTATCGGGCCCGGTCCGGTGCGGTTCTTCGGTCCAAATAATGATAAAACCGACCGTTAACGGGGACCGGTTTATCGGTTCCGGTTTCGGTCCCGTACCGGTCCCACTATCGGTCTTGTCGGTTTTTTTTTTTTTTTTTTTTTTTTTTTTTTTTTTTTTTTTTAGTTTTTTTTTTTTAAGTTATTGACGTTGTACTTAATAAAGTTGTAATATTTTTGAATTAATATTTTTGAATAGTTAATTTGTTGGTTTTTTTGATTTGTTAAACACTTAAATATAAAATATGTATCAGTTACCGATTAAGACATACAAATAAAGTTAAGACGGAAAAAATGTAATAATAAAATGTAATTGTTACAAATTTTAATTGATACATTACATAAGTTACATTGCAATAACACCAAAGTAGATTGACCTGTTAAGAAAAAAGAGGGGGGGGGGGGGGGGGGGGGGTTGGTGGCTGTGCCCATAGAAGTTAGGCTGCCTACGTACCTAATCTTTAAGTAGCGTGAAATGCATACTCAGAAAAGGATCAAGCCACCACGTAGTTCTTTAAACCCCCTTGGTAAAACTGTTAGTAAGTTTTTCGATAAATAATCCAAAAAAATTAAATAAAAGAGAAAGAACTTACTACTAGTCGGCTTCATCGTCCATGTAAGTCCCAGAAGGTCCCGCACCGCCGTCACTTGAGCTACTCAGGTTGATCGTATTATCCTCTTCATCAGACATAGCATCTAACTCGTTCTGTGTACGGGTGTCCGCCTTCCACCAGTCCGAAAGCTCCACCACCCTCTCCAATGTTGTCCCGATCATACTCTGGCGCTGATCGGTGAGTTGTTTCTTACCTTGGCTGAAGGCGGTCTCTGAAGGAACTGAAGAAGCTGGTATTGCCAGAAGGTCTCGTGCCATGATCTGCATAATAGGTCCACTAGCATATTTTTTCCAGTAACTGATAATATCAAAGTCTTCCACGTGCGGCTCGTGTGCAGACTTTAGATAGTAGGTTAAATCGTTGATCGTGTCTTGGTTTGAGACTGGTATCGCTGCGTTTGTAGCCTCTATCAACCTTCCGGCTCTGGACCTGATAGCACCCGCCTTTACTGGCTGTGGGGGACGGGGTGGTCTACCTTCTTTATCATAGTTCTCGTGGTAAGTCTTGTACAAGTTAGTCAAGATCGCTTCTACATTGTTCATGTAGGTATCTACCTCAGGATCTTTGTAAAGTAGCGCTGCATAAATTTGTGTGATAAACTCCCGAGTCCATGACATCTTGTAGCGTGGATCGAGGACACAGCATATCGCAAAAACGTATGGAAAGGGGTCGTAGTATTTCAAGAAACTTTTCGTCATCGGTTCAATTATCGATATGAGCCCAGTAGCTGACACAAACTCCTTCATATGCAGAGCCATCTCGTACACCATTTCCAACACCCGATGACTTGTCGGGGAGTATGTTGCTGATAATACCGTGGTGGTGTAGGCAAATAACTGAAGAAATTCGTTAAGCCTGATAATAATATTCCAATCTTGCATCTGAATAAAATTATCGGCCAAGTTTTCGTTGTTGATACTCGTAATAATATCCTTGTACTCAATAGCACGTTCTAACATCTGGTGGGTTGAATTCCATCTTGTCGGACAAACTAATCGTGATCTCTTACGCGGCAACCCTGCCGCCTTACATCTACTTTTAAAGGCCCTTGTTAAATGGGGAGTGTTTCTAATACTCTTGCACGCTTTCCTAACCATATCAACTATGTTGGGTCCGTAAACCTTCTCACCGCTGATTATGTCATAATGTACACCAACACTATCTATACCTTTTGACACAAGTAAATTAATGATATGACAGTTACACCGGATGTGAAACAGGTCCGTGTAAAACATTGATCCGTCGGAGAAGAATTGAATTAGATCTGGTATACCAGCAACCATGTTAGCGGCGTTGTCAAACGTACACGATTGGACTCGATCAGAAAGCCCAAAGGCTGTTGTGTGCTCCTTTATTAGTTCGTTTATGTTGATACTAGTTGCACGTTCAGAGACTAAACAAAAACTAATAATTCGTTTCTGTAGTAACCAGTGCGTGTCAATCCAATGACATGTCATTCCAAGGACCTTCAATCCATTCTTTGATTCCCACATGTCGGCGGTTAAGGAACACCTGGTGTTTAGCTTTTTAAACTCGTCCACAACGCTAAGCCTTTTCTCTTTGTATATTTTTTTCATGAAAGTCATTAGGGTGGATCTGGGAATACCTTCGTACTGGGGGTTCTGGGAGTTCTGTATGAACGTAACAAGGTGAGGACTCGAGGCGTGGCTAAACGATTGGGCAGCACAACAGGTATATCTAACCATTTCTCTGCGGGTCAGCTCGATGTTAGGAGTAAAGTGATGTCCGGTTTGGGTGTTTATAGTGGTTTGTTTTAGTTTGGTCACTTCTTTATGAGCTCTTTGAATATGTCTAGAAAATTTGCCTGTAGAACAATCAGCAGGTAAACTGTACTTAGCTAAGCATATCTTACATTGCGCAAAGCCCGGTTCTGGTAGTCCTTTAACAAACACATCCCACACCGCTGATCTCGTTGCTCGTGTAAGTTTTGTTGGTGGTTGTTCTTCTTCCGGGGTCTCGGATTCTTCCATAATGGTGGTTGTGTCCTCCGAGTTTGTGTTTCCCTGGGTTTGAGATTGGCTACCCCTCTCCGATCTAGTGTTATCTAGATACGTTTCGGCGTCCTCAACTGTTTATTGATTGGTTATATTTTGAATGATTATGTTTTTTATTATTATTATTCATTTGTTAGTTGAGGTTAATACCTTCTACGTCGTTGTAGTCGACTTGTCCCCTCTGAATTGCTGCTTGTCGAGCTCTCAGCGCATCAATTTCCACTTGCATCAGGGCAGCCTGTTGCTCACCTCTAGAAGGTGCACCAGTACCTCTCCCACCAGATCTTGACGTAGACATGAATTCTAAATACACGAGATTTAGAAACCATTAGGTGATTTTAGGTGATTTTAAATAAAAAATTGTATGGTTTTGTTTAAAAATGGTTATGTTAAGTTGATTTTTGTTAAAAGTTGTATGGTTTTGTTTAAAAATGGTTAAGTTAAGTTGATTTTAAATAAAAAATTGTATGGTTTTGTTTAAAAATGGTTATGTTAAGTTGATTTTGGTTAAAAATTGTATGGTTTTGTTTAAAAATGGTTATGTTAAGTTGATTTTAAATTAAAAGTGGTATAGTTTTGTTTGAAAATGGTTAAGTTAAGTTGTTTTTTGGTTAAAAATTGTATGGTTTTGTTTAAAAATGGTTATGTTAAGTTGATTTTAAATAAAAAATGGTATAGTTTTGTTTAAAAATGGTTATGTTAAGTTGATTTTGGTTAAAAATTGTATGGTTTTGTGTAAAAATGGTTATGTTAGGTTGATTTAAAATAAAAAATTGTATGGTTTTGTTTAAAAATGGTTAAGTTAAGTTGTTTTTGGTTAAAAATTGTATGGTTTTGTTTAAAAATGGTTATGTTAAGTTGATTTTAAATTAAAAGTGGTATAGTTTTGTTTGAAAATGGTTATGTTAAGTTGTTTTTTGGTTAAAAATTGTACGGTTTTGTTTAAAAATGGTTATGTTAAGTTGATTTTGGTTAAAAATTGTATGGTTTTGTTTAAAAATGGTTATGTTAGGTTGATTTTAAATAAAAATTTGTATAGTTTTGTTTAAAAATGGTTATGTTAAGTTGTTTTTGGTTAAAAATTGTATGGTTTTGTTTAAAAATGGTTATGTTAAGTTGATTTTAAATAAAAAATGGTATAGTTTTGTCTAAAAATGGTTATGTTAAGTTGATTTTGGTTAAAAATTGTATGGTTTTGTGTAAAAATGGTTATGTTAGGTTGATTTTAAATAAAAAATTGTATGGTTTTGTTTAAAAATGGTTAAGTTAAGTTGTTTTTGGTTAAAAATTGTATGGTTTTGTTTAAAAATGGTTATGTTAAGTTGATTTTAAATTAAAAGTGGTATAGTTTTGTTTGAAAATGGTTATGTTAAGTTGTTTTTTGGTTAAAAATTGTACGGTTTTGTTTAAAAATGGTTATGTTAAGTTGATTTTGGTTAAAAATTGTATGGTTTTGTTTAAAAATGGTTATGTTAGGTTGATTTTAAATAAAAATTTGTATAGTTTTGTTTAAAAATGGTTATGTTAAGTTTAGTTGATTTTAATTTAAAAATATTATACAGTTTGTTGGTTCAGGTTTGTTTAGATGATTTAGATGATATAGTTTATGTAGAAAACCTTAGGTACTTTTCGTTTAGAAAACTTGGAATTGTGTTGAGTTTCATAGTGTATTTCAGTTGGTTTATAGCTTGTTTAGAGGATTTAAAAGTAATCTTTTTTGAAAGTTTTAATGTTCGTTTTTAGACAGCTTGTTTAGAGGATTTTATTCAAAACCTATTACTGTTTGTTTTTTGAAAGGTTTTTTATAGGATTTTTTTGTAAAATGTATTGCTGGAAATAATTAAAAACGAAAAAGCGCAACCTAATATTCTAGTTGTCGAGTTTTGTTTGTTTGATATATTTTTGCATATTGTTACCCTCGCAAACCGAGAGGGTTAAATAAAAAAAAATCAAATACAAAAACAAAATACTAATTAAAATTATTACATACCAAAATTTAAAAAATTGAAAAATAAAGTATTGCAAAAGGAAGAAAATAATACCTTTCTTGGAATTTTTTCCTTTCAATGCTTTGGTAATAGAATCTTCAGTGATACTCCTCCAAGAAGAAAATTTGCTTCGAAAAAGATTAAAAATATTGTTAGTGGAATCACATTAAACAAATCATACATATTAAGGTTTTTCTTTCTAAATGTTTAGGGGTTTTTATACATTTCTCAAAGCTTAGGGATCATTTTCGAAAATAACAAGTTGTTTTAACTTAACTTTAAGTCATTTTTATATATTTCTAAAACCATGGGGGTCATTTTCGAAACTTATAGTTGTTATTTCTAAACTTTTAGGGATTTTTATACATTTCTCAAAACTTAAATGTCTTATTTCTAAACTTTAAGGGGTTTCTATATATTTCTAAAATATACACAAAGAATAGGGTAAGATATATATTACCTTTGCTTGATGCTTCCACAATATTTGCTATAACAAATGTGACTTGAAAAATATTTGATAATGTTTAAGAAATATTCAAAGTTAACTAAATATGAAAGTAGAGAATAGAGAGTAATGTTTCGTATGATAAGTGTTTCTTGCAACTCAATGTGTAAATTGCAAATGAAACACCTTTACTTTATAGCCAAAAAATAAGAAGAGTTAAGGAGGTAGTTGGATTAAATAGGGGAGTTGGGATGTGACTTGTTCACAATGTTAAATGCAAAGCTGAAAATAGGTATTTACTTTAAACAAAAAACCTTTGCAGAAGAGATATTTTCTGTTTTTGAAATGACATGAATCTTCATCAATAAATACACAAGATTTGAAAATTAAATCAAACCCCTACTTTCATATTCAAATCAGAAAACATATAATACTACCCCATTACGTAATTTAAATCAAACTACAAAACATGGCAATTTCTCATAACTAGTCAATTGTATTTATTTACATATAACTATAGTTAATTTTAGTTAATCATCCAAACCGCCCAAGTTTTGTATCAAAATAAATTCAGATTTCTAGGGGTAACAATCGAAAACTTACAAGAAGATTAAATAATAAAGATTTTCATCATTTTTGATAAAAGAAGGGGTTGATTTGCAAATTTTAGGGACTATTATGCAATTTTCTCAGGGACTTTTTTCCAATTTCGCATGGACTATGACTATGTTACAATTTGCGCAAGGGACTACTTTGCAATTTCGAAGGGACTAAGATGGCAGAATGCCAAATTCTCAATAATTGCAGAAAACCAATTTATCAATATACCATAAATTGCAGAAACCCACTAACGGAACTATTTCCAAAACCCAATATATCATTTTCCAAATAACCTGTTTTTAAGCACAAATCATGACCGAAAACCCCAAACATGCACAAGAATATAAATTAATTAATTATCCCAAATTTAAGTAACTGAAATTAGATAGAGAAGAATTGTTATGAACTTACATAGATAACCATTTCATATAATTGGTTGAAGATCAAGAACGCCAACACAGAAACCCCAAACCATGCGCAAGAAAATAATTCAATTAACCATCAGAAATTTAAGTAAATGAAATTAAATAGAGAACATTTGATATGAACTTACTTGGATAACAATTTCATATAATTGGTTGAAGATCAAGAACACCAACACAGAAACCCCAAACCATGCGCAAGAAAATAATTCAATTAACCATTAGAAATTTTAAGTAATTGAAATTAAATAGAGAAGAATTGATATGAGCTTACATAGAGAACAATTTCAGATAGGTGGTTGAAGATCAAGAACACCAACACAGAAACCCCAAACCATGCGCAAGAAGAGAATCAATTAACCATCACAATTTTAAGTAATTGAAATTCAATAGAGAAGAATTGATATGAGCTTACATAGAGAACAATTTCAGATAGGTGGTTGAAGATCAAGAACACCAACAATAGAAACCCGTTTAATCAAATCAAACCAAACCGTGAATCAAACCAAACCAAATCGAATCAACAAAAGAAATAGCATATAATGGAATCAACACAAGGATTTGTTTGAAAATTACTCAAACATAGCTAGGACAGATTCAATTTAGTTTCTAGGTTTCATCGATAAGAACGGAGATAGAGAGAGAGGGCGTAAAGACGGTGGGTGAGAGACGAGTAAATGGGGTGGGTTTTGTTGGGCGGGGTATTAATGGGGTGGGTTTTGTTGGGCTACAAAGTGTTGGGTATGTATTGTTTTGGTTGGGCTACATAGTTGGGGTGGGGTATATTGGGCTACAGATTGGGGTGGGTTTGGGTTATAAAAAGTTGGGCTACAATTTTTATATATAATGGACTTATATAAAAAAAAAAAAAAAAAAAAAAAATAGTTATCGGGCCGTTACCGGTCCGTATCAGTCACGGACCGGTTCGGTCCATGTGAAATCACAGCAAACTGAAGCGACGCACGGTAAGGGGGAACGCCGGTGCGTTCCGTTCCGGTCAACGCCACCATTTCGGACACGTTGCGGCGCCGGTGCTTATCGGCCCGGTCCGGTCCGGCGAACCGTTAGGCCGGGTCCGATAGCCAGGCTGATTGTAGACAATGTAGATAATGAAGCAAATTGAAAAATAAAATAAAATACTGGAAAAAGATTACCATTAGAACTTGATCAGCATGAGGACGTATTCTCTGCTCGATATGCTCCTTATTTTCACTTACAGCAAATTGTTGCATCATAAGTGCGTCTTCTTCTGCCTAATTATTTAAATTTATATCATCTATAAGTTCAAGTTGATATAAACAATAAAAAGAAAAACAATTTACAATTAGTTTTTTTTTTAAAACCTGGAGCATCCGTGCTAACTCCTCATCGGATTGTACAAAATCAGCTTCTAATTTTCCTTTTTCTTCTATATCTTTCTTTTCATCTTCATCCTCCATAGACAACACTCGAAGCTTATCCGATATTGAAGCAAGATCAGAATCTTCAGACACAATCCTGCCATCATCACCTCCCAATATCTTTTCTCCAAAATTAAAAGAATTCACATCAATTCGACACTCATACAGTCCAACAAAACTACAACTTAGATCGAAATTGAATATCCAGAGGTACAATCCCGATTCCATTCCCATTTTTCCCAGTGGAATAGCTATTCTTCCAGACATACCTATCGGGCTTGTAGGCGGAAACAGTGAACTGGTCAGTGGGTCCCTCGTTACTGTGTCCATGCAGACTTTGAATCCAGGTCCAGATCCAGTTGGAATAGTTATTAGTCTGCTCAATGACACCATCAGCCGCATAAAAGCATCCCTTTTCCGATTCAATTGTAAGTATTACTTTGTTGAGTAATACTTCAATCCTACACATATGTCTAATTCTTGCTTGTTTTTGTGGTGAGTAGAAGTCCAAAGGAGTCAACAAAACCCTCATGTTCGTAGATACAAGATGCTTTTTGATGAACAAGGAGGAGATTATAATTATTTGAATGTTTTTTAAGACGTTGTTAGTTTATTTTATTTTCAAGACTTATTCATTATGTTTATTTCAATGTTGTTATGAGTATGGTCTTGCAATCATACACAGGAAATGTTTATGTTTTTGGAGATTGTTTTTTTTATTCGGCTGATTAATAATTGTCACGAAACGAGTGAGTGGCTAAAAACACATATTATTTTCTCATCGCTTTTTAATTTGTTGTTCGCATTTCACTCTGTGAGTGTTCACGGTTTATCTTCTTACTAAAAGTACTTTTTCTTTAGTTGTAAATATATTAATACAAATGGAACACAATCTTTTTATGATTGAAAAATATGGAAACAATCAATCTTCATATATGAACCTCAATGCTTAGATTGCTCTTCCCATTTCATGCCTTCAATCTTTAATTTTCAATTTTTATGTTAATGGTATGCTTTATTATACTTATTACCTATAATATGTTATTAGGTTTATTGGGGAAGGGGGGGCTCAAAATTGTATTTTTTTTATGTGGTGAAATGAAGGCCTTTAAAAGAACAGAAGAGTTACTCGAAAAGCTAATGGACCTCACTAGAGAAGAGCTCCCGGATACAATCAATGGTTGTTGTCCGATTATAAGGATTGGGTATTAGTGACCTAACCATGGAACATAGTGATCTTGGGTGAGCAACTGAGCATTGATAATTATATAACTTCATGTTTATATGAAGAGAGATTTTCATGTTCTTCTTATTCAGTCAGGAAATGACACAAGGTGTAAGAAGCTCGACTCGAGTTGTCCGCTTAGAAGAGGAAAGCTTGAGGTGGCTAACTAACATGACCCCACCAAGTAACACTTCTATTAGTTCTACGTGATCAATATAGAAGAATATAAAATCTTAGTCACATTTCTCTAGGAACTGTAACCACCTACAATCCACCACAAAAGAATCACCACGATCACAGGCCAAATGACTAACACCATCACTATAATTTTTTAGCCATACAACTCATCAAGGTGAGGTTATTTTTATTTTCTCTTCCTTCCCTCATGTTTTCTTCAACATACATGTTCATGGGTTTGACTCAAGTGTGTCTCTCTACTAATTAATTACTCAAAGCAATTACTATAGTTTTAATGATGTTCTAAAACGGACAGGTTATTTTAACAAAAAATTCATAATAAAATCGAATCCCTCACACCGCGTCCTGAACCCTAGTAATTTTTCTCCCCTTGAAATCAACCTTAGATCCATCTTTGGTGGCTGATGAAGAATTTTCTCTTTCCCTGATACTGATTCAGTGTATGCAAAATAGAATTAGTTCATACTAGAGAAAGAAATAAAATAAATTACAAAGGTGAAGGTTTGGAATGGCATGAATAGTGTCCAACTCCTTATTATCTTCTCTTTCTTAATGTTAGCTTCCTCTTGGTCTTTAGATGATTGGGAACTGACCAAGGATGATTTCTTTAAGGTTGGAATTGATATATATATATATATATATATATATATATATATATATATATATATATATATATATATAAGACTTTGGTCGAAATATGGAGTAGTCCCCAAGTTAAGGAGTCAAAATATTACCAAAATTCGTATTCCTAAATTGTAGGACAAGATAAACCTTTGCAGATTTTGTTTTGGTCATATATCCTTCGTTACTTATCAGAATTTAATGTTTCTTATGGTAACGACCGCAATTGAAAAATATATCTATGCATATAAAAATCTCCTCCTGATTCTTGACCAAATTTCTGCAGCAATTTAATTAGTGGACGTCTCTGCAGTTTTGACAGCTTCTTTACTTTCCAAATATATCAAAACTTTTCCTTTTTGACTTTGACTAAGTGATTTCCTATACTTTTACACGTCAAATCAGTTTCTATAGGTGTAATAGCTTCCATATACCTAAGTGCTACACAAATAACACACAAATTATGCGCAAAAGCTCGCTATATTTAATTTGGCCAATTAAACATAGGTTTGAGTAATTAAGCTATTCCAATTAGTTGCGATTGGATCATCTTGACGGGGGGTTTAATTACTGACATAGGTAATAAACGTAAGATAGAAATTATTGATCCTGACGGACTTAGTTAATCTTATAGCCAATTGGGTAGAGAACCTGACATTCAAAGGTGGATTATGATCGCCCTGACGGGGTTTGTAACACCTGAGAATAGCTCCTAAGTCCACCCTGACGGGGGTTAGGAGAATCTAGAATCCCGACTATTACTAGTTACTAATTTGTCCCTTAGAAGAAGCATTGATTAAGTTTATTTTGGTAAAACCTAGCGTGACTCAAGTACTACTCTCTCATCTTTTAGTCTCTTCATATTTACTTTCTTGCATTTTAGTCTTAATTTAGTTAATATTTACTTTATTGCACTTTAGTCCTTTAATCAAAAATCAAAACAAAAATATGTTTCTTTTACTTTTAATTTTCATTCAAGCAACTAGTTCCATTTATTTCATAACACTTTGAATCATACCTAGTCCGTCCCTGAGATCGAAATCCCGTTTACCGGATATTACTTGGACGACCCGTACACTTGCGGTACGTGTCTTGCCTTTTTAGGTGTGTTTATTTAGAACACACTAGGAGACACCAGTGTTTTCCTGCAAATACTCAAAGTATACAAAATAAAATAGCTCATAAACATACTACTTAATGTCATCAATTCACTGAGCTTATGCAGCCTAAACTTAGGGTTATCAAGCGCAACCAAGGCCCTAAGCAATTCAATTCCAAACATGGTGATAGTGATTAAAATATACCCTAATGACTATCTAGCTAGAATTAGTGTTGTCAAGACCAATATCGATACTAGAATTTATGTGGTGTTTCAATAATTAGACACCCAGTTAAGGTGAACATCTAACTCCTATTAAGAAAGTCTAAAGTGATCAGTTCTAGGACAGGCAATAAATCAAAACACATAAACAAATATATGGGTAAGTAGCTAATATCGAATCAAAACATATAATTCCCAAATAAACTTAGATAGAAAGAAAATAGAATTCATAGATTATACATGATGCAAAACCCAAGTTATGGGAAAATTAGTTCATACCTAAAGGAAATAAATTAAAAGAAATAATGAAAGACTTTATCTTGCTCTCTACAATAATTCTGATTATAATAAACCTAAGGACTAATTACTATGAGGCAAGGATGATTTACAAGTGATATAAGGGTGTATTTATAGGTGTGGAGAAGCCCTAATTTGTTTTCTTGAAGGAGAAGGTAAGTAGTGGACTCCTAGCCCAACTCAAATTCGTAACCCTAAAATATGAAATCAGGTCCTTTTTTGTTTTGGTCCTAAAAGCTTCAATTCTTATCCGTTTGACGTGTATGAGTAGTCGAAATTCATCGTCTCGGAAAGACCTTTAACTTTGCTCTGGACCGTTATTCAAAATTCCTCACCGATTTTGAGATATAAGCTGATTTGTGGTCGTGGGTGGTGAAATTCATATTTATGGCAGGTTTTCCTTTTCCATAGTTTAACTTTTCTTTCCTTATCTTCAATTTACATGCTTATCTTCTTTCCTTATCTCTTAGACTTTGACTTGGACTCTAATTAATCTCCATAATTATCTTTAAAGTTTCACCCTAAATAAATAATCAAACTCAATATGCTTTAAAAATAATAATTTACTAAATCAAGACTAGAAATAGGAAAGTGTAATAATTCTCAAGAAAATCGACTAAAAAGACTTCTAAATCAATAAAAATGATGTCTCATCATAATAATAATTCATGACAAATAAGGAGACATCAGTCTTCAAACCACAAATCAACTTTGCAATACGTATACAATAATATTTTAAAAGTAAACAAATTACAACATTATGATTATTCATTTTCTTCTTGTCCATAATCCCTTTCTTCCTTCAGCGAATATGAGCAGGAAAAATCAAAACAATTATTCAGAGTTGAGGGGCTACTTCCGGCAAACTATATAGTAGCATCAGAAAAGTTTGACACATTCTTAAGCAGATTTGACACTCCATGGACAAATCCCGCTTTTTTATTAAACAATATAGTGATGAATAAAGAAATAAATACACCAAATGTTTCACATCAAGGAACTAGCTTTTTCTCTGTGCATAGAGATCGATGCTGCCAACTTGAAATCGTGAATTTTCTTTGGAATCCCGAACTGCTAGAAATCTTATCCTGCAATTATTATAAATGGTTAGACTTTATATTTTGTTTAATTTTTTTTGTTCGAAATAAATGGTTAGACTTCATTTAGAATCCTTTAGGGATTTTTAGTAGAATACCTGAAAGAGTTTGCCAAGAAACCACGTGTTTCAACTTTAAATCCTCTTCGTTCAAAACGTTTGTCAAAGATTTGTGAACTTCTTTTATCCAATACATGCCAGCTAGAACCTCCATCTTCACTTCCTTCCACAACCCTAATAATATTACATTGGTAAAGTTTATCATTTTTATCACCATTTCAAAATGAAATTTATATATTTGATTACTATTCTTCCTATTCAATCAGTGGCGTGTAATCACAATGTTGAACTTAAAACATCATACCATTCCTTTGGATCTCTCTCTGGAGCATCATTTGCAGACATCAGCTCATAAGCCACAAGCTCATGCATCGCACTTTCGGATACCTTGTATATAATCCAACAACCTATAAAAATTCAAGATTTTTTAAGTAACTATATTCGTAGTTTACCACAACTTGCAAATAATGATTTGCTCAATAAGCACATTGATTAATAAAACTACTATTATTTGCTTCTATATACCTGTAGAACCTTTTGGATCTTCCCACTTAGACAAATGAGTTCCATCAAATGCAGATGTGGCCTGAAAATGAAGAAAATTACTAAACGCCAAAATCAAAAAATGAGACACTAAACAATTTACTAAACTTACAATTCCAAAAGGGAGTTCCTCTCCACTAGCGAGGACAAAACCAGAATTTATTCGATTCAACTTCAAGAGTGGAAAAGAAAGAGCACTTTTATCGAAATTTTTACATTCTTTAACGTTATGAATCACATCATCTAGTGCATGAAACACAACAGGAAGTGATAGGGAAGTCTGAACAGGGTCAGAAGCTAAGCAAATATAGATTTTTCCATTTTCACCCACCTCGCTCTTCAACGAGAGAGCATTAAGCAACTGAATGAAATACGGAAATACACTCATAAAATCTTTCACGCCAACTGTATCAGGGTTTATGCAACTTCTCCTGGTTCTAAAAGGAGAACTTTGTAGATCCACCAAAATTTGGCTAAAAGTAACGAAAATTTCACTAGCTTGTAATTTGGAGGAAGAATTTTCCACTAAGTGGGAAATAATAGGAAAGAATGAATCGTATATTTTCATGACATGTTGGTCTATACATCTTCGGATGGGACATGAAGATGAACTTAAAGAGTCGGATCCGAATTCAGATTTTGATATTCCCCATTCTTTGTTCCCACTTTCTCTTCCAGGTAAAACTATTAATGGATCGTCTTTTGAATATAGATTTCTCTTAAGTTCTTCCATTTCCTTATTATCACGTTCTTCAAGTGCTGAAATTGCTTGGGATGTAAAGTCCTTTCGACACTCTCGTGTTATATTAGAGAGAGTATACACAAGTTTAGATTCCGTTGTGATATTTCGTCTTGACAAAACCTTAGGCATAAAAATTTATTATCATCAATTCTAGAACTTATGTAAGGAAAAATAATGGAATGTTCAATTTAGAGAGTAGGAGATTAATACCTCAGGCCACTTCCGAGTGTAACGCTTAGTGACATCATAAACACCATCTTTTGCAATAGCTATTACGTAGTTCAATTTTTTACCCCACCTTGAAAAGACAATGTTCAAAGGCTCAATGAAAAAATATTCATTTCCACTTATAGATTCTAGGTTTATAATACATCATGCATGAATTGATTTATGAAGGTATTTTTAGGTGGGAGAAAGAAGAAGTACCCCTCCTCATATAGTAGTGGATTGTCATATACTCCTTCACAAGGATCAAGATGCATCCACCTGGAAAGCTTAGCCTATCACTATAATTTCAGGATGCTTGTAAACATAATAACTGTAACTTACCTTCCTAAATATGGAGAGTAACACTCTGTCCAAACATGATCTGTGAAATCCATAATCTAGAAGATTAAAAATACCATTAGGACTCTTTCGATTTCAGGCCATATGACCAATCACTAGAAAAATGATATTCTAAAAAATAAAAATAGGTTCCAAGAAATAGAATATTAACTCACCATACGAGAATCGTATCCAAAAGCTCGGCAGTAGAGAGTGAAGCAGTTAGCCCACTCCCCACAGCGCCCTTTTCTTGTCTCCACAAGCTACATTTAAAATGTTGTATTTAAACATGGGAAACATAATATTCTACTAAACTACACAAAAGTGCACTACCTTTTGTGGATCATTGTATCTGGGAAAGCGTGTAATGTTTGAGCATGAAGTGCAGCTGCAGAAGTTGTAGACAAAATGGAACAGATGGACCATAAATGAAACATGTTAAAAAGATAGAAAATGTTTAGTTGATAAACTATGTTGTAAGATACATAAAAGTTTAAATTGCGCGTTTATTGATGACTCAACCAGTTATGCATACCGATAAAGTTCAACTACAAAAGCTGCAAAACTAGTTTCTGTTGGATTTGCAACACCGCTGCCCTGAAATGTGGTTTCTTTACTACAACTTTCACAAGGAGGTGAATCTACCCATCTGCAATTGTAAAAAAATTAATTTTGCAATTTAAAAAAAATTACAAATCATATTTAAGATTAGCCCACAGATTAGTAGGGGGCCTAAAATAAGTAGAGGTTAGAAAAACCTGAATGATTCTTTGAACCATTGCGGTAGCTGAATTAGGAAAGCATGATCTTGTTCATCCTTTGAGGGTTTAAAATTACCCTCCTGAAAAACCATGTACGCAACACATAAGAAAAGCTAATTACTTACAGAAAATAATGAAAAAATAGCTTATATACCACCCAACATACCACCTATGACGTGACTTGGTTGGAAATAAATAGTTAATTAAATCGAGTAAATGAAAAAACTAACAATTAATTATTTACTTTCAACCAAATCACACCACAGTGGTATGTTGGGGTTTTTTTTTTTTTTTTTTTTTGGACGGTTGTTGGGGGTTTATATCATGAGTCAATCATCCATAATGTCTATTAAAAAACTTATTTGCTCAAAAAATCCTCCAATAAGATTCATTATTAAAAACATCTTTTGACAAAAATACTCTTATATAATCATTTTAATTACTCTATTATTTATCATTTAAATTTAACCACCCTATTACAACTTCCCACCACCACCACCCACTACCTACCACCCCCACAACCACCACCATCACCCTATTAATACCACCACAACAATGACCACCACCACCACTACAACCTCAACCACCACCACAAGCACCACCACCACAACAACAACAACCACCACCACAACCACCACCACCACAATATTAATAAAAAAAATCATCATAACTAATTCTAAAAAGTTAGAAAAATAAAAAACTTACATATTTGGATAAAGCAAATTAATATTTAAGTCTATGTTTTTTTTTTTTTTTGAATTTTTGTATTTTTTGAATTATTTTTCGCAGACACGAAATTCATTGTTTCAAATAGTGAATTTTTTGTTTGTGAAAAAAAAGCTCACTATTTCGAACACTGAATTTCATGTTTTAAATAGTCAATGTCGTGTCTGCGAAAAAAAATTCAAAAAAAATTATAAATATTAATTTGCTTTATCCAAAAATTCAAATTTTTTATTTTTCTAATTTTTGTAGAATTAGTTATGATGATTTAAAAAAAAATCACGGACGCGCACGAGTGTGATTGAATTAGTTAGGTGATGGTGGTGGTTGGTGGTGGTTGTGGTGGTGGTTGTGGTGGTGGTGGTTGTGGTGGCTGTAGTGGTGGTTAAATACATGGTAGTGGTGGTCGTCGTCGTCGTGAAAGTATCATATTATTTGTTTAATATTAAAAATAAATATTATATTAAAAATAAAATAATATAATTAATAATTAGAGTAGTAAAAATATAAAAAATATAAAAAGAATATTTTTTATAAATAATTATTTTATTAGATATTTTTTTAGAAAATAAATTATTAAAGATTTAATTTAGAAATTAAGTACTTTTATTAGACTTTTTTAACAAATACTCCATATATCATGACTCCATAAAAAATATTATCATCTAAATATTACTTATAATATAAAATTATAAATAATTCAATTATAGATTAAAAAAAATTAACTAAACTAAATGATTAAATTATTTAAGATCAACGTTATAAACATTATAAATAATATTTGGGTCATATCTGAAGTTACTCTTTTTGGAAATATGCATTCCCATTTCCATTAATTTTTTTATAAAAAATAAAAAATGAAAGTTTAAGATTAAAAAAAAATCAATATATAAAAAGTCCCTATTTTGAAAATAAGCTTGGGCCACAAAATTGTCTCGCCCCTAACTTTAAATTTATATATTACTACAACGTTTCATACAATCATACTCCAGGTCTGTATTGAGACGAAAATTAAAATTGAAACTTGATATAGAGAACTAACCCTAGCAAAGGCAACCAATGCTTTCTCCTCAAACTTTTCTACATCCACGGTCTTTCGAGCTGCTTCTTGGCGATGAGGATCTTCATACTATGTTAGTACAACAACAATTTAATTAAACTACAGTTTTTTTTTTTCAACCTAGAAACTTGTATCAGTTAATTATGCATTTTCGTTCTTAATTAATATCCGTTTAAATGTTGTAGACATGTTAGATAATGACATAAATGGAAAATGAAATTAAGTTCTGGAAAAGAGTACCATTAGAACTATATTTGCTGCAGGCCTTATTCTGTTCGCGATTTGCTTGTCTTCTTTTGCCTAATCATTCAAATTCATTACTCTATTATATATAAGTTCGAAGTTGATATAAACAAACAAAGGAAAAACAATTTACAAACCATTTCAGCTGCTAAATTAATCTCTTCTGATTCTTTTCTTCTCCTCTCCACTTCTTCAAATCTTTTCGATTCTTTTATAATGTAATCGATCATTTGACTTTGATTCTGTCTACTATCTCACTCACCACGTAGGGCATATCTTGCTGACAACGTGCAATTCCTTTTTAACGGATCAAACTTAGTCAGAATAGCATTCTTGAAACAGTATTGGTGGAATACGTATTCTAGTTATTGTCCGAGCACTAAAAAGATAACTAGATTTCGTTGAATAGGTACCACCCAAACATTTGGTCTTCCTGTTCAAAAAATTGAAAAGTTCGGGATAAGATTGAATCAACAATCTTGGGTCGAACCATTTTTTATCACACAAAATTCCTTCCTGTTAGTTATTGCCATTGTTCTAAAAAAACTTTAGAGGCTACTAGGACGGTTTGAACACTTTTAAGCACCCCGCAGCCTATTAATTGGAATTTAGTCGGTTTCTACCTAGTCGGGTTTTATATTAAATATATATTAGATCAATTTTTTAATATATTTGAGAATTGCTTTGGACTCAGAATCCTTTTAACTCTAATAAAATTCAATCTCGTAAGATTCGATTTCGGATGGTCTGTACGGAGTAATCTAACCACTAGACCAACTATCGATCTTAAAATAGATCAATTTAACATAACTAACATATATTTAACTATAAAATAATAATAATTTATTATTATTAATCTAAAAAATAACCAATTCAAGAAATCCAAACCTATCTTTTATTTTTATTCTCATTCAAATTTTAACCTAAATAAATTTTTTTATATTTTTCTTTAATGTTGGATTGGACTAGATTAAATTAGTTATTCATGGATTAGCAATGCTAATTAGTATTTGGATTGGACGACCATTCAATCCAATTGTGTAATTATATTATGCGTAGACGAATTTTCAAGCAGCTTCTAAAGAAATTCTAGGCGGCCTTGTTTTATAAGACGGGTGTTGGGTGTTGGTGACTATGGCATATTTGTTTTTGTTACACTCTATTCTCAACAGAGACAATTAATTGGGATTATATAAGTTGGTTAGCTAATTATATTTCAATGTTACATTTATATCTTCAAATCACAAATCAACTTCGCACTCCATGTACCATAATATTTCGAAAGTAAACAAATTACAACATTGTGAGTTTTCATTTGTTCTCTTGTCCATGCTCTCTTTCATCCTTCTGTGAATATCAGCAAGAAAATCATGAATCTGAAACTCCATGGAAACTAGCTTTTTCTACGTGCATAGAGATCAATACTACCAATTTGAAATCGTGAATTTTCTTTGGTATCTCTAACTGCTAAAAATCTTATCCTGCAATTATAATGTATTATTAGTTAGACTTTATTCCATTGCTTTATATCCATTGGCATTTTTTATTACAATACCTGAAAGCATTTCCCAAGAAACCATTTGATTCAACTGTAAATCCTCTTCTTTGAAACCTATTATCAAACACTTGTGAATTTCTTTTATCCAAAACATGCCAGCTAGAACCTCCATCTTTACTTCCTTCCACAACCCTATCAAGATTAAATAAATAAACTTTATCATTTTTATCACCAATTTGAAATCTATCTAATTGTATCATGTTGAACTTAAAAGCATCGTACCAATCCTTTGGATCTCTCTCTGGAGCATCATTTGCAGACATAAACTCATAAGCTACAAGCTCATGCATCACACTTTCAGATACCTTATATATAATCCAACAACCTATAAAAATTCCAAATTTTATAAGTAACTTTATTCGTAATTTCACACAATTTGCAAATAAACCTTCATACCTGTAGCACCTTTTGGTTCTTCCCACTTAGACAAACGAGTTCCATCAAACGCTGATGTGGCCTTCAAAAACCAACAAAACATGAATAATTGCTAAACCAAAAAAAAATTAATAAAAAAAGAGACAATTAACAATTGATTAAACTTACAATTCCAAAAGGAAGCTCCTCTCCACTAGCAAGGACAAAACCGGAATTTATTCGATTCAACTTCAAGAGTGGCCAAGAAAGACCACTTTTATCAAACTTTTTACATTCTTTCAAGTTATAAATCACATCATCTAGTGCATGAAACACAACAGGAAGTGATAGAGAAGTTTCAACAGGGTCAGAAGCTAAACAAATATCTATTTTTCCATTTTTACCCACTTCACTCTTCAACGAGAGAGCATCAAGCAACTGAGTAAAAGACGGTAATACCCTCATAAAATCTTTTGCGCCACTTGTATCCGGGTTTACGCTACTCCTCCTTGTTCTAAACGGGGAATTTTTCAAAACCACCAAAACTCGTCTAAAACTAACGAAAATTTCAGCAGCTTGTAATTTCGAAGAAGAATTTTCCACTAATTGCGAAATAATAGGAAAAAACCCATCGTAAATTTTCGTGACATGTTCATCTACACATTTTCTAATGGGACATGAAGATGAACTTAAAGAATCAGATCCAAATTCAGCTCTTGAAATTCTCCATTCTTTATTCCCACTTTGTCTTCCAGGTAAATTTATTAATGGATCATCTTTTGAATACAAATTTCTCTCAATTTCTTCAATTTCCTTCTTATCACGTTCTTCAAGTGTTAAAAGTTCTTGAGATGTAAAGTTTCTTCTACGTTCTCGTGTAATATTGGTAAGAGTAGACACAAGTTCAGGTTCGGTTGTAATATTTCGTCTAGACAAAACCTTTGGTATAAAAAAACTTATTTTTCATTAATATTTTAAAATTAATTAATGTTGAATCTAGAGAATGGAGAGAATATTACCTCAGGCCATTTCCGAGTGTAACGCTTAGTGACATCATAAACACCATCTTTTGCAAGACCTATTACGTAGCTTAATTTTTTATTCCACCTTGAAAAGATAATGATTTCCCTTTATATATTCTAGCCTTATTGATTAAAAAGGTATTTTTAGGTGGGAAAAAGAGAAAGTACCCCTTCTCATATAATAATGGATTGTCATATACAGCTTCACAAGGATCAAGATGCATCCACCTAAAAAGCTTATACTATGAATATAATTTTGCGATACTTGTAAAAATAATAAATGTAAATTTTACCTTCCTAAAGATGGAGAAAAACACTCTGTCCAAACATGATCTGTGAAATCCAGAATCTGAAACATAGAAAAAAAGTTTATTATTACTTTTAAAAAAAGTTAAATATTTTCTAGAATATTTACTCACCAGACGAGAATCATATCCAAAAGCTCGGCAATATAAAGTAAAGCAATTAGCCCATTCCCCACAACGCCCTTTTCGTGTTTCCAAAAGCTGCATTTATTTAAAATGATGTAATTAAATATGTGAAGCATAATCTTCTAATAAACAAAATAAAACTGCACTACCTTTTGTGGATCATTGTATCTGGGAAAGCGTGTGATGTTTGAACATGAAGTGCACCTACAAAAATGTAACAGATTAACCGTAAATAAAAGATAATTTTAAAAAAAAAAAAAACATTACTTTTGAGATGTAAAAGATGGAAAATGTAGAGTAAGACACTTAATAAAAGAGAAAATTGAAAATACCGATAAAGTTCAACTCGAGAAGCTCCAAAATGAAGTTCTGATGGATTTGCAACACCCATACCTTGACCTGTTGTTTCATTATTACAGCTTTCACAAGGAGGTGAATTTACCCATCTGTAATTATTGATTGTGAAATAACCATAATTAGTTATGATTGTGTAATAATTTTAACTTTTACAATTTAAAAGAAGCAGAGGTTATAAAGACCTGAAAGATTGTTTAAACCAGTAGAGTAGCTGAAGTAAGAAAGCATGATCTTGTTCATCCTTTGAAGGTTTAAAATTACCCTCCTGAAAAAACATATAGGCAATACATCAGTGAAAAAAAAAATTAATAAAATGGAAATTTCTATTATTAAATATTTAAAATTGAAGTTCGATATATAGAACTAACCCTGGCAAGGGCAACCAATGCTTTCTCCTCAAGCTTTTCTACATCAACTGTTTTCCGAGCTGCTTCTTGCCTATCAGGATCTTCATACTATGTTAAGACAACAATAATTTATGTAAATTAAAGTCTTTTTTGTTTCAATATATCACTATATACATGTTGTAGACAATTTAGATAATGAAGCAAATTGAAAAATAAAATTAAATACTGGAAAAAGAGTACCATTAGAACTTGATCAGCATGAGGACGTATTCTCTGCTCGATATGCTCCTTATTTTCACTTACAGCGAATTGTTGCATCATAAGTGCGTCTTCTTCTGCCTAATTATTTAAATTTATATCATCTATAAGTTCAAGTTGAAATAAACAATAAAAAGAAAATAATTTACAATTAGTTGTTTTTTTTTTTTTAAACCTGGAGCATCCGTGCTAACTCCTCATCGGATTGTACAAAATCAGCTTCTAATTTCCCTTTTTCTTTTATATCTTTCTTTTCATCTTCATCCTCCATTGACAAAACTCGAAGCTTATCAGATACTGAAGCAAGATCAGAATCTTCGGACACAATCCTGCCATCATCACCTCCCAATATCTATTTTCCAAAATTCATAAAATTCAAATCAATTTGACACTCAAAGAGTCCAACAAAACTACAACTAAGATCGAAAATTTAATATCTAGAGGTACAATCTTTCAGCATATGATTAAACAATTACTCTGAATTTATTATAATTTTATAGTATGCTTGTAATATGTACCTTTTGGTGGTCGGGAGGGATAGAGGTAATCGAGAAGACCTGGAATTGAAAGACCTGAAAGATAGAATAGAGGGAACAAAATAAAAAGAAACAATAGTTTTTAAAATTAGCGAAGAAAATAGAGATGAGAAGTGAAAAGCGTGTTAGGGGATGAAGCGAGTACATCAAAGCCGTCCTCGGTGTCGTAGTCGACGTCGAAGGTGGAGTCGTTATAAAGAAGCACGAATCTCCGACAAACCATTTCAGCTGCTAAACTCTCTTCCGATTCGTTTCTTTCTCCTCAACACTTTTTTCAAATCTTTTCGATTCTTTTGTCAACGTATTAGATCACTTGACTTGCTTCTTTCTAAAGAAAATAAGTATAAATACTCAATATGTAGGGAATATATGAAAAGTCACCTACTTCAAAATTTGTTTTGCACAAATGAATACTCAAGTTATAACAATGGGCAACGGAGTACCCAACTTAACAAATTATTGTCCATTATCATATTAAATATCATGTGACATGTATCTTTCTTAAAGAGTAATGCTAATTCCTAGGTATCATCTAAAAAATAATCACCTAAAAATTACCATGATGTAGATCTTAGGTAGTCGAATCGTAATGTTTCTTTTTCCTTACTATTTTTTTCTCTCTTGCATGATTGGAACACCCAAGATCCACATCATGTGTGATTTTTGGGTGATACCCAGCATTATTCTTAAGTAATTATGACTATGTTATTTTGGACAGTTATCTCTATCAAGTGCAGCTCACTTAGGTTATTCATTTCATTTACTTTCAACCCAAATCTAAAACAACAAACTAAATAATCGGACTCTAAAATGACAAAATTATTTGGCTTGAATACAAGGCATTGTGTTTTCTTTTGTGGTATAAAGGGGAAACTTATTGCATCTTGGACTAATTGAAATCTAGGAAGAAAAAATTTTAGGTGTGAAAAAATCAAAGACGGTAAGGATTGTAATTGGTTCAGGTGGTTTATTTAACCCATGTGTGTTTGCACAATCACGTGATTCCTAGACTCTTAAGAAACATGAATGATAAGAATGCTAAACTTGAAGATTTGCAAAGGGAAATGAGAATGTTGGTTGATTCGATGAAGGTAATGGTGATAAAACTGTTGAAGTTGAAAAAGAATCAGTATTGGGATTGTGTGAGTGGATTTGAAATTGAAGAACATGTGAGGTCCTTGTTGTTATTACTGCTTGAAAATTTTGGTGTTGTTATTGTTTTATAATGACTTGTTAGTGCCTTTGGATCTGTTGTGATGTTGCTTTCTAAGAATTAGTAAGGTGGTTGTAATGTAATGGTGGGTTGTATGTTGTTGATCGAAGTTCTTCTAATTTGCTGGAAAATTATTGGTGTTCATGGTGAAAAATATGGTGATATTCTTTGTGTTTTTGTTGAAAACTTGAAAAACTATGATGATGGTCTTATGATTTTATGTAAATTTGGTTTTGTTCATAAAAGATGGAAAAAAGGAAGTACTCCTATAATGATAGAAGAAAATGCAATTCAATTCCTGTCATGTTGATAACCATATCACATGTTTAAGTTCATGGTATTTGCTTTTATACCTTTCTGTAGGGGTTGAAATGCATTTAGAACCCAAAACAGTAGAATAAAATGAAAAAACACATAGTTATATGCAAATTTGGTTTTAGATGAAGTGGTAATAGAGGATAAAAGCATTTAGACCTTTAGTAAAGGATTTGTATTGCACTCAAAGTCTAAATTGCATTTAGATCCCTATAGTTTGAGATCTTGTGCAAACATACCCATGTTGTATATATATTTTGAATAAACTGCAACCATAACTAACCTAATTGCATTTAGTTTCTTGTGAATGGATTTGAATTTCATCTATACTCTTAAAACTTAGACTTTGAAAAAAATGCGAAAAGACCTACATAATGCACAGCTTGATTAAACTTCCTTATAATATGGCTAATTGTATTTTAAAGCTCGTGAAAAATCAAAATTTCATTTATACCCCTGGAGTTTTATAATATTAGCAAACAAACAAATGTTCAATGTATATTCTAAACAAACTGCACTTAAAATATGCCTAATTGCATTTATACAATTAGAACAAACCCATGGGATGTATTCTTCATTGCCCTATTAGGGGTCATTTAGAGGGAAAAGAGCAAGGTGGTTAATAATAGGGATTTCTCCAGGGATTAATTATAATAAGGAAAGCCAAATATTTAGCCGCATATACATTTGTGCTTGGAACAATCATCCTGGTAAGACTGTAAGTGGTAGAGACTTTGTCGAGTTAATTGGATGGTGTAAACCTAACCGAGGCCTCAAGCTGAATCAGGTGGAAGTTGGAATCGTCACTAAGAGTTAGTGGGAGCAGAAGGTGTAGTCCAGAACAAAAATGGTAACTAGGTTCAGGGTTTTGCTAGGATATTTGGATGTTCATTAACTTTGTTAGAAGAATTAGTTGTGGTGTATGAAGATTGAAAGACGGCAGAAGAATTGAGGGTTAAGGATTTGGAGGTGCAGGTGGACTTGCAAGAGGCCATGGAGCTTGTACCACAGGAGGGCCCTATTAGGGGATCATTTGTAACATCGATGGATGTTCTTTGTGCATCCTTGACTAGAAATATATCCTTTTGGGATCAAGTCTATATTTAAAGAGGCAAATAAGTGCGCTAATTGGATGTATCGTAAAGATTTACATCAGATGCAGTCACTTTCTTATTACAGTGATCCACTAGAGGAGGCATGGGAGGTCCTCACTCGCGACAGGTCTGGTTGGAAGTCTCTGCGTATGATCTATAGTGCGAACTCAGTTGATGATTTGATCACTACTTAGTGGGAGTTTATTACCACGATCTGAGGACCTCCAATGTAACAAAAGAGAAACTCACCACTTATCTCCCTAGTTCTACCTTTCTTTACATTCCTTAAGTTAACAATAGGGAAATTCTCTGCATGAAAGAAGTATGAATAATCCCGTGAGTTCCTCAAGGAATGTAAGTTCTACGACCCCTAACTCGAGTATGTTGAGCATATTAGTCTCTCTTAAGATCATATCGATAGTCATTTTTGTGACTATTTTACCGATGACAACTATCGTAAGATATCATGTGGTGCAGATTTTAACTTGCAGGTAGATCATATGTTTGTATAGCAGGGGTTAGCGTTGACCATAGTGAGAAAGTTCTTTTCTTATGATTGTATTAATATTTGCGTTTGGATATGGTGAAACATATGTCGCTCTTTAGACTAGTCAGCTAGCTAGCAACCACCCTTACAAAATGTCATGAAAGTGTCCAAGGTCTCAAATCCCCGTCTAATTTTAGATGGAATATTCATTTGCTTGTTATTAAGACGAAAGATATTCTTAGTCAAAAAGTCTACCTTCATATTTGTCATATTGTCGTATCCAAAATAAAATTTTAATATATTAGCTAAATATACTAGAATCGAATTACCTATAGGGTCTTGGAGACCATCTTAGTGCCACAAAAGTAACATTCTATTCCTCTCTCCTCCAAAGAGGCCTCTACGATAACCAATGTCATTACTACCATTATAGTGTATATAAGAGAAAAAAATAGATTATTCTCTCTACTCCATTACCATTTTTCTCTCTCCTTCCTTATCACCTTTTTTTCCTTCATTGTCATTTTTCTCTCTCCTTCTTCATTAAGTATCAATACTTTTCAACTCCGACCACAACCACTGACCATTGTCGATCACCACCGACCACCACTAGTGTCGCCGTAAAAAGTTACTGAGAATCGCGAAAAAGTTATTGAGTACTACGCTGGAAAAAAGTTATTGAGTTTATTCAGTAAATTTACCATGCTCGGTAACTTTACTGAGTATGCTCAATAACTTTAATGAGTATGCTCAATAACCTTAATAAGTATCAGTAAATTGTACTAAGTAATAGGAAATTTACTAATTATGAAGGTAAAAGTAATTAGTATCATTATTTTCTTGATTTATATTTATATACAACAAATTATTTCAACAACTAGATATAAATCAACAAAAAGAATTTAAAAAAAGAAATCAACAATTGGATATAAATCAACAAATTATTACACGGTAGTAAAGAAAAAGATAACTTAGCACGCGAAAAGAAAAGAAAAGGAAAATAATGCAAACCACTTGCTGAGTATGGTTTGTTTTCTAGTCTAAGGAAGAAGCTGAGCACATTCGTTCTCTGGCTTCCAAGGAAGAAATTGAGCATGCCGCCGGAGTTGGAGCTGTTGCGAGCTCCGACCATAGATGGCTCGTGAAACAGATCCGTCAGATTTGTCATGGCTCGTGAAGTGGAGGCTTGTTTTTGTTCGCGACAAAGGAGATCGGACTTCATAGCTTCGTTTTATGGTGATGCGAGCTTTGAATAGAGCAGATCACAGCTTTGGTTTTCTCGTGCAGATGGAGATCCAGCAGATCGGGGAATAGATCTGCTCATCTTCATCGCCGAGGTTAGCAGCTTCATCGCCGGATCTCAGCTGGTCTGACCTCACGGCGGGTCTCTGCCATTTCCGCGAAACTACAACCGAACTAAAGTTCGCACTGGCCAGAGAAGAACGAATATGCTGTCATTTATGTGTACCGCTGTGTTTCGAGACGTTGTGTTATTAGTTTGTGCAGTAGGGAAACGCCTCATGCTTTTCACGCTGGAGCTTCCTCGTCAAAGCTAGATTTGGAGCAGTTCTTGAGCTCGAGCAGTCTTCTCATCACCGGAGCTCACTCACCGCACCATCACCTTCTTCGTAGGCTCGCAGCTTAGGGTTTGGCAATGGAGTGATATTTGGGTTTTTAGCCATGGAATGATATTTGTTACATGAGAAAGAAAAAAAAAGGAGAAAAGAGAGAACAAAAAGAAAAGAGAGAGAATAAAATTTGGGGTTTTACAATATTCCTTAACAAAAATAATATGGGTCAATTACTCATGGGGTCTTAAAGATTATTGTAGTGACACATATGAGCTAGTCAAATCCTCTCTCATTCTTAGAGGCCAATAAGATGTCCAATGTCATACTTACCCTTCTAGTGCATATAAGGCAAAAAAAATAGATTCTTCTCTCCCTCCACTACCATTATTCTCTCTCTCTATTACCATTAATCTCTCTCCTCCTTTATCATTTTCCCTCTCCTTCTTAATTAATTATCGAATCATTTCCAGCTCCGATCACCGCCGGCCACCGCCGGAAAAAGTTCTGAGCGTGGGAAAAAGTTCTGACCGTGGAAAATAGTTCTGACCGTGGAAAAAAGTTCTGAGACTGAGACTGGAGTATTGAGCATGGAAAAAGTACTGAGTATGGGCTACTGAGCATGAAAAAAACTGCTGAGTATCGAAAAAAAATGCTGAGTGTCGAAAAAAATTGTCGAGTATTGGATTTTTTTTGTTGAATGACTTTAATGAGCATGCTCGTTTGCTCAGTAACTTGCTGTGTGCACTCAATAACTTGTTGAGCGTGCTCAGTAAAATTACTGAGTATGCAAAAAAATCAATAAATTTTCGAGATTTTTACAGAACAAATTGAGTGATTTTCAGCGATAGTTTATCAACACAAAATTGGTAATATTAAAATTGATAATAATAAAATTAAGCTTAGTAAGTTTCATATTCATCCCTAAAAATCCAAATCACACCTTTGCATAAACAGTGTATAACCTCAATGTCCTAATCTAAACAGAAATTTCACCTCTTAAATCCAAAAATCAGACACAACTAAAATTCACAAAGAAAATATAAAAAAACAGCAGTGAAGGAATCAGTAACTTGCTGAGTGTGCTCAATAACTTGCTGAGCGTGCTCAGCTAAAGAAAAAACCAGCAACTTCAAACAGATTTGCCTTCTTCTCGTCAGCCATTAACAAACCACGAAACTTGCTCACGCCATGGCCGGAGCTCGCAACATCTTTAGCTCGCTCCAGCTCAATATCACGAAACTTCACGGCGTCAGATCTGGCCATTAACGAACCACGAACGCGACAAAATCATTCGATCATTGTGCAAAGATGGAGAAGACGAAATCATTAACGATCCGATCTCGTGGCTGGAGAAGACGGCAGAGCTCACGTCGGATACTGATGAAGCAGCTCCAAGGAGGAAGATTGCTGTATTTTTCAAATCTAGAACCTCACCGAAGATTCATGAACTCCGGTGGTCTTCTGCGACAGATCTGAGCTTTGAATGACGAAGGTATTCTGAGCAGTGGATTGAATGCTCGTCGGAGTTGTCAAGCTTTAGAGGTGTTTTGGAAGGTTTGACGTGAGAGAGATGGGAGGAGAGAAGAGAGGAGAGAGAAAGAATAAATATTAGGTTTTAGAAATATTTCAGATTAAAGAAGTATATATAGAGAAATAAAAAATAAAAAGGGGGTAAAAAAGTAATTGGGTTTTTGGCTTATAGTGTTAATTCTTTGTTGTGCATTTTAGTAAGAAGAGGCTATAGAGCCGGTCTTGTTAGGTCCCGAGGTGGTGTGTTCAAGACCTCTTGGGTAAATATCTCAAATAATATATATAGGGAGGAAAACGAAAAAAAGGTAAAAAAGTAATTGTAAAATTGACTTATAATGTTAAAATTTGTTTGTGCCCTTTAGTAAGAAAAGAATATAAATAATAGGAGAGTGTCTTCAAAATCCTTTGAATGATTTTCTCATATTCCAATCATCTTTTTTTTTTTTGTCAAAAGTAACAAATCGATCAAGAACGTTTATACAAAGACTTAAAGAAAATATAAAAATCGCTTAAAGATCCACTCTTCCATGCAGAGATATCGATATTACGTCTAGCACTTTTTGCTACAAAGTCCGTAACGTTGTTAATTTCCTGTTGATAAGGAAGGAAAACTCACTCACAAAACTATTACTAGATCTTTTGTTAGAAGCCCTATTGAAGGTGAATGTTGGGCGGTCTTTCTGGCTATGAGAAAGGCCGCTACTTGTAACCTACGGAGTGTTTCCTTTTACTCCGATAACCTTGAACCTGTTCAAGGTATCTCTAAATGCACTGGTCTTCGATGGCAAATTTACCCGTTAATTGCCGAAATGAGGAGTTGGATTTTACAGGTTAACTTCGTCTAATCTCTCCAACCACCTCCGTTCCTCCCCCACCCCCCACCCCCCCCCCCCCCCCCGGCACCACTCCCCACCCTATTTTTTTTTGTATTTTATATAGCTATTTTTTTCTTTTTTGTCAACTTTTATATAGATCTTACTCGTGGGGGAATTTGTACGTAACAAGTTCATAGCCAAAAACTGAAGGGCAACACGAGCACGAGTAGAAACCAACTTATAAGAGACATTTCAATGGTTCGATTTTGTCTATTAGCTTTCCGGACAAAAGCATTGGTCCCAACGTTAAATGCAACAACATGCTTGTTGGTAGTATTATTGGCTCAAACTATGGTCACTTTTGTTTTTTGTTTTGTCGATCTATGGTTAATCTTGGTAGAGTCTAACCTTTTGAAACAATGATTAAAGTATATTGTTCAAAAATGTTTTATACGTTTTCCATAAAATATCTTATGACGTAGTTTAAGTGATTTTAGTACATTTTTTTAGGTGATAATTATGGAGTATCTTAATTATCAGAAATCGATGGAGTTTGAACCATTTTTTGGTATATATTAAAAATAGTATTGGTAGATATCATCCCTATATGTTTTACCTAGGGGTGAAAAAAAAAACAGATTAGAAAAAGAGTTTTTTGGAAAAATTTCAAGTTCTTTTGAAATAAATTTTTTCTATTCCAAAATTTCGGACTGGAAAAAAAATTCCGAATTCGGAAATTACCAGAAATTTTAGAACTTTTGGTTCGGAATTTCAGAACTTTTGGCTCGCAAATTGAAAAAACTAAGGGTTGGAAATTGGAACTAACGGTTCTTCGATTGTTGGTGACATAGCCCAGTTGGGTTGATGATGGTGGAGAATGTTCCACGAGTGACGACGGTTTTCTTGTGCAGAAGAGCGGATTGGTGGGAAGGCGAGTGCAAAGAATTTTTTCCCCCAATGAATGCGAGTGTGAAGTGATGGGTTTTAGCCTTTTAGGTTTATCATGTTTCATTGTTTGTTTTTTGGGGTTATTACTCAAAATATCCTTATTAAACTCTCTAATAATTTTTTTAATTCTCTAATTATCTTATTTGTATATAAGTATCTTCCTAATTAATTATTTATAAATAACATCTTCATTCTATTTTTGTTTCTTTTTTTACCCCATAAAAATACTATAGTTATTTTACAAATGCTAATTACTTTCATTAATTTAGATCTCTCTCTCTCTCTCTCTCTCTCTCTCTCTCTCTCTCTCTCTCTCTCTCTCTCTCTCTCTCTCTCTCTCTCTCTCTCCGTGCAATGTTTCATTCTTCTCTGTCACGCGTCTGCTTCTCAATCTATCGTGTTGTCTCTCTCGTCCTCTTCTAATCAACTCGGTCGCTAGCTTGTAATCTTTCTCGCACATTACAAATTCACAGAATTTTACTGTGTAATCTCTTCTCTTATTTTTCTTTTCTTTTTTTGTAATTTTTTATTTCATTTGCTGTGTTTTTTATTGCAGGTTTGTTGTAAGGTTACAATACATATACGCTCGTATTTATTGATGTTTTGATTCTAACTTCTTCCTAATTTTGCAACTTTATCCACTTTCCTCTGTTTTCAAGGTATTTTTGTTTTAATTCTTTGTTTTTTTATGATTTTGTTTGATTATATATTGAATTTGTTCTTTTACAATTTATGTTTTGTTAATTTTGTGTTTTTATTCATTTTTTTTGTTTGATTTTAACAAGTTTATGCATATTGTTATGTTTTTTATTTTGTTTTTTTAGTATATTTTGTATGAATGTGTAGTATATTCTTTCTTTTGTTAATATTTTGCTTCAATGTTGTTGAATTTTGTGTTTAAGTTGCTTTGATTTGAGTAGAGGTTGTTTTGCATCTGTTATGTTCTGCATCGAATTGTAAAAAAATTTCATGTTTGTATCATGAAATTCTTTGTTTCTTAACAACTTTTTCCTTTTCCAAGTTATTGATTGTTTATGTGATCATATTCTACTACCTCATTTATCACTTGTTTTTTTGCAGATGGTTATGGTTGTCGTTAGGTTCGGTTCTCAACTTTCTATGCATTCGTTTGATCTTTTCCGGAGTCTCGATTTTGTTTTTGATTATGTGCTGTCTAAATGGCCTTCCTTGCTCTTAAGTTACACGTATTTAGTGTATTCAGTCGAAGAGGACGTTAACTGTTTGTTGAACAACGAAAAAGACTTGTCTAACATGCAGTTTTTGGTTAATTAGTCAACTTTGCAGCGTATAATTATTTATGTTACAAATGATCGGGAAATAGATGTGGTTCACCGTTGTTGATTTTTGCTCTCCTTATAAAAAGGTCGCGTCTTCCCACCATCCCAAGGAGCATACATTCGGTGGTCATAAAGATTCGGTTCTGCAAAGTAACGATTAGAGGCAACTAATCAGTCACGTCGGTTAATGATTTTATGGCGGTGTTAGTGAATTTCGTTCTTATGTTGCCAAATTTGCGACTGAAGTTGGTTTTAAGTATTACTTTACTCATAATTATAAGGTGAAATGCTTTGTGCATTGCAAAGCTTTTAAAACCAAAGCATGTCCTTGGAAATTTTATGCCTCTCTTGAACGTAGCAACGACTTATTTTATATATGTACCTTAGTGAATGAGCACAACTGTGGTGAAGCATCTTATGATGAAGCAGACAGTTATGTAGTAACTTGAGTCTCGCAGCAATTTAAGCTAATAACTGCACAGTTACTTACATTTTTCAATATATAGATCGATATTCATATCATATTTGTAATGAATATAAATTTCACAGAACAATAATACGAGATTATATTTCTCTAAATTTTGAGTTATCGTCATTAATTTTATATCAGTACTGAAGAATATTCAACATTACATTTTAATAAATGAATAAATAATATTTATTAATAAATGAGAATCATAGTGTATCGTTGACCGTAGTCGTTGGAATTTGATACTATTCTGAAAGTCTAGAGATGGGAAGGAATTGACCCATC
Source organism: Nemophila menziesii (assembly GCA_029959085.1). NCBI lineage: Eukaryota > Viridiplantae > Streptophyta > Magnoliopsida > Boraginales > Hydrophyllaceae > Nemophila > Nemophila menziesii. Next base: position 41,357,696 of record JARWIR010000003.1, on the reverse strand, counting down.
ATCAGACCAAGCGAGCAAGGGAGGTTGACTCCATCTGTGCCCTAAAAAGAGCTTCCCCGAAAAGAAAAGCCTTATTTTTTTCGCAGTACGGCCTGATATAGGCAGTCCCTACAACTGTATGTCCCCCCTTCCCTTGCTGCTCGACAATTCTGCCACGCCCCACCTAATAATACTCTGGGACTTTTCTACACAAAAGACGTTTTACTTTACTTTCTTTTTAGTCAAAAGACATTTTACTTTTACTTTACCCTCTTTCATATCTCTCACAATAAATTAGATACCAACATTTTTTATTCTCTTTTGGTAAAAATTACAAAAACTCGCACACAGTAATACTTCAGAGGTGAAAATTTGAGCTGCGACAAAAAATAACAAGGTTAAAAATTAGAATTGGGAGCTTAAATTTTTTGATTGTTCTTGCAACTAGTGTAAGAAGAACAAATTAATCAATTTTGATGAGATGAATTTTAGTAGTTTTTTAGTCTTTATTGAGAAAGAATTCTGGATTTACCCTCTCTATAGAGCTTGCATGGGATCAAAGTTTTCTTTTTTTGTTGTCAAACATGGGATCAAAGATCGACCATACAATACACATATATATTTGACTTATTAACTCAATAAATGAGGATCACATTTAATTTTGTACTCTTCGATTGCATCAGCTGGGCTCCTTCCCAGCTCCTTTAAACTATGTAAAGAACAAATTAACTCTTACAAATCCAATTCTTTTTAATGGATCCACCAGGTGCATCTTAAATAATTTAAGTATTATTAATCATTAAACTTTATTTGCAAATACTCTTTAGTCAAAAAACTATTCAATATTCAGAAAGAAGATTAGTTCTAATAATGCACATAAACATATTGACCATTAAAAATTATATATTATATATTAATGGAATGCTTTATTTAAGTTTTACATATCTTCCAAAACCATAGGTCCTAGCTAGATTCATATCTAGGCATTTACCAATTCTTGCAGATCCTAACTCCTACAATATATCCTATCTTTCCAAGCTACTCTAAACTCACATATTGTGTCTTCTTCCCCCTCATTAACATACATTAATTTCTAGAGTAATGTACTCTTCTTAGCACCTTTTTGCAACATTAACAAAGCTAATATATTATATTAAAGGTTTGTTTTTTTCTTGTTCGGATTATTGAAGAGATGCTATGGAAAGGCGTCATGGACCCATAAATTCATGTGTATGTTAGCTCAATAATTTTCTACTTAGTTTCTAGTGATGCATTTACTACAAAGTACATTTAATGTCCACAAGCATTTAATATAACTACTGTTATATATCCTGGCTATATATAGTATCATTTCATGATTTTGTTCCTTGTTATGTTCTTGAGAAGTCAATGGGTTCACATTTCGGGTTTTTGTGTTTGTATTTGCAGAGTTTTGCAGAGGGGAATCTGAATAGAGAAAAACAGCATTCCACAAGTTTGGACATGGATGATAAAATGCCATTTTTGCAGATGTTGCAGAGTGTTAACGAACCCCCATCTGCTGAATCCATCAGTTTTCAACTCTTGTTGATGTTACAGCACCAGAAGACACCATGGGATGACCAAGTTCAGGTGATACATGAGCCGGAGCGTTGTTCTTCTACACCACCACTACCACCGCCGGTGAATAGAAAAAAGAGAAAAAAAAGTAGGCCACCGACGACCAAAGAGGAAGTAGAAAGCCATAGAATAAATCACATTGCTGTAGAACGTAACCGAAGACTACAAATGAATAATCATCTCAGTGAGTTACGTTCCCTAACTCCTCCTTCTTACGTTCAAAGGGTACGTAACTAAAATATGTATAATTACTTGTTTGATATTTCCTAGTTTTCTTACATTAATTGTTGTTGAATTAGGGTGACCAAGCTTCGATAATCGGGGGAGCAATTGATTTTATTAAAGAATTGGAGCAAATCGTTGAATGTTTAGAAGCTGAGAAAAAACCAAGAAATTTAGAGGAAGAAAAGATCCAAGAAGATATGAATGGTGGAGAAGAGATCAGTAGAAGAATGGGTGAATTCACAGCTGAGATCAAATCTATGGCGGCTAATGTGCATGCAACATTGATACACAACCATGTGAGCTTGAAGATACAATGTGGGAAAAGACACGGTCAACTTCTTAAGGTTGTTTCTGCTTGTGAAGATTTAAGCCTTACTGTGCTTCACCTTAATGTCACCTGCTTGGAAACATCAGTTCACTACTCTATTAACCTCAAGGTAATAATTAAACTTTGAGCATAAGAGTTCTTAAGTAGTAATTAAATACAGTAGCAGGTAAATTACATCATGGGTCTATGATTTTGTTTTCGAATTCAGAGCTTTGCGATTTTGGGGAATTTTTTTTATAATTAGATCCTTACATCGGGATAAATTTATTACAGTATATTCATGCTTCTTGATTATGGTATTAATTATAGAATCTTTTACAACATAGTAGTACAAAACTTAAAGAATTAGTAACAATTACTTCCCTCCATTTTTATTTATCCTTTTTGTGACAAAGTAACTAAAAAAGATATTTAACACTCTTTTTTTACCATATTACCTTATGAGTAATGATGGATATCACTTTAAATCATATCACATTTTTATCTCATCTTAAGTAAACCAATCATAAAAGAGAATAAAAATGATAAATAAAAAAAAAAAAAAATTATATGATTAATTCATTTAAAATTCACTAGAGGTAATAAAAGTTGATGCACTTTGGGGTGATACTATCATTACTCTTACCTTATTCATCAAGTATAAAGTTATTTATTACTCCATTTATTCCATAAAATTTGTCCATTTACTAAAAAAAAATGTTTCAAATATATTGTGTACTTAAGATTTCATGACACTTTTTTTCTACTTTTTTCACTATTACTCTTATTAAAATATTAAAATTTATATTTCCAATACACATTTAAGATTTCAAGATACTTTATTAGGGAAATTTTTGTAAGGATGAATGCAATTATTATCTTTCTTGATATATATAAAAAACTAAATGTACAAATTTTGTGGAAGGGAGGGAATACATTATTGTTTTTATTTAATTAATTAAAAGTGATATTGGAACAATTAAAAAAATATATCTTAATAATATGAAAAGACAAATATTTTGGATACTTTTTTTTTCAAAAACAAATAAAAATGATAAGGAAATATAAGCAAATATATTGTTGTTATTGTTTATACCTAATCATACAATTTCTTGTAGGGATTTTTTCGGTTAAGTTTCCTTTTAAAATTATAGTTGATTTAGTGGTTAAAATATTCCACCAATTAAAAAAGCATGAGATCAAATATTATTCAAGTCAAATTCTCTCAAATATAAAAAAAAAAAAAAAGATGTGTTTGTAATTTATAAATTTTAAGTTTTAAACATAGCTTGATGGTAAGACTTGTACTAATTATTATGATAATTTAATGAATAACACTACAGTAAAAGTAGATAAAAATGAGTCCCAAATACTTTTGATCGTCCCAGCTTTCCTTTGATTCTTATAGGTTTTATAACTCTGAATCCAAAAAATAGTGGCATTTTGGGGAAATTTATCCTTAAATTACAATTTTTGGTCCATGTATTATGCCGAAAATAAATATGATGAGTGTTTATTTTGTTGTACATGTTTATTCAACGGATTGACTTTATAATGCAAGTTGTAGTACTGCATGTATAAACATGATGTCAAAGATTGTGTATCATTTGCATCATAGCATTTATTTGAGTGTGGTCCATGCTTAGTTTGTTTGTTTGTACTGTTTGTTTGTTTGCAGATTGAAGATAGTTGCAAATTGAGATCAGCAAGTGAGATAGCAGAAGGGATTCATCACATTTTTATGTTAATTAACTCTGATGATCATACAATTATCTGATCTTATCTTATCTTTGGCGTATCAGTATCATCAATTTGTCATTGCCTCAAGTGAGGGCCGGGCCGGTTTCTTTCTGTCATTTGGTGCATTGCAGTGCAGAAATGACTCTTTTAGATAGATCATGAAGGGGGGGACACTGTACAGTAGTTACCTTCAAACGAGGGACTGTCAGGAGCAAGAGCAGATGGGCCACTATTATAATCACAAATGGTATTCTGATTAATTACCTGCTAAACAACTTATTATACCACTTACAATTATTTTGTAAATTTAACACTTTTATGTAATCTATATATGTTGGATTAGGATGTCTCTGACAAGTTGCAAAAACATTTTGTTGTGGTTGGATCACGAGAGTTGTAGGATTTTGATTAAGATGGACCTTTATTGTATCCAAAAAAAAAGCCTTAAGAATGGATTTTTTATTTTATTTTTAAAAGAAATGTTTTTAGACCTTAGAAATCAAAATAACAAATTACTAGCACCCCCCCCCCCCTCCCTCCCAAAAGTGAAGGCTATATACAATTCGCAGTATCTTTCATCCGCATCTATTATATTCGCAGGATTTTATATTTGGAGGGCCAAAGAGAAAGTTTCGTAAAATTTGCGGGGAGGGGGGGGGCGAATTTTATTAATTTATTTTTTTATTTCTTTTATAAGGGTGAAAAAAAGGTTTTTGGAAAATTTAGGGGGGCCCAGGCCCCAAATCCGATAACCTGGGTCCGTCCCTGGATCTCAGTCCATGACGATCTCAGTCCTTTGCCTATATTAGGTGACTCCAAAGTCGTGATGACAACCTGTGAATCAATCTCCACACAAAGATCCAAAACTCCCAATCACTTAACTAGTAACATGACCATATGGGACTCACGATTTATAGTCATCACAAAACCACAAATTCAATTTCCTTTCACGACCTGAATAATTCCTCTAATGCCTTTATGTGTCGCTTGGAATCTATGCACCCGTCAATATTAAGCTTCCATCCGCGGTGTGTTTTACACCAACCTATCGACTTCGCTCGTTCCTGACAACCTAACTCTCCTCAATTAGAACTTCCCCAACACACGTAGGTAATTTGTCGGTGAAACTAGAATCTTTCTTGTAAAGAGTTGATTGCGGGAGTCTCATGGAATATTTTATTTGCACAATCATTTCTTGATATCACCACCCAAATTAATTCTCCAAATAAAATATTCTATGAGACTCCTGCAATCAACTCTTTACAAGAAAGATTCCAGTTTCACCACTCGTTGTCCGGAACGAATGAAGTCCGAACGAACCAAGAATACTAAACTCGGAGCCTGGCCTCCCAAGGTGTTAGAAATTCGGCATGTTATTGTTAACCATATCACTCAGACATACATGGCTTCAAAGTTGACGCTATTGTGGATTTCTCGTTGAACAGTAGCTTGTGCGACTACTTATATACCCACTATCGTAGTGCATGTAAAACCTGTTGTTGTTTCACCTACATTAGGTATTGCTTCGCTTTTCCAGTTGATGTTTCCATCCATGATTTAGGTCCTAGGTTCCCTTGCTAGTGATGTAGCATCTCCCTGCTCCCTGAAACTGCATTCCTAGTACTTGGTTGTTGTGAACCTTGCACTAGAATAGGAGCTCCCACAACCGCTCCTTCTACAGAGTTTTCTGATGCCATAGTACTTGTAATGAATAGTTACGTTTCACCTATGTTTGAAGTTGTTAGACCTCTAGATACGGGTGTATCCATTTATGGGCTAAAGCCTAAGTTCCCTTACTGGTGAGATTGCATCTCCTTGGTGTTAATTTCACCCGCATGCAAATTGTCCCCAACCAAGTTTAAGTCTCTAGTAATTATATATTGTAGTCTTACGTTTAATGTCTGGAGTTCAATTCATATAATGTCTCACTCCCAAAAACTCAATCTCTAGCTTGTCTCTCCCGTACATAGATGATTTATCGATTCAGGAGAATCCAAAATTGATAAGTTTTTGTCAATTCCCGGAGTAAATGACGTGCACTCTCATCCATAATTTTGTAACACGAACCAGTAAGAATAACATCCACCCCCGCTTTGCCAAATTTATCTTTGAGGCCAATCTTAGCTTGATAGCGCGCCATATCAACACTCTAATTTTTTAGGATATCGTAGGTTTCAAACCTTCTCGTAGACTATCTCATCGTTTGGCCCACTTGTGCTATCAATCATTGAGGTCGTTTTAACCGAGTATACCCCATGAATTTCCTTTTGCCAAGATATATAGTCTTGGGGTTCCTTGGTGGGTCCTGGTGTGTTATTAAATTAAGTACGAAAATAAAGGAACCACAATTACCGCAAGTGTACGGTTGTCCAAGTAATATTCGATAAATCGAGTTTCGTTCTCAGGGACGGATTAGGTTCAACTCCAGTATAAATCAGGATAGTAAGAATAATTGTTTAACAGAAAAGTAAAATAATATGATTTTTGTTTGGTTTTCTTAAAACTAAATATGCAATAAAATAAATTAACAGAATAGAAATAATAAAGTAAAAGAACTAACTTCAGAGATGAGATATACTTGAGTCTCGCAAAGAATCCTCCTAACTAATATAATATATGCTATGTTTAAGGGTAGAATTGGTATTAGTATACTAGTCAGGACTCTAATATCTCCTAGCCCCCTGTCGGGTGGACCTAGGAGCTATCCTAAAGTACTATAAACACCTGTATGGTCGAATATGTCTGTTCGGATTAGGGATGGCAACGGATCGGTTTTTTGCAAAAATTCTAAAAACCATAACCATAACCGTTTTTATAATTAAAAACATATCCTAGCGATTTTAACTATCGGTTACATTTTTCAAAACCATAACCGTATTATTCGGTTTCAGTTTTTTAAACGGTTTTACGGTTTTTAACCATATTCAAATGATAATTTTATAAATATATTAAATTTCATAAAATAAAATCCCACATATAAAAGAAAACTACAAGGTTTATAAAAAATTATGTTGGCATTTGATAAAATTGCATAGTTATTATATAATTGGTTAAATTTAGTATTTTGCTTTTGCTTTTAGAATTTCAATATATCAAATTTAACCTAAATTATTATAAAATTTGAAATATATATGATAATAAACGGTTTTCGGTTTTTCGGTTTTATTTTTATCAAAAACCATAACCTAACGGTTTTAACCATCGGTTACACTTTTCAAAACCATAACCTAATGGTTTTAACCACGGTTATATAATTCGGTTTTCAATCGGTTCGGTTATCATCGGTTTCGGTTTTTTACTGTAACCATTGCCATCCCTAGTTCGGATGATATGATTTTACCTCATTGGCTATGTAACTAGTTAAGCCTGTCGGTCAATAACAGACATTACACGGGTATTACCTAGATCTGTATACAAACCCCCCATGTCGGATGATCACTTCGCCACTAAAGTGAATAGCCCAAATACTAAAAGCTATTTCTAGTTGTACCGAAAAGAAATAGTGATTAAGAACAAAGTAATATCCAATATCTAAGACCTAATTCAATTTAAATCATAACAATCCCAAATTCAAAACATAGAAATAATTAATTAAGGTTCATCCTTTTATTGCGATTCTCAAGTATATAAAAGTTTAGCTCATAGCAATATTAAAGACTGAAACTAAATAGAAAGACATCATATTTAATTACAGAAAAGAAATATATAACCTAAGGATTAGATGACTGTTGATGGAAGAACAGAATTCCTCCAGCACTAACTTCTCCTTTGCCTTCTTGCTCTGAAGTTGTTGACTCTCTCTCTAAGGATGTATGAATTAAATAAATTGTGAGAGGTACTGAATTATGAGGTCTAAGGGGTGTATTTATAGGTGTTAGCAAGCCCTAGGTCGAATTACTTGGAGTGGAAGACAAGGCAAGAACTCTTAAATTCGTAGCCCTAAAATCTAGGAAAGGTAAAATTCTGCTGCTGTTTTGATTTGGTCATAACTTTTTCAATACTTATCCGTTTGAGGATTTCCAATATATGAAACTTCTTGTCTTGGGAAGAGCTTTCTATTGGTGCAGACCACTCGTCCAGATTCCTAGCCAATCGTAAGTTATGGACTAATCTTTAAAACGTGGCTGGAATTTCAGATTCATAAGGTAGCTTTATCTTTTCCTTCTTTGCATATATCTTTCCTAAATCTTCTTATTTCCATGTAAATCTTCTTTCCTTTACTTCTTTATCTTGACTTGGTCTCTAAGTAATTACCATTTATCTTTTAAAGCTTCACATTAAATAAATAATTAAACCGCATATGCTTAAAAAGAATAAATCAATAAATCAAGAAATAGAAATAGGAAAGTGTACTCTAAAAATAGAAACTCGAGTAAAAACATTTCCTAACACTCTAAAATACACTAAGACTTTAATTCTCACTTCTCCTCCTTGGATTGGTCTTTCATGAAATTCAAGAACCAATTAACTTTGCATTAAAAACAATCAAATTTACGCACAAAAGCTCAGATTCTGCAAATAGTTAATTTCCAAGGGGCAAAAGTGCAATATGATCAAATAAGCCTAAAAGTCTATCAAATAAATCATTTATTCACCTAAAAGGATGTCTCCAAAGGGCTAATAATTAGAACAAATAGGGAGACATCATGAATTTACTTTTGCCAAGATATATAGTCTTGGGGTTCCTCCGTCATATCTTAAACACGCCGCTATGATCTTAAGTAGCTTGGAGACCGAAAGTAGATGTTGAAACAATTTTTTCTTCTGAGCTCCATTATTCTAACTTAGAAATCCAATTCCTTGAAACATGCATCATTACCAATAGGTTGAGAGCCAAGTCAATAAGTGGTAAATTACCAACCTATATATCGAGACAAAACATAACACTCTTCTCCTCTTATACCACCTATCCGGATCCCCGTCTAACTACGGAAATGTCTTTCACAATGGCTTTCCAAACTAGAGATTCTAATACTTTTGGCTCATATTGAATTAATATATGCTCCATTATTTTTTCCAAACAAGAGGTAGTGCACCGCAACAGGGCGGTTCAGACAAAGACAAAGAGACACCTAGAGTTTCTTACAACCTACACCTTACTTCTTTACCTTCTCCAACTCCACTAAAACGAATTTCCACCTCCAAACTCCATTAAAGCAGCTTTGAAACTTGAGAAAACTTTCAACAACACACTAAACACCATCAAATCTTCCACCGAGAGTCCATAAACATATAATCTTCACTCAAACCATTCCATAGCAGTACAAAACACCACATATTATCAATTCTTCAAAATTCTTATTCCTTCCTTCATAGTACACCATTAAGTCAAGCTTTAATCCTACCTTCATTCTTCACCAACCACTATCTAAACACCATATCCTCCTAACCACGACAACCCAAAGATGAACCAACCATTCAAGTTCAAGAAGTTTAAACTCATCCTTGGTTCATCTTTGAGTTGTGGGCCAGAGAGATAACGAGAAGAACGAATATCATGGATTACAATAGGTAGGTACAAAGGATAGCGAGGAAGAAGACAACAAGTTTTTTGGGGTAAAAAAAGAGAAACCAATCCTCATCACTGAATCACGTGAGAATAAACCAAAACCCAAGGTAACCACACAACAACCTGCAAGTTACAATCTGAGGAAAAGAGTTTCAAGCGAGACTAAAGTGAAAGAACCAATGGTAGCTGATCATGTTTCATCCTTCTCTTAGAAAGAAGAGTCATATGTTGTTGAACCCGAAGCTCCGACATGGGTTGTGGCACTAATGAATAGGGTTGCTCAACTAGAAAAGATATAACACAACAGTTTCATGAACCAGTTCAAATTAATGAGAGACATCGAGTGCATCAAGGTAAAAATCGGGGATGAAATCATTGAGACGTCCTTTAACCGCAAATTTGAGGAGATGTGGTACGACCACGTAACATCTTCTAAACCATCTCCTTTAATTGATTATTTGTGTTAGTGTATAATAGTAAATTTAAATGCTTTTAGAGTCTTTTTTGAGTCGTGGGGACACGACTCAGTTTTGAGTTGGGGTGGGGTACTCGCTGTCTTCATCCCCGTTTTTGGTGCTTTAACTTGCTTTCGAAAAAAAAATTAGTATAGGGATGATGTAGGATGTAGTAATGTACCTATTAAGCATCGTTTCAGAAAGTTAATGATAGTAAGGAGTGTGAACTTGAATGATACCACAATGCATTTAGTATAACTTACATGAAAGCATTAAGTAAAGGATAGAAAAGATTAATAAGCAATGTGTTGAAGTAAAGTTTAATATTAGGGAGTCTTGAGCGGTGTGTAGAACGTGAGGTCTGAACTAGTTGATAACCCGCCTTGTCTAGGAACTAAAAGTGAAAACAAAAACAAATCCTAGTAATTAAGAAAATGAATAAGACAACTTTGGCAGTCATTTGAAGCATTTAGCCTTCTAACCCATTTGTAATTAATTAGTTGCCCACCTAGCCCTTTTCTAGCATATAGCCTTCTTTTTTCGCCAAAATTTAATCCATATACCTTAGTTTATAGGAATTTCCATATGACCTGCACTTGAATCGCAACCCAAAGACTAGTCGTCTCTAGAGCTTGAGTTTGGGGTGGTCGGTTTCATCATTGGGAGATACATTGGATGGGAATTATATGTTTTTATACTTTTGCACGATTTCGATGATGCATTAATTGTAACCCTTTGCTGGGGTCTTTGAAAAAAATATAGGAAAAGGAAAAGAAAAAAATAAGACATGACAACTAACATTTAAACGAGTGTCATGGGTATCTTATGAAAAAAATTGAAGTGTATAAATTGAAAAAGAAATGAAAATAAAGTAAATGTCAAAGTAAGATGTGTTAGAAAATCATCATGAACTGTTATTGGATTAATTGGGGATGCTAATCAAAAGCTTTAAATTGTGTTGGAAAGTCGTTGAGTGTAAAATCAAGCTCTAGGGCGATGTGTTGATGGTTAGTGAGTAGTGAGCCAAAAGCTCACTTCACATTTCTTTAATATTCATCATACTGAACCTAAGCCTACGACATAACCGAAAAGACCTTAGGATTCTTAACTACGTGGTTGAGTCAGAGTTGATCAATCAGGGAATAGCTAGGTGGATCGTTCAATGCTAGTAGGACCAATAAATATCCCATAGTCGTCATATCAAACTAAGTGAAAATCGCTCCTTCTAGCATTGTGAAATTAATTTGATTTTGAACTTACGATTTGTTGATTGTTTTTATATGGTGTGTAGATTGTCGGCCAAAATTCCACCTGCTTTCCTGACAATGCAATCTACCGCTACTAAACCATTATTAGCGTTGCAAACTGCATCACAATTTATGAGGGAATGAAGTGTGATATTGACATTCCTCCACCTCTAGTAATAGTATCCTTTCGATGTTGTTAATTAATTAGGAGACCTAGGCTAATCACTATAGACATAGAGACATAAGAATGTTGAGAAAGATTCGACGTATTTACTTCATTTTCACCCTATTAATGTGAAATATAGGCCCATTAGAACCCCTCTCACTAATAAATTTTTCCTCAACTTGTAGTCACGGTTTTAAAAAACTCATTATAGGAGCAAAATATATTATTAACCGTGATCGGATTGAGTATTTTATATAACTATTTGAAGAAAAGGATAAGAACTTCAATTCTCTTTCGAATTTTGAGTTTTTAAGTTCACCATTTTCTTATCAATTACTACCTCCATTTTTTTTGTCAATGAAAACATACAAAGAGAAATTATTTATAAGTATTACACAAGTTCACTAGATAATCATTCGAAGCAATAAGAGATAAGTCCTTCCATCCAAATAGATCCATATCCCTCCTAGTACACTTAGTAAGCGCATCTGCCGTAGAATTATATCTTCTATCCACATGGGAAATGTTCCAATCTCAACCTCGACCTAACCATTTCCTTACTTCCGAAAGGATAGGTTTAAGACTCCAATGGAGCCCGGTCAAACCCAAAATTCCTCGAACTAATTCAAGGTTATCATAGTAAAATGAAACACTCTGATCTACAAGATTTTTGCTTAATCTCATTGCCATTAAAATGTCCCATGCCTCCCCTTCAATAACACTATTTACTTTACATTTCATGCTTGATATTTTGACAATGTTTCCATCTTTAGCAACTCCAATTGCTGCAATAGCAGCTGGTTCTTTGTTATTAATAAATGATGCATCACTCATCCAAATGATTTCAGCTTCATCCATTATCATAGGATTGTCTTTTTCATTACTTTTACTCGTATCCTTCCTTTTATTTTTATTCTCCATTTTTTCCAAAATCATGCATGGTCCAAAGAGCCTTGACATTAAATCCCTCGACTTATTTAGGATATTATTACCATTCCATTTAGTTCCTTCGTAAAAGCATTTCATTCTCTCTTTCCATATGTTTCATAAAATTATCATCACGTATGCAATCACCTTATTTTCTCCCAACCATTTTTACTATAACCATCAATGATTAGTTTAAACCATTCAGCAAACGTACCCATAAAATTTTGATCAATCTTAACGTGTAATGATGATAAAGCCCATACCTCAATGCTAGAAGGACATTCAAGAATAAATGCACAATATTTTCTTCCTCTAGTTCACACCATTCACATATCTCATTATTAACACACTTTCTTTTCTTCAGATTGTTTTTAACCAGTAAAGCATTATTGCAAAATCTCCAACAGAAATTTTTAATCCTTGACGTTATATTATTTTTCCAGATTATATCCCAAATGCTGTTATCTATACTATCCCCCGCATTAGATGATTGCGTCTCTTGAGCCATTTCTTCATTAACTAAAATATGATAACCTGATTTAGTGGAGTATTCTCCATTCTTACTATATGGCCATATCAATGTATCTTCGTCATCAATCATACATCTCGGAATTTTTTTAATATAATCACCCGCTTCTTTTGAAAAATATTGATTTAATAACCCGTTATTCCACCCCAACCCTGATTTATTAAACATCATGCACAAAACTAATTGAGCAGTTATTAGGTTTTTGAATAAAAATACCTTTACTAATCCGACAATGGTTCCATATATTCGTACTCTTCCCATTCCCCACTTGCCATATCACGTGCTTCTTTAAAAATTGTAGCCCTTTAAAAACACTTGCCCAACTCCAAGATCTTCGTTTACTCAATTTTGCATCAATCATATTAGAATTAGGGAAATAGATAGCTTTAAGAATTTTGTAAGCAAATGAATCAAGATCATTAAGCAGTCTCCAAGATTGGGTAGCTAACATTGCGTGGTTCATTTTATAAAATTCTCTAAACCCTAAATCCCCAATCTTCTTAGATCTTGACATTCTTTTCCAATTGACCCAATGAATTCTTTTCCTATACCCAGCATCCCACCAAAAATTTGCGATAGTACTCGATAATTTTTTGCATAGTGTCTTAGGAAAATCCAAAATAGACATAGCATAATTTAAATGGCTTGTAAAACAGCTTTGATAAGAACTTCCTTACCTCCTTCAGATAAAATTGATGAAATCCAGCTAGCTGATTTAGACAATAATTTATCTTTAATATAATTAAGATTTTCACTTTTAGCCCTTTTGAGCGTTAACGGTAACCCAAGATATTTTCCGAGATCATTAGTACTTCTAATATTAAGTAAACTTGAAACCTCTTCCTTCATATTTTCGGGCGTATTTTTGGAGAAAAGAATCGCAGATTTATTAAGATTAACTCTTTGTCCCGACGCCTTACAATATTCCGTAATCAAATATTTAAAAACTTCAACTTCAATTTGATTAAGATTGATAAAAAATAAGGCATCGTCTGCAAATAGAAGATGAGTCAATCTAGGACAGTTCCTCGTAATTTGAATACCTTGAATTGAGCCTTCTCTGCAGTGGAAATTAATCAAACTAATCAAACTCTCAGTACGGAGAGAAAAAAGCAACGGTGATAGTGGGTCCACTTGTCTAAGACCTTGCTCTGGTTTAAATTTCCTCAATCTTTGACCATTAACTTTGACTTGAAAAGAGACGGATGATATACAATTTCTTACCCAATCAATCCATTTTATACAGAATCCCAGAACCTTTAGAGTTTTACAAAGAAAATCCCAATTAACCTGATCATATGCTTTCTCCATATCAATTTTAACCGCACCATAGTATTTCTTTGAACTCCTTTTGGTGTTTAAAAATTAAGAAATTCCGTGTGCTATAATAATGTTATCTTGGATACTTCGACCCTTAATGAATGCCGATTGTGTTGGCGAGACAATTTTATCCATAAAAATTTGTAATCTTGAAGCCATAATTTTACTAATTATTTTGTAGCAGAATTTAGCACATGAAATAGACATGTAATCCTTCACCGATTCCTGCGAGTTCCCTTTAGGTATTAATGTAATCACAGAGTCATTTATTTTACTAATATCCATATTATTGTCGAAAAAATCCCTGACAATTTTAATAATATCTTCACTAATTATCTATCAGAACTCATGATAAAACTTCCCAGAAAGACCATCTGGCCCTGGAGCTTTCCTTCAAAGGTTCATTCATCTCAAAGGTTATTTTACATGGAATATGTTGAGTAATATCATTAGGATCTGACATACCTTTATTTTTAAACAGATTTATATAATAATCTGGAATAGTTTCATGAATCTTAGAAGGTTCTTCAATCCAGTTATCCTCTTTATTTTTAATAGCACAAATTGTGTTCACTTTCCTCCTCTTCATTGTCTTCGCGAAAAAATATCTCGTGTTTTTATCCCCCTTTGTAATAGCTAGATCTCTAGCCCTATCTTCCCAATATATTTTTTCAATTCGCCATAATTTTTCAATATTTTTTTTGATATATTTTTCTTTCAATTTATTTTCCTCTGATATATTATCATTAATAATTAGTGTAAACTCCATTTCATAATAATTGATTCTTTAGAGTTTTTCACATATATTTAGGAACCTAATAAATAGGTAAAATTTAATTTAAAATGACTAATATATTTCTAATTATAAATGAGGAAAATTAAATATTTAGTTGATAAAACACTTTAAAAAAAAGGTAGAATAAAAAAAAGATCATTTTTGTTTTGTTTTGTTTTGAAACTTTGAAAGTGACCTAATATTCTGAAATATATTTTTTTGCTAAAAGAGTTATTATTACAGAATAAAGATAGTATTAAAACCTTCTATATCAATAGGCAATTTTATGGAGAAATAGTCAATACAAGTACGAACGCAACGTTACTTCGGCAACTGACTAACGAATACCATCAATAAACTCAACTAACACTAGTTACTACCCATCCATTACCCATTTACATTAATTAGGCCACCGCTCCATAATAAGTGATTGTGTACGCTTATTGAAAAAGCAATACTTTAGCTAGGCAGGCTATGCTAAAACATTTATTCTTCCGTCACTATGACATTTTATTTAACTCTATGCGCAACAATTTTTTTTTAATATACATTTGATCTGAAGTTAAAGGATCAGATCGTTTCAGAATTAACTATTTTCTCGAAATAATATTATGTATTGAAAAATAACTAAGTTGAGATTAGCTTATTAACCAAGGTCATCATCCAATCTAGTTGTATAGGTTTAAACCAAATCAATGACTTCGAGTCTAAAATAATTTTTCTATATAACAAAAAAAATCAAAACTTTTAAAGATAAAGAATGTAGGAAAGCCCGCTATTGAAAGTTTCAATATAGAAATTCACTAATTTTATATATTATATATAAAACTAAGTTTAGTTTATGCTTAAATGGTAAAATAAACCAGATAGATAGTTGGTCTAGTCACTAGTGGGTAGACTATTTTGTAGTAAAGATTAAAAAATTTTAAGATCAGATTTTAAATTTTATTAAAATTAAAATAATTTTTAATCTAAAGTAGTTCATGCATTAAAAAAAAAAAAAAACTTACAGAGGGGAATTATGGCGGTTAAGATCGACCTCGCGAAGGCCTATGACAAAATTCGTTGGGAGTTTATAGAAGATACAGTTAGAGGTTTTGGTTTTCCGGAAAGCTGGATCTCGATCATAATGTCCAGTATGGCTGATAATGAGACGAGAATTTTATGGAATGGGGAACCGTTACCTCCGTTTAACCACATAGAGGTATAAGGCAAGGTGACCCCCTTTCGCCTTATATATTTATTTTATGTATGGAACGTTTATCAATCTTAATTCAAGACTTGTGTGATAATGGTAGCTGGAAACCTATCAGTATAGAAAGAGGGGGCCCTAAATTTTCCCATCTTTTCTATGCTGATGATCTTATCTTGTTTTGTGAGGCTTCTTTGTCACAGGTTAATTTAATCCAGGAATCACTTGATGTTTTCTGTAAAGAAGCTGGTCAAACCATAAGTGTGGAAAAGTCACTAATCTATTTTTCCAAGAATGTTCCGTTGGAGTTGCAAAAGGAGCTAGCGGATGTAAGTGGTTTTTGTCTTAGTGACTCGTTCGGAAAATATTTGGGTGCGCCTATCTGCTCGGGTAGACTTCCAAAGGGTTTTTATAAACGGATTATGGAGAGAATGAGGAGCAAATTAACGGTATGGAAGGCGAAAAGTCTGTCTCTTGCCGGTCGGATTACTCTGGCCCAGTCGGTGTTAAGTGCTATACCAACATATCAAATGCAGGTAATGAAGTTACCAATTTATGTGTGCGATGAGATTGATCGGATAACTCGTAACTTCATTTGGGGATCTTCGGATGATAAGAGGAAAATTCACTGGGTTGCTTGGGACCAGCTTTGTCAACCAAAATCGAATGGTGGTTTAGGTTTCCGTGGTGCGAGGAGTTTCAACTTGGCGCTACTAGCTAAACTTGGTTGGAAAATTATCATGAATCAAGAGGTGGCTTGGGTCAAAGCTCTGAAAAGCAAATATTTCAAAGATGGGTTATTTCAGAAAGAGATCAAAGGGTCGGATTCGAACATTTGCAAGGCTATTATGGCGGGTTCTGACTTACTCCGCGGAGGGGTGATTGTGACACCAAATAATGATGGAATGTGTTATAAATGGGTTCATGAAGCGTCGGGTAATTTTACCGTAAAATCTGCTTTCGCGAATATTACGGTGGAGGTCCCTGATATATCTTTTAAATGGGGGTGTATTTGGAAACTTAAGTGCTCCCAAACACTACGGGTAATGTTATGGAGGCTAGCTCGGGATCGATTACCTACTGCCATTAATTTATTTCGAAGGAATGTTATTGAGTCTTGCGAATGTCAGATTTGTGGTGCAGAATTGGAAGATAATCACCATGTTTTTCTGACCTGTAAGGTGGCGAGGGCTGTGTGGATTGCGCTGGGTTTGTGGCGCGAGAATAATGCAGTAATTTCTGCAGAATTGGTGACTGAAGAAAATTGCAGAATAGCCCCTGCTGATTCCGCCAACTCCAGGGACTGCAACAGTGAGAATTCGTTGCTAAATTCAGTGGACAGGAGCATACCTGTACTGTCCAAAGATTTAATAATTAATCATCACTTAGCTGTACATGGAGAAGCTTTATTACTACCTACTGTACAGGTCCAGCCGAGGGAAGTAACAGCAAAAATAATGGAAAAATGGCTTGAATTTAATTTAAATTCGAGTCTGACTTATGGTAGTATTGAATGGAAAATGGTATTTAGTGCAGCTGTGGAGATAATTTGGAAAAGACGGAATGAAGCGTTATTTAAACACCCAAATTCGGGACCAAGAATGGTGGGACTAAAACACGATATATTAAGATTAGCTAGTGGTTTTGTGTCCGCGTGGGGAAGTGAATGCAATGGAGGGATTATTAAATCAGCGAAAAGTGAATTAGTGAAGTGGGAAAAGCCTTTAAATAAACTTAAATTAAATGTGGATGGTTGTTACGATGTTGTGCAAAATCGTGCTGGAATTGGAGGATTATTACGAGATGAAGAAGGTTCCTTTGTAGCAGGTTTCTCCGGCCCATGTGTTATGGAATCCGCGGCTTGCTCGGAACTTTTAGCGCTGCATTTCGGATTAAAATGGGTTATAAATCGCGGTATCACGGAGTTATATGTCGAAACTGACTCCAGAGATCTTCACGCGCTAGTGAAGGGCGGTGGTAGATCTTCGAGTTGGAATTGCTATATAGGTCGTGATTGTCAGAAAATGTTGGAAAATCATCCGGGTTTTGTAATCCAATGTATTTACAGAGAAGCGAATATGTGCGCGGATATATTAGCTAAAAGAGGATCGGAGATGGAAGAAGAACCTCATGTATTGGAAGACCCTCCGGACTATTTATGGAGCTATATCACTCGAGATAAGAGTGGGTATACGGCACCTAGATTAGTGGTAGGGCCTATTTGATTTTAGTTGTACTGTTTTAGTCCAACTATCGGCTTTTAAAGCCTCATTTGTATGAAAAAAAAAAAAAAAACTTACATGTATTAAGGAAAAAGGTAAAAATAAGTTGACCTCCAATAAGTAAAGTTTACTTGCCCTAAAAAAAAATCATGTTCAACTTCACTATAAATAGACCACACCATATTTGTATACAACATACAGTATATATTTCTCTTCCTCCTTTTCTCTTACATTTCTCTTACATTTCTCTTACTTATCTAGTGTGTGGATAATGGAGAAAATGAAGTCAAGCCGTGTCATATTTCATTCAAAGCTGACAGTTGTATCAAGCTCGCCATCAGAGCCTGGAAATTTTCATAACTTTACTGGATTGGATCATGCAATGGGTATGCACAGAATCCACATGATTTTCTACTACAGATATAATCCATTTGAAATGGACTTTGACTTGAACGAAGCCAGGATCTCTCTTTCGGAGATCCTTTCAATATATCCACTTCTTACGGGTCGGTTGGCCCGGGATGAGCATGGTAATTGGTTGGTCAAGTGTAGTGATGCTGGTGTGAGGATGATAAAAGCTAGCGTGACGACGACTCTCGATGAGTGGTTGAGATCTGCCGATGCTAATGAGGAAAAGGATCTAGCGATGTGGGATGATATGCCTAGTGATCCTCATCTTTGGTCACCCTTTAAAATTCAGGTTTTTTTTTCTAATAATCAACATGTTTTTTTTTTTCAAAATTTCCGACCATATTATATTTTATAACTCATTTCAGACAATTTAATTTTGAGACTTTGTTGAAGCTTTAATGAAACGTGTCTTGACATTAACATGTAAAAAGGATTTTGTTACTAATAAATAAGACATAAAAAAGGTTGAAATAGTGATCGGAATTACTTTCTATTGATGATAAAGTTTTGAAATCAAATTTACCGTAATCATTTTGCTCTCTAATAAAACTAAGGTTATGTAAGTATATTTATTCCAACGATATTAGGAGTACTTTCAAGTATCATAAAGTTACCCGATTAAATATCATCAACATCACGTGACCCTCTAACAAAGTTCATAGTATATTCCATATATATATATAAATATATATTCTATATATATTGTTTTGGGTTAGATTTTTCCTTTGAGTTGGGTAAATATATTCCACATATAGAGTATATACGTGAAGTTCAGAATAGGACCTTTCATCCAAAAAAGGAAAAGAAAAGAAAAGGAAAAAAAAGAAAATATTAGGCTTTGAGATAAGCAAAAGGTGTAAGGTTCGAATTTCCTCCCTAAACATGGGTAACCTAGTTCTGATTAAGTAGAAGTATGCATGAAGAGGCGTGTATCTTTTTTATAGAAATAGTCGTGGTGTACGCGTAAGTTGGTCCGAATACCATACATCAAAAAGAAAAAGAAAAAAGAGAAGGTTATGAATACAAAAAACCTTATTTGAAAAGATATCTTGAAACTTGAAGTTCTAATTTGGCTTAGAAGTAGATTTCGTAAAAGAGTTTGTGAGTTTTTAAAATAAGATTTTAGGTTATAAACTAAACATAGAACTCCTTTTTTCTTTTTCAAACGTTTAATAATATTAAAACGTATAAAAAGTAAAGTACAAAATATCATCTAACACCACAAATACTTTAATATTTTCAAAATTTAAAAAAAAATCTTAAAATACTAGCAAATTCGTGTATTTATTAGCTTCTCGGTAGAATATTAAATCATATTTTATATATATATTTGAGAAGTTGATTTTTACACATATATTACAGATGGTCAACAAATACCCTTAGAACCTAGTCCATAGCTAGCCAACCTTCTAAAGAAAAAATCAAGATCTAATCAATAACTGAAACTTGATAATCCATATTGTAAAATGTGTAATTAATAAAATATAATTTGTTTGGTAAGTAGATCATTTAACTTTTTATTTATTAACCACCGAACTCAAATAAGGTACAATTCTAAGATTTAAAAATTTACCTGTATAAAGACTATTGAGACCCCCTCTATTGGTATGGGCCATAAATAAGACGCGATATCATAATTTTGTGGAATTGTCATTTTCTTAGTTGGTGAATTTTAATGACGCATTAAATTAACGAATGGCCATTTTATGCACGCAACTACGCAAGCAATTCATTGAAGAACCAGATAAGACAGTCACGGTCAGAGATGCCAATGTTTATGGGTAAAATCGAATTGATGAGTAATAAATCGATTACAAAATTAATGAGTATATAACAACATGTAACGTTACTACATAAAAAATTACTTATAGTATTAATTAGATTAACAAGAAAATATAATTGACTGTTAAAACTAAATTATTATTATATTAGATATACAACTATATCAAATAACCGATGAAAATTATTTTTTAGCTTATATATTAATATATTTCATAATAATAAAAAGATGATTGACATAAACATGCCACATCAACAAACATGACAAAAGTTCAAAGTAAATGTTTGACCGTTTGTGATAAAACTGTCCATGTATAATTTGTCAGACTATATTAATTATTTGTTGAGTTATGTTTAATTACTTGTCGTGTTGTGTTGTAAAAATATAATTACCGGCTATATTTTGTTACTTGTTGGGTTGTGGTGTATAATATATTGCAATGTGTTTAGCAGGGTCTGCCCTGATATTTAGGCGGCCCAAAGCGAACTCATAAAATGAGACCCTCGACATAAATAAAAATATTATTACTACTAGCATGGTTTGAACTTTAGACCTTATAAAAAAACATGCAACATTACCACCAAACTAAAAATACTACTTGTATATAATTATTTAAGTCAGTTATATATATCTATATTATATTTCAGAATTTTTTCTACGGTCCAAATTTATCCGCATAAGTGATGGTCAGGATTAAATCTGGCCAAACATAAGTGGCGGCCAGGATTTAATCTGGCTAAATATAAGTGGTGGCCAAAATTGATTCTGGCCCCACCTATCATTTATATCATTAACTATTTATTCTTTAATTAAAAAATTATAATATAAAACAAAATACCTTAAATCACTCCCTTATTTCTCTCATTATTCTTTTATTCTTCTCATACAACTTTTATTAATTAATCTTTATTTACTCAATAAAAAAATTATATTTTAAAAAAACCTTAAATCACTCCCTTATTTCTCAATTATTATTTTATTATTCTAACAAATCTCTTAATATTTTATATATATATATATATATATAGATATATAATATATAATACCCACACTCAGCCATACGCTATAATCGAAAAGAGCCTACTATTCTTAGTTATGTGAATCAAGTATGAATTAACGTAAAGGAAGTGAGTTAGTAGGCCATTACACGTTGTGGAATAATCAATGACCACCATATAACCGCCACTTATCATTAATACCATTAACTAATCTTTATTTACTTAATAAAAAAATTATATATTGAAAAAAAAAACTTAAATCACTCCATTAATTCTCTCATAATATTTTTATTCTTCTCATAAATCTTTTAAAATTTTCACTTTTTTTATTTTCTCATTTGTTATATCTATATAAAAACCACATTAATCTTTCGAAAAGCTAATGAAAGAAAATATTATTGAAATATAAAATAATAATAATATCTTGAAACACTTAAGAACAATTGGGCGAATCCGATTTGGACTTTTACAACCAAACAACAAATTGATATTTTGTTTAATAATACTTTAATAGCGGAAATGAAGTATATTTTATTATAAAAATATATCAATAAAAGTTACATTATTAATTATAAAAATTATAAGACTATCTTGTATTTAGTTTTTTCTATTTATATCTAAAAATTCTTTATTTCTCTCACGCTTATTTCTCTCATTATTATTTTATTCTTCTCATAAATCTCTCAAATTTTTTAATTTTTTTAATTTTCTCATTTATTGTATCTATATAAAAACCACATTGATCTTTTAAAAGATATATTTTCAAATTGAGAATATGGGAGCAGTGTATTACCCTACACAATTTTTCGACCCCTTATCCATAACTTTAGACCCTTAACTATCAACCTTAACGTTAACCTTAACCTTAAATTTATCCTTAACCTTAACCCAAACCCAAATCAAAACCCAAACCTTAACCTTAATCTTAACATAAACCCAAACCTTAACCTTAACCTTAACCTTAAATTTAACCTTAACATTAACCTTAACCTTAAACTTAACCTTAACCTTTAACTTTATTTTAAATTTACCTTTACCTTAACCTTAACTTGAACCTTAACCTTAACCTTGATCTTAACCTTGACCTTAACCTTAACCTTAACCTTAACCTTGACCTTAACCTTAACCTTAACCTTAACCTTAACCTTAACCTTAACCTTAACCTTAACCTTAACCTTAACCTTAACCTTAACCTTAACCTTAACATTAACCTTAACCTTAACCTTAACCTTAACCTTAACCTTAACCTTAACCTTAACCTTAACCTTAACCTTAACCTTAACCTTAACCTTAACCTTAACGTTAACGTTAACGTTAACGTTAACCTTAACCTTGACCTTGACCTTGACCTTGACCTTAACCTTGACCTTGACCTTGGCCTTGACCTTGACCTTGACCTTGACCTTGGCCTTGACCTTGACCTTGACCTTAACCTTAACCTAACCTTAACCTTAACCTTAACCTTAACCTAACCTTAACCTTAACCTCAACCTTAACCTCAACCTTAACCTTAACCTTAACCTTAAACTTAAACTATACCTTAACCTTAAACCTCAACCTATTATCCATAATCTTAACCTCTTAGCTATTAACCTTATTCTTAAACTTATCCTTAGCCTTAGCCTTAACCTAACCTTGACCTTAAACTTAAACTTAATCTAAACCTTAATCTTAACCTTAACGTTATCCTTAACATTAACCTTAATCCTAAACTTAACATTAAACTTAACCTTAAACTTAAACCTTACAACTTAAACCTTAAACCCTAATCTTCATCATCACCTTAACCTTAACTTTAAACTTAACCCTTAACCTTTAACCTTAAACCTTAAACCTTACCTTGACCTTGAACCTTAAACCTTACAACCTTATCTTCATCTTCACTTTAACCTTAACCCTTGAATCTCAAGCCTTAACCTTTACATTCACCTTCATCTTAAGTTTAACCTAAACCTTAACCATAACCTTAACCTTGAAGTTAAAACTTAACCTTAATCTTGAACCTTGAACCTTGAACCTTGAACCTTGAACCTTGAACCTTGAACCATAAACATTAAACCTTAAACCTTAACCTTAACTTTCATCTTAAATGTAACCTTAACCTTAAACAGATAAAGAATCATCGCGCTAATATTCGACCTTAAACTTGGAATTTTGTTAAACCTTAAACGTTTAATCTTAAACCTTAACTCTAACTTAACCTTAACCTTGACTTAAAATTTAACCTTACCCTTAACTTTAACCTTAAAATTAACCTCATCCTTAACCTTGACCTAAACCTTAACCCTAACCTTAACCTTAAACTCAACCTTAACCTTAACCTAACCTTCTTCTTGATGAGCAACAAAAGAAAAACTTGAACCCTGACTTTAACGTTGACCTTCACCCTTGGAACCTGTGTTCAACTTCCGTTAACAAAACAAATTTTTTCTTCAGTGTCTTCAGACGCGGTTTTACCTAGTATACACATATAATACACTTAGAGGATCGGGGGCCTCTTAAAACGTCAAAAAATTGGAGGGCCTACGCGGCCGCGTCATCCACATTAATACAGGGTCGACCCTGAACTGTTTAGTAATTTTGTTGGGTTACAACGGATGTGGGTTGCAAATCAAGCAAATATGGTATAACAAAGAACGTGTTAATGGCGGTGAACTGTGTTGGGGTTTGAACCGCGTGATGACTGTTGGATATGCGCAAGTGAGTGTTGCGTTACTTTAATGGCGGAAATGATGTTGATCCTTGAGTTCGACAGCGTGCAACGTTGTTGTAGCATTGTCGTCGAATGTTGTTTGAATCGCGGAGAAATTATTGTTGTTGATGAGGTGTGGTACAGTGTCATAATGGATATCTGATGGGTCGCAATATAAGGCCTAGGTTGTGACATGGTCGGTGATGGTAATTGTGGCTGATTACAAAAATTGAGTGTGTTGTCAATTGATTGGGCCTATAATGATGATGATCCATGGTGAATTTGGTTTATTGATCGTGAAAAAATGTGACAAATATGGTTTCTAATAATTGTTTGAGATGACAATGAACAGTAAAGGGTGATGTTGAAGATGTTGGTTGTAAGAAATAGAGTGGGATGAATTTGGTTCGAATGCTGAAGTGGATTATGTGCGAACGGATTGATGTTTATAGGTGAATTATGGGTAAATTGAACCTGGGATGTTTTAGATACATTAATACTAAGGATCTTGCTGAAAATCGTTGATGAAAATCAAGTGGTTAAGTGATGGACTGTTTGGATTAGAATAATAGACATTGTTAATGATTTTTAGTGGTCAAGGTGCGGAATAATTAATCTCTTGTATAGCATAATCTGAATATATCGTAAAATTATTATAAACATTAGATTTTATTACGATAAATTATCTAGATAGAATAATATAGTTAACTTAGCACTTTTTAAACAATTAACACTTTCTAACAATTAACTTTAATTTAAATAAAGAGATAATTGCTACTTAGGTCCACAACTCAACAAATTATGTCTTAATAAGTTCAGCTCAAAAGTTTAGATAAATAAAGTCCAAAATATTATTTTAGTTGTATAATATACCTAATATAACCTCACAAAAGAAAATAATAAACTTTATATTAAAAAATACAACCGCCAACCTTATTTAAAAAATAACAAAAGTAAAGGTTGAATGATAATGAAACATAAAACCTAATCAAATCTGCCCACTAACATTCAAACAATTAACAAAAAGAAATCTCTTTCCCTCACCTTCCAAACCCATACGTCAGGACCATTCTTCACCATCATCGTCAATAACTGAAGATCCCAAATTAAAGGTAACAAAGTAAGGTAAAAGGAAATCTCTTCACTCACCTTCCAAATCCACGGCTATGGACCATTATTCACCATCATCATCAACAATTGAAGATCCCAAATCAAGGTAACAAATTTAGTTTTATCATTGCAATCTTAAAAAATTAATTTAATTATTAATTAATCTCATTACTTTAACAAACTATCAGAATTATCTGATTTAAGTAGTATTACAGTGGGTTGTTATTATTTATTATACAAATTCTACAATGACCATATGGAAAGTGATGCACTGAGAATAACGTATACGGGATAGGATATTGTGTGTGTTTTGTGGGTCTCACCGGAATCAATTTGGTCTTATACTGCATTTTTTGAATTATTTTGCAGTAAGTGAAGATGGATTACGTCACAGCCCGTTTCATAGATCCTTTGCCAACTGGGCTGTCATGGGTTGGTGATGTAATGGGCCGGAGTCGTACTTCCCATCTTCTCTCCGACTTAGCGTGCCGTATTTATTTTCTGGGCTGTAATGGGCTACGATGTAGTGGGTTGCAGATCGCCTGAGTTGTACTTCCCAATCTTCTTCTCCGACTTAGCGTGCCGTATTTATTTTCTGGGATGTAATGGGCTACGATGTAGTGGGCTGCAGATCGCCTGAGTTGTACTTCCCAATCTTCTTCTCCGACTTAGTGTGTCATATTTAATTACTGGGCTTGGTTAATGGGCTATCTCTTTTGAACGATGTGATGGGCTGGCTCGCCGGAGTCGTACTTTTCATCTTCTTCTCCATTTTAGCGTGTGCCGTATTTATTTACTGGGCTCGCTGCTAATGCCAATTGGGCTCACTGAGTTTTGCCATTTTCATTCTGCAGAATTTTTACTGGTTTTTTACTGCAAGGCATTAATGATGGTTGACTGTATTATGTTTTGCAATGCATAGTTTAAAAAGAATAAAAATCCCTTGATTAATGCTTAATAGAAAATGGGCTATTACTTTCAGTTTATCACTTATGAGGGGTATTGCGGACCATAAATATTATAAAAATGGGTTGGACTTGTTGATGAAAGTTATTTTGGCTGTGGACCTTTTGAATTAATCACCTTATTAATATATGTTTAAAATTCAAAACTAACATCTAAATATTAAAATTTAAACAAAACAAAAAATAAATATTCAATTAAAGTAGAAATCAACCTAATTTAATTGGTTAAAAAACCGTAAAAACATAAACTTAATTAATTTGGTTATAGTTTTAAAAACCGATCTATAAAATCATTTAATTATTGTTTTCTATAGAACATAAGTATATAACTATGGTTATAATATTCAATTTTTTATTTCACAATTAATTAACTTGACTGTTGTCATCCCAATTCTTTTTTTTTTTTCTAAACGTTTATACTCATCCTAGATGACTACTAGATTTTTTTGCAATTATCTGAAAGCAGACCATTGTAACAAATTCTTTACTTCTTTTTTTCTTTTGAATACAGAAGACAGTCCAAAGTAATTGTGATTCGAATAAGAATTGATCTCAGTATCTCTTGTTATCTGCGGAGTAACCTAACCACTATTGCCAGTTATCGATCTTAAATTCTTTACTTTATATATATATATATATATATAGTAATGATATATACTTGTTGTCCCACTCCTATCTTGCACAACTCATTTCAATTTTGTTACTAACTTTAACATTTTCGTCCCTCACGTTTTCAAATCATCAAATTAGTTTGTGTCTACTGTTTGCAGATAAATAGCTTTGAAGATGGTGGCTTGGCAATTGGAGTAAGCTGTCTCCACATACACGCAAATCCAACTAGCATAACCCTATTCCTTAACTCATGGGCTCAACTTAATCGAAAAAAACGCATTGCTCACCCTCCACATTTTCATCTTCTTCGACCACTTCAAACCATTAACACAGACTCAGCTAAATACTATGCTCCTAAGTCTAAAGAAGCATCATCAACCTCACCTGAAATGGCTACTGTAACTTTCCGTTTTCCTAGCTCTACTATAAAGCAACGTCTCTCACAAGTCCATAATCAATGCCCTGATGCCACTCCATTCGATCTGTTATCAGCATTGTTCTGGTCACAGATTGCACGAGACACTCCTAACCAAAAACACTCCCTATCTATTTGCATGGATGTTCGAAAGTTCGCAAAAAAGTCTATTCCTTACGGGTATTTTGGTAATGCTATTCACTTCTCTTCGTTGACTATAGATTCCAAGGACTTGAAGAGTGATGATGCAGTAGCTAATGTTGCATTGATTGTGAATCGACATGTAAAAAGTCTCAAAGAAGAAGATTTTTGGTCATCTATAGCGTATCTTGAATCGTGTAAGGGAGAAAATGGGAAGTACCCTCCACCGTTTAAGATGTACGGTCCTGAACTCACATGTGTTAGTATGGAGCACATGGGGAGTGGTGAAGGTTATAATGATTCATTGATGTATGCAGCATGTTTTAAGGAAGGGGAGAATGCTGTACATGTGAGCTGTCGTGTGGAGAATGTAGAAGGTGAAGGTTTGATTATGGTGATGCCTTCACCTGAAGGTAGCTATGGACGAACAGTGACAGTGACTTTACCAACGGACCAAATAGCTAGCTTATGTGAAGATGAAGGAATTCTAGAATTGGAACCAAAGATGCTCTTCTTTGGGAGAAGAGATGATAAACGCGTTGTTCCTAAGTGAAGACAAAGGGGGTTGGTTCCACAATCTGCTGAAAATTGGAAGTTTAAAAGGATTCCTAATTATTGTTGTACCATTAAATAAATTTTTTCTTTGTTTTTTCATATATATTGAATATGGAAAACTCAAATATAATATATTGGATAACCACTCCTGAAAGCTTTTTTTAGGAGAATTGGTTATCGATCATTTTATCAGAAAAAATTACGTAACAATAAAACTTCTAACTTACACGGGGACGTATTGAGCGTGTAAAACTCTTTTTTAAAGGAATTAGTAATCTATCATTATACTAAAGTTATTGAACACGGGGAAGAGCGGGTTTAAATAAGATCGGGTGGGATCAAATTTATATGTATGTTAAAAGAGTAATCATATATATTCATACCACTAAATTTATCATCTATGATGTGACGTGATTTAAGTAGAAATAAACTGTTATAATATTTATTTTCTAAATTTAATTGACAATTTACTTCCACTCAAATCACGTCATATCATATCATGGTGTATTGATGTAAAATTTAAATGGTATACATCATTATTCAAAATAGATAATAAATATCAATTGATAGGGGTGGAGGCCAGATGGGTTGGGTTTGAATGGAAAAAATACACTATCCAACCCATATATTTGTGTGATTATTTAAATGATATAACTCACCCATTTATATCAGATAAATCCTCTTTCATGATGCCACAATATATTCTAATCCTGAGATCCCTTTTCTAGCAAGAATCAGTCACATTTTTTCTTTCGCTAAAACCCAAATGATAGTAAGTTACTACACATATCAAGATAACAATCACATTACAAGCACTCAAACCCTTACAATTCCTTGCAACTAAAACCTCTCAATACCTTACAATTCAAATCAATCACACTTAACTACAGTCTTTTCACTTATTTGGAAATGGTGTATCAGAAAAATAAAATGAGGTACGGTACAAAGCATCACTAACTCGTTGCCCTGCCACTTCATTAACTGACACCATATGCGAAAGCTCTTTTATATCATCTTCTCCTAGCTTCACTTTCACACAACCTATGTTATCATGAAGATTCTTAATTTTGGTGGTCCCTGCAAGATTGAAAATAATTCAGGACTTAGTTTCAATTTGAAATGAAACTTTAGATGATTTACTCACCAGGAATGGGTACAACATCATTCCCCTGATGAAGAACCCATGCAATTGCTAATTGAGCAGGAGTGCATCCGTGTTTATTAGCTAACGATTCTAAACGGAAATAAATCTCTTTGTTCTTCTCAAAGTTCTCACCTACAAACCTGGGATGTGTTTTCTGATTCAGACAAATTATTCAAAGCTTTAGCAACCCAACATTAAATCCTTTAATATCTTAAAAAAGTTCATCATTTTACCAAAAAACTATTTTCAGGTAAACTTTCCACCACTGCTTTGCCTCCAAATAGCCCACGACCAACAGGACTGTACGGAACTATCCCAATTCCTAGCTCTCTATATACACGTAACAATACAACAAGAAAAACAAATTAGTATAAGTTCACCGAAATTTCTTCAATAAAAGGAGAATTACCTGCAAAGAGGAATTATTTCAGCCTCAATGTCACGAGTCCAAAGAGAATACTCATTTTGTACAGCGGTGATAGGATGTATTGCGTGGGCCCTCCTAATCGTGTTTGGGCTAGCTTCAGATAATCCAATGTATTTTATTTTACCTTCTTCAACTAATTTTTTAAGTTCACTCATCTAAAAAATCAGAAATTATTGAACCATACAGATCATAACGTTTTATTATAAAAGATAAACTTACAGTTTCTTCAATAGGTACAGTTGTATCTATTCTGTGTATATAAAAGAGATCTATGTAATCCAGTTCTAAGCGCTTTAGGCTAGCCTCACAGCATGATCGAGCATATTCACGAGTACCCTTAACTGTAACATGTGTCGCTTCTATTTTGTATATACCAAATTTTGTGGCCAACTGAATCTTTTCTCGTGGTAAATGCTTCAATGCCTATACAAGAATCGATTTATCAATACTTTTATATGCAACTTTTACTGTAGAAATTAGAATTGAGATATACCTTTCCCAATAAGTATTCATTAGAGTGATCTACACCGTAAATGTCAGATGTATCAAAAAATGTGATCCCTTTATTGAAAGCCTCGTTGATTAAGGCAATAGCTTCCTCCTCAGGAACAGGATTGTTGTAAATTCCAGTAAGCCCCATACATCCTAAACCTAACTTAGAAACCTGAGAAATTCATACAGGAATCAACAATTATTGCAGAATCTCTTTTTAACATTTCAGAACTCCCAATCCTTATAACTTAAACTGCAAAATGTGACCAACATTGTAAAGATATATATATCCTTATCTATAGTTATGCGGCTAAGATTATGTAGATCCTAATGTATAACATAATGTTCTGAGTTATAAATACCCTTTGATCGGAAGGAAAATCAAGTAAAATTAAAGTAACTAAGATTTCATTTTAATGTTACTGATTTAGAATTGAAGGAAAACTGCAATTGTTAAAAACGATTCTCTAATGAATTACCACGAAAGTAGAGTTACATAATTAAAATTTGTCTGAACTTAAAAAGGAAGTTTAAATCTTGTTACCTCAAGGCCTTGGCTTCCGAGTTTGATTCTTGGCATACCGAAATACTCATCACCCATTTCGTACTTTCAAGCAAACCAACAAACACTTAGAGTGAGTTTGAGAACAATGGGCAAGAAAAGGAAAAAAGAAAAATCATTAGTTTGGTTGCTGACGTTTGTGATGACGTCAGGCTTAGTCATATTTTCGTTTTTTTTTTTTTTTTGGACGGTTAAGGGGTGCGTAGCACCCAATGAAAACAAACCATCATCATCCAATACCTAATTTACTAAAAAGACAAGAAATATCGAAAATACTAGGGGTATTCCGATGGATAAGGGTTGCCTCGTGCCTAGCTTCCTTCGCCAACTTATCCGCTTCCCTGTTGAGCTTCCTGTTCACATGTTTGAACGTGATTTGCCCGAGCTCTTCAGCTTTTTGGATAATTTTTCGAAGAATGGGTTGGATATTCCAACGAGCTGCTGACACCAGCTTAATACCTTGAATGATCTCAAGGTTATCTGAGTGGATGATAACTCTTTTCCCAGGGAAAAGGGCTCCAACATGTATTGCTTCCAGGACTGCTTTCGCTTCTCCTTCAAGGGCTGAATTGCAAAAATGATGAGAGTTTTTGCGAAAAGTCTCATTTAGCCCTCTTTGTCTTCCAATCACTGCTAATCCTGTGGGTTCCATTTTGTTGGAGAAGGAGGCATCACAGTGCAAAGTAATGTCGTATTGTTGGGAAGTTTCTTGATTTCCCTCCTCATTCTCCGTATTCTTCGATTTGTCTTTGTAGCACTCTTTTGTCCAGTTAATCCCATGTATTTCATTCATAAGTTTTTTTGAGGCAATGTTAATACCAGTACCATCTATAGTATTACCCTCGTGAATTGCCTTCATCTTTGCTTTCCATATGTTCCATAAGTTTATCATAAAAAAGTCACGTACTAAATTTTCCTCCCATCCGCCCTCTTTGTAAGATTTGATAATTTTTAGAAACCATTCTCCTATTGTGTCTTTATTCCCTTCCATAATTTTAATTTGGAGTAGTGATCCCGCCCACATGTCTTTGCACATATTGCAATGTAGAAGTAGGTGCTCGGTATCCTCTTTTTCGTGATTACACCATAAGCAATTAGGCGCATCTGCACATTTCCTTTTATATAAATTTCCCCTTGTAGGAATAGCATTATTAATTATTCGCCACATAAACATTCTTATCTTCCTTGGTATATTTGACTTCCAGATTATTTTCCATACTTCCGATTCTCTCATTTCTTTTGCATAAGTAGTTGCCGCTTTGTTGTTTAGATGTTCATCTATCATTACTTTATATCCTGTCTTCGTATTATAAACTCCGTCTCTAGAAAAAGGCCAAATAAGTTTATCTTTTGTCACAATGTCTTTTATGTTCGTTCTTTTAATAATTTGGGATATGGGTTCCGGAAAGAGGTTATCGATTATTTCATGGTTCCATTCCTTTTTGTTTTCCTTCATTAATTCACTAACTTGCATTAATTTTGATCCCTTGGGTTTTTCTAATTCCCATTTCGTATCTATCCATCTCTCTTCCCATATATTTGTATCTTTACCGTCCCCAATTACTTTGATACCATGTTTCTTTATAAAGTCTCTTCCTTCCATGATGCTTGCCCAACTCCAAGTTCTATTCTGTCTCAATTTGCATGAAAGAAAATTAGTTTTATTAAAATATATACCTTTAAGTAACCTTGATGCGAGATTATTTGGGTTATGCATTAGTCTCCACGCTTGAGCTGCTAGTAGCACAGTGTTCATTTTCTTCAAATCTTTAAAACCTAACCCTCCAATTAGTTTGCTTACCGTAATTTTCTCCCATGCCACCCAGTGTATTCTATTCTTCTCACCTGAGTTCCACCAAAAATTAGAAATAGCTGAGATAAGTTTATTACAAAAGTTAACCGGGAAAGAAAAAATTGACATATAGTAATTTGGAATAGCCTGAAGGATTGCTTTAATAAGAACTTCTTTCCCACCCTCCGATAAGAGTTTTGCTTTCCAGCCTTCTGTGTTCTTAAAGACTTTTCTCGCTATCCATTCTAGAGAATCAACTTTTGATCTGTTATGACATAGTGGAATTCCAAGGTAATAACCTAGATCATCAGTTTCTTGAATATCCATCTTTTGTGAGGTGTTATTCCTAATATCATTAGGTGTTTCTTTACTAAAAACCATAGCTGATTTATTGAAATTTATTCTCTGTCCGGAGCCACTGCAATATATATCTAAGCATTCTTTAAAATGATTTATATCTGTTTCCTCCAAGTCAATGAAGAAAAGGGAATCATCTGCAAATAAAAGGTGAGATATTGTCGGGCAATTCCGATTAATCTTTATTCCATTAATAAGTTTCTTATCAACGAAATGATCAGTTACCGAAATAAGAGATTCAGTCATAATAGAAAAGAGAAAAGGGGAGAGTGGGTCACCTTGTCTAAGTCCTCTACCTGGTTTAAAGTTTTCCAGTCTTTCTCCGTTAATATTGATGAAGAAAGAAGATGAAGTAATACAGTTTTCCATCCATTTTATCCATGTGTCATTAAACCCTAGTTTATTTAAAACATTAAGAATGAAAGTCCAACTTACTTGATCATAGGCTTTGGCCATGTCTATTTTTATTGCTGCTAAGTACTTATCCTTTTTCCTTTTCCTGCTCATAAAATAAGAGATTTCTTGCGCAATGATGATGTTGTCTTGTATCGCTCGACCTTTTATAAAAGCTGATTGAGTGGGCGAGATGATTTGGTTCATAATCTCTCTAAGCCGATTAGAGAGAATTTTTGTGATGATCTTATAAATGAAGTTAACACAGGAAATTGGCCTAAAATCTCCCAAACATTCTTGATTCGTACCTTTAGGTATAAGTGTAATTAGCGTATCATTTATTGTTTCAACAGAACTATTATTTTCAAAGAAATCCATAATGACCTGTATCACATCATCTTTAATTATATCCCAAAATTCCTTATAAAATTTACCATTTAACCCATCGGGTCCGGGAGCTTTCGAAGCAGAAAGTTCAGAAACCGCCTTCTCTATTTCTTCTATATTAGGTAGTTTAGTAAGTTCTTTATTCATATTTTCCGTAATACGGGGTTTAATAAATTCAATGGCTTTTTGAGTTTTCTCCTCATTATAATCATTTTCTTTGAATTGGTTCTTGTAATAATCTTGAAAGCATATCTTAATATTTTCCGAGTCATCCGTCCAAATACCTTCCTTGTTTTTTATTCTTGTTATCCTGTTCATTTTTCTTCTTTTAATGGTT
Source organism: Nemophila menziesii (assembly GCA_029959085.1). Classification (NCBI taxonomy): domain Eukaryota; kingdom Viridiplantae; phylum Streptophyta; class Magnoliopsida; order Boraginales; family Hydrophyllaceae; genus Nemophila; species Nemophila menziesii. The sequence goes on along the minus strand of JARWIR010000003.1, from coordinate 41,323,934 downwards.
GCAAGGTGAAAAAATTTAGTATTTTTGTCTCCATAAATAAGCCAGTTTTGTCTCGCCCTATCACTCCAATATTTTTCTTCTTTTTCGTATTCTTTCCTTATCTTATCTTTTAAATTTTGTTCTTCTTCCGTAGTATCTTGTTTATTATTCTTTTTATTGAGTTCGATTAGTTTATCTTGTAATTTTTTAATGGTTTTTTCGTGATTTTTAAAATTTTCCGAACTCCATTTACTCAATTTTCTTTTGGTAAATTCTCTTTTTATTAAATAGTTTGGAATAGGGGTTCTATCATAAGGGATTTTCCAATTGTCTTCAATAACTTTCTTGCAATTATCGTTATCTAGCCACCTAGTTTCAAATTTAAAGTGTTTTTTTCCTAAATTCATATTAGAATCAAAGTTAAGAATCAAGGGTGAGTGATCCGACCCAATAGCCGGAGGAATATGGATAATTGATCTTGGAAATCTTTTCATCCACTCGAAGGTAGCGAGTCCACGATCTATTCTTGTTTTAACATTCTTCTCCCCTTCTACCCTGTTAGACCACGTAAAAAACATCCATTAGATTCAATTTCAGCTAAAGAATTAAAGTTAGTAAAATTAACGAATGCATTGATATGGTCCATATTAGCTTGGTTTCTACTTTGTTTCTCATTGATGTTAAGAATTTCATTAAAGTCACCTAATATCATCCATGGTATTTTGTTTCCTTCATTCCATTTTGTGATTTCGTTCCAAGTATCAAGTCTAGGTTTAAAATCATTAGGGGCATGTATAAACACAATATAATACGAAAAGGAAAGTTCATTAATCAAAACGATAACATAGGAACGACAACTAAACATAACTTTCAAATGCACATGAGAGTGCCACAAAATCAAGAACCCCCCGGAGTGGAAAGCATTTCCAGAGGGTTCCACAAAAAAGGAATTTTCAAATCCCAACCGCGCCAACACTTCCTGAGAGTCAACTTCTCTCATCATAGTTTCACAAAACGCTACCACACCAGGTTTATATTGAGCCACCATCGAGCAAGCTTTGGATAATGTAAAGGGCGCTCGAAGACCCTGTACATTCCAAAATATCGTCGTCACTTGGATTTTGCGGCTTTTTTGGAGTTGCCGCCTCCATTCTTAGCATGAAAAAGTTCCTCTTCATCCTCAATTGTATCCTGATACTGGAAGTTCATGTCATGATCCTCACCACCTCCTTCATAATCTTTCTCAAAGTAATTTTCACTGCTTTCGAAGTTCCCTTCATCCTCTTCTTCAGGTTCAAATTGCGAATCCTCCTCGTCCATTATTTTAGATATATTTTTTAATTCCTTTCCTTTCCCTTTATGTGCTGTGCTCCCTTCCTCTAGTTCTTTTTCTTCTTCAAGTAAACTGAACTGATTATTGTTAACGAAATTCTCAATAGGATCCACCACCCTCAGTTTTTTGAAATTCCCAGTAACTTTTGAAGTTACCTCACCGCTTGCAGTTTCTATTCGAATACCTTTCCCTTCCCTCCTTCTTTTAATATTTTGTTGGGTGTTAGATGAAGTGTCCATGTGTTGTTCTGAGGAGCTTTTGTTACTATTAACGTATTTTCCTTTGATTTTCCTCATCTCCTCCTCGAAAGCCAGTAAAGCTGCACGAACATCAGTTTCATTTCCTTCTTCATCATCTTGTATGAGCCCGTGTGTTCTTTTGAAAGCCTCCGTCTTTAGTGTTGACTCGTGAAGTTCGTTGCGAATATCATGCATCTGTTTGTTCCAATTTTCCCATTCTTGGTTCTCTCTTTCCCTCTCTTCTTCATTTTGAGTCTGAAGGTTATTCTTGCTGTTGTTTCCTCTTTTTGTATAATTGAATTTACTGAGAATATCTCCGTCCTCCTCACCAGATTGATTGCCTCGAACTAGGTTTATATTTCTTGAGCTAGGACCTGCATTCTTAATACATTTGTCACTGTAAAGGTAGTTAGAAAAATCACCATTTATATTAAGGTGTAATCCATATATAGGATTAAAAGGTGGAAATTTCGCCACGTTGTCTATGCTCCACGAGACCTTCCTACGTTCATCTATGTCTTCAACCTGCTTAATGACTTTCACTGGGCAATCACTGTATTGATGACCAATTCTCCCACATCTAAAGCATAAAAGCCCCGTGTTTTCGTATTGAAAAAGTACCAATGCTGCCCCTTCTTCCTGATATAAGTATGTACCTGGTGGTAATGGTTGTTTAGTGTTGATTTTTGCTCTGAATCTGAGGACCTTCACATCACAGTTTTGAGTGGTTGGTAGATCAGCTGCTTCAATTTTGATGAAGCAGACTTCAAGAGCCTTAACAGTCTCTACATTATTCTGCTTGAATGCCAAACCTCTGACTTGAACCCAGATTGAGGAGTAGTCTGTGTTCAAATCATTGAAATCAACCACTGATGGCCATATGGTCATGCTGAGGTGGAGTTTTTGGTATAGACCAGGCCTCATTTCCCACACCCTTTTGAACTCTTTTTCGTTGAAAATTTCCAATTTGAACATGTTATTCTTCACGTCCGTAAGTCTATAGTGCCCTTGAATTCCCCATCTATCTTCTATGTAGTTTCTTAGTTGGACAGCATAGATGGGTGAAGTTCCAATGGCTTTGATTAGGATAGCTTTTTCCTCTTTCATACTTTCTGAGAGTCTTGCTTTTGAACCAATATTGATAACCCCCAACTTTTGTGCTTTGTGATCATTCAAGGGGACGATAGGTAATGCATGATAATCTCTAGACGCCATAGTCGGACCTGCACACACAAAACAAAGCACCACAGAGCACACAGCAAAAACACAGTAGAAAACGGATTGGAGATTAAAGTGAGAAAAGGATGGATTATATGAAGAGATGTAAAGATAGGTCTGGAAAAAGGGTGAAGGAGCAAAGTGAAAGCAAGTGAGGAGTCTGAACTCAAAGATGAGTTTATATAGGTCTAGACTGTTAGCGACCTTAGAAATTAAGAGGTCACGCGTGTTAAGGATGGGATAAGCAAACTTACCTCGATTATTGAAAGGGGTTTTGTTGTCTTCGTTGTTCTTGGGTCTGCTAGGATCATTATTACAAGCTGTAATAATTGTTCTTGGGACTTTCATACCGCAGGGCTCATTTTTGGCATTTCCTATATGTATTTTTAATTCTCGAACACCACTTTCGTCTCTTCGGATCTTTAGTTGGATTTGGCCATCTGTCATCATTGGTTCCTGCACAGAAAGAAAATCTAGAGAGAAAGGGATTAAACGGAAATCATGTTTAATCACATAGCACGCCACAGCCTTGTCTGTTGAATTGAGATTCTTGATAATCTCAAACGGCAACCTCCAAATTTGCCCAAAAATCTCATGATTTGCTTCGATCTCATCAATTCTTTTCTTGATCTTATTTTTACCCATGATTATTCCTTCCAACCAAGATAAATCCCGCTTCCCTAAGATGTGATAATGTAACCCTAACCCTAACCTAAAGAGACCATCTGATGAATGGCCCATTCTCAAGCCAAATCAGAAATGGCGTGTTGAAATTAGACCCACGCGTGAGGAAGAAATCCTCTTGATTGACCGGTGTTGAAGGAGATCTAAGAAATTTTTCGAAGAGAAAGCGTACAAAGATGAGAGAAGGGAGAGCTCGTAACCCTAGAGAGAGAAACGTTTAATACTAATTCCATATTTTCGTTAACACGTGCGTTTAGATACATATTTTTTTTTTTTGTTCAAAACTCTATCTATATTCACCTACCCTTTAAATTTTTTGGTGTATGGCAACCTACTTTCCTTTTTCTCAAAAACTTGCATGATAAAAACAAGAAGTATTAAATTTATAAGGCCCAATATCTTATCATAATACTCAAAGATTTTCATTTTAATTAATCTATCAATCTAACTAGATCACTTAAAATTTCCAAAACACCATCCCGTTCCTTCTTAATCAAAGTGAAAACTCAAAATCATAACATAAAACCCTATAAGGTATCGGATCCCACCTTCCTACTCTCTGTCTCTTATCACTCCTCTTTCTTCTCTCTCCCATACCAAACCAGCCCATCATGGTCCATTCTCTCTCCCATGCCATACAACCGTTCGTGGAATGGGCGCAATCAGTGGACCTTCTCCATCATCTACCAAGCCAGCCCATCGTAGTCCATTCTCAACCCAACTTCAAACTGGCCACGACGAAGAACCCAAATGAAGGTTTGTATTGCTAAGAAACCCGCCGCCTGCGTGTCCATTATCCCCCATCTGAAACCGCCGCCGTGGGTGGCCATTCTTCCTCATCTGAAAACTGGTCATTCTCCACATAAAACCGGCGTCCTGCGTGGCCATTCTCCCCCATCTGATGATAATGATGAAGGTGCAGATATTTCTTCTTGTTTTTTGTTCTAATGATGATGAGGGTACAGAGATTTCATTTTGTTTTTGGTTCGTATGATTCAAGTATGAAGAGATTTGTTTTTCTGCTTTGTTGTGTGAAGAGATTTCTTGTTCTTTGTTCTAATAATGCGAGTATGATGAGATTTCGTTTCTTTTTTGTCCAAATACCGTAAAGATATTTCTATTTTGTTTTTGTTCCTGATGGGTACAACCCAAGGACAAAACCGTTGTGAAGAGTTAACCAGTAATTTGTGTTTGTTATTGGGTCATGGGTACAACCCACTGTTGCGAAGAGCAATGTCATGGGTACAACCCAAAAAAACATCTACCGTAAATCTAAACTTAATTTTTTCAATGGTGATTTAGAAGAGATTTTGATTTGTTTTTACGAGTGTCAAGAGATCTCGATTTGTTTTTTGTTTGAGCTAGGGTCGTACCCATATAGCTATTTGTTCGTGATGGGGTCGTATCCATACAGCCATTGTTCGAGATGGGTCTGTATCCATATAGCCATTGTTCGAGATGGGTCCGTACCCATCTAGCTATTTTCGAGATGCGCCCCTACCCACATTACATGGAAAACTATCAAGGACTTAATAAAATTTAATAAACGAATTAACAAAAATTTATAAACGACACGGGTCTGTACACATCATTGGTTAGTTTACGTTAATGAATGCAAGTGTTAATGGGTCCGTGCCTACGGAATATCTGAAAATTTCTCTCCATAGCCACCAAAGGGTATAATTGTAAGAAACCAAACCAAATATTTAGACGTAGGACTTTTATAGAATTATTTTTTAGTTGGGATTTAAAAAAGAACTTTGAGTATTTTGTATTTTTCTCTAAAAACAAAAATGGTTACCGGAAAAGAAAATTACAACTATTAGAAATGAAATATGGAAATTATTTTATTCTTAGATGAATGAAATTATTTGAAGTTGTTGATGTCTATTGGTGTAACCGTTTTCTAATCCTCCTAACCATGATGTCCTTTATTGTGTTCTATTCCTTGGATTACGATTGAAATATATGAGAACATGTTTCTACGTCACATCATCAATCTTCTGAATAATAGGTCGATTACCTTATCAATTTTTAATTATTGTCTATACTTAAATAATTTCAAAATTGTCAAAATAAATTATTTTACTCTAATTATGATATTTCTTGTCCATCCTAATTGCATGAAGAACCATCATGATTTTTCCTTCTGCTGAAGAGCAGCAATGGAGTTCATGCACATGATATTACCCATGCCATTTTTTCTAGTACATCACCGTTAAATTTGGGTAAAATTCAATCTCATAATAAGTTGGTCCTTCTAGAATACTCTAATCACTAGAAACGTTATCAATTAGTAATTATTAATAAAATTAGAATATAATTTATTATGAAACCCAAAATTTTGACAAAGCAACTAAAAATAGTTAATTGACAGAGCAATTTTCTACCAGATAGATGGAGTTTTATTTTTTGATCTTAGTCTTCGTGACTAGTTTAAGAAAACAAGCTTAAGCCAATAATTTTTAACGCTAAAAAGAATTAGTGCATAATTAATCTAAGGATAAATAGCGTAGAACCAAGGTTAAGCGAATAACTCTAACGCTAATTACCCTAAGAATAGAGATGGGATGATGTAGAATTGGTGTTGTGATACTCCATCTCTTGTTGCTCCTTCTCTAGGCCGATTTGCTCTCTTTGGTGGAAAATTCTAGATAAAACTAAGCAAAGGCGGAAAATGACATGTTTTTAATGGTAATAGCTGATACTTATAGGTTATACATGTTCTATGTGTCATGTGCTTCATTTAAATTACCTACCTCATCCCAAAAACATTTTCCCCCACGCCAACTGCGAAATTGACAACTTCTTCGTTACAACTCCAAGTAACAAACCGTATGCATCCACGCGTTCCTAAGTCAAAGACCCAGCTGGATATAAAAGGGATCCTTCAAGTTCTTTGTAAATCATGTGACATCGAAAACAATTCACTCTCTAATTTGGCCAACAACTCTTGCACTTTCTAAAAATGACTTCTTTGTCCCTTAACTCTTGGTTTCCATTTTGATATCCTTTCCTCGACTTCTTATCCATGATTTGGTATCTAATATCATCCTTGTACCTAGAGTTTCAAAATTTAAACATAAACTACACATAAAATTCTTTAAACATAATAAATCTCCAAAACAAGACAAGCAATGGGAATATATCAAATAATGGGGGAAAGTCCCTCAGCTGAGCCCATAATGAATCTAAAAAGATATCCCGTGATGGGATTAATTTATCACAAAAAAGGACACATCACAATCCTCTTTCTCCATACATATTCATCATATGTATGAAGTGATTGTCCCTGTTGATCCAATAATTGTGTGATATAAGGCATGGTCCAAAATTATCACATGTTTTCTTTGCTGACGATTTAATCTTGTTTGGTGAAGCTTCTTTATCGTAGGCAAACTTTATCTAAGAGACCATGAAAATATTTTGTGAGGAATAACTTATTTATTTCTCAAGGAATGTACCGGAAGTGAGCAAGATAGAACTTGTATTGAAAAGCGGATTCTGTCTTTGTGAATTGTTCGGTAACTACTTGGGGGTGCAATACAATCGGTGATGCAGGGAAGGGGTTTTATAAGAAATAACATAATGAATAAAGGATAAGCACTCTTTTTAGAAAGGAAAAGTCCTTATCACTAGCGGGGAGAATCAATCTAGTGCAATCGGTGTTGTGTGCAGTTCATACATACAATATACAACTCATAAAATTGCTGATGTATGTATATGAGAGGATTGATCGCATTGTACACGACTTTTTATGGCGTTCATCCAATGAAGGAAGAAGAATATATTAGGTTGGGTGTGAACAAATGTGTAGACCTAAGGAGAAAGGGGGTTTAGGATTGAGGGATGCTAGAAGTTACAATATGGCCTTGTTGGAAAAAATCAGGTGTAAACTTCTAAAAAAACAGAAAGTGACGTGGGTGGAGGTATTTAAACACAAGTATTTTAGGAACAGGTTGATGAATTGTGAACTGAAAGTTACTGACTTGGCTATGTGTAAAAGTATACTAGTAGGAGAAAAATTGCTAAGAAAACAGGTGATTGAGGTGGTTGGAATGGAGGAGACGGTGTTTAAGTGCGCGTTTGGGATAGCTTTTTAAAATAATCACTTAAAGTGATTTTAGATCCATAGCAATATTTTAGACTCTAAAAATCACTTTTAGAAAAAGCACTAGATTAGTGATTATTAAAATAATCACTTAAAGTGATTTTAGATGTCAAAATATTTTTTAATATTTTTTACAAATATTTTTATTTTAATCAAAAAGCACTTTTAGCTCCAAAATAAACAATCACAAACGGGCACTAAATGCAACAAGGAGAAACCATGAGTGTTTACTATTCAAATATGCGTTTAAGTGCTTGCAAACGTTGTTGGAAGATTCCGCCTTTAAATGGGATTTGATGTGGAAATTAAAAACACTCACAAAAATTCTGGGTGTTCATGTGGCACTTGCTAAAGAATAGACTTCCAGCAGCCGCGAATTTATATAAACGAGGTATGTTAAAAATCAATGTTCGTGGAGTATGTGGATCGACAACAGAAGATTTACAACACATGTTAACCGAGTGCTCCATAGAAGGGGTGGTATGGGAGCTGTTGGACAACCACATAGATGAAACAAGCAGTTTCCGGCAGGGAGTAGTGGCGTCTAGACAACTCATATCAACTACTGACCATTCTGCATCAACTCGAAGCAGGTACTCCCATGAGGTGTCACTAGTCAGAAGCTCATAGCAAGGGGGATAGCAGTTTTGTGATGCAGCAGCAACGCATCTGCTGGAGAGATGAAATTCCAATAGGAATTTGGGTAGAGGAAAAGCTGTGTGCGAAGCGGACCTGGTGTGGGATTGAATAGAAACTAGTTTTTTCAGCTGCATTATGCGTTCGTCGAAACGAGGTGGTGTTCAATTCAACTACGTACTCGCGTCGTCTCGATAATGTAAAGCATGGTATAATAAGGATGGTGAAAGATTTTTGTGAGTGCAAGGGGGAAATAATACACGAGAGGTATCGTCAAGTCATCAAAGAATGTACTAGTTAAATGGACTAAATCGAAGGGATGCAGTAAGTTAAATATGGACGGGAGTTTTAATGCGTTGATGGGAGAGACGGGTACTAGAGGAATTCTTAGGTGGTTTTGCTGATTATGTGTAATGGAATCTCCGTATTTTTTGAAATTGCTAGCCCTGCATTACAACTTACGATGGGGAGAGAATTGAGAAATAGTTGGAGTTTGTGTCAAGATGGATTCGTAGAAATTTCATTGCTAGTGAAGAACAATGTTATTTTCAAGGATCAATTATCTCCTATTGAAAGAGAATGTGTGGAAATTCTTCGTCGAAATTGAGATTTTGAGATAACCCATATCTATCGAGAAACGAATAAGTGTGTGAATTTGATGGCTAAGCAGGGACGACAATGAAGATAGAAACAGTATAGTACAGTGCTCCCTAAAATATCTTTGAACTAATATCATGAAAGATAGAAATGATTGTTATGTGTCTAGATTGATTTTAGACTCTTAGGAGTTTTTTATTGTAAGTGTATTTAACTTATAGTGTTTTCCTAAGTCCATAAAGAATTTAAAAGATCAAGCTCTTCATTTCCTAATTGCGAATTGTGAATAAAACTATATTATTTAAGCCGAAATGCTAATAATTTTAGTTAGAATAATATTTCATTTTGTTATAGACGGGTTGGATAAACCCAAAACTAGATCTAGACAATTTGACTTAAGGACAAAGATTGATCGTTAACTAATTTATAAGTTTCCAACACGACTACAGCTTCGTCCATGACAACAGGGAATCTGCATCGTAGCCATTTGTTCTGTAAAAATAAATAGATCACCAGAATTCATTGAATAATTAATAGATATGAGTGTGTAAGTTTAATTAAAATTTGGGTAAATAATTTGATGCAATGTATTAAAAAATACCAACAGATATAGTTTTGAACATATAATACCAATACCGCGAACCCTATTCAAGACAATTGCCTTGCAAATTCCATAGGATGTAGGGTTATGAACGAATTGAGTCGAGTCGAATACTATATGTGCAAACCTGTTCAATAAGTTTTTACAAGTCGAGTCGATCCGAACTCAAATTTTAACGAGTTAAGCTGGATTTTGCAAAACTTGTACATTAACATATCAAACGAGCTTTTTTTGAGTCGAGCTCGAGTTATAAACGAATAATTTGTTTTTTATAAGTTTAATAATATGTTTATTGATAAATAAAATATTAATTTATAAATCATAAATATTAACGAGTTAACGAACGAGTTCGAACAAACGAGTTTTTTAACGAATGAGTTCGTACAAACTTTTTTGTTTGTTTGTATAAACGAACGAGTTTTTTTTCCGAGCCGAACTTTAGTTGATCGCGATCAGCGTAGTTCGTTTACCGTTCTAATTGGAGGATTTTTTTTGTTTTATAAATTGCTAGAGCCCAAACCCAAAAAAAAAACCTTAATCAAAATTATCTAATTTGGGAACTGATGCTCCCACCCCACTATGTTAAAGAAGGATTCTTGATCAAAATTATATCCGTAACACATGTCTATTTCGATATTAATATGTACAAAAGTCTTGTGTGGTCTAACATTATCGTGTTCACCTAGAATATAAATTTCAGTATTTCACACATAATTTTTCTTTTAGTAACATCATCCTCTTATTGAAACCAACACTATTGTTCGACAACTCTTAGACATATTAAGATACATTATTACATTCATCTAATATTGGATGATCCAATATTTATATCTCAGTCATTGATTAATATAACATAACACATGTCATTAGATTAATAGATTAGTTACTTTTGTAAGTTTAAAACATGGGGTATGTGTATAAAGTTAATTGGTGTAGGATCATCCTATATTGGATGGAAGAATTTTCCTATTACATTATACAATTTATCTCGTTCTACATAAAAGATCTCAAGGTGAGACTTCCACTTTTGACCCTATAGATAGAGTCAGAGACAATAATATTGGACCAGCCAATACGTTCCAATAGAATCTACACTGTTCAATGTAATTATTACTTCACATTGCATAAACATATTGTAGCATGCATTCAAATATGGCAATATTTATATATTTGTGCACAATGCAATATCTAATCTCAATGAAGCATCCATAGGAAAATAAAGTAATTCAAAAGAAGCTTATCTTTATCTAAATCAGGCATCGGAATCTTTACTTTTAAAGTAGCACTGAGTTGCTGACGCTATAAATATGCACAAACTAATCCGAGAGGAACTCACAAGATATAGAGCTACATATATAGTCCTACTACCAACACTTATAAAAAATGGTAAGTAATATCATGCTTCAAATCTTGGATACTATATATATCTTATATATATAAGAGCGGATTTAAATATCTTCCTCGGTATAAAATATAAATAATGCTTGTTTAATTGTGTTTAGTGTTTACTGTAACATCACTACATGCTACGCGTTTAATGTAGCAAAAATTAATATAAGCTTGGGGTTATGTTTTGTGCAGAGCCACTTTGTCAAAGCTAGAGACCTTCAAATTTCATGGCAAGAGGACACGAAACAATGGAAATGGACTACTACTGTGCCTGGAATTAAGTCCTCCCCTTCTTCCTTGAATAGCACAAAACCAAGGTGATACATAATAATGATTTATGCCAAAGAGATTCGATTTTGTATAGATTAGTCCAGTACAATGAGAGAATACATGTACATTTACCAAGTAACTAACCAATATGTTTAATTATTGTCAGCAACTCTGAGATTGCTCAGTTAGTAGCAGTGTGGTGGTTGGAAATTAATGGTAAAGTAGACACCAAGAAACTGAACCAGAAGACTAGCTATGGGGCATACCTGATATTTGCCCTGTCAGAAGATCCTAAAAATCTGGAGAAAGTAAAAGCAAGAGTAAGATATCAAAACGACATAGTAGAGGGAACTGAAAATGAAGCCTTCACTATTCATCTTTCCAAGAAAAAGAATCCAGGAGAGAAAGGTGTTTTCCCACAACGTAGAAATGACGGATGGATGGAAGTTAAGGTTGGTGAGTTTTACAATAAACTTGGAAAAGATGGATTTGTGGACATCAAAGTGTTCGAGACTAGTAATGATTACGCCAAGTATGGTCTCTATGTTGCTGGATTTGAGCTTCGCCCTATGGAAAAGGATAATTGTTGTTTCTGAACTTTTAATTTTCTTTTCTAAAATAAAGTAATTAGCTGATGGAGACAAATAATTCCAGTTATCCTAATTAATTGGAAATGAATAAACAAAATTCAATGTTAAAAAAGATGGGAGAGTGGAACGCGCTTCACGCGCGGGAGTAGTGTTCATAAAGTTGTTGGCGTTGTTTTAAATTTTTTTTAAAATTTTCTCTTTCCTCTTAACAACATTCTGAACTGAAAAATAGCAAAAAACCCACAGAATCTCACAACTTTTGGGATTCTTTCTTTCGAATTCTATGTTTGTTCCCTAAATTCTGGGATCTAACATAGACATTCAAACTTTTTCAACCTACTTTACCTTTTATTTTTCAGTTCTTTTTCATTTCTAGCCTTAGTTTTTTAATTTTCGCTTCTTCTTTTCACCCCCAAACATAATGCCACCAACAAAACGTGCTACTCGCAGAAATATCACGAAAGAAATCTTCGAAGATAAACAACTGGAGATGGAAAAATCGGAGACGGGTTCGAGGATGAAGACGGGCAATGTGAAGACGGGTTCAACTATTAACGCAGGTAACATGAAGACGGGTTCTAATGGTAGGATGAATGAAATGAAGATGGGAACAAGTGTTATGATGAAGACGGGTTCTAACAGCAGTGACAACAATCTGAAGACGGGTTCAATAAGCGTGGGTAAGAATTTGGTAGCGGGTAAAGAAATTTTGAATAATATGGTGCAGATAGATCTCAATCTGCAAGTGGATAAGGTTGCTGAGAGTGTAACAGATGGAATAGCTATATCTCCTAGGGTAGAACCAGTTAAACAGCAGGAGAACAGTGATGGAAGTGTTAAGAAAGGCAGCTGGGCGGCAATAATAAAAGAGAAAAACCAAACTCAGGCTAATCGTAAGTTGGATTATCATGAGGTTCAAAGAAGAGTAGATGGGAAGGTAGTGATTAAACCTCCTCAAGAGGTGTTTGATGAAGGTGCTGAAGTGTGGGCGAATTGTCTGATTGGGCAATTTATAGGTGAGGCTCCTCCTTTCTATATGATTACAAATTTTGTAAGGTACCAGTGGAAGGATTTGGGGAAGGTTAGGATAAAGTCAAATGGGAAGATGATGGTCTTTGAGTTTGAGAATGATTTATACTGTAAAAGAGCTTTGGATCAGGTTTGGCATATAGGGGCTAAACCTCTGTTTCTGAGAGAATGGAGCCAGGATATGAAGTTTGATCATGTTGACTATGAGAGTGTTCCATTGTGGGTTAAATTGAGGAATGTTCCTATGAGCTTATGGACTAGAAACGGGTTGAGCTACTTAGCGAGTGGTATAGGGAAGCCTATTCACATGGATGCTATTACAGAATCGAGGTCCAGATTGGGATTTGCAAGGTTATGTGTTGAGGTAAACTTAAAAGAGAGGATGGTGGATAAGGTATATGTGGAGACTGGAGAGAAGGAATTGCAGGAAGTTGGAGTTGAATATGACTGGAGACCTGTGCAGTGTGGTACTTGTAAAAGTTTTGAGCATAGAGTTTGTAAAAGTGAGAAGGTTTGGGTTCAGAAGGTGGATAAAAATGTTACTGACAAGGAGGTGAGCCAAAACAAGGGCAAAGGACTGGAGTTGGAAAGTGATGGGGTTAAGGAGGTTAATGGAAAAGAAGGATGGACCACTGTGGCAAGAAGCAATAAGTACCAAGATAAGGTTGAATGTAGCTATGTTTCACCAATTGTTTCTGGGAATTCTTTCAATGTACTTAATAGCCCACTGTCTGCACTTGATATGGATGTTATGGAAATTGTTAAAGGTGCAGAGATGGGGATAAAGCTCAAGCCTCCTGATCCATGATCTTAGGATCATGGAATGTGAGGGGCTTAAACATGGCCCTGAGACAAACTGATGTCTCAAATTTCATGTTTGAAAAAAGAGTGCAGGTGATGTGCTTAATGGAGACTAAAATACAAATGCACAATATGGATAATATAATGAAGGATAAGTTTGCTAAGTACAGTATTATACACAATTATAGTAGTGATCCTAAAGGGAGGGTGTGGATTTTATGGAAGAAGGAGGAGGTAGAAGTAAATTTAATTGAAAGCTCAGATCAGGCTATACTAGTTGAGGTGAGGGACATAGCTAATGGAAAGAAAATCATACTATGTGCTATCTATGCTAATAATGATGATAGATTGAGGACAAATCTGTGGAGGGACTTAGTGAGATGGAGTAAGGCATATAAGGATGAGCATATGTGTTGTGTGGGGGACTACAATGAGATTCTGAGGATTGAGGAGAGATTAAATTGTGAGGAATTGGAAGAAAGTTCAAAACAGTTTATTGATTGCTTAGATGAGGCTGAACTATTTGAACACCAAACTGTTGGGAACTATTATACATGGACAAACAGGAGTGTGGTGAATCTCAGGGCTAGTAAGATTGATAGGGTGTTAATTAATGCAAAGTGGTTGGATCAGGTGCAATCTAATGTGCTGAGTCTTGCTCCTTATACATCTGATCACTGTGCCTTATTAGTTTCAGTGGGACCACCATCTGTGAGGGTGCCTTGTTCTTTTAAGTTTTTTAATATTTGGGCTGATCATGAAGAATTTATGGAGCTTGTTAAAAGAGCATGGGATGTGAATATTACAGGTTCTAGTATGTATATATTATATGCGAAACAGAGGATAGTGAAGAAAGCTCTAAAAGCTTTCAATATAAAATATTTTAAGAGAACTCCAGAATATATAAAACAGCTGAGGGTGAAAGTAGAAAAGCTACAGGAGGAGATATTGAATGGGAGGAGTAGTGAGTTGATTCTAGCTGAGGAGAAACAAGCTCTTGCAAAATTAGAGGAAGCTCTTGTAAACGAAAATGGAGTGCTCAAACAAAAGGCAAGGGACAACTGGTCTATCAATAGTGATTGTTGCTCGGCTTATTATTATAAGGTAATCAAAGCTAAGCAAGCGAGGAATAAAATTAGTACACTAATAGATGACAATGGACAAGTGCTCAACAATCCAACACAAATCAAGGAGGAGTTTCTGCAATTCTATAAAGGACTTATTGGTACTGAGGATAATGCTCAGGAGAGTTGTTCTATTGAAACTCTTAAGGATTTAATTGGTGTGTCTCTTGAGGAAAAACAGATTGAGTGGTTAAATAGACCTATAACTGCTGAAGAAATCAAGACAGCTTTGTTTTCCATTGATGAAACTAAAAGTCCCGGGCCAGATGGTTTTACATCTTGCTTCTATAAAAAGGCATGGACTATAGTTGGAGAGGATTTCTGTAGGGCAATTAAGGATACAATGGATAATAATGTGATGCTTAAGGAGGCTAATTCCATAAACATTGTTTTAATTCCTAAGGTTCAAGTGCCTAATAATGTAAGACAGTTCAGGCCTATCTCTTGTGTGAACACCCCTTACAAGACCTTGTCAAGGATCTTAACCAATAGGATTAAAGAGGTACTTAATTCCTTAATCTCATTTAATCAGGCAGCTTTTGTTTGTGGGAGGAATATAGGTGATAATATTATGGTGGCTCAGGATGTGATGAATGGTTATGAGAAGGAGAATATATCTGCAAGGTGTACTATTAACTTGGATTTACAAAAGGCTTATGATAGCTTAAACTGGGAGTTTTTATTCAAGGTGTTGTATGCATTTAAATTTCCTAGAAAAATGGTGAATTGGATTATTATGTGTGTATCTACACCAACATATTCATTGTGTGTAAGTGGAGAGATGGTAGGCTATTTTGAAGGGAGAAGGGGCTTGAGACAAGGGGACCCACTGTCCCCTTATCTCTTTGTATTGTGTATGCAGGTATTCTCTGCACTGTTTCAGAAAATAGGGAGGAATAAAGGATTTAGCTACCATCCTAAGTGTGGAGCTTTGGAATTGAACCATGTGGTGTTTGCAGATGATTTACTAATATTCTTGGGAGCAAACTGTAAATCAGCTGAACTGGTTAAAGAAGGACTAAGCCTATTTGCTAGATTATCTGGCTTAAAGATGAACAATACAAAAACTGAAATCTATTTTGGTAATACTGCAGATCAAGTTAAACATGATATTTTGAATATATTAAAGATTAAGGAGGGGTTTCTCCCAGTTAGATACCTTGGGGTGCCCCTTAATTCAAAGAAGATTAATGTGGCTGATGCAAACAAATTAGTGGAGAGTATCTGCTCTAGTATTGAATTGTGGAGTAATAGATTGCTTACTTATGCTGGGAGGTTGGAACTAATAAAAACTGTGTTAATTAGTAAGATACTATATTGGTGTAGGGTGTTTCTCCTTCCCAAAAACGTCATTTACAAGATTAACCAAAAGCTCTCTAGTTTTTTATGGAAAGGTAGCCTTGAAGGTGCAAGAGGGGCTAAGGTTTCATGGCAAACAGTGTGCAAAGGTAAGGAATATGGTGGTCTGGGCTTACCAAATATAGAGAGTTTAAATAAGGTTTGCTTGCTGGCTATGTTCTGGAGAATGTATATGAAGAGTAACAATCTGTTGAGCTTGTGGGCTCACTTGAATATATTTAAGGATGTGTGTGTATGGAACTACAGGATTAAACAAGATCTTGCATGGACCTGGAAGAAGATATTAAAATTAAGGAGCTGTGCTTATGAATTCATAACCCATAAAGTTAATAACGGAGCTAACACCTTTATCTTCTGGGATAGGTGGATAAAGGGTAGGAATGTCAATGAAATTCTGAAGAGAGACACTCACTACAGTAGCATTTGGCTAAATAAAACTATCCAAAGCTGCTATATACATGGAAGATGGCACTTACCTCCCCCTCTTAGTGGAATAGCTGAGATGGTCCCGGTCTTGAATGATGTTGTTGATACAATTAATTGGAAGGCTAATATAAAAGGGAAATTTTCCTTTAAAAGAACATTAAATGAGCTAGTGGATAATGGTCAGATATTAGAATGGACACGCATTATTTGGAATTCAATGAGTTTGCCGAAAAATTCCTTTTGTGCGTGGCTTGCAAATTTAGACAGGTTACCTACTAAAAATAGGATGTTAGAGTGGGGCTTGCAAGTAGATGAGTTGTGTGTTCATTGTCATATGTGTATTGAGGATAGGGATCACATTTTTGTGAACTGTTCATGGGTTAAAAGGATTTTGCAGGAGTGTTTTTTAAAGTGCGGGGTTAAATTGCCAAGTGTTAGAAGCTGGGAGGAGTTAGTTGAGTTCATATTAACTAATGCTAATGATAAATTTCTGGAATCTGTATATTCAAGTTGGTTAACATCATTTGTGTATTTAGTTTGGAATAACAGGAATAATCATATACATAGAGGTAAAATACAGAATGAGGTACAAATTATGCAGAATATTACGTATAATCTATATGTTAAAAGTAAAGGCAGGAAGAAATACAAGATTAAGGAAGGTAGAGTGAAGATTGCAGAAGGGTGGGGCTTGAAGGATATCTTTAAAGATTAGGAGTAGTTAGTTATTGTAGGGAGCTATAAGATTTGTATTGCATTACTTTATATATATAGCTGTATTGAGACTCTGTAGGGGTGCTCTTGAATGTAATTACAATGTTTGGTAATAAAATTTGTTGTTAATCAAAAAAAAAAACAAAAAAAAAAAAAAAAGAATAAACAAAATTCAAGTATGACTTTATATAACTCTTATGAGTAATTTACATGTTCTTATCATAATTCATAAGATATTTGTTGTAATTTTTTCATTTTGGGAGGACTTTATATCTTTAAATGTTAAAAATATATCCATTTGCAGGTGAAAGTGAAAATTCTTACTAATGGTGCTGATACGTAAACTATACGCTGCCAATATTAATTCACCTACTTTCCGGTTAAGAACACAAACTTAACATGTTTGGCTTGCTCCTGAGTCCTGAAACACAAAGTACATGACTAAACAAATAATCTTATTATGCCCACCTTTTCTTTCCTTTCCTTTTGAATAACCTTATCGATGAGAACTTTTTCAACTACATCAAAACTTTACAAAAGTCCCTAACATAGCTCAATGCCATAACCCTTTTACCATATTTACTCCGTAGGACTTTTTTTTATCTTATCCCTTTTCTATGCTAATAAAAATATCCCCATACAATCACAGCATCAACTCAGCTATATGGGTTTTTATTTTATCTCCAAAACAGGTATTCTCCACTCCATTGGATAGATCTCGAAAAAATATGCAATTTAGACTGGAACAAACAGTGAATTTCGATGTCCGAGCATAGAGTTATGGCAGTTTTAAGTTTTGGTCAAATTCTATCGCCGATAGGTGCGGTGTACCGCGAGTAGCTGTGGTGTACCGCAATTTCGCTCTGTGCAGCACTCCTTAACTTTGAAATTTTTCCAATTTTTCACCCCAAACTCAAAATTTTGCATACCTACACATCAAAAGCACTCATACCTTCCTCATTACTGAAATATACACTTAAAAACACGTAAACTAACTAGTACACACTAAAAAAACTAAACTAATAACGCAATTAAAACTTGGGGTGTCTCCCAAGAGCACTTTTATTTAACGTCATTTAAAGTTTGACGTGTTACCTCCATTATTCCTTAAATATGTAGCCTCCCCAGCAGTGGGCGAGGCTATGAATGTCTATTATACAAAGCTGGGTCACTATCGGAATAATGAGAAACTCACGTGACTCCTCCTTAAGCTTCTTGTCCAAACATGGAATGTTTCCGAATTTCTTTTGTTATGGGGGCCACGTTTTTTACCTCAAGCTCTACACTCACACTCTTACTCCTTACTGAGATAGCTTTCATGAATACTTGTTACGGCATGAGTCCTTCTTTACCACTTTCAAGCATTTGGGCGTAGGTTTCATCTTCTTTAAATGTCTTTACAAATGCTTTATCGATGTCACCTTTTGAATTACTCATCTTCATAGGGTTAGGTGGTGACATCAACGGAGTACTAGGTGGCGAATCCATCATAGCCTCTTCTTATTCTCCTGTTTTTTTACCAAGATATCAATATTTGATTTCTGAAATGAGACTAACAAAACAAGTGTAAAATTGAAAACAAATAAAACTATTAAACTAACTTAAACACAAATAAAACTACTAAACTAACTTAAACACAAATAAAACAACTATAATAAATCTCTGGCAGCGGCGCCAAAAACTTGGTCGCTCCTAGAGTGTGATATAAACTCAACACAAAAGAAGAGAAGCAACTAACCGCAAGTGTACGGGTCGTTCCAAGTAATAGATAAGTAAAATCAGTGTTTTCATCTCCACAGGGATTTAAGTAGTTATTCTAAAATCGTGTTCAATATTAGAATAAATGGTTTTATATGTTTTGATTAAAAAGCAAGTAAATAAAGTATTTTGTTTTCTAATAAAATAAACAGTAAATAATTATGCAAACAAGTATGAACCTATCCTATTGAATTTATGATTCCTAAGATTAAGGGTGAATGGGAAATTTCAAAATAATCGGGACTCGATTATCTCCTAACTCCCGCCAGGGTAGACTTAAGAGCTATCTTACAGTATTACGAACCCCGCCAAGGTGATTATAAGCTACGGTCACATGATTAAGAAACTACCCAATTGGCTACGCGGTTAGTCAAGCCCACTAGGATCAATGACGAATACCACGCGTCTATATTCTAGTTTTGTAATTAAACCCCCCCCCCCCCCCCCCCCCTTCTAGATGATCACTGCCACTAGTGAATAGACTAATTACTAAAATCTACCCTTGATTCCCGAAGTCAATGATAGTAAACAAGCACAAGAATATAGTTAATGGAAATTAAGAACCAAATCAATTAAATACTAAAATCTTAGATTCAAATTAAAACAAAATAGCAATAATCAATTGTTCATATAATTAAAATCCTAATGAGAAATTATGCATTATACAACTCTTGAATAAATAGCTTAGAAATACCTCATAGACAAAATAGATCTAATACTAATTTACCCAAAAAATAGAGATGGAGAAGTGTAGACTTGATGTAGTTAAACTCTAGCTCTTGCTTCTTCCTCCTTTAGATCCTCATGATTGCTTCTTTATGATTTATGTATGTATATCAAGCTTAGGAAGCCAAGGGATGATTTTATAAGGTTAGGAGCTGGTATATATAGGTGTTATGTCGAATTCTTGGAATGGAAGTCAAGTCTTGAAATCCTAATCCAACTCAAATTTGTTTCCTAAAATATAGGACTAGATATACACTGCTCAATGTTTTGGTCATTTCTCCTTCGTTACTTATCGGATTTTCGCACACTTTATATGGAAACGACCGCAATTCAAATATATTTCTGCTCATAATATATCTCCTCTAGATTCATAATATATTTTCTGTAGTTTTCAAAACATTGGACGTCTTTACAACATGACAGATTTATTTGACAGCTTTTTCTTTCCTAATTCAACTTTGTTTCCTTCTAACTCTAGATTTTACCTTGGATCTTCTTTCCTCATCCCCTTGACATTGATTTGGAATATAATATAATTAATTTACCTAATAGCTTCACATTTAACACACAAATTACACTAAAAATGCTCTAAAAGTAATAATTCTCCAATTCAAGGTAAGAAACTGGAATATATCAAATAATAGGAAAAAAATTACTCAATTAAGCACATAATACACCAAACATGATGTCTCACAGATAGATTAATTTATCACAAATAGGGAGACATCAAAACCCCCTCTGATAGACCCAAGCACCCCCACCCAATCTCTTCTTCTTACTAAATATCGCAGATAAGATTTAACACTATTGCTTATTTTTTCCATTATCCATTATACCCTTAAAATTATTTGTAAACACTATATATATTAAATAAATACCTAACCCTCTCTCTCTCTCTCTCTCTCTCTCTCTCTCTCTCTCTCTCTCTCTCTCTCTCTCTCTCTCTCTCTCTCTCTCTCTCTCTCTCTCTCTCTCTCTCTCTCCCTCTCTCTCGCTCCCTCTCTCCCCCGTACTCTCTCTTTCTCATGTTTTCTTAGAAATTGTCAATCCCGCTCCTTTCATCTCTCTCATTCTACACTCTCTATTTTATTTCTAGTATTCTCTCAACTGTGACATGCATTAATTCTCCAACCAAAACTCCAACCCTTTAGTCTCTCATAAAGCTACCCACTTGACAAAATCCATTAAAGCTTCGAGTAGTGAAACAGATCAAAGCTATGGAGGAATTAATGGCTGCTGCAAGTTTCAAGTTCGTGGCTAAAGTTTCAAGTTCGTGAAGAAGACGAAGTTGAAGGTTTGTTTTTGTGTTAATACTCAATAATTTTTTTGTAATATGTAATGATTTTACGTTAGTATTCAACAATTTTGTGTTATAATCATTAATCAATTGTGAAATATGTGATTTTTCAATACTCAGTGTTTTTGCGTTAATACTCAGTGTTTTGTGGTTTATACTCCGTAATTTTGTGTTAATACTCAAAAAACTTAAGCAATACTTAGTGTTTTTGGGAATACTCAGTGAATTTGCTGATCGGTAACATCAGTATACTGAATATAATGAATATTTTGTGAAATCAGAGAAGACCAGCCATGGTGAAGAATAGTACTCGTACTCTATAAATTTACAAGAGTACATAGTAAATTCACTGAGTACTTAGCAAAATCACTGGGTATCATTTGAATTTTCCGAGTATTAATAAAATCACTGGGTATAAAACACAACTCACTGAGTATGAACGCAAAAACACTAAGTAGTATAGAAGTTATAATTATTTATGAATATTACACAAAATTATTAAGTATTAAACGCAAAATCACTGAGCATTACACAAATTTACTGAATATTTACACAAAACCGATCTAAGATTCATCAATGAAAAAACTTGCAAACAAGTTTCGGGAAATGGTGCTATGAATTTAGAAAAATGAAGCACAACTGAAAAACTTGCAAAAAAATTCAAAAAATGATGTCATGGACTTCGAAAAATGGAGAATAACTGCCGTGGAATTCGAATATATCTAAAACTTCCTCCATAAAACAAAACTTGCAAAAAAGTTTTGAAAAATAGTGTTTTTCTTCTCTTCGTCGTCAAGTTCCAAGCAACTGCCGAAGAACCTAGCAATTGGTAGCAGTTATTAACACAGAGAATAAAAATTGAGTATTTTGAAATTTAAAAGATGATAGACTAGTGTATAGAGAGGAGAGAGAAATACAAGAGAGATAAATCGTATTGTATAATAAAAATGTGTATTTTGACTTATATATATCTTAAGGAGTATTTTTGACTCATAAGATTTTGAAAATTAGAAAAAGAATTTATCAGTATGTTTTCAGTTAGACACAATTCAAGATTTTTTCTTGAAATTTGAAAAAATCATAAGTTTTTTTATCTATTCTTTTATTTTTGTTTATAAGTTGGATTAAGTTAAGCTATTCTTTTTTCTAATTTGATGTAATGGGACAGTTGACGGCTAGTTATTACTTCCTCCGTTTCAAAATGTTTGTCCACTTTGCTTTTCACATATATTAAAAAATATAATTATTACACTCCCTAATATAAAAAATATATATTTCATAATTAAAGTGTCTTGATATCTTAAATATGTATTAGAAATATAAATTTTAATTTTTAATATGGGTAATAGTGGAAAAAAGAGTAAAAAATGTCTTGATATTATAAATAAACAAATATTTTAAATTATATTTTTAGTAAATGGACAAACATTGTGAAACGGAAGGAGTAGATGATAAGAGTTAAATAAAATGTAATTGGATTGCATGTGCAGTTTAATCGATAGTTTTAGGTGGTTGATTATTTGGTAAACGATTCATTAATTAGATTGATATATTAGTCGCGGTGCTAAACGAACCATTATCCATCATCTTTTAATTGGATTGCACTGTGAAACTCTCGGCCCATGTTTTTGATTGGCCTTGAAATCCACACTGACACACACATACAATAACGCTCCGTGGGACCATCTAATTCTCAGTCCCCTGAAAACAGAAAAGATGGAGGAGGAGCGAGAAATTAAGATGGTCGGGAGAAGCTGGCTGGTGTTGATTGGAGAAGAAATAAATTATGGAGATAAAAAGAGCATTTAGCAGGCTGTTTCTCAGTACAGTTATTTTTTCTGTAATGTCTCTCTTATTATAAACGTTATTCAAACCTTAACCCACGTATGCTCTTTCTTCTTTCTTTCTTCCTCAGTCAATTTCCACGAATGACGTAGGCTGTTAATGGTGCGCAGTAAACCAAAAAACATGGAGCTGCCAGGTGGTAGTTAAAAGAAGAAAGAAGCTATGGAAAGAAAACGCATTTTCCAGGCTGTCTCGAATTCATTTAAACTTTTATTAGGTTTTTAAATCTAAATAATAATGTGCATGTGCCATACAAGATTAAACACACTTTCTATAAACCATTTAATAAAAGGTAAAATATATATCACCCTTTTTTGCTTTACCTTTATATCACCTCCTATGTGGAGGTTTTAAACACCAATTAAATTGTTTTTCTCTCTCATTTATTTATTTTCTCTCTCTTTTATTTAGGGTCTGTTTATATTCAGAAGGAAAAAAAATAATAAAGGAAAAGAAGAGAAAAAATATAAAAGAAAAGAAAAGAAGGGAAAAATCTTGTTTGGATTAGAAATTTTTGTGTTGAAAAAATTTCATAAAGATTTTTGTGTATTTTATATTCAGATTTAATAATAATAAGGAAAATGGAAAAAAGTCGGATATGATTTGGGATTTCTCGTATATAATTAACTAGCTATGTCAATGTACCGCTGTAAATTATTTTAAGACTTTGTAGGTTAAACAACGCTAAATAGCAAGAGACCTTAAATGACAAAATACGAATTTGTCATTACATCTAGAATATTTTTTGAAGACAACGGAACAAGTTGAAAGTATATTATCCTCATATTTTATATATTTTTAATTGATATTGAAATTAATATTTAAAATTATTGATAAATTTTTTAGGTTCTTAGAACCGTAGAAGTTTATTTGGTTATGAAGTTAAGATTTTAAAATAAATGATCAATTTAATAAAGAGATAAAAAAAAATTATTGTTATTTTTGTTTTTTTATTATTTATCAAAATATTTTCCTTTCATTTGACTCCAATTTGGAGTGATTATAAAATGAGATACATAGGTGATTTTCATAATTATCTCAATTACTTTCCCTTAGAAAACCTTCTAATACAAACGTTGGAAAATATTAAAAATTATTTCTCTTCTTTTCTTTTCCTCCCAAAACCTTAGTGTCACATAAGGTGACACATAGGAGGTGAAATAAGGGTGAAACAAATAGAGGTGATATATAGCAATTCTCTTAATAAAATTTGGCCCTTTCTTTAGCAAAATAAATTCGGGAAGAACCGTTGAATATTTTTAAAATTATTTTCACTATAATTTCCTAAACTAATTTTTATAAGTAACTGCATCACTAATTCAAATTTGCCAGTAATACAGCCCAAATTTGAAATCTAGGTCCCTTGAGCCTTTGGTGAGATTTTGAATCTCTTTGTTTTAATGTCGGCTAGTTTTTATAAATTAGTAGATACTTTAAATTCCATAAATAAGGATAATATTTTTATTTGTGAATCTGTTTACATCAACTTGATGAAAAATCTAGGCTGCAGAATTCGAACATTATACACCAAATTGTGTATGTTAAAGCTTTGCTGTCTAATCAGGTTCATCCCAAGACTTTGTTTTTTCGCATTAATATGATTGAGAAAGAGGAGATGAGTTTTAAAAACTTATTAGCTATTTCTATTCATAAGATAACTACTTGTGAAGTGAATAAGGTGTCTAAAGACACTAATATTTACTTGGTTAAGTTGGTTTTAAAAACCAATTGTTTAGACTTCTCTAACAGAACATTGGAAGTAATTTTCTGTAATGTTAACTTAAGTGCTAACCCAATTAAAAGATTCAGATTTTTTGGACTTAAATGTGCTCATATGATTTCGTTTTCTAGGGCGAAATTTCTCATGTTTTTGGCTAAACAGAGATATTGTTTACACATTCCTTCTCACTTAGGGGTAGATATTAGAATCAAGCCTGGCTTGATTTGGAACATATTAAAAGTAGATTATTCTTCTAACTTAAAGGAGAAAATGCAGTTTTGTGTTACTGTAAGTTGGAAATGATCAATTTAATATGTTTTGATGCATTAATTTTTTACATTGGTGCAGGGCTTGATTATCTTGTTAAGACAGGAGTTAGTTATTTCTACCTTTATGTAGACTGTTTTGTTTTTACAGATTATGAGGCAGGAAGAATGGAAGAAGGCTATGCTAAGAATATGAAATTCAAGTCAGAAACCAAAGCAGAGGCTAGAAGAACAAAAGGAAAGAATGTACCTTGTGCTTTTATTTCAAACTTTGTGGAAATTGGCAACAACTTAAGTTTCCAAACTAGTATTGTAAGAGTGTTAGTTAAGAAGTTTAGAAATTGTAAGGTCTCGTTTAACTTGAAAATTAATTCAGTTAAGAGATCCAAATTCATGAAAGCTGATGGAGTGGCTAAACAAAAGCCTAGAGCCTCTTTGTATAGCCTTTGGAGATTTACTCCTATTCTCCTATCAGCTAACGTTCTTTGTTTTTTTTTTGTCCAATAGGGATTGGCTAAGTTGTAAGAATATTTTTAATTAATGAATTTCATTTTCGACTAAAAAAAACGGCATCACTAATTCACTATTACTTGATCAGCTATTGAACAGCTATTTGTGAATAAAAGGTATTTTTTTCCTCCAATATCCAACTAAACTATGGAAAGTCCCAAAGATAATACTGCACTTATAAAAAAAGTCTATAATAAATCAGCGGGGTAATACCCAAAACCTTACAACCCCTAACCCTACTCCGCCCTATTCTTAGCTCATCAGTTTGACACCCTACAACCGCCATTCTTCCTCCTCCATCCCTCTCTCTCCAACCATCCATTCACTCTCACCTTCAATCCATATCACGCAAATAACCATTTCCTCTGACAAGCGTCCCCAGTCCATACCTCAATCAGCCA
The DNA here is from genome assembly GCA_029959085.1 of Nemophila menziesii. Lineage (NCBI taxonomy): Eukaryota > Viridiplantae > Streptophyta > Magnoliopsida > Boraginales > Hydrophyllaceae > Nemophila > Nemophila menziesii. The sequence goes on along the minus strand of JARWIR010000003.1, from coordinate 41,298,311 downwards.
TCAAGCCTTCTCTAATAATTATTCTAGATCCCCGTTCAGCCCGTAAAGTATCTTCGATTGTGAAAGATAAAGGCTACCTAAACTTTCTCAATAAACTTATACTTACCAAGAGAAAGTCAGAAAATTTGGAATTGATTACAAAGATAAGTATCAACTAGCTAAATCTATTAAACAAAAGGAACTAGATGAGGTTGCTCACCGCCATAAGAAAATGGGAATTTGGAAGTTCAGATCAACCATTGAAAAGAAAGGTCTGGAATATGAAAAACAACTGGATAATAAACTTCTAAACAATCTTAATAAACGTGTTATGGCATACATCCTAGCGCACGATCTTGTTTACGTAAGCTTTGTTGCTGCTGATCAAAGCTTGGTAGCAGCTTACAATGAAATGGTCCATTTGATTAATACAAGTCGGGTTTGCGGGGTTTCCCCAATGCAATCCATTAATTATCAATGATGCAAATCAGCTGGAACTATCAAGGGATTGGCAAGCTTTTGACGTTCCAGGATCTTAAGGACTTATGTGCAAATCATAGGCCAGAGGTACTCTTTCTATCTGAAACTAAAAATAGTACTTTAATTATTAATAAACTTGCAGTTGTTTTGAGTATGAATGTGGCGTATACAGTTGAACCGGTGAGTTTGGGTGGTGGTTTAGCCCTTTTAATAAAATACTCTGTGTAAATGGAAATTATTAATTAACATGAAAATTTCATAGCCACATTTATTACAAATAATGAAAAAATCAAGTATACCTATGTCTATGGTTTTCCAAATGAAAATAAACAAAATTGATGTTTTAAATAAGATAGTTGCTTGCTACGATGAAAATTTTCCCAGTTTATTGATGGGTGACTTTAATGTTATTAGAATTTTTATTGAAGAAATAGGTGGTAATAAAATTAGTAAGAGGAGCATGAAATGTTTTAATAATCTCATTAATAGATTGACCCTAGAATAATTACAAGATATGGTTGCACCTATACTTGGTCAAATAGAAGAGTAGCAAATAAAATTATTACATCTGTTCTTGATAGAGCTTTAACTAATAAGAAATGGTATGACATCTATCCTAATGATTGGGTAGCTATTTTTTCTTATGTAGGATCAGACCATTGTCCAATGATACTTCATTGTGATTAAAAAACCTGTTTTGAATAAAAAGAGGATTTGTTTCATGTCCTTTTGGGCTGCTGAAATAGAATGTCTTAAAATTATTCAAAATGTTTGGAACATCAATTGTAACTTGAGAGGAGTTCCTAATAATTTTTGATGAAGTTCAGACTTAACATTACTAAAAGAAAACTACTCAAATGGAACAAGGAAACTTTTAGTAATAATAGAAAGGAAATCGAGAAGTACATGAAAAAAGTTAAGTATCTATCTAATACTGACACTAATAATGGACTATGGGATGAGTATAACAATACTATTAAACTACTAGAAAAAGCATGGATTGGAGAAGAAATGATTTGGAACGATAAATCTAGGAATTTGTGGCTCCATAAAGAAGATAAAAATACTTCTTATTTTCCATGCTTATACTAGAAGTAAAAGAAAGAGATATACTATTAAAATATTAAAAAATAATAATAATGAATGGATTGAAAATAAAGATGATACCATTTCCATGTTCACTGAGTATTTTAATAACATATACAAAACAGAAGGTACTAGAGACTTTTCTGAAGTTTTATCTCTAATACAACCTATAGTTAGCCTTGAAATGAACAAATCTTTAACAACGCCTATCACCCACGATGAAGCAAAAAAAAATCATTTTAGGAGTTAGGTCTGACTAAGGCTCCAAGGCCTGATGGATTCAGTGGCCTTTTTTACAAAACTTATTGGGATATTATAAGATTGGATATCATGATATCAATGATTTTTGGAATAATATAGTAGCCTTGAGTCCCTTAATCGGACTTTCATATATCTCATACCTAAGATTGGAACTCCTCCTAAGGTGGGTTAGTTTAGACCCATAAGATGTACTAATTTCATTTATAAGATCGTTTCTGGAATATTTTTGTTAATAGGCTTAAACCTTTAATGCCTCTTTTTGTTGATAAAAACCAGTCTGGTTTTATTCTAGGAAGAAATATAAAAGAAAACATTTGACATCTCATGAAATGATAACACATATCAAATTGGCTATTAAAGCAGATGTTAAGAAGGCATATGAATATTTAGAATGGGACTATCTTGAAAAGTTCCTCATCAAATTGGGTTTTCACACTTTTTAGGTAAGCAAAGTTATGAATTGTATAACTCCGGTTAGTTATTCTATTCTTATAAATGGTCGGGATCACCCCCCCCCCTAATAAATCCTCTAGGGGAATTAGGCAGGGGGGTCCCCTGCCCCCTTCATCTTCTGCCTTGTTTCCCAACGTTTGAACATTATGGTGAAGGACAAAGTTTTTAAAAATCAACTGGAGGGTTTTAAAATTGGAGGACATTGTCTTCCCATTACCCACCTTTTATTCGTTGACGACAGTATATTCTTTTTAAAAGATAATTACACGGAGGTCAAAACTTTTAATAATCTAATGGAAAGTTATAGTAAAGCTACTGGCTTAACTCTTAACAAAGAAAATTATGGTATTCTGTGTAGTCCTAACACCCCCTCATATTTAATATATAATGTCAACTAGGTTAAGAATGCGCCAAGTTGAAACTTTAAGGTCTTATTTGGGACTCCCCACTGAATTGAATAGAAACGAGAGTAAAGACCTTGAATGGATTGTTCAGAGAATCTTAGTTAAGATTGAAAATTGGAAAACTATTTTCTTTAGTGAAAGTGGTAAAGAGATACTAATAAAGTCAGTTGTACAAAGCAAGCCCAATTTTTTAATGTCAAACTTTTTACATCCTAAAAATATTTGTACTTCCATTAATGCTATTATTGCATAGTTTTGGTGGGTGAAAAAGTAAAAAAAGGCATGCTCTACATGGATTGGGTCTCTCTATGTGTATCTAAATTTACTAGAGCTTAGGTTTTAGAGATATCAATCTAATGAGCAAAGCTTTGCTTGAGAAAATGGCTTGGTATGTTTGGCAAAACCCTGATGCACTTGTATCCAAAATCCTTAAAGGAAAATATTATAAAGATTCTCATTTTTTAAAATCCAAATTGGGAAGTTCACCTTCTCAAGGTTGGAGAAGTCTCCTTAAAGGCAGGATTAATATTTGAAAATGATTTAATTTGGAAAATTAGTAATGGTTTAGATATCAAAGTGCAAGAACATGCCTGGATCAACAAAGATAATTTTATAACTACATCTAAAGATGATCCTATTCTCTTGTTGAAGGAATTCTTCAACATTGATAATAAAACTTGGAATATTTCCTATATTAGATGTGAGTTTGAGGAAGAAAAGGCTAACATTATTCTTAACATGCCTATACCTTCCTTTATTTTCAAGATATATGTATATGGAATTGTTCTAAAGATGAAAACTATAGTGTTAAAATTGCTTATCAAATACTTAAAAAGATAAAGACATTATAGTCCAAATGCCTCTTCTTCTCACTCCTATAATCCTAATATTTGAAATACAATGTGGAAAATGAACTGTAATCCAAAAATTAGGAATTTCATGTAACGGTGTATAAAGGACAAATTACCCACTGAAGCAAATCTATTAAAAGAAAATGTAGTAAACCGATTTTGTGTAAAATTTGTAGTATACATAAAGAAACTATTGAACATCTCTTATTTGGGCGTTCCTGGGCTAAAGCAGTATGACATTCCTCTTTCTTAACTCTTAGAACTATGAATGTAGTACACTAAAGATTGGCGAGTGGTTCCTTGAAAATGTTGCCTCTTTGAACAACCCCAATGAGAATAGAAAGGATTTTGATGCTTTACTTAATTATATTTGTTGGTATATTTGGAAAGGGAGAAATCAATTCATTTTTAATGGCATTAAACCTGCCCCTATTTTCCTTTGCAAGCAAGCTTTTAAAACTTGGAAGGATTACACTGAAAATAATAAGAATCCAAATGATGTCAATTATCAAGAACGGGAGGATCTTTCAACAAATCTAAATCAAATTATTCCAAGTAAAGGTCCATTAACAGGTAACAAGGGTAATAATAAACACCATAGGATAGAATTATGGTCCCCTCCACCTAATAACTTAATAAAAATAAATACAGATGTTTCTTTCTCATCTATTGGCTGTGCTATTTTCTATGTTATTAGAGACTCTTTTGGAAGCTTAATTGGAGGAGATGCGAAGATCATTGAAACAAGAAACCCAACAGAAGCTGAAGCATTTGAGATTCTTTGGGGATGTGAGGCTGCTCAAAGATTACCTGCTAATTTTGTAATAATTGGGAATGATTGCGGAATTATTATTGAATCTTTAGCTAATCTTAAACCCTATCTTTTGTTAGATTGATGTAAAAAATTTAAAACTATCAATAGTGTCGAGACTCATAAACTCTATTTTACCTTTGTTAGATGTAAAGGCAATCGAGTGGCTGATGGGTCGCCAAACACAAGCTCCCAGACACGTTGTTTGGCGATTAAAGTTTTTTTTTCTCCACTCCAGTTAGCCCAACTTATCAGCGTGTAGAATTGGCTAACTTTTGTTGTTTGTTTACTTTATTTATATAACTGTTTGACAAAAAAAATGATATGTATCATGGATGATCCAATTATTTAATAGAAAAAAAAAAGTAGTTCTAAGAAAAAAACAACATAACTGAAACACCCAAAATACATATGATAGGTGATATTTGAATGATCTTGTTTTAAATAATACCCAAAATTACTCATTATAAAATGAACCTTTAAGAAATATTTGAGGACAACGTTTAATATTGATCCCAATTATAAAATGAATCCCTGAATCTTGTGAAGACCATGATCTCCTAAGCTTTATAATTGTTTTTCAACGTCATGAATATTTAATGGTGCCAGGAGATATGGACTCCTTTTGGCGGCATGATATCAAGAATTAACTGAGCAAAGCGTCTCTGTTAATTGACTTAACATCCCATGCCAATAATAGTGCATGCAGCATATTGCATCCCTAACCTACACCAGCAGATCATTAACTGCTTATGGTTAGGGTGGTGGAAATTACTCTCTATATATAACACCACCATGCAGTTCTACCTACCACATTGTGCATTCCAATCTCATTTATTTACCTCTCTTTTCATAGCCCAAATCAAATCACTTAGTCCCGGCCCATTTATTTCATCCCATCTAAATCCAATACTATCCACCACTCAATGGCTTTTCAGTGGTTAACTCTAATAGGAGCAATTTGGTTGCAATGTATTAACGGAACCAATTCTAACTTTCCAGCTTATTCCACACAACTCAAACAACTTCTTTCTATCACACAATTGCAACTTAACAACCTTGCCTTTGCCTCAGATGCTGGAAAGTTACTCGGTTGGGTTTCCGGGATTGCCGCTACTTATCTACCCCTTTGGCTAGTACTTATAATCGGTTCTTCTCTCGGCTTAATTGGTTACGGAGTCCAATATCTATTCATCACTAATCATATCTCATCATTATCATATATCCAAGTCTTCTTTTTAACTGTTGTAGCTGGAAATAGCATATGTTGGATCAACACAGTTTCTTACATCATAACGATGAAAAACTTCCCATTAAATCGTCAAGTTGCTGTTGGAATATCCACTAGTTACGTTGGTTTAACCGCCAAGATTTTCACGGATATAGTTGATGTCATAACCCCTTATTCTTTAGATAGCGAACGAGCCAGTTCCTATCTTCTATTGAACGCTATATCACCCCTTATCATTAGCTTCATAACAGCACCTATGGTAAGAGATTTTACCATCACGAAATCTCGGAAATTATCTAGTGGATTCATGGTTTTGTTTGTGATAACAATAGCCACTGGAATTTACGCAGTGATTAGCAGCTTAGGCCATGCTATTTCAAAGCCATTACCAGCTTTAATCGCTGTGATTACCATGGGTGGATTTTTATTAGCACCACTTGTGGTTCCAATCGCAGAGAAAATCAAAGAGACTATGCAAAAGAAGCAACAAATGAAGATACACGCCCTCAATATTGACGAAGAAATTGGAGCAAATGGAATAGAGGAACCACTAGACGTTACACAAGTAGGTGTAAGAGAGGAAATTGGAGTCAAATTGATGCTACAAAGACTCGATTTCTGGTTATATTTCTTCGCCTACTTCTTTGGTGCAACCGTTGGTTTAGTCTACCTAAACAACTTGGGACAAATCGCTGAGTCTCGAGGCTCTTCCGCTATATCTTCTCTCGTCTCACTAGCTTCTGCGTTTGGTTTCTTTGGTCGTCTTGTTCCATCACTTGTCGATTATTATTTCGGTCGCAAATACGTGATCTCAAGGCCGGCTTCAATAGCGATCATGATAGCACCCATGGGTGGTGCGTTTTTCCTACTTCTCAATGAAAGTAGTATTGCACTACACATCAGTACAGCAATTATAGGTGTATGTACAGGGGCAATTACGTCAATATCAGTCTCCACAACTACAGAGCTGTTTGGAACAAAGAATTTTGGCGTAAATCATAACATTTTGGTAGCGAATATTCCGATTGGATCGTTTTTATTCGGGTATATGGCTGCTATACTTTATAAACGAGCCGGAGATGCATCAACAGGAATTTGCTTGAGCGTTATGTGCTACCAAATGACTTTTATAATATGGGGTTCTCTTTGCTTCTTCGGGACATTCCTAGCTTCTATACTTTACGCAAGAACTAAAAAATTCTATACTCAAATACCATAAATAACGTAGTAATAATGCTGTAAAATAAGTCATTTTTGTCACGATGTGTAATAATATTTTAATTAGCGTCTACAAATTTATATTAATTGTCGTAAACAATCAAACAGAGACATCATAAGTTACTTTTGTTTCTTTGTCTTCTTAGAAGGCTTCTCGGGAGTAGCATTATGATCATCTTCTGAGGAAATATCATCAACTTCATCAGGAACATCATTTGGAACATTGTGTTTGGTGATAAAATCCTTCAATATGATCATGCTCTGCTCCTTTGTAGCAACTAATTGATCGGATAAAATTCCTTTCTCTATGTGAACATTATAAGTTTCTGATCCGAGATGAAAAGTAGCTTTGACACTTGGGCTAGAATTTACATTATCACATACTTGGATTTCCATCACCAATATTCTAATTCCTGCGTCATTTTTAAGTCACTTTTAAATTTAAAAAATTTCAAAAAGAAAGTAGTTACAGAGATATATCAGTATAATTTGACACTGAATCATCACAGTTAAAAATTGCAAAAAGAAATTATGCATTAGCAGCTTCATTTTTGGCAGTAAATTATCAAAAGAATTTACTCCAAATATAATTATTATACATGAATCCAACTATTTATAGCATATACAATTAGTAATCAAGATGTACATGGAATATAGAAGCAAAAAAAGGACCAAACCCAACAAAAGAAAAAATTAAATTTGTCTGTTTGTTGGAGAACACCAATTGTCTACAATAGATTCAAGACCAGTGCATTAGGTGTTCTAAAATCCTCTATGTTGGTAAATAGTAACAACTATCTGGGTATGCTACTCCTCGATTTCCAACAACATAGTTGACTTAATTTTTTGTTTAAATTTAATTTTGAAGAGTATTATAAAATAATCTAACACAATTATTCGTTAAAGAAAAGAAGAGAATTGAGATAGAACCTGGTAAGAGAAAGTTGGGACGCCTGAGTAAATTCAATATCTTTTCTTTGCTCAAGGTTGCAAAGGGTGCGAAGTTTCTTCTTTTCTTTTTCTGTTCAAAAGGGTTCACGGAGGGATAGAGACGTAAACCCTCGTTTTGTTTTGTCTTAAATTGTATTCTAGTCCTCAAAGTTTATATGGAAGTATAGTTTCGCCAGTTACACCCCTATTACTAAAAGATTGTCTACTTAATTTTCACATAAATTAAATTCATACAATATTTTGATTTGATCACTTAATCTTCTTCTTTTTTTTTTGGTAAGAGCAATTCTAAAATATTAGTGAAGATAATAATAATAAAAAATTTAAAAAAAGTGTCTTAATATGCTAACTACAATTTTAATAATTTTTAGTTCGAGAGAGGGAAATAAACGTCCACAAGACAGAGAAAAGAAAAAGTAAAAAGAGGAGTTCTCTTCTAAATCTATGATTTAACCTTTTTCTTGGTTCGATCTTTCCTTCGTGACTCTCACCTGATGATTTAGATCTCAACAATGCTTCCATCTTCTCCTTGAAGTTGCCACCAAGAAACACCAGGACTCGGTTGACCTCACGCCACCGACAAACCCAAAGCTCATTTCTCTCTCGACTATGGGTAACCTCATGTTATCTCATAAATTGATGGATCGAGCTTCTTGGGACCTCCATTGGCTAGCAATCAAGGGGTTTGCAATTTGGGAACCATTGTAGAAGACCAAAGCTTTAAGGGGAGTTCACTACACCATGATAGAAACTTACTGGTCACAATAGTATAGCGGCAACTAGCCCCAATGCCGAAAAATCCCGCTTGGTCGAGAACAACGTCACAACCTCCACGGGTAACATTTCAAATGAATTGGTGGTGTTGAGTGAGCCTAATGCGGTGAGGGAAGTGAGAGATAAGATTTAAGACAAAGAGAAAGTGGATGCTAGCCAATTCTAGATAAATCTTGGGCACAACTCAATGTGACCACCAATATATATTTTTTTTATGTATATATGTGTGTTTTTAGTTTTAAATGTAAGTGTAGTATTTTTTTTCTTATTTTCCATTTAAAAAACTAAATTTAGTCAATTTTTACCTACCATATCTCAACACTAACTCGCGTTTAAATCGAAGTCACCGACTTCATAGTTTTTAGGTAATCATAGTAGGGTTGGATTCTTACAAAAATTAAACCAACCATGTTCAGATTAGTTAGTGTAGAGGTGGTGTAGTTAGATAATTGACCCGAGTTCAGGCCTGGTGTTTCTGATAGAGATTCCAAGTGATTCCTAGATCCCTCTGACGTTGTTCTTGTTTTTCTCTATTAATGTTGATAGTCAGAGTAGTAGTCAATTGCATCTTGTTAAATTGGTCAATTTTTCCCTTTCTTTGGTGACAATTAAGTTCCATGTGAATCAGGGTTTAACTCCAAGTGTATTCTTGAGAAATTTTTAATGTCCTTTGAGAGTTTTATATAAAAACTAAGGTTGATTATCTATTTTTAAATAGATGATTGTTAATTATAATTTAATAAATTATGTTTTTAAAAGTTTAGTTAAAAAATTTAGATAAATGAGGTCTAAAATATTATTTTATTCTTATATTATACCTTATATAACCTTATAAAATATAATAATAAAATTTAAGATAAAAAAAATATACAACCAAAAACATTGAAAAACAATGATACATAAAACCTAAAAGTCATCTCTTCACACTCGCGTTAACAAAAGAAACGAAATCTCTTCCCACGAAGCTGCTCTCCTGCACAAGAAATTGCCACCACTCGTGGACCATTCTCCACCATCTTCAACCCATCTTGGCTACGCCATCAACAATTATAGATCCAAAAATTGAATTAACTTAAACCTAATCTTATCACTTTTACAATTTTTTAAAATTATCTGATTTAAGTATAATTACAGTCATGATGTTTATTATATTTTTATACAAATCCTACATTGGTCAATTTCATGACCATTGGAATCTTTTTATCGTATGAAAAGTGATACGTTGAGAATAACTTTAATTGCATTTTCTGAATTATTTTGCAGTACAATCATTTAATAATTACATGTTTATTATATTTTTATACAATTCCTACAACGTTCATTTTGAAGTCTTTTCCCATATGAAAAGTGATACGCTGAGAATGCCTTTTACTACATTTATTGAATTGTTTTGCATATATTCATTTGACGCAGAATTTGGTCATATACTGTATTTTTTTTAATTCATTTAAGTACTTATTTATTTGACACAATTACTTAATTTTGATTATTCCAAAAAAAATATTTTACTTAATTTTGGTCTGATACTACATTTTTTGAATTGTTTTGTAGTAAATATTAATTTGACGTAACTGCTGAAGATGGTTACATAGCCCAGCCTAGTGAACATCCCAGTGAATTATGTCGCACATCCCAATGAATTGTGTTGGACAATCCAGTGAATTGTGTAAAACAACCCAGTGAATTGTGAGTATAGAAGGGTATTATGGATATGAATTGTTAGTGAAGTGGGCAAGACCTTATGAAAAAAGTTTGATGGACGGTGAACCTTTTAGATTAATCACCATTTTTAAAACTTTGTTATCTTTGGTGACTTGATCGTTTGCTAAATATTTCGTTTGATAGGAAGTTATATTTGGCAAGGTGGGAAAAGAGATTACTTAAATTTTTGGGGAAATGACAAACAAAAGCCTCAACGTTTCAAGTGACAAACTAAAGCCCAGTCCTAACTATCCATTGAAACCCAACTAAAAAAAGAAAAAAAACTCAAAACACCCTCACCCCTCCCTCTTATTCACGGTGGAAACCCAAAAAGGAAAACAAAAACCCAATTAGGGTTCAAAATTAACCCACTCTCTCTCTCTCTCTCTCTCTCTCTCTCTCTCTCTCTCTCTCTCTCTCTCTCTCTCTCTCTCTCTCGCACAAGAAAATTGTCGTCTATGTGAACCATTCCCGCCACCATTCGTGCTCCATAAGGGACCACCTTTGCGCCGCCATTCGTGCTCCATTAGGGCTCACCTTCCCTCCGTTGTCCGTGCTCCACCAGGACTCACCTTTCCGCCGCAGTCTTGCTCTCTCCAGGCTCACCTTCTTGCCGCCGGGAAACACCTTCACTCTCATGCACAAGAAAAACTATGCCGCCATGAACTCTTGCTCATCGTCGATGTGAAACCCCTTAACTCTCCACCGTCTCCATGAATCCCTTGCTCTTGCCGCCGTGAAACACCTTCACTCTCTGCCGTCGTTTAGCCCATTCTCCACCATGTTCGGATCTGAACCCAAATTAAGGTAAAATATTGTTTTATTGTTTTACAACGTTCACTTTTTTTTATTTATTCCACCAAGATTCATGTTTGGTTATTTTTTTAACATAAAATAGTGGTTCATTAATTTGCAGGGGAAAACCCAACTGCTGGAAATGGATGGGTACATGTATTTAGATACAACCCCTTGGGAAGAGATTTCCTGTTTGTTCAGATCTGCGAGTTATTTTTTTATTTTCATTTTCATTTTTTGATGGGTATAATTTTTTTTTGTTTTTATTCCTATGCGAGTGTGAAGATCTTCTTTTGGCTTAGGTACAACCCTTTGGGTACAATTTTTTTGTTTTTGATTAGTTTTTGTTCCTATGCGAGTGTGAAGATCTGTTTTGGGCTTAGGTACAGTCCCTAGGGTACAACTTATAGGGTTAAAAAATGTATGTTACTGGTTTTTGTTCGAATGGTAGAGTGAATAGGTTAAGTTAGGTAAGGGTACAGCCCGTTGGGCCTGGCAACTTGGGTACGCGTTTTTGGGTACGGGTACTTGTGTTACGCGCTACGACATGGGCAAAAATCGATGTAGACCTTTCTAGACATGGACATGGACAAAAACCAATTAGTGTAATACCTAATTGCTAGACTTGTAATGCAATTATAAAAAAAAAACCGGTCAAATAACATTTAAAAAATGGCATAGGTACGTACCTCTTGAAAAATAGATACAGACCTAAAAAAATAGTACGAGGGTACAAGGGATTTGGGGCAAGCTCTCCCTAGGTTTCTAGCTTTCCTAAGAACTGGACCCAATCGATGGCATGTGATAATATATTTTGTGAGTATATTTTCATAGATTGATCTCGTTTTTTTTATTGAAACCGACAGTAAGAGCAGCATCCACTTGTTAAATGGGGCAACTTTTTCCTTTATCCGTTTGATGATCAGATGCCATGTGAATTATGGCGCAGCTCCAAGTGACTTCTTGGGATATTTTTAGTGTCATTTGAGCATTTTATAATGAAAATAGTGTTGTTTAGCATTTTTTTTTAAACTCCATTCTCTTTGGAGACTTCTTCGTTTGTAGAATATTCAGTTTGGTAGGAAGGCGTATATGGAAGGTGGGAAAGAGAGATAGCTTAATTTTTTTATTAATAAGTTGTATTTTTTGTTAAAGTATGACTCTTTGGTATCCAAGAAAATCTTTATATTAGTTTTAATTTCCGTTCACTACAGCCGTCATTTTTTTGTCTATAAAAGACACCATACATTTTGTTTATTCTTTTTTCCATAAAATAACTGTTTGAGTTATAGAAAAATTTTCAGGACTCAAATTTTGAGCTATGAAAATTTTCTAAAACTTAGATTTTGAATTTTGAATTTTGAATTTTTTTTTAAATTTATGGTTTTAAAAAAAGAATAACGCCTCTTATAAGATAATGGAAAAGGCTGCAAGAATTTGTTGAGCATTAATCATTTTTTCAATTCTTTTCTTTCATATGCTTTTATGTGTGGGCCTGTCATATTATATTTAAGTGTTGGATGTGTGGGTTCTTCTTTAACGACTGAAAGTTTAGAAGAAAAATATACATTTCATGATGACGATAAAGTTAGAAGTAAGAGGTCAACCAGATTTTTTTTTCAATCTCTACCTATTTGGATGGCTTATCAACTATTTGCTATTCACACCATAAAAAGATAATTTTTTTATTATATTTTTTCTTCCTATTTTCATGTTTTTAATTTCAAATATAAGTGTAAAATTTTATATACTTATTTTGTATTTTCAAAAATAATTAAATATAGCCAATTTTGATCGACTTTGACCAACCCTAATCCAACAATAACTCACCTTCAAACTGATGGCACCCGACTTTGTAATTTTTAGGTAATCGGAGTAGGGTTGGATTCTTAAAAAAATCAAACCAAGTTTGGTTCGGTTTATTATAGAGGTGGCGTGGTTGGGTAACCGACCCGGTTTCACCACTAGATGTTTCTACTAGATATTTAGGGCGCGCTTTCTCTGGGTTCTCAACTTCCCTAAGCACTAAACTCAATCTAGACTTGTTAGTCGATGGCATATGTAATTTTTTTTTTGATACTATTATCAAGGACCTCCGATGTTGTTTTTGTTTTTTTATCAATGTTGATAGTGAGAGTATCAACCACTTGCAACTTGTTTAATGGGATAAATTTTCCTTTCTTTGTCTGATGTGAATCAGTGTGTAACTCCAAGTTCATTCTTGAAAAAACTTTCAATGTCATTTGAGACTTTTTTTGATGTATGGGTGTCCGGGACAGCTTACGTGCACCACGACTATTCCCATAGAAAATATACACGCCTCCTCATGCATACTCCCACTTAATCAGAACTAGGTTACCCATGTTCAGGGAAGGGACTCGAACCTTGAACCTCTTGCTTACCCCCTTTAAAGGCTCAAGAAATAACAAGGCTGAGGGTATTCGAACCTTGTATCTCCTAGATGAGAGACAAGGTCCTGGCCATTGAGCTCATTTGAGACGTTTATACTACAAACGGTGTTGTTTACTCAATTTTTTCACAACTCCGTTCTCTCTGGGGACTTAATCATTTGAAGAATTTTTAGTTTTGTAGGAAGGCGTATCTGGCAAGGTGGGAAAGAGATGTTACTAAAAAAATTAAGTGATTGATAGTTGTAGTTTTTGGTGAAGCGTGGTCATTGGTATTGTCTATTAATTATAATTTATTTTATTCGTTTCTTTTAGATGGTTTTGTATGTAAGCTCGACAATATATATTTAAAAGTGTTTGATGCTTGTGTTCTTCTTTCATGAACGACATTTTTAGAAACACAAATTTTACATTTCATGATTAGGACAAAGTTAGAAATAAGGGGTTCACTAATTTTATTTTCAGTATAACGTTGTACTAAAAGACAAACAATCACTGCCTATTTTGGATAATTTTTATCAACTCAAAGATAATTTTTTTTATTATATTTGTTTTTCTACTATATGCAAGTTTTTAATTTCAAACGTAAGTTTAAAGTTCTTTTTCCTTATTTAATTTTAAAATAAATACATTTAGCCAATTTTGACAAACTGTAACCCAACACTAACCCGTGTTCGAACCAATGTTACCCGAGTATATAGTTTTTATGTAATTAGAGTAGGGTTGGGGTCTTCAAAAAATTAAACCCAACATGTTCATTTTAGATTAATGTATAGGTGGCGTGGTTGGGTAACCGACCCGGTTTCATCCTTATGTGTTTCTACTAGATACTTGGGGTGAACTTTCCCTGTCTTCCTAGTTTCCCTAAGTGTTGGACTCAATTTAGACTTGTTTTGGTGATGGTAAGTGGTAATATTCTTTATGATGCTATTGTCAAATCCATCCGGTGTAGTTTTTGGTTTTTTATCAATGTTGATAGACAGAGTAGCAACCGATGTCTCAAGTTTTATGATATATTTATAGGGTCACGAGCCATTATTTTTTAGGGAGGATGGGTTATTTGACTCATTTGTGGGATTTATCCCTTGTATTTGACATTATTTGATTTGCTAGTTTATCTCAACTTTGATTGTATTTTTTGAGCTTTTCTCGTTAATTGTGTGTTAAATGTGTATCTCTTAGGTACGACGATGATACAAGACCCTGAGATGGTGCTAAGAAGTAAAAGACTCAACCCCAAGTCAAGGCGTGAAAGAGGATTAAAAAACCACTTTAGAAGATTGAGTGAATTCAGTGGTAAAACTTTGAAATCAACTTGAAAGAGTCAACACACACATCCAGTGAAGACTCTGTCCAAACCACTTGAGATTAATATATTCCTTTGAGTCGGGAGAATGTGAGAGGAAACAGTTTGCAATTTATATTTAAGATGACAAGGTTATGATATTGATTCTATGGTGGCTCAAACTAGTCCATGTAGCTAGAAAATGTTTTTGGGCCACTTTTGACCCACTTAAGTGGGTCCTATACCAAATAAACATTTTCCACTCTTAATATATTAGAATTTGGATATTAAAAGGGACAAACAACATTTGGGAGAAGAGCTACATGCCAAGAAGAAAAATAAGAGTTCATAATATTCCATCTTTCTAACATCATTTTCATATGTTTCTTAGTATAAATTTCTCTATTTTTTCATTATTTTATTGAATATAACAACTGTGAACCTTTTATTTTTCTTTTACATTATGAACAAAAACCCTCCTAGCTTGAGGATTGCTTAATGTATGAACCATGTATGATTAATTTGATGTATTCTTGTATTTTGGGATAATCATGTTCATATGAACTTTTATTTTCCATTAGCTATATATTTGTGTTAATTTCCAGCCCTTAACTTAATCAAGTATTGGTTTGGGTTATTAATTTGACTATCTTCTGAAAGGGGGATTGGAATATGGAACTAGTATATAGATGTTTGGTGATTGTATTGAACTGGGAGGAGTAGACTATCTGAATAGTCGCATAGGTATGTCTTTGGTGCAGCGGGTATAGGGAGGTGATGAGGGTATGGTATGCAGATGCGAGGAGGGAGCAACCCCTGTTGTCCAGTGAGTAGGTTACAACTAGTACAGCTGCTACAGCTTACTGGACAGGGCCTTCAGCACGTCCGATCGAATGGACAACATGTCCTTCATTCCGGAAATCTGATGCAAGCGCGACTTCAGCAGTAGTAACAAGGAGGGATTTCTCTGCACCATGACTTGGCAAATTATCTACATGATGTGGTTGATCATTCCGAACAACATGGAACAGGAGACAAGAAATGGTAGACGAGCATGCTCTCTAAGAAGGATAGGAAGAATGGCATTGAAATGAGGAATATTTTTGCAGCATTTATTTGGTAAGTTTGGATTGACCGAGAACATTTGATCAGTCCACAAAGAAGAAATTCGTTAGTGAATTAAGAGATATTACATTGAATACCCTCAAGTGATTATGTGCGCGCTTGGGGAGTTGCAAGGGATAGAGGTATATTTATATCGGCAAATAGTGTACTCGTAAAATGGGTTAAACCTGAGAAGGGGATAAAACTTAATGTGGACGGGTCCTATGATGAGAGTAAAACCGGGGTTGGAGTAGGAGGGTTTCTTTGCAATAATAATGGGGATTATTTAGGCGGCTTTGCAGGTAATTGTGTCGCATGAACGGTCCTCGAAGCGGAACTTCTTGTCTTACACTTTGGTTGACTATGGCGGTGAATTTGAGGATATACATACCTTATTATCGAAACTAAATCGAGTGAGTTGCACGCGCTAGCGAAGGACGGTGCGAACTTAAGGGTATTTTTGAATAATATAGTAGGTGTTTGTTGTGACATCTTAGCATCTAAGCAACACTTTGACTTGGTTTGGATTTTTCGTGAAACTAATAGATGTGCGGATTGGATGGCTAAACTAGGTATCGCTAGTGAGGAGGGACTAATTCCATATAAAGACCCGCCTGATGGTTTGTGGCTGCTTCTAGCAAGGGATCGATATAGTTGCATCGTGCCTAGAGCGCTCAATGTTAGCGAATAAGAATTAGAAAGTTCTTGCTTCCTGGTCATCTTTGGCCTCATTTGTAACAAAAAAAATTATATCTAATTTACCAAATATTCATCAACTTACTAATAATTATTTTAATTATATATATATATATATATATATATATATATATATATATATATATATATATATATATATATATACATGTAAATCATTTAATTATCATAACTTTCACCGTTTCATTATATAATATTTATTTAATTTGTTTTTGTATTAAATTTCGGCCACCGTCATCAGCCACCACAACCTCATGCATACTTCATCGATCACCGCCATAACCTCTATTATTCTCTGCTGACCAGCACCTTCGTCCACGACCACCATTGACTAGTTCCACCGCTGTCATCTCCACCAATCACCATTAATAAAATCTACCATATGGATGCGTCAGTTAAATTTAAAAAAAAATCATAATTAATTCTAAAAAAACTGATTTTTTTAGACCAGAAAAAATAATATCCACATTTATAAGTTTTTTAAAATTTATTAATTTTGATATTTCATCTTATTTATTACTATAATACACAAAAGTAGATTTGTTAATTATACGATAAGGTTGTGTTAATTTTTTGGAAATTTACAATTAATTTCAAAATAATTAAAAAAGTTACATTTCTGGACAGGTAAGTTCATACACTCTCAAAGTTGACCATATGAAAAGTTTTAGTAAATAATAAACGAATTTGTTTCTCTTTCGGGGGAATTATTAAGTAAGGCCCCATGACCTTGTTTTTAATATTTTAAGGCTCATCCCCAACTAAACACAATTACCCCATCAAATCTAAACTAAAAAGAGAAAAAAGACTAAAAACACCCCCTCTCGCTCTCTCGCATACACTGAAAAAACAAAAACCAAAAACAAAATACCTATTAGGGTTTTGAAAACCCGTCCCTTCCCTCTACCCTCCCTCCCTCTACACCATGGCAGATGCTCGAAACCCACAAAAAATCCGCCCCATCATCTTATACCATCAACGTCCCTCACCAGAAAACCCCCTCCCTTTTCACCTTCGCCCTTCCCCTCACTCTTCCCTTCCCTCTGCTCTGTTACCTTCACCACCATCATCACTCAAGCTATCTTCCACCATCAGATCCACCACCAGCAGAACCAGATCTCCACCATCTTACCTTCCCACCGATAGATATCCACCATCTCGTGGCCCTCTTCTCCTATCGTGATCCTGTTCGTATAGCATCTTAGATCTACAGCGTCGCCGGAGTCCTGCTGCGCACAAGAAAGCCGTCGGAGCCTTGCTGCGCCGCCATACTTCACCACCATCATTCCGCCAGCGCAAGAAAACCGCCTTCACCAGCACTATAAAAATGCTCCCGTTCCCACCATCTCCTCAAGCACAATAAACCCACCTCCACCAGTGCCGTCATCTTCCCTTCGATTCCGTTCACCAGCGCCGCGATCCACCATCAAACTCCAGCGCACTACCGCCACGCTCCACCATCGATCTCCAGCGCAAGGCCACCGCGCTCCACCATCATTCTCAAGCTTCGGATCTGTCCAGATCCACCACCACCACGAACAAGAGATTCTCAAAACGCCGCTCATCTGCACAAGAAAGCCGCCTATGTTACTTCTCTATTCGTGTCCATTCTTAGCATCTCACATCTATTTTGTTTTTGCTTGTGATTAATGTTCGTTTATTTTGTAGGTAACACAACCCCCTTAGGTCCAGGCACTTTGGGTCCTGGGTCCAGTCTTTTGGGTCGAAGTAATTTAAACAGATTTCACAGATTTCTTATACGATTTTTCTGAGCAAGTTGTTGTTAATCAGAAATAACTTGAATGTTATATAGCCAAACCAGAATTTTTATGAATGATTTCATTGGATGGAGTATCTAATACAAATGATGAAGAAATAACAGTTTAAAAAAAGGAATAATTCAGTAATTAGTCTATCTAGCAATCGGTTATCGCATATTAGTCTATCTGTATATTTTTTGTTGTACCCTTGGGTCCAGGAGATTGTTTTTCTTTTTTATGTTCCATTTCGGGCTTAGGGGACAACCTTGTTTGTTATTTTATTCTGAAATAGTGAAGATAAAAAAATGTGGTATAGCCTATACTGTTTTTGTTTTCCTTGTGTGTGGCTTGTAACTATGCTAGGGTACAGACTATAGGGTATAGACCCTAGTGTACATCAACTGATTTCCGAATGATTTATTTCCCGCAAGTTTGACATTGGACAAATATGACATAGATAAAACCCGGGTTTGGGTACAACCCTTTGGGTACAATATAAGACACATTGGACATGGCCACGGACAAAAAATGGCTTGGATACAACCCTTAGTGTACACGGACTTCTACATAGACAAAATACAGTTTGGACATGGACAAATCCTTATGCAATAATATAAATATCATTTAAAAAACTTAAAACCCAACATAGAGATACCTATAGGTACGTGATCCATCGGACTAATGAAAAAGAAAAAAAAAATTAAAAAACGAATTAGTGGAAAAAAAATGAAAAAAGTAAAATTGGAAAAAATGCAACTAAAAAATATAATTAGGACTTATGTATCTAATGATGACATCGTGCTTTCTGATATATCACCATGAAATAAATCCGATAAGTAATTCTGTAAATCATCAGGAGCAAACTTGACAATTACTTCGACATTGGTTTCCTCTCTCAGTGTGCTACGATTGTTGTCATAAAACTCATGATAAACTGGAATAATCCTTCTTGCCAAAGATATCTTTATATGTTCGCGCAACTTTGGGTTTGGTATAACCCATGAAGATTGACTTTTATATGCTTCTTCAAAACTCAGATTAAATCTCTTGAACGATTCTTTAACGCTCTCTAAAGCCATTTCAGGTATTGGTTTCTCCGGAAATGACATCAACACTTTACTCCAACCCATCCTTTCATAATTAGACGCGTATTGTCTAAACTTCGCCTCATGCTTGAATATCCATTCGGATCCCAAAATAGGTCCCAGGTTTGATCTTCTGACCTTCTGAACAATGTAGTCTAGATTGTTTGCCAAGAACAAATAAGAAAGCGCCACATCTTTGTAGAGCCCAGCTTTAGCATTAAGCTTGCATAGCAGAACAAGTACAAGCCACGCCATCCTCAAAGTGAGCGGTGACTTCTCGCTGCCATTCTCGCTGTCATTCTCGCTGTTCATGGAGGCCAAAGATAATCCGGAAAAATAAGCTTCTGGCAATGGAGAATTAATTGACAATGGCCAGTCAGCAAAAATATCAGCAAGGAAATCATCATAATCCGCCATGAAAATCAAATAATTCATCACATATCGAGTCAGTGGATGAATTGCTCCACCAGGAACAGCCTTGGACGAGTCTTTCTGAATGGCCAACTCAAACTCAGAGAACATAGCTCGTACAGCATCACTTAGCCTCACTAATGCTGTTACCGCCTGTAATCTAACGGCAGAGAGTGACTCAAAAGAAAAGATCATCTCAGTAACTGGCCAAAGAGTAGAAATAGCTTCGTACATATCCAATAATCTAAACATTTTCTCTGCCGATAATTTCTTATATTTCGCCACGGTTTCTGGAAAGCTAAGCACAACTAACGCACGCTCATTACAAATCTCTGCGAAGCACGATTCAGTTACCTTCTCAGAAGAAAACACGTAACCGCATATATTCCTCTCGCTGAGAAAGATATTCATTGCAATCCTGTAACAATTGAGCCAGTTCTTGATCTTGACCTCGAGGACGTTCCATTCCATTTTCTGTATATTCGAGAGGCTATTTTTATTAAGTAGGCCTAATTTGTATAAGCTCTCGTCAACAACTGATTTACGAACAAGTTTGTATAAATTAATACATTCTTTTCCATAGCCAACACTTGTCATACACTCAGCAATTGCTTTCAAATCCTCAAACCCTGTAGTTTGAAGTTCATCTCCATCATCATCTGAGACGCTGGATCTTAAGGAGCCTCCGGAGACAAATTCAGAATCATGAACACTGATGAGATTTGAGGATAAGATGAAATAAAATTCCATTTCGAGTCTTTTCATGGCTAATTCCATCAATTGTTGAGATCGAATAAGTAATTCTGAGTTTGATGATTGTATAATGAGATGGTGCAATGTGTTATGCAAATCAGCAATAGCTCTCAACAAATGTTTAGCTTCTTCAGGGTAATCGCGAAACAGAGATGAGAATTTTTTGGACGAAGCAGTGACAGAGCTACCGGTCATACCATCCCATCTCGTGATGATAGCCTCTGCGTTGTTTATGTTCTCTTCCATCATCGACTCGGACAATGTGTGCCGAGACTTTACTGGTGATGATGATGATGATGACGAAGAGTTAGAGTGTGAAGTTGATGAAGGTACAGATGACGAAAATACTCTAGTACTCATTTCTCTATGATTAAAGTTATATATATATTTATATATTTATTTTCAAATGAAATATTATTACACTTTACGTGGTTTGTGAATATAAGTTTTACAACAGTTGGGAAGCAGATAGCTTATGTAAGAGATTTTTGTAGAGAGAAAAGCAATAAGTTGGTTGGGAGAGGTAAATGGGAGAAAGGGAAAGGGGTAATATATAGAAGATTAGGCGATGGCTGGAGGTTGACTATTCGGAAATGGTATTTATGTTACACTACGCGTTGTAAACAGAGGTGTAAAAATAGTCATTAGTATTAATGTTTACATAACCTTAATTTTGTTACGTAACTACTGAAACGAGGCATTTTTACTGTTTGCTCAGTTCCAATGTGCTTCTTTTTTGTCAGATTATATGTGCTCGTCCT
Source organism: Nemophila menziesii (assembly GCA_029959085.1). NCBI lineage: Eukaryota > Viridiplantae > Streptophyta > Magnoliopsida > Boraginales > Hydrophyllaceae > Nemophila > Nemophila menziesii. The sequence goes on along the minus strand of JARWIR010000003.1, from coordinate 41,277,035 downwards.
TTGGGACAAAAAACAAAAGATGTGTTCGTTCCGGTAACGATAATTTTTGAAGTTTATTTTGTTAGGATAGTTTTTTTTTTTCATTTTATATGAAGTGGTATATTTTATATTATCAAATAATATATGAATATAAAAAATAATATATTTCATTTTTATAAGAGTTTTTTTTTTTGTCGAAGGCTTAATTTAAATTAATTAAAAACATAGCAAATACAAGTTTTTATATGCTTAATTTTTATAAGAGTTCATTGCTTAATAAATGAAGAAATATTTTTTCACCCTTAACAAGTTTTGATTTTAAATAATTGGTGGGTTTCTTTGTGTTTTTAATGGGTGTGAACTTTTTTAATGTTTTTTTTTAGACAATAAAAATGAAAAGAGAGATTTAAATATTTGTTGTAGTAACATAAACAAAAATCGACCTTAGACTAGTGGTTAGTGTTTTAGAAATTTGCCATTTGCTTGGTAGTTAAGACCACACAAATAGTTGATTATCTATTTATAAATCTAATAAAACCAAAATAATGTCATTTAGTTTGAGTCAGTGTAGCAGTTAAGAACTTGTCTAAGTTTGTAAAATATTTAACAAGTTTTCTGTTCAGAGCACCTCAACTGAAATCAATTTTTACACAAATTTAATGACACCCCAAACCAAAATAAGCTTTAATATTCTTTGTAGTATTATAACCAAAATCTGGTAACAACCCAACAGTTATTACATCACAATTATGTGTTTGGTTAGCCATTCAAACAAAAACATGAAAAGAGAGATTTAATTACTTTTGTAGTAACATAAACAAAAATTGACGTTAGACTAGCAGTTAGTGGTTCAGAAAATTGTCATTTGCTTGGCAGTTTGAGCCACACAAATTGTTGATTTTTTTATAAATACGAGAAAGACAAAATGATGCCATTCGATTTGAGTATAGTGTAGCGGTTAGGTTCTTGTCTAAGTATGCAAAATCCTTAACAGGTTTTTTATTCGAACCAACTCAACTGCAAATCAATTTTTACTTAAAAAAATGACATTGTTATCATCTCCAATCAAATTAAAAGAAGCTTTAAGTATTCTTTGTAGTATTATATCCAAAATCTGGTAACAGCTTAGTGGTTACTTTATAACAGATGTATGTTTTACATTAGCCTAGTGGTTAGTAGTTTAGAAAACAGTCATTCGGTTGTTAATTCAAGCCACACAAATTTTTGGTATTTTTTAATTCGTTTAAACAAAATCGCCTCCGTTTTGGGCGTCTTCTCCAATGTTTAGCCCGAAATCAAAAATTTCATTAGAAATTTCACAAAACATATTCTTTTCATTTCAAGTCTAAATTTGACAAAATTTTCACCATTACGTTTCTTATTTCAAATATAAAATTGATCTATAGTTTGTATTCAATTTAAACAATATTCATTTTATCTTACAAATTTAATACATATCACATATTAATATGTACACATGCATTTATACATATACTACATAAATAACATTTTAAAGATCGGGCACAAGGCTTTGATACCATACATAAAAAACTAAAAAAGGTTCTAGACAAACCTCTTATGCGCAATTATGAATTGAAATGCTCTGGTATTAATTCTATTCATGTGACAATAAATTGTTATTCCATTACATAATTGGCATTGGACCTGATATGTAAAATATATTAAAATATTTTTCTTTTTGTTGTGCATGTTGTTTTTTACTCTAGAACAACCGTAAAAAGAAAAAAAATCTTTTTATATTCTTAAAGTTATTTATAACTTCTCCACATAATGACTAAAACAAGATGGGTTGGGTTAACCCATTATGGGCACCCATCCAAATTATATCTTTCACGAGAGTTATGGAGATTTTAAATTGTATAATGACCACAATATGTTTTTTAAGAGAGAGATAGAATGTACCAAATATTTGGGATAGTTGGGGTATTTATACACGCTCTAGGCGCGCATGAGGCTGCTGGAGGTGCGCATAGTAGAATCATGGGTGCGCATTTAGGCTTCTTTTGGTCCGCATTAAGTTTTTAAGTGTTGTGCTTCGTATAGTTGTTTCCTTTGGCCAAAAAACATATATGTAATTGCTCTCTTCGACCAGTTTGTATATCACTCGGCAAGGAGGATAAACCTCGGCAAAGACCTTTACCCTCGGTCGTGATGTCTTATTTTCGTTCTTGGTGTTTATTTGCTTAATTTAGTATTGGTGTTTCTCTTTATGTTAACGGGAAACATTGTTGGTACTTAGAGGTCTCTGAATATGTGCTCGGTTATTATTTTGCCACTTATTTTTTGACTTGAGTTTTGTTTTATTAGATAGTATAAATTATTTGGTTAAATATAAAGTAAGACAACCACAAGTGTCCATCGTTTCAAAACTAGACAAATAGGTACCCAACTTTTTAATTTGGACAATCAGTTACCCAACGTTTTCGATTTGGTACAACCGTTAGTACTCACCGTCAATACAACCGTTATGTGTTGACGTTGACAAGGATATGTGTACCTAATTCTCCTTTTTTCAAATCTCGTGGGTACTTATTTGTACTTTTTCAAATTTCTTGGGTACCAGAATGTCTTTTCCCTTTTTGTTATATAATCAAAAAGTATTTGTCACATAAGCACTTTACATGAAATATATAACATGTATAAACAGTTGGATCAAATCGAAAACTTGGGTACATGTTTATCTACTTCAGAAAATTGAGGTAGTTATTTGTCTTGTTCACCATCCGCTGGTACCTCCGAGATCTTTTTCCTTAAATATAATTTAGTTTGTGTCTTTTAGTAAAAACAATTTTTCCTTTTCTTTTTTATTCGCAATTAAGTCTCCAGAACCTTTGATTGAAATCCAAAAAATTATCTACTGAAATTATCCTACACTTAAGTGTTGTTTGTTTTTTACATAATAAGTATTGAATGTTGAATAAACAACTGAATATGATATGAGGCCGTGTCTGGATAAATCAGAATTTGCTAAATTATTTAATAAAACAAATTAGTAAAATCCATTAAGATCTGAATTGGTCAAACAAAACAACTGTCTTATTGATCCAATGTCTCAACAAAACAGATTAAGATCTCAATAAGTGCAAACAAATACTCCTTCCGTTCCAAAAATAATATCCACTTAACTTTTCACACAGATTAATAACACAATTATTATATTCACCATTACTAAATAACAATATCTTTCAAAGACCGTTTTGAAGAATCTATTTTTAGTAAATGGATATTATTTAGGACGGAGGGAGTACCATTTTGATCTTTTTACACAGATGGATACATTTAATAAGGGCTCGTTTGGAAATGGTTATTTTAGAGTAAAAAACGTTCTTACAATAAAATTTTAAATTTAAAAAAATTATTAAAAATAATTTTGAAATCTAAAATTATTTTAAGTATTTTTTTTAAGAATCATAAAAGTGCTTTTAAGGTTCATAAAATAGTAGAAGCACGTTTAAGTGCTTTTAAAAAAAGCACTTCCAAACGGGCACTAAAACAAAACAAAAAAAGTTTAAAATTATCAATAACAGGGATGACAACGGATTGGATATACTCGAAAAATTATATAACCACATCCACATCCATTAAGAAAAACGATAACCAAATCCGCATCCATTAACCATCGGATTTTAGAATCATTTACCAAATCCGCATCCGCGATGGATGCGGATTATTCACGGTTAATCCGTATCCACAATCGTCTAAAATGATTTAAATAAAATAATTTATTAAATATTTTTAAAATTCTATAATTAGCTGCAAATCTATTGAAAGACCATAAAATGATATTAGACAATATAATAATAAAATGAATAATAATTAATTAGCTAATTATTTATGTAATAATTATATTTGATCGATATTATGTATAAAATTTGCATATATAGAATATCTTTATATATAGTATATATATTTTTTATATTTTTATTCGAATTTCTGATTATCCGTCAAATTTTTGTAAAAGACCAAATTCTAACAGATCCAGTTACCTTTTGTGAGAACCAAACCTTCATGAATACACCATCGATCCATTAACGAATTTTTTATCGCATTGAATATCCAACAGTTACGATTAATATTTAAAGCATTGTCATCCTTAATCAATACCCTGAAAAGCACATAGAAACTGAGTAAACGAGTTAAAAGGCCTTGTTTTAGTAGCATTTGAAGTTAACGTAACTCTCAACATTAATACTAATGACTACTTTTATGAGAAGAACAATACAATAGAAGATTTGGCTACAACGCGTAGTCTAACACATTATTATATCCTTAATAGTCAACCCCCTAAAAATAAAAATAGTCAACCTCCCCCTTCCCTAATCAACTATATATATCCCCTCCCTCTTTCTCCCAATTTATCCCTTTTCTTTCTACAGAATCAACCATATAAGCTATCTGCTTTCCACTTTCCAACTGTTGCAAAGTTTCATATTCGCAAACATTGTAAAATAGTACTAATAATATTTCATTTTATACAAAATAAAACCACGTATAACTCGACTAATAGAGAAATGAGGAATGGAGCATTTTCTTCACCTGTAACTTCATCACCTGCACACTCTAACTCGTCGTCGTCATCATCATCACCAGTGAAGTCTCGGCACGCATTCTCCGAGTCGATAATGGAAGAGAAGATAGACAATGCAGAGGCTATCATCACAAGATGGGATGGTGATAACTCTGTCACTACTTCGTCCACAAAATTCTCATCTCTATTCCGTGATTACCCTGGAGAAGGTAAACATCTATTGAGAGCTATCACTGACTTACAGAGCACGATGCACCATCTCATTAAACAACGATCAAACTCGGAATTACTTATCCGATCTCAACATTTGATGGAATTAGCCATGAAGAGGCTCGAAATGGACTTCCATTCCATCTTAACCTCTAATCGCAACGTTGTTCTTGATTCTGAATCTGTTTCCCCTCGATCCAGCGACTCAGATGATGAAGGAGATGAAATTCAAACTACAGGGTTCGAGGATTTGAAAGCAATTGCTGAGTGTATGATGAGTGCTGGTTATGGAAAAGAATGTATTAATCTATACAAACTTGTTCGTAAATCAACAATCGATGAGAGCTTATACAAACTAGGCCTACTCGATAAATTTAGTCTCTCAAATATACAGAAAATGGAATGGAATGTCCTCGAGGTGAAGATCAAGAACTGGCTCAACGGTTACAAGATCATGATGAAAAATATTTTTCTCAGCGAGAGGAATTTATGCGATTACGTATTTTCTTCTTCTGAGAAGATAATCAAATCAGTCTTTGCAGAGATTTGTAAAGAGCGTGTGTTAGCAGTGCTTAGCTTTCCTGAAGGCGTGGCGAAATATAAGAAATTATCAGCAGAGAAAATGTTTAGAATTTTGGATATGTACGAAACTATTTCTACTCTTTGGCCAGTTACTGAGATGATCTTTTCTTTTGAGTCACTCTCTGCCGTTAGATTACAGGCGGTAACATCATTAGTGAGGCTAAGTGATGCTGTACGAGGTATGTTCTCTGAGTTTGAGTTGGCGATTCAGAAAGACTCGTCCAAGGCTGTTCCTGGTGGAGCAATTCATCCGCTAACGCGATATGTGATGAATTATTTGATATTCATGGCGGATTATGGTGATTCACTTGCTGATATTTTTGCTGACTGGCCTTTATCAAGGAATTCACCATTGCCGGAAGCTTATTTTTCAAAATTATCTTTGGCCTCCATGAATAACAGTGAAGATGGTAGCGAGGAGTCACCACTAGTAGTGAGGATGGCGTGGCTTGTACTTATTCTGCTATGCAAGCTTAATGCTAAAGCTGGGCTCTACAAAGATGTGGCGCTTTCTTATTTGTTCTTGGCAAACAATCTAGACTACATTGTTCAGAAGGTCAGAAAATCAAGCCTGGGACCAATTTTGGGATCCGAATGGATATTCAAGCATGAGACGAAGTTTAGACAATACGCGTCTAATTACGAAAGGATGGGTTGGAGTAGGGTGTTGGTGTCATTTCCGGAGAAACCAATACCTGAAATGGCTTTAGAGAACGTTAAAGAATCCTTCAAGAAATTTAGTGCCCGTTTGGAAGTGCTTTTTTGGAGAAGCACTTAAAAGTGCTTTTAGCATTTTAAGAGTTTTTTTGACTTCTCAAAGCACTTTTTTGAGAAGCACCAAATAGGTGCTTCTTAAAAAAAGCACTTAAAATAATTTTAGATTTCCAGATTATTTTTAATAATTTTTTTAAAATTTGAATTTTATTCTAAAAGCACTTTTTTACTCCAAAATAAGCACTTCCAAACGGGCCCTTAATTTGAGTTTTAAAGAAGCGTATAAAAGTCAATCTTCATGGGTTATACCCAACCCAAAATTGCGTGAACATATAAAGATATCTTTGGCGGGAAGGATTGTTCCAGTTTATCGTGAATTTTACGACAACTATCGTAGCGCATTGAGGGGAGAAATCGGCGTCGATGTAACTATCAAGTTTGCTCCGGATGACTTACAGAATTACTTATCGAATTTATTCCATGGTGGTGTTTCAGAAAGTACTATGTCATTTGATACATTCTTTCGTGTACATAAAATGTCCACTTCACATTGGCATTGACATATTATTTAAGCAATTAATTTAGCCGAGTATTGATAGGTACATAGTATTTGTTGTTTTGTTTTGTTTTGCTATGTGTATAAGAAACGAATTTGTTTATTATTGACCAAAACTTTTCCTATGGACAACTTTGAGCAAGTGTATGCATGATAGAAACTGGTTTTGTATGTATGTTATTGTTTTTAAATTCCTTCATCTTTTTCTTCAAGGAAAATGAATACTGTATGTGAATATTTGATGTCTTATTATTCTGCAACTGAAAAAGACCCTTAAGAAGTATATATATCTTCTCAATCATTGCTCATACCCTGAATGAGATAACCTAACTGCTTAAATGAATACTCTTTTGCTATCGAACTAATAGATTTCGTGGTTGTTGTTGCCGAGACTATTATAAACACATTGTATCATGTATGGTTGATAATGTGACTGTCAATGGTTGTTTATCTTCAAATGAGTTCAAGTGAAGAAAACACGCCAATACACCAAAGGAAAGAGTAATCCTGTTAGCTCTCTCTGACACTCAAATAAATAATTAATTAGATAATAGGCGTCCTCTTCTGACCAAGGTTCTTTTCACTCATTTTGGGTATTTCTTTAATTTTTTGATTTCCTACCATGATTTTTACATCTTTGGATCTTTCATACTTTTTGGGTTGACAGGATCCTCTATATCTATATTATGAGATACATAATCAAAACACAAATTATTTTAAATTAAAACATATTAAATCTCAGATATAATGCTAAAATAAAGAAATAAATTTTAAATATTAATCTCGAAAGAACCCAAAATAATGGGTCATAAATGTAACATTATATCAAACAAGACAAACCATCAAAATTCCTAACTTTTATTTTTGTTTTGTCAAAATCAAAATTCCTAACTTCAAAATATTAAATATAAATTCAAAATTAGATCCATAAATCAAAATTATCATGTAAAACTATGTAGCAACATGCCATGACTTATAAGTCATAAACCCTATTCACACCATTATACTATCATAAATAATGTAAAGATTGTTGGTGAAAAAATAGAAACACGGATCATAATGAAATGGGATCACAAATATATTAAATTAAAACCGATATAAAACCTGCAGCAAGATTACACAGAATTGATTTTTCACCTTAACCGATATCTTCAAACGTCTGTTATTACTATTCTAATCTATTCTAAATAACGATTCAAAGAGAGAGAAGTAAGAGAGATCTTCTACTGAGTTTTTATTTATGACTTGTGTTTTACAAATGACTCTAGCTCTCTATATATAGTGGTATTAGGCATTCATAAACGTCTAAATTTATTTCCCATTATAAAGAGGTTCACCATAAAGGTAGAACTGTTTTACATGTGTGGATATTTGGCATGAACCTGGACACTCAGTCTTGTAACCTCTGTAACAGCCAAGACTTCATTACAAGAGTTATAGACGTTGGATATATGGGAAATGAATTCTTGGACGTTTTTCATTCTTCTGATAGATTTTCAAAAGTAACCAAATAAGTTGTATAAACACCAGTTTTAAAACTGTTTTTTTTATTCCAAAAGACTCCCCAACTCCCCCACGCCATGCCTCACCACCGCACCGCCGGGGCCGGGCTGGGCCGAGATAGCGGGTGGTGGTAGTGGTGGTGATGCGAACGTGTTAGCGTATTCTTCTTACTTTTTATCTTTAAAGTCTTGAATCTTTTTAAAGTTATAGGAGGAGAAACAAATATAAACTAATGTATTTTTCCTCCATTTTTTATGTGGAACGAAATAAGAAAAAAATACTTTGTCTTCGTTTTCTTCCAGAGCCTGTATATTGATTAAAAGTATTTTGTTTTCTTGATCAATTCCACTCATGCTTAACGTTAGGTGATTTATATTTAAGTGACAATATCTTTCAATTTGAATTGAACGTATTCTTGAACTTGACGTTCTTTGATCGAGACCCTCACCGCACATACTCTACATGCTAGTAATTACCGATTCCTTGATCATCACCTTTTCTTACACATAGGTGATCCTCAAGAATGTCTTCTCAACAACCTTCTAGGGTCTTGAGATCATTTAGATCACTAAAGGTCAACCTCATCACGTGTCTTGTAAATTAAGCAAGGCCTTCTCAACATGACTACCACTACGGGCTATAAATTTATAGTGAGTTCATAAATTCATCCTTAGGACCTTCAAGAATGACGTCATTGTGCTACGATATACCGTGTTAAGTATTATCATCAATTTTGACGACAACAAGCGCACTTCCAGTAGTTTGATAACCAAAGTATTTATCTAAACAAAATAGGTTAATTCATTCAGGTATGAGCAATGATTAAGAAGATATACTTCTTAAGTATCTTTTTAAATTGAAGAATATTAAGACTTCAAATATTCATAAACAAAATAACAAGAAAAACATATTAATTTTCCATTTGGAGAAGAAGATGAAGGAATCTACAAACATATACATACATACAACACGTGTCTATCATACACTTGCTCAAAGTTGGCGAAATGTTTTGGTCAATAATAAAAGAATTTGTTTTTTTCTCAGCAAGAAGTATTTTATATCATTATCTTTCCTGGTTACATGTACTTATTGGATCTCCCAATAGAAATTACAAAAGATCCATCCTCAAAAGGCCCAAGACAAACCTAGTCTATCCAGACCACTATCGTCCAAATAAAAATATCTAAAATCAGGATAAAGTACAAACAATATACACAAAAGTATGTTCACCGAAACAAATTCTTTCTCATACACAAAACAAAATAATCAATATTATCTATCTACCAATGATCGACTAATTTAATTGCTTATATAACATGTCAATGCCAATGTGAAGTGGATATTTTAAATACACGAGAGGATGTATCAAATGACATCGTGCTTTTGGATACACCACCAAATAATAAATCTGATAAGTGATTATGTAAATCATCGTGCTTCGACACTGGTTTACCCCCCCCCCCCCCCTCTTAGTGTGCCACGATAGTTGACAAAGAACTCACGATAAACTTGAATAATTCTTTTCGCCAAAGATATCGTTTTATGTCCGCACAACTTTGGGTTGGGTATAACACATGAAGATTCCTTGGCGTTCTCTAATTCCATTTCAGGTATTGGTTTCTGGGAATGACATCAACACTTTACTCCAACCAATCCTTTCGTAATTAGACGCATATTGTCTAAATTTTGCCTCGTGATTGAATATCCATTCTGATCCCAAAATCGGCGCCATGCTAGATTTCCTATCCTTGTGGACAACATAGTCTATATTGTTGTCTAAGAACAAATAAGAAAGCGCCACATCTTTGTACAACTCAGCTTTAGCATCAAGCTTGCATAGCAGAACAAGTAATTAGACGCATATTGTCTACATCGACTTAATTGATCGTAGTTCGTTCATTTATGGTGCGTAATTTGCTCAGTTATGGTTTGTATTTTTTCTTTACAGTTCGTAGTTTTCTCCTTTACGGTTCATAATTCTGTCGTTTACAGTTCATAATTCGCTCATTTACGGTTCGTAATTTTCTCTTTTACAGTTCGTAGTTTTTTCCTTTACAATTCGTCAATCGCTCATTTACAGTTTGTAATTTATTTCTTTACGCTTCGTCGTTTTCTCCATTATTGACCATAGTTCTCTCCATTATGTTTTCGTAGTTCGCTCCTTTACGAATTGTAGTTCATTCATTGTATGTAGTTTTCTCATTTACGGTTTAGCTAAATATATACTCATGTGTTTTGAGAAAAGTAATATAATTGACACTATGTCACAGGATATATGGCTATTTTGCATAATAAAATGGTTAGTAATGCAATTTACCCCGAATAAATCATATCTTCAAGCTCATGCTTGGTAAAAAATGCAATCTTCACCTAAACACGCTAAATTATGACTTAAATATACCTAAAAATGCAATATTTTCATACAACATAGAAATTATTGAGTTAAAACAACTACCAATTACAATAAAACTTAGCAAATCAAATTTCACATGTTTCAAAAATTCAATATTTATACCTAAACCCTAAGACCAATAAATCTGTATTCATAGAAAAATAATGATAATCAAAATTTTTTACATTAAAAAATTAATTAATGGTAAAAATAACCATTCAATGAAATCTCTAACTACAAAAAGAATAACTAAATGTTAAAACAGGAAATATCACATGTGAGAGAAGACCCAATAAAGCCATCTAGAGAGAAACTTGATAAGATGACATTCTTAAGTTATCTGATGGCATTCTTAAGTTCACTGAAACATACAAAAAGAAGATCATTACATATTGTACTATATATGTAGAAACAAAAAATAGAGCAACGCACACCTAAGTTTGCAACACAGTTGGAACATTGTGGCCCTTATGTAGAGAATGCACAAGCTTTTACACAAATACAAAAGTATATATTAGAAGAAAAATACTAGGATAATAAATAGGTTTGTAGAAGCTAACCTTGCCCAACTTAGAGAATATGAATTCTTGGGCAATACCAACTAATGTAGCAATTCCATCAACAACAAGTTTAGCATGTGCAAGAATACCTTTTAAACATAACCTCTCCAAAGACGAGTATATATCACTACGCACATAATTAACATTAAATTTAAATCATATATTATAATTGGAAAGTACCTGAGCTTAATAGGTATCGTTAATCCTTCTTTTGCTAAAATATGAATTAGCTAGTCATTAAAACTGATTACCTCCTCTAATAGCAAAACCTTTAATTTCTTTTCTAAACCTCTTAGAAGCAATGGAAAAAAGTGTTGATGATAATCTATATACAACAAAATATTGCTTACACCTTTCTATAATGAAATCTGTGTACATCAATTTGGCTTACCAAGAGAAGTTGTGTATAAGAATTTTTGGCTCCTTCACCAGATAGATGGTCTGCAATAGAACTCACATGCGCATGACAAAATATATTAAACATGCACTTAGCGTAAGGTAATTGCAAGAACTTGAAAACTGGAGTCTTTTCTCCAACCTTAGTCAAAATGTTATCCTTAACAAGTATAGAATATTTTGTCACTAGGTTGTTGCAAAACAAAACATGTAGCAGAGGTAAATTACTTTAGCATTCTAGGCACCTTCAAAACTCCTTTCATTTAATAGGTCTAGAAAAGCAACAAAAAAGTCATCACATTTTATTTCATTTAGACTTTTGTATTTGTGAGATGATCCACAAGCCGACCAAGGGTTGCCGCCTATAACGATTAGTAAGGAAATTGTAGGTATGCTCATATTGAGTAACAGAGATAAGAGAAAAAGATCACCATTGCATACTTTACACCAATTCTAAATCCCAAAACTTTTAATTTCTCCGCTATTTGAATTGTAAGTTCTCTATAACACATAAAAGACCAAAATTTGCACCAATTTCAACAATAGTTAATTAAAAAAAGACCTTGTAGGATATGCTGTAGAAATCACCGGCTAGGCGTGCCTAGGCACCGCCTAGGCGTCAACTCCCCCCTCAGCCGCTTATGTCTAGTAAAAATTCTAGGCGATTTCGCCTAGCACCTTAGTCTCTGTGAAAGAGACGCCTAGCCCGCCTATGCGCTGATTAATGGCAAAAAATGCCCGCATATGCACCGAGTAATGACAATAAATGGTCACATAGTCCTTCTTTTTATTTTTTTATTCTCGAGAATTATTGAATTGATATTATAACTCAAATTTTAGCGTTTTAATATTTAATATAGTGTTTTTAGATGAAGACTTACAAATATATCATAATTACTACGTATATATTACTAAATATACAAAATTACACATCGGGATGCGAAACCGTCTAATCTCGCCTAGGCCCTGTGCAATCCCGCCTAGGTGCTAGGCCCAGTCGACCGCCTAGGCCGCAAAACCGAGATCTACAATATAGCTTATCGGTGAGAGAATGCAGACAAAAAGCACTTGTGGAGTCTCATAAAGTGCTTGTAATAACATAGGGATTGCAAAAGCTCCAAACTTTCCTTTCCTCATCATTAAATTTTTATTAATGTCTTGCATCTAAAATATAAAACAATTTTATACAAAAAAAAATTGTAAAAGATCCTACTAAGGCATGAGGAATGGCTTGGAGTTGAATCTTGGAAGGAGATTTCAAATCTAAATTATCATAAGCATTGATTATTTGCTCGATCAATCCCAAGTCTTTGTTGTCTTAGATATCAAGTTCACCAACTACAAAATCAAAAGATAAAGGACTAATCAGTGCATTTAGAGAAAGATGAGAGACCAAATAAGTTATATACCAATAGATCTGAAGTCATAGAAGTTGCCATAATCAAAGTACATTTTTGTACTAAAGTCACAAATTTTTAGAGCACATATTAAATATTATATTCATATAGCTTACTCTATTTATATTTGCACTTGCCCTCAACAAATATGCAATAATTTCAACTTTCCCTGAAAGAGCTGTTGACTGAAGAGGTGAGGCACCTAAAAGATTGATGTTCGGAGCAGCCCCGACCTAAAAGAATTAAAAAAGAATATACCTTAACAAGAAACAAACCACAGATAGTACGATACTTGAACAAGAAGATATGTGCACACAAGTGAATTAAAGCTAGCTGCCATAATTGGAGTGTTGAAATCGTTAAATGGACAAATCTGCAAAAAGATCAAGGTCAGAGAAATTTAAATTGAAAAATCTCATTTTAACACATAAAGATTCACGTTGTTTTGTATAAGAAATTCAACAACTTATAATATTGAAAATCTGATTTGAACATGGAAAACTGGCTTAAAAGCTCCAATAATATATTTTGGATCATATATTACAAATATTGCACCATTGGTCCTTACTTAAGAGCAGATTTTCAATATTTTACGAGGTTATTATATCCCTACAGGAGAAGAAAATTGTTAGAGCATACAAAAAGTTTTTGTTCTCGAATTTCGATATAGCTTACCAAGTTGACAAGTAATACAATAGTTGCATTTATTGAACGCCTAACATTGTTACAAATTCATTAAATTTCACAATACACCCCAAAAAATTTACTTTTATTCTCATTTTCACCACCACATTATACTCAAGAAATTACATATATGTAATGCTTAAACAAGCACACTCTGATCCAAACTACACACTAATGTCAGGATCTAGACAATCATAACATACAACTACAAGACAAGGTTATTTAAACCCTGGTTCAACTGATTTACTCGTAACATACAACTACATAAAAAGGTAATCTATCATTACTCAATTGATGATGCTTGATCTAAAACACAAATCAATTGAATTAATAATAATTAATTATAATGAATATATGAAAAATCAAAAGTTCATATGGAGATTCTATATGAAAGGGATAGAAACCATAACTAAACATGATACGACTAAATTGATCGGAAGTAAATCAATTGATCGACATAATGAGTTAGGAAAAAATATATCAAATTGAGAAATTGAGAACGAAAGGGAAGGAGATTGAATCGAGACAACCAGATAGAAACCTGGGAAGCATACGAATTCCAGGCAAAGTAAAAGGAATGTGGTGGTCAAACATCCACACCAACCTTCATGTTTGGATCACTTGCTCCATCTCCCCCAGGAACGATGTTCAGTCAAGCATCGACTCTAATATATGGCCAAACACCTCCATCTGGATTTGTGTTAGGCTCATCAACCGTACAATCTCGAGCACTAACCTTCTAATCCATCATTCAATAGAATCAACCACTTCAAAAAAAAATTGGGGGCTCAGTTTCAGTCGTCAGGCAGTCTTAATTTTAATATCGGAGGAGATCCTCGTTGGTAGTGGAGAATTCGAGGCTGGCTAACAAGGATCTTGGCGGAAAGTTGAAGGTACAATGCATGTATCGATCAAGAGAGAATGGAAAGTAGGAAATATATTTTAGTCTTTGAGAAATATTTTATAGCAAAAAGAAGAAAAGTGAAATGAAGGTTATTGAATTGTGAAAGAGAAGATAATTAAGAAATTAGATAAAATAATGTAACTGTTAATGATTTTATTTATTTTAAATGTAGATAACTTTCACCATTTAAATTTCGGCCACCATCGGCCATCACTATCACCTTATTCATTCTCCATCAACCACTACCACTGCTTTTATTAGTCTCCGCTGACCAGCACCATCTTCGTCCACAAACACCACCGCTAGTTTCGTCGATGTTGTCGCCACCAATTACCACTTACTAATTACACTATACGGACGCGTCCGTTAAATTCTGTAAAAAAACATTCATAGCTAATTTTGAAACTAATTGTTTTATTAGACGAGACAAATTAATATCTAAATTTAAGAATTTTTTTATTTTATTTTTAAAATTTCGACTTTTCATCTTACTTATTATCATATTATAATATAAAAAATAAATTTCCAATTATATCACAACACCATGTCGGTAAATTTTTTTAAAATTTGTGATTAATTTCAAAATAATCAAAAAAAATACACTTGCTCAAAGTTGGCCATTTGAAAAGTTTTGGTCAATAATATGAACTCGTTTCTCATACACAAAACAACCAATAATCTATCAATGCTCGACTAATTTAATTGCTTAGATACCATATCGACGCCAATGTGAAGTGGACATTTTAGATACACGAGAAGATGAATCAAATGACATCGTACTTTCTGATATGCCACCATAAAATAAATCTGATAAGTAATTTTGTAAATCGTCTGGAGCAAACTTGATAATTACTTCGACACCAGTTTCCCCCCTCAGTGTGCTACGATAGTTATCATAAAACTCACGATAAACTGGAATAATCCTTTTGGCCAAAGATATCTTTATATATTCGCGCAACTTTGGGTTAGGTATAACCCATGAAGATTGACTTTTATATGCTTCTTCAAAATTCAAATTAAATCTCTTGAATGATTCCTTGACCATCTCTAATGCCATTTCAGGTATTGGTTTCTCCGGAAATGACATCAACACTTTATTCCAACCCATCTTTTCATAATTTGACGCATATTGTCTAAACTTCGCCTCGTGATTGAATATCCATTCTGATCCCAAAATCTGTGCCATGCTAGATTTTCTAACCTTCTGAACAACGTAGTCTAGATTGTTTGCCAAGAACAAATAGGAAAGCGCCACATCTTTATACAGCTCAGCTTTAGCGTCAAGCTTGCATAGCAGAACAAGTACGAGCCACCCCATCCTCACTGCTAGTGGTGACTCCTCGCTACCATCTTCACTGTTATTCATGGAGGCCAAAGATAATCCTGAAAAATAAGCTTCCGGCAATGGTGAATTCCTTGATAAAGGCCAGTCAGCAAAAATATCAGCAAGTGAATCACCATAATCTGCCATAAAAATCAAATAATTCATCACATATCGCGTCAGTGGATGAATTCCTCCACCAGGAACAGCCTTGGACGAGTCTTTCTGAATCGCCAACTCAAACTCAGAGAACATAGCTCGTACAGCATCACTTAGACTCACTAATGATGTTACCGCCTGTAATCTAACGGCAGAGAGTGACTCAAAAGAAAAGATCATCTCAGTAACTGGCCAAAGAGTAGAAATAGTTTCGTACATATCCAATATTCTAAACATTTTCTCTGCCGATAATTTCTTATATTTCGCCACGCCTTCAGGAAAGTTAAGCACAGCTAACACACGCTCTTTACAAATCTCTGCTAAGCACGATTCAATTGCCTTTTCAGAAGAAGAAAACACGTAACCGCATATATTCCTCTCGCTGAGTAAGATATTCATTGCAATCTTGTAACCATTGAGCCAATTCTTAATCTTGACCTCGAGGACATTCCATTCCATTTTCTGAATATTTGAGAGGCTATTTTTATCAAGTAGGCCTAATTTGTATAAGCTCTCGTCAACAGTTGATTTACGAACAAGATTGTATAGATTAATACATTCTTTTCCATAGCCAACACTCGTCATACACTCAGCAATTGCTTTCAAATTCTCAAACCCCGTAGTTTTAAGTTCATCTCCATCATCATCTGAGACGCTGGATCTTAAGGAGCCTCCGGAGACAAATTCAGAATCATGGACAACGTTGCGATTTGAGGATAAGATGAAATAAAATTCTATTTCGAGTCTTTTCATGGCTAATTTCATCAATTGTTGAGATCGGATAAGTAATTCCGAGTTTGATGATTGTTTAATGAGATGGTGCATTGTATTCTGCAAAGTAGCAATAGCTCTCAACAGATGTTTAGCTTCTCCAGGGTAATCGCGAAACAGTGATGAGAAATTTTTGGATGAAGTAGTGACAGAGCTATCGGCCATACCATCCCATCTCGTGATGATAGCCTCTGCATTGTCTATGTTCTCTTCCATCATCGACTCGGAGAATGTGTACCGAGACTTTACCGGTGATGATGATGATGGTGACGAGTTAGAGTGTGAAGGTGACGAAGTTACAGATGACGAAAATACTCTACTCCTCATTTCTCTATAATTAGAGTTATATATGTTATTCTTTTATATCAAATGAAATATTATTACCGTGTTTGTGAATATCAACTTTACAACAGTTGGGAAGCAGATAGCTTATGTGATTGATTTTTGTAGAGAGAAAAGCAATAAGTTGGGAGAGGTTAATGGGAGAAAGGGAAGGGGGTATATATATATAGAAGATTAGGCGAGGCTGGAGTTGATTACTCTGACATGGTTAATATTAGACTACGCGTTATAGACAAATCGTTGTATAATAGTCATTAGTATTAATGTTGAAAGTTACGTTACCTTAAATTTTGTTACGTAACTACTAACGAGCCCTTTTTACTCGTTTGCTCAGTTCCAATGTGCTTCTTATTTGTCCTCGTTCCGGTAATGATAATTTTAGAAGTTTCTTTTGTTAGGATAGTTCTTCCTTCTTTTTTTGTCAAAAAGATAGTTTTTTTTTTAAGTCAAAAATAAACTTCAATAAAACCCAAAATAAATTACACCTTAGTTAATACTAAGTTTGTTCAAAGTCTAACTCTAGCATCTAAGCTAATTGGAAAGGAGGATAAATACACTCCAAAGACCAAACAAATCTTCTCAAAGTTTTTGTTTAGCCACCCAATCATCTATTCTATTGTTAGATCTCTTAACATAAGAGATTTTCAGCTTATACATATCTTTACAAAAAATAATGTTTTTAACCAAAACCTTAGTAATACTAGCAATTTTACAATTACATTGATTTGATTAATAATAAGACTATTATCACTCTCAATTTCCACACATCCAGGAGGGTACTTTGACGCCATCTCACATGCAGCAAAGATTCCTCTACCTTCTGCATCTCAACTGAGTTAGTGTATATCTCATTTGCAAAACCTTCCACTAAATGACCTGTTAAATCCCTTAAAACACAAGCAAAAGCATATTTATTAGAGTTTAAAATAACCGAGACATCACAGTTAATCTTAAACTTGCCACAAGCTGGGGGGTCCACTTAGACTTTCTACAAATATTATCATCACAAGAGTTAAACAATAAGTTTTCACTCCTTATGTCATTCAAGTGATTTTGGTTACCATTTCTCAAACTACCAGCATTCTTTTCAGTGTTGAGATTTATACTTGAGCCAAAATTTTGCTCATAAATAGCCTCAGTAGTATTAGCATTAGCCTGAGTATACTCATCATAGGCTATAATAGATTTGTGTAATGTATTTAGAGGGTCAGGGACAGTGCCTTTAAATATATATTCATTTCTTCTTCCTTTCCATATGAACAGGCAATGAAAAATGAAAGTTCTCCCAAATCAGAAATCAAATCAACTTTATCAATTGAGCTAAGTCTAACAAAGTAAATCCATTTCTGAATACTGCAAGATGGTTCAACAATAGAGTTATAGCTCAGAGGACTAACCAACCACACTGCCCTAGCACAATAGCATTGAAATAATAGGTGTTCAATAGTTTCATCCTGTTCACCACAAATTTCACAGATAGGAGATTCTAATGATCTTCTTTTATACCTATTTTCATTTGTTTCTAATCCATTTTCACAACATTTTCATATAATTTTTTTAATTTTTAGCATAACTTTCATTTGCCAAATAAATTTCTAATCATTTGTTTCCAACATAAAAGAGCTACTGCTTTTCTTTGTACTTTTATTAATATCATGTAATTGTTGAGCCCTTCAAAACTTGTTATAACACTCCTTAACTGTGACATCACCACTCTTGGAGCAGGTAAAAAATGGAGTGTCAGGACAGTAGAAATGAGGAATGTCTAACTTGCAAAGGGTTGTTGCAACATTATCATTGAAAATCTCGTATAAAAGGTTCTTATTCCAACCCTCATAAAAAGGAAGAATTATTTCTGAAACATATTCAATCAAACAACCCTGAGGTTTAATTATTAGTCTTGAATTTGAGATCCACAAATTCTCCCAAATTCTAATTTTTTTCCATTTCCCACTAACTAAAAAATATCTTTTTTTTTAAAACAGTTTCTACCTTTAATCAAACTTTTCCAACCCCAGAAGCAGTTGCAGTTCAGTACTTCTTCTTTTCATTTATATAAAAGGGTATATCTTATATTATCACATAATATATGAATATAAATAATAATAATAATAATAATAATAATAATAATATATACTTTACATAAAAATAATTGTTTAGAGATCGATAGTTGGCCTAGTGATTAGGTTACTCCGCAGAGACCAAGAGGTCCTGGGATCGAATCTCATTGGAGTTTACTCCGAGTCCAAAGTGGCTCTCTCATGTATTAAAAAAAAATTGTTTAAAATGTAAAAAAACTCCACTTCAAAATTTTAAATAATTGATATGTTATTTTTGTATTTTTTATAGGTTGCGAGTTTCTTTTAATGAGTTACGCATTTATTAATGTTGTGTGTTTTTGAATTAAATATGTATATTATCCATAATTACGTATGCGAACCCTACTACTCTCTGCGTGCCAAAATTAATGTTCACGTTACTAAAAATAATGTCCCAAAATTATTGTCTATTTGTAATATCATTACACTTTTTTCTAACTTTTTCCATTATTACCCTTATTAAAAAAATTATACTTCCCATGCATATTTAAAATATCAATATACTTTATTACGGGTAATTTTGTAATAAGTATATGAAATTATTAGGTTTCTAATTTATGTGAAAAACTAAGTGGACATTATTTTTAGGACGGAGGAAGTATGTAACAATTTTTATACATAGATCTTTTAGATTAGACGCCTATTTGAAATGGAAAGGAGAACTATTCTAACAAAAAAACTTCTAAAATCAGTACTATCGGAATGAGCACATACAAAAAAACACATCGGAATTGAGCAAACGAGTTAAAAAGTCTCGTTTTAGTAGATACCTTACAAAATTGAAATTAAAATGGAGATATTCGAAATTTCAAAAAAAATCAGATGTTCGAAATTAGAATTAAATTTTGAATTTCGTTTTTATATGATTGAAATTGAATCAGATTTTTCTATTTGGAAAAAATTTGAAAATTTATGAACAATTTAAATGGCCTCGTTTTAGTGACTACATAACATAATAGAAGTTAAATGACACTTTCAACATCATACTAATGACTACTTGTCTGAGAAGAACAATACAACAAAAAGATTTGTCCACAACGCGTAGTCAACTGTATTATATCATTGGGCGAATAAATCTCCTCAAGTTAGTTGGAGCAAGATTTGTATACAAAAGATAAAGGTGGACATGGGTAAAAAGATTTAGAAGCATGGAATAAAACATTACTTTTAAAATGCTTTGGAAAATCATGGATAAAAAGGATTCACTTTGGATTAAATGGACTCATGGATAATATTTTCAAACTTGTGGATTTTGGGAATGCAACCGAAAAAGGGTGATGCTTTTATTGAAGAATGTTTGGGAGCTAAAGATACTATTTGTTGGTCCTTAGGTATAGAAGGTCGGGGGAGTATTTTGGCCTTGTGGTTTTCCTCTTGAAATGCGCGTCACATTGCACATGGGATATCAAGTAAGAGATGTTATTCTTTATATAAAAAACCTTATGATTTATTTCGTCGGAAGAATTTAGTTAAATCTTGGACGAATATTATTTGGGACTCGTGCGTATTTTCTAAACATGCAATTATTGTTTGGACGACTTTGAGGGAGAAGAATAAAACTAAGGATCGCATGACTTATTTAGAGTTGGATCCTCTTTGTAATTTATGTGGAGAAGATTTTATGTCAAATAAGCACCTTTTTTCGATTGTGCTTATTCGAAGGCTAGTTGAGATACAGTTTTGGCTAAAGTTGGATAAGGAGATGAACACGCTTCTAAGTGCTTTGAAATGACTTAAAAAACTAAAAGTTAGAGAAAATTGGAGGAGAAAAGCATAGAGGATTGGAATTAAAGCTACCATGTATTGTATTTGGAAAGCGAGAAATCACCTAACTACGAGAGGTGAATCTTCATCTAAAGAAACCGTTACCAAAAAAATTCAGTGGTATATCTTTTTTATTTTACTTTCTTTGTTCTCTCATTATTTGTTTATGGATGATAGTGGATTAGATTGTATCAGTATTAGTATTAATATATAATAGTTGTATTTAGTTTTTTTTTTGCTATTTTTAATCTTTTGGATTAGATAAGGAACTCTATTGTATAGTGTAGAATTATTTTTATTAATACAACCGTTTACCTAACCAAAAAAAAAAACAGTACTATATCCTTAATAATCAACCTCCCTTTCAGGCAAAAATGAAATAAAAATAGAAATAGTCAACCTCTCCTTGTTTCCTAATCTTTTATATATCCCCTCCCCTTTCTCCCAATTAATCTCTTTTCTGTATACATTTAGCCATTAGGGGTCTTTTACAATTGCAGAATAAAAAAACATCAAATATTCAGAAACAAAATAGAAAGAAAACAATATTCATTTCCATTTGAAGGAATCTACAAACAGATACTTACACACAAAACAAGTTTCTATCTTACACTTGCTCAAATTTGTCCATTGGAAATTTTTTGGTCAATAATAAACGAATTCGTTTCTTATACACAAAACAAAACGAAACAAAACAACAAATACTATATGTACCTATCAATACTCGGTTAAATTCATTGCTTAAATAATATGTCAATGCCAATGTGAAGTGGACGTTTTATATACACGAGAGGATGTACCAAATGACATCGTGCTTTCTGATACACTACCATAAAATAAATCCGACAAGTAATTCTGTAAATCATCTGGAGCAAACTTGATAGTTACATCGACGCCAATTTCTCCTCTCAATGAGCTACGATAGTTGTCGTAGAATTCACGATAAACTGGAACAATCCTTCCCGCCAAAGATATCTTTATATGTTCACGCAACTTTGGGTTGGGTATAACCCATGAAGATTGAGTTTTATACGCTTCTTCAAAACTCAAATTAAATTTCTTGAAAGATTCTTTAACGTTCTCTAAAGCCATTTCAGGTATTGGTTTCTCGGGAAATGACATCAACACTTTACTCCAACCCATTCTTTCATAATTAGACGCGTATTGTCTAAACTTCGCCTCGTGATTGAATATCCATTCGGATCCCAAAATCGGTGATAGGCTAGATTTTCTAACCTTCTGAACAACATAGTCTAGATTGTTTGCTAAGAACAAATAGGAAAGCGCCACTTCTTTGTACAGCTCAGCTTTAGCGTCAAGCTTGCATAACAGAACAAGTACAAGCCACCCCATCCTCACTGCTAGTGGTGACTCTTCGCTACCATCTTCACTGTTATTCATGGAGGCCAAAGATAATCCTGAAAAATAAGCTTCCGGCAATGGTGAATTCCTTGATAAAGGCCAGTCAGCAAAAATATCAGCAAGTGAATCACCATAATCCGCCATGAAAATCAAATAATTCATCACATATCGCGTAAGTGGATGAATTCCTCCACCAGGAACAGCCTTAGACGAGTCTTTCTGAATGGCCAACTCAAACTCAGAGAACATAGCTCGTACAGCATCACTTAACCTCACTAATGATGTTACCGCCTGTAATCTAACGGCAGAGAGTGACTCAAAAGAAAAGATCATCTCAGTAACTGGCCAAAGAGTAGAAATAGCTTCGTACATATCTAAAATTCTAAACATTTTCTCTGCTGATAATTTCTTATATTTCGCCACGCCTTCAGGAAAGCTAAGCACTCCTAACACACGTTCTTTACAAATCTCTGCGAACACTGATTCGATTATCTTCTCAGAAGAAGAAAATACGTAATCGCATAAATTCCTCTCGCTGAGAAAAATATTTTTCATCATGATCTTGTAACCGTTAAGCCAGTTCTGGATCTTGACCTCGAGGACATTCCATTCCATTTTCTGTATATTTGAGAGGCTAAATTTATCGAGTAGGCCTAGTTTGTATAAGCTTTCATCGATGGTTGATTTACGAACAAGTTTGTAGAGATTAATACATTCTTTTCCATAACCAGCACTCATCATACACTCAGCAATTGCTTTCAAATCCTCGAAACCTGTAGTTTGAATTTCTTCTCCTTCATCATCTGAGACGCTGGATCTGGATCGAGGGGAGACAGATTCAGAATCAAGAACAACGTTGCGGTTAGAGGTTAAGATGGAATGGAATTCCATTTCGAGCCTCTTCATGGCTAATTCCATCAAATGTTGAGATCGGATAAGTAATTCTGAGTTTGATCGTTGTTTAATGAGATGGTGCATCGTGCTCTGTAAGTCAGTGATAGCTTTCAATAGATGTTTACCTTCTCCAGGGTAATCACGGAATAGAGATGAGAATTTTGTGGACGAAGTAGTGACAGAGTTGTCACCATCCCATCTCGTGATGATAGCCTCTGCATTGTCTATCTTCTCTTCCATTATCGACTCGGAGAATATGTGCCGAGACTTCACTGGTGATGATGATGATGACGACGGGTTAGAGTGTGCAGGTGATGAAGTTCCAGGTGAAAAAAATGCTCCATTCCTCATTTCTTTATGAGTCGAGTTATACGTGGTTTTCTTTTTTATAAAATGAAATATTATTAGTACTATTTTACAGTGTTTGAGAATATGTAACTTTACAACCGTTGGGAAGCAGATATCTTATGGGGTTGATTTTGTAGACAGAAAAGAGATTAATTGGGAGAAAGGGGGAGGAGATACATATATAGAAGATTAGGGAAGGGGGAGGTTGACTATTTTTGTTTTAGCCTGAAGGGGAGGTTGACTAGGTTTATTTTTACTTTTTTGCCTGAAAGGGATAGTCAGTCATAGACTCATATATATAGTGTATAATGTTTTTTTTTTCAAGATAGTGTATAATGTTGACTACGCGTTGTGGCCAATTTTTTTTGTTGTATTGTTCTTCTCAGACAAGTCTTATTTTCTTTTTTTCAAACTCAGACAAGTAGTCTGAAAGTTAAGTTTTTATTTTTTACGTAACTACTAAAACGAGGCATTTTTACTCGGTTACTCAGTGTCGTTCTTTCTCGGGTAATGATATTTTAGAAGTTTTTTGTTTTATTAAATGTCCATATCTGTAAAATAATAAGAGGGTATTTAGTTGAGAGTTTACAGAATTTATTCTATATTTTAAAAGAGGATTCTACAATTTAGTGTCTAAATGACAACTAAAGGTGTTTTTAAAGCCTAGTTAACAAAATCTTCATTATAAGGCCTAGTTACACATTTTTTTTTTTGGACATTGAGAGGGTGCAAAGGCACCCAAAATAAAAAACCAAAATTAACCTATCCCTATTTTCCTAAAAGCTGAAGATAAATCGAAGATACTGCAAGTATTCCGATAAGCAAAAGTTGCCGTGTGTCTAGCCTCCTTCGCCAATTTATCCGCATTCCTATTGAGCTTCCTACTGATGTGTTTGAAGGAAATATTTCCGAGCTCTTCAGATTTACGGGTAATTTTTTGTAGGATGCGTTGGATATTCCAACGAGCTGCTGACACCTGCTTAATACCTTGAATAATCTCAAGGTTGTCTGAATGGATAGTAATTCTTTTCCCCGGAAAATAAGCTCCAATTTGTGTAGCTCTAAGAACTGCTTCTGCTTCTCCTTCCAGGGCTGAGTTACAATCCATATTTGTGCTATGTTTGATAGGTGAATTTTGTTCCTTTTGTTCACCCCATACTGCTATTCCTGTTGGTTCCCACTTGTTTGAAAAGGATGCATCGCAAAAAAAGTTGATGTCTTGTTCCTGTTCTTCTATTGTTAAGTCTACGTTTGTTTCACTGTTATTTCTAAATCCTTCATATCCCTTGCTTATCCAGTTGATCCCATGAATCTCTTGCATCAATTTCTTCGATGCAATGTTGATTCCTGTTCCATCGGCTACTGTTCCTTCATATGTCGCCTTCATTTTTGCTTTCCATATATTCCATAAATTTATCATTAAGAAGTCTCGTATCACGTTTTCATCCCATCCTCCTTTAGTATAAGCCTTAATTACCTTCATGAACCATTCTTCTATCTCATCCTCCTGTTCTTCCGTAATCTTTATCTGTAAGATGGAACCTGCCCAAATATCTTTGCACATTGTACATTGAAGAAGTAAATGTTTGACATCTTCTTTCTCATTGTTACACCATAAACAATTTTTCCCATCCGCACATTTCCTGTTAAATAAGTTTACTCTAGTTGGAATTGCGTTGTTGACTAGTCGCCACATAAATAGTTTAATTTTTTTTGGTATGTTTGACTTCCATATTGTTTTCCATATTTCAGAATCTTCCCTTGCTTTAGTATCTATTGTTGTAGCTTTTTTTTCATTTTGCTCTTCGATCATAATTTTATAACCTGTTTTAGTATCGTATTTTCCATCTCTTGAAAAAGGCCAAATGTACTTGTCGTGTGTCCCATATTCTTTAATTTTTGTTCTCTTTATGAGTTGTATAATAGGTTTTGGGAATAGATTATCCAATATCTCTGTGTCCCATTCATCTTTGTCTTTTTTCATTAGTTCGCTTACTTTCATTAACTTTGTGTTGGCATATTGCCTCCCTAATTAAGTGTTTTAATGTGACAAATCCTCTTGTGTTTAGTGTGCTATTTTCTCTTGTTTTTAACATTCTTTCTTGCACTCTACTTCATCAAAAAGCTCCTTCTTTATCATGTTGTTTATCTTAATTGTTTTATCTTAAGAATCTTATTCTCTTACAAATGCTATTAACCGCATCTTTATGTTTATTGAGAATTAGCCTTAGTGTTCAACTTCAAGGATTCTTAAAATAATGTTTACAACAACTTTCGTGAAGAAGAATTATTGATCCAAGACATATCCTTCAAAGTTTACTTGGCGCGGTACACCACTACGGTATATCGGACCAAGCGCGGACCAGGGCGCGGTATAGAGGACTAGCCCGACCAGTAAGCAAGAAAATTAAACACTAAAGCGCGGTACACCGCTGCGGTATACCGCAAAGAAGGGTTTTCTGCACAAAAGCCAAGTCATAAGAAATATATCCGTTGGGAGATTAATAGATCCGTTAGACTCAAACCTTATGACAGTTGGGAGCTATTTTCTGCTATAAATTGAAGCTCTTTGAAGGCTACAACTACACCAACTAATTACAAACATTAAAGGGCTTAATTGCTATCATTCAAGAAGGTGTCAAGTGCTATACATAGTCAAATTCAATCTTAGTGTGCTTATTAATCCTTTCAAGGAGTTAATCAATTAAGCCACAAGATTCTATCCACTCAAGAAGGAGTATACAAGCTTATAGTCATATCCACTCTTTAGGAGTTTTAGAAACAAGCTTTAATTAGCAAACCTTTAAACACTTTGTTGCTATCCTCTTAAGTCTAGGTCTTGTAATAGATAGATTAAGAGAGAATTCAAGTATAGGGAGTATACTTGGTGTCCTTGTGTTGTGATTACGCAAGTGGTGTGTCCTTCGTGTTATCGAAGAGTTTGTAAAGGTTATTGTGTTCTCGACCCGGTTAAGAGAGACACGGAAGCTTAGTGAAAAGCTTGAAATCCTAAGGAGGCTTCCTTAGGTAGTGGATGTAGGGAAACCGAACCACTATAAATCGTGTGTATCTTTCTATCCCTACTCTATTTACTTTCCGCACTCTATATGTTTGATTATATGCTTGCATGAGTTATATGATATTGTTTATCTAGGATATCCAACATATAGTTTTCTAGAGTAGTTTAAGATATTGGATTAGCTTTATACTAGTTATACTTCTATATCAAACCTTACTCTTTACATTGCATGATCCTTTAAGTGTTTGATTTTATTAGTTGACTTAGAAGTTTTTCTCTTAAACTTATTATTGTCCAAAAGATTTTTAATTAGGCATTATCTTATTAGTAATCCTATTCACCCCCCCCTCTAGGACTTTCAATTGGTATCAGAGCCTAACTCTACGTGAATAGCTTAATCGTTAGTAGAGTAAACGATATGGAATTTAATCTTTTGGAAAGTTCGTCTTCTACACGACCTCCACTTTTTGTAGGAACTTACTATTTGGATATTGAGAAGAATGGTCAAACCTATTGTTCAAATCCATCACACGATAGCTTAACTCGAAAAAGAAGTTATTGCAATGATTGTGGTAAAACCGGTCATCATGATTCTACGTGTCATTACCATGAACAATTTATTAGTGGATCTTTAATACCTACAAGGGATAAACCAATATGGATCGAAACAAATGCTAACAACATTTCCGGATCCATTCCACCTCGGGTACCTTAGTAATGTGCAAAGAAGGTGTTGAGCGTCAAGAAAATGGAATTTTATGCAAAAGGACGTTCAAACCTCATAAAAGGGAAATACGGTGAAATTCCTTCCTCTCTTGTGTTTTTTTTTTGTTTTTGTCTTTATTGTGTTTTATGTGTTTTATCTACTTGTGATGCTATGTTGATGTTCTTGACCTCTTACATGCTTTGCTTTACTTTATTCTTGCATAGGGTCTTTTTGCACTTTTAGAAAACTTAGGGTCTTTTGTGAAATTAACTGTTATATGCATTTCTAGCTTCTCCTTGGCTCCTCTTTTCAAAACAAAGTTGCTTAAAATTATTTTATATCATTCCGAGTCTTTTGGGGAAGTTTCGAGTGCGTTTCGGGCGTATTTCTATTGTGCAAAACGAGGACTCTTGCGGTGCACCGGACGAATACCGCGGTACACCGCACGAAAGGGTTTTGACAGCATTTTAACCCGTTTTTCAGCCTTTCTTCTTCATTCTTTCAATACATCTTCTTCTCTCCTCCTCCTTGGCGATTTCCGGCCACTCACCTCCGATTCCACCACCATAAACACCCTCCTTCACCACTAAAAACACTTCCTACTCCATTACCCACTTCATTTTCCACCATGGTTAGGACAAAATCTATTGCAAACAAGAAAAAATCTTCCACCGGAGCCTCCTCAAGCCGCCACCGTGAACCATCTCCGGCGAAGTCACCATCACCACCACCACCACCACTCCGGCCATTCGATGTTCTACCGGGAAGAACGATTTGCCCCTCGGCTTTTCCCTCCGGTGATGATTCTCTATTTAAACTTTTTTCAATTCAAAAATTTCATAAGATATTTGCTTTTTCGGGTAGTCATTTGGCAACCGGGTTAATCGAAGATTTTTATACGAATTTTGAATTTAATCATGCTAATACTTCGGTTAAATCAATTGTATCGGGTACCGTTATTCGTTTAAAATCAAATGCTTTGTGTTCTAAATTTGATGTACCCTCGGATGGTTTTAGCGGGTTTTGGTCAAGTGGTTGGGATAATTCAAATATAGATATTGTTGCTCAAAATGAAGTGAATGAGTTCGTTAATAGTAGAATGGTTGTTGCGGATAGAAATTGGAATATTCGTAATTTTGACCCGGAATTTATCGTGGCCCACAAGTTTCTTATCTCGGCCGTTATTCCAAAAGATAAGCATGATGCCAAGCTTATCCCATATGAAGCTTATCTTTTATTCTTGATCTTCTCCAAACAACCTATTAACATCATTGCTATTATGCTAAAATGGATGAATCACGCTCGTGCCTCTCGGGATAAAGTCCCTTACGGTATATTTCTATCCAAAATCTTTGAGATTAATGATATTTCTTTTGGAGGGACTAATGTGAAAGCAATGAATAAGTCTTGGAACTTCGATTATCTCACGATTCTTAGGATGAAATTTGTTATTTATAACAATACATATGTTTCGATCTCCACTATTAATCGTATCTCGGATGATAATATTCGTAATCGCATTCTTGGAGCTAAAAGCGAAACCGATGGTCCAATGCTTGAGACTCTAATTTTAGTAGATAACCCGGATCAAGAACACCCAAATCCAAATGAGCCCACTCCTAGCCAACCCATCAATGTTAACCCTCCTAATCCATCCGGTTTCGAAAGTGCTATGTCTCGTTTTATGGATTATATAGGTAGCAAATTTGTGGCTTTGGAAGATAAAATAGAAAGAAAATTTGGGGTTTTGGAAGAAAAGATTGGGAATCTTGCGAATGAGCTCTCTTGTATAAAAGGTGATGTTTCGTGCATTCGCGATGACATTGGAAATGGGAGTAGATCAAGGAGCCGCTCTCCTCGTGATTATCATTAGTTCATCTTGGTTTGGTGTTTGGTACTTTGTGTTTGGTGGAGAAAATCCTTCTTGGTGGTTTATGAGTCGTTAATTGCTTATGTGGTTTTTATTAGAACTTGTTTTATGGTTGTTTATGCTTTTAAGTTTTTATGGGTCCGTGTTTTGGACATCTAGGATATTGCTACGTTGCTTTATTTGTTAGGTTGCTAAATGTTTTTATTTGGATAATTGGTACTTGCTTTTATCTTGATTGTTAGTTGCCTATCTTTGTTG
The DNA here is from genome assembly GCA_029959085.1 of Nemophila menziesii. Classification (NCBI taxonomy): domain Eukaryota; kingdom Viridiplantae; phylum Streptophyta; class Magnoliopsida; order Boraginales; family Hydrophyllaceae; genus Nemophila; species Nemophila menziesii. The sequence continues at coordinate 41,247,696 of JARWIR010000003.1, read as the reverse complement.
ATTTGATCTTTATGTTGCTAACATGATCTTTGATGTTATAGGTACTTCTTGATATTGCTTCTTAGTCCCTATAGTTTGCTCCCTATAGCATTGTTCCTAACAAGTTTGATATTTACATTGTGGTCCCAAATATATTTTTTTCAAAATTGCGTTTAGACCCCAAAGTTTTGAAAAATACATCTTGACCCCTTGTTTTTCAAAAAATACATTTTACCCCTAAACCTTCTTCAAAATGTTTTCAAGTGTTCTTTTTAGGGTAAAATTGTCAATCAAACTTTTTCAAAATTAAAACAAAATCTATGCACTATGTAAGGGGGAGACTTTGTTTAAATTTTTAAAAACTCACATGCTTTATCTAATCTTTTATTTCATATTGCACTAATCATTTGTGTCTTTAGAAAGCATTTGAAATGAACATGTATCTATCAAGGAGTTGGTAAATATCTCTATCCTTAACTCTTGCTTTTCAATTATCTATCTTCGTGCATCTCTTTCTAAAAATCGTTTTTATCCATAACTCTTGCAAAATTGTTTAAAATCTATTCACTCGAGTTTTCGTTGCTCTTCCACTCTTAGTTGTTTTCACCCCGTCTTTTTGATGAAGACAAAGGGGGAGAAATATTATGTGCACTAAAACTTTCAAAACTTGCACGTTTTAAAAACTCACAAATGCATGCTTATTGTGAGGGGGAGCTTTATTTCATAAATGCTTAAACTTTTATATCTTTCCTAAGGTGTTTTAGTGAAGGATTTGTCATCATCAAAAAGGGGGAGATTGTTGGCATATTGCCTCCCTAATTAAGTGTTTTAATGTGACAAATCCTCTTGTGTTTAGTGTGCTATTTTCTCTTGTTTTTAACATTCTTTCTTGCACTCTACTTCATCAAAAAGCTCCTTCTTTATCATGTTGTTTATCTTAATTGTTTTATCTTAAGAATCTTATTCTCTTACAAATGCTATTAACCGCATCTTTATGTTTATTGAGAATTAGCCTTAGTGTTCAACTTCAAGGATTCTTAAAATAATGTTTACAACAACTTTCGTGAAGAAGAATTATTGATCCAAGACATATCCTTCAAAGTTTACTTGGCGCGGTACACCACTACGGTATACCGGACCAAGCGCGGACCAGGGCGCGGTATAGAGGACTAGCCCGACCAGTAAGCAAGAAAATTAAACACTAAAGCGCGGTACACCGCTGCGGTATACCGCAAAGAAGGGTTTTCTGCACAAAAGCCAAGTCATAAGAAATATATCCGTTGGGAGATTAATAGATCCGTTAGACTCAAACCTTATGACCGTTGGGAGCTATTTTCTGCTATAAATTGAAGCTCTTTGAAGGCTACAACTACACCAACTAATTACAAACATTAAAGGGCTTAATTGCTATCATTCAAGAAGGTGTCAAGTGCTATACATAGTCAAATTCAATCTTAGTGTGCTTATTAATCCTTTCAAGGAGTTAATCAATTAAGCCACAAGATTCTATCCACTCAAGAAGGAGTATACAAGCTTATAGTCATATCCACTCTTTAGGAGTTTTAGAAACAAGCTTTAATTAGCAAACCTTTAAACACTTTGTTGCTATCCTCTTAAGTCTAGGTCTTGTAATAGATAGATTAAGAGAGAATTCAAGTATAGGGAGTATACTTGGTGTCCTTGTGTTGTGATTACGCAAGTGGTGTGTCCTTCGTGTTATCGAAGAGTTTGTAAAGGTTATTGTGTTCTCGACCCGGTTAAGAGAGACACGGAAGCTTAGTGAAAAGCTTGAAATCCTAAGGAGGCTTCCTTAGGTAGTGGATGTAGGGAAACCGAACCACTATAAATCGTGTGTATCTTTCTATCCCTACTCTATTTACTTTCCGCACTCTATATGTTTGATTATATGCTTGCATGAGTTATATGATATTGTTTATCTAGGATATCCAACATATAGTTTTCTAGAGTAGTTTAAGATATTGGATTAGCTTTATACTAGTTATACTTCTATATCAAACCTTACTCTTTACATTGCATGATCCTTTAAGTGTTTGATTTTATTAGTTGACTTAGAAGTTTTTCTCTTAAACTTATTATTGTCCAAAAGATTTTTAATTAGGCATTATCTTATTAGTAATCCTATTCACCCCCCCCTCTAGGACTTTCACTTTGTACCTGCCGGTTTCTCTAACTCCCATTTCGTATCTATCCATCTTTCATCCCATATACTCGTATCTCTCCCATCCCCAATAATTTTTATACCATGTTTCTTTAAGAAATCTCTTCCTTCTATTAGGCTTGACCAGCTCCATGTCCTGCTTTGTTTTAATTTACATGTCAAGAAACTAGATTTATTGAAATATATACCTTTTAAGAGCTTTGTTGCAAGGTTATTAGTATTATGCATTAGACGCCACGCTTGAGCCGCAAGGAGAACCGTATTCATTTTTTTGAAATCTTTGAAACCCAATCCACCTATAAGTTTGCTTACCGCAATCTTCTCCCATGCTACCCAGTGTATTCTATTCCTTTCACCTGAGTTCCACCAAAAATTAGCAATAGCTGAAATAAGTTTGTTACAAAAGGAGATAGGAAAAGAAAAGATAGACATATAGTAATTAGGAATAGCTTGTAAGATAGCTTTAATAAGCACTTCCTTCCCTCCTTCAGAAAGAAGTTTAGCTTTCCATCCTTCCGTATTTTTGAAAACCTTTTTTGCTATCCATTCCAGAGATTCTACTTTTGATCTCTTGTGACAGAGGGGAATCCCTAGGTAATAACCTAAGTCCTGTGTCTCTTCTATTTTCATTATCCCAATTACTTCTTTTTTGGTTTCCTCTGGAGTTTCTTTGCTAAAAATCATTGCCGATTTGTGGAAGTTTATTCTTTGTCCGGAGATATGACAATAAGTATCTAGGCATTCCTTGAATTTGCTAACATCTGTATCTTCTAGGTCAATGAAGAAAAGAGAATCATCTGCAAATAAAAGATGAGATATCGTGGGGCAGTTTCTATTTATCTTAATGTCGTTGATGAATTTGTTTTCGACGTAGCTATCCATTAAGCTGATTAAAGATTCTGTCATAATAGAGAAAAGAAAAGGGGAAAGTGGGTCACCTTGTCTGATTCCTCTGTTTGGTTTAAAGTTTTCAAGTCTTTCACCATTTATATTAATATAAAAGGATGAAGAGGTGATGCAGTTTTCCATCCATTTTATCCAAGTGTCATTGAAACCCAATTGCCTCAATACTTTAAAAAGGAAAGACCATCTGACTTGATCATAGGCCTTAGCCATATCAATTTTGACAGCAGCCATATGTTTTCCTTTTTTCCTTTTCCTGCTCATAAAAAAAGAAATTTCTTGTGCAATAATAATATTATCTTGAATTGCTCGTCCCTTAATGAAAGCCGATTGTGTGGGTGAAATGATTTGATTCATGATTACTTTCAGTCTATTCGAGAGAATTTTTGTAATAATTTTATAAATAAAGTTTACACAAGAAATGGGTCTAAAGTCTCCTAAGTTTTCTTGAGTTATACCTTTCGGGATAAGTGTTATCAAAGTGTCATTAATAGTTTCTACTGAACAATTATTTTCAAAAAAATCCATAATAACTTGTATAACATCATCTCTGATAATGTCCCAAAACTCTTTGTAAAATTTACCGTTTAAACCATCAGGTCCCGGAGCTTTAGATGCTGATAATTCCTTAACCGCATTTTCAATTTCATTAATATCCGGTTTTTTTGTTAACTCTTCGTTCATGCTTTCCGTAACTCGAGGTTTAATTAATGCAATAGCTTCATTTGTAATATTCTCATCCACTTCATTATCCTCAAAAAGTTTTTTGTAAAATTCTTGGAAACAAATTTTTATATTTTCAGTATCCTCTACCCAAGTTCCATCCTTGTTTTTAATTCTTGTGATTCTATTCAATTTTCTTCTTTTAATAGTTGCTAAATGGAAAAATTTAGTATTCTTATCTCCATAAACAAGCCAGTTTTGTCTCGCTCTATCACTCCAATATTTTTCTTCTTTTTCATACTCTTGTTTGATTTTTTCTTTAATCTCGATTTCTTCTTTAGTAGATTCAGTATTATTAGCTAAGTTTAGTTTTATGAGTTTATTTTGTAAAATTCTAATTGTTTTCTCATGATTCTTAAAGTTTTTATCACTCCAATTTTTAAGTTTCTTTTTAGTATATTCTCTTTTCTTTAAAAATTTAGGTATGGGGATATAATCATTAGGGATTCTCCAACTATCATCTATAATTTTCCTACAATTCTCGTTATCTAGCCACCTAGTTTCAAATTTAAAGTATTTTTTACCAATTTTCTTATCAATATCAAAATGAAGAATTAAGGGAGAGTGATCCGACCCAATAGCCGGAGGGATATGAATTTGAGATCTTGGATATCTTCTTATCCATTCGTATGTTGCAAGTCCTCGGTCTATTCTTGTTTTAACATTTTTCTCCCCTTCCATCCTGTTTGACCAAGTAAAGAAACATCCGTTAGAGTCTATTTCTGCTAAGGAATTAGTATTAGTAAAGTCTACAAAAGCGTTAATATGATCAATGTTAGCTTGGTTCTTGCTTTGTTTCTCCGTTATATTAAGTATCTCGTTAAAATCACCCATAATAGCCCAAGGTAGATCAATGTCTTTACTCCAATTGGTTATATCTTCCCAAATATTAAGCCTTAGATTATAATCATTAGGCGCGTGTAAGAAAACTAAATAATACGAAAATGAAAGTTCATTAATCAGGACAATAACATACGAGCTACAACTAGAGATAACAAACAAACGCACATAAGAGTGCCACAAAACCAAGAAACCCCCGGAATGAAATGCATTTCCCGAGGGCTCCACAAAAAAGGAATTTTCAAAACCCAAACGAGCCAACACATTCTGAGAGTCCACCTCTCGCATCATAGTCTCACAAAAAGCCACAACACCAGGTCGAAATTGAGCCACCATCGAGCAAGCTTTGGATAATGTCAAGGGCGCTCGAAGACCCTGCACATTCCAGAAAATGGTCGTCACTTTGCTTTCGCGGCTTTTTTGGAGTAGCCGCCTCCACTTTTATTTTCAAAATCTTCCTCCCCATCCTCCAACGCATCTTCATATTGAAAATTCATGTCATGATCGTCTCCTCCTCCTTCATAATCTTTCTCAAAATAATTCTCGCTGCTTTCGAAATTCCCTTCCTCCTCTTCTGGCTCAAACTGCGAATTAAACTCCTCATTAAGCTTAGAGCTGTTTTCTGACCCTTTACCTTTACTCTTCAATGGGTAAATTCCTTCCTCGCCTTCTTTCTCACTCTCCAACAAGCTAAATTGATTATTATTGACGAAGTTCTCAATGGGATCAATAACTCTGAGTTTTTTAAAATTCCCTGCAACTTTAGAGCTAATCTCGCTACTACCTGCTTCAATTCGAATTCCCTTCCCATCTCTTCTTCTTTTAATATTATTCTGGGAGTTGGATGAAGTATCCATGTGTTGGTCTGAGGTATTACTATTACTTGCTGCATATTTCCCTTTAATTTTCTTCATCTCTTCCTCAAAAGCTAGAAGCGCAGCTCGTATGTCACCTTCATTTCCTTCTTCTCCCTGTTGTGTTATACCATGTGTTTTTTTAAACGCCTCCATTTTTAGTGTTGATTCGTGCAGCTCATTGCGAATATCGTGCATCTGCTTGTTCCAATTCTCCCAATCTTGGTTTTCTCTTTCCCTTTCTTCTTCAGTCTGAGCTAGGTTGTTTTTCGTGCTAGTGCCCCCCCTTTTGGTGTAGTTGAATTTACTGAGGACATCTTCTTCATCATCTTGAACTTGCCTCCCTTTAGTTTGGTTATTAATCTTGACACTCGAACCTGCATTTTTAACATAATTCCCACCATATAAAAAGTTAGAAAATTCTCCATTAACTTTAATGTGTAATCCATAAATAGGATTAAAAGGTGGAAATTTCGCCACGTTGTCAATACTCCATGACATTTTCCTGCGCTCATCTATGTCTTCAGTTTGTTTGATGACTTTAACTGGGCAATCACCATATTGGTGACCAATTCTACCGCACCTAAAACACAAGAGGCCTGTGTTCTCGTATTGGAAGAGAACCCAAGCAGGGCCTTCTTCTTGATAAAGATAAGCACCAGGTGGTAATGGTTGTTTGGTATTAATCCTTACTCTGAATCTCAAGACCTTCACATCACAGTTCTGGGTAGTTGGAAGATCAACAGCTTCTATCCTGATAAAGCATACCTCAAGAGCTTTGACAGTTTCAACATTGTTCTGTATGAAAGCTAGACCTCTGACCTGGACCCAGATGGAGGAGTAATCTGTATTAAGATCATTGAAATCAACCGTGAGTGGCCATAAAGTCAGGCTGAGATGAAGTTTCTGGTATAATCCCGGTCTCATTTCCCATACTCTTCTAAACTCCTTCTCATTAAAGACCTCTAACTTGAACATATTGCTTTTCACGTCAGTTAATCTGTAGTGCCCTTGGATACCCCACCTATCTTCAATGTAATTCCTCAGCTGGACTGCATATATTGGTGAAGTTCCAATAGCTTTAATGAGAATAGCCTTCTCCTCTTTCATGCTTTCAGATAGCCTAGATTTTGAACCAATGTTGATAACCCTCAACTTCCTGGCCTTGTGATCATTAAGAGGAATGATAGGGAGGGCGTGGTGTTCTCTAGAAGCCATGTTAACACCTGCAGATAAGAAAAAACCAAACGCAGAGCACACACCAAAATACCAAAAGTACAGAAAAAGGAAATTGGATTTAGAAAAGCAGAAACTAGGCGTGGAAGGAGAAAACTGAAAATAAGAGCAAATGAGTGTATGAAGGAAGTAAGTGACTAACCGAGATGAAACTTCAGTCTTATATAGGTAGTAGAATATGTCTGAGCTAATTACCTTACTTCTGCTAGATTGAGGGTCATGGTTACTACACCAGTCTTGAGAAGTGTAATAGACTCTCACGCTTCTCCTAACCTTATTCCTTTCTTCCAAATTATTACTCACAGCAATTATTACTCTTGGAAGAAACAAATTATTTAGGTCTATTTTGGATTTATTATTTTGGCGTCTAATGTTGTCATCATGGTTTCCGCCTTTTCGACTTCTTAACTTGATCAGTCTTCCTCCTTTGATTAAATCCTGCACGCAATATAAAACAAATCCAAAAGAGATGGGTTTTGAAAAGAGATTAACCTCGGTACTCGGCGAAAAAATTCCTGCAGCCATTTTGGTCTTGGTAATCTCAATCAACAGCTTAAGTCCTTGCTTTAGCCACTCATTATTAATCTTGATTCTTTCAATACTCCATACGGTAAGATTTTGCCCAATAGTTGTGATTTGCTTCCGATCTAAAGGCCATTTCCCCAAATTGAAATTATTAATCCCTAACCCTAGCTTACCTGTGCCATCCGAAGAGACCCCTATATCCGCTGAGAAGATGGAAGGCGTGTGAGATAGACTCCACGCGTGATGAAGACAAGAAAGCTTGGAAACAAAACCGTGAATAACGAATGGATCATCTTTATCATCTTTTCTTTAAACGAATGGATCCGTACCCATGGGTACGGACCTATATTAGATGTGTACAGACATATATACTATTGTGTACAGACCTATATACTATTGTGTACAGACCTATATATTTTTCAACATTTTTAAGGTGTGTTTGTTCCGATAGTTTTTTTTGTATATGTTCATTTTCTCAGGCATGTCCAAGTACGTGTACCTAATGGTTCGTACACAAGTCATTTTTTGTCCATATTTATGCTAATGTGTCCATTAATATATTGGAGGGGCTGTAATTAGTGTCCATATTTATATGGATTCCTCAAGTTTAGTGTATAATTAGTGTTTAGGTTTCACCTACAAAATTAACAAAATAGATTAGAGATCAATAAGACACGGTTTAAAAAAAAAATTATTGGCTGAGCCCATCAGGTCTGGACACATTGTGTCCTGGCCCAACAAGTCTGGACCAAAAATGGAAAAAACAAAGAAAGGGAAAAACCAAAAAAGGCTGGACACAAAGCCACACGTTTTAAAAATTAGGAGATACAAAACAAATGTTTGGACACGTTTTAAAAAAAGGAAGATGCAGCCCAAATGGGCTGGACACATAGCTGGAATTAGGGCTGGACACATAGCTGGAATTAGACCAGACATTATGGGCTAGACCAAAGACAAATTTGTGTTTGAAACTAATGGGCTGGACACAATATATCATAAACCCAACATTTTAAAACAAGAAAAAAGAAACCAGCGAACAAGGCTATGGTCCACGGTGATGGTTTGAATCTGGTTCACGGTGGTGGTTCACGGTTTTCCTGCGCTTGGTGAGGCGAAAGAGCGGAAGTGGAGTGGTGGTGCTCTTGCAGATCTCGAACAGAAGGGGGGTGGAATGGAGGTGTTGCAGCAGATCTCGAAGGTGGCTTCGTTGTTGCAGATCGATGGTGTCCATGGAGGTGTTGCAGCGGCGAGAATGGAGGTGTTGCAGCGGCGAGAATGGCGGCGAGAATGGCTTCACGGTGAGAATGGCTTCACGATGGCTTCACTGTATAAGAATGGCTTCACGATGGCTTCAATGAATGTCACAGTGCCTGGATCTGAACGTCACAGTGCCCGGATTGTGGCTGGATCTGAACGTCACAGTGTCGGATCTGTTGCAGTCTTGCGTGGTGGAGCAGTGGAGCAGATCAAGACGGCTTCCAGCAACAGCTGCAGCGGTGTCATGGTGGCTCCGTCACAGCAGCACCAGTGGTGATGAAGGAGGGCATCGGTGGGAAGGTGGTCTTCGATGCTGGTGGGTGTCGGGGTGGGATGGTAGGATGGTGTCGGGGTGGGATGGTGGGATGTGTTCTTGTGCACAGTGAAAGCCAGAGAGAAGCACAGAGAGAGAGTGAGGTTTGGATCGAGCAAACCCTATATGGGTGTTTTGTTTTGGATAAAATGTTTTCACTGTATAAGATGTTTTGGGGGTGGGTTTTTGGTCTTTTTCTTCTCTTTAGTTAGCTTTTGATTGTATAATAAGGGGTAGTTAAGTTTAGACTTTAGTTTGAAACTTTGTATGACTTGGGGCTTTAAACATTAATTTACCCATTTTAAAATTGTTGATGCATTCAATTAAAATTTTAATAAACTTGAATTGAGGGTCAGAAGATAATTCAGTAATTTGGAATCCTTTAGGAGATATAAAATATGCATGAAAACATAATAATATAAAAGAAATGGTAGTTGTGAAAATTAAAATGAATTCGTATATGAGAAATTGATCTATAATATTCTTCGATGCATTCTTAGAAGTAAAGAAGTAGAAAAATTATATATTTCTTGTGTGTATAAAGTGTACACGACACGAGATGTTTTTTTTGTTTTGTTTAGGTAAACGTTTGTATTAATAAAAAATAACTGTACACGGTATAAAAGCTATCTAATCTAAAAAGTTAAAAATAACAACAAGAAACTAAACACAACTACTTCATACTAATACAAATACAAGTTAATCGTCCACCATTATTTATAAACGAATGATGAAGGAACAAGAAAAATAAAATGGAAAATATGCACCACTTGATTTCCTTGATAACTCTTTCTCTAGATGAAGAATCACCTCTTATAGCTAGATGATTTATCGCTTTCAAAATACAATACACGGTAGCTTTAAAACCAATCATCCATGCTTTTCTCTTCCAATTTTCTCCAGCTTTAACTTTTTTAAGCCATTTCAAAACACTTTAGAGCGTGTTCATCTCCTTATCCAAACCTAGCCAAGACTTTATCTCAAACCAAATAGGCATCGAATAAGCACAACCAAAAAGAGATGCTTGTTTGACTCAAAATTTTCTCCACATAAATTACAAAGAGGATCCAACTCCAAATAAGTAATACGGTCCTTACTTTTAACCCTCTTTTGCAAAGCCATTCACACAATAATTGCATGTTTAGGAAATACACATGAGTCCCAAATAATATTCGCCCAAGGATAAATATAATATTTGCGACGGAATAAATCATAAGATTTTTTATGTAAAGAATAAAATTTCTTACTTGATATCCCAAGTGTAACGTGACTCACATTTCTCAAGGAAAACCACAAAGCCAAAATACTCTCTCGGCCTTCCACTCCTAAGGACTCACAAATAACATCCTTCAACTACGAAACATTTTTCAATAAAGGAGAAACACCCTTTCTCGTTTCCATTCCCAAAATCCACAAGTTTGAAAATATTATCCATGTATCCATTTAATCCAAAGTGAATCTTTTTTTTCTACAATTTTCCAAAGCATTTTTAATAGTAATGTTGTGTTCCATGCTTCTACTTTTTTTAACCCAAGTCTACATTCATCTTTTGGTATACAAATCTTGCTCCAACTAACTTGGGGAGGTTTATTATCCCAATAAAATTTCCGGCATATGCTAATCACACGATCTCGAACACCAATCGAAATCGAAAAAATACAAAACCAAAAACAAATAACTCCTTGGAGTACCGATCTAATTAATTCCAATCTCCCCGCAAAAGAAAGGGAAGAAGCTCTCCAAGACCTCACATAATCTTCCAACTTATCAAAAAGAGGTTTATAATATCTTGGAAGAAAAACGGATGAGCCAAGTGGGACCCCAAGATAATGAAAAGGCATGACACCTCTTTCCAAGAGTATAGGTGTCACACCATTTTCAATGTCATCATTCGATACCCTAATATAGTAAATATTAGACTTCTCAACATTTAATCGAAGAAACAATCTCCAAAGGTATTTAAGCTATCCATAAGAATTTTTATCGACTCCTTGTATCCCTTTGAAAGTAGCATTAAATCATCTACAAAGGCTAAATGTGTAATCTTTTGTTTCTCACATTTAGGATGATATTTGAAATCAATACTCGTATTTTTCTTTTAAAGCCTAGAGAAGTATTCAAGACAAAGGATAAAAAGATAAGGGGAAATAGGGTCACCTTGTCTTAATCCTTTTTTCCTTAAAAAATCCATGAATTTCTCCATTTATTGTCACTGAATAGAAAGGAGATGATACACAAGTCATTATCCAATTCACAGTTTTTTCCGGAAAATTTAATCCCTTTAATACCTCATGAAGGAATTCCTAAGAGACCGAATCATATGCCTTACGAAAATTGATCTTAATAGTGCATCTCAAGGAGCTACTATTATTATTGTACCCCCTTAAAAGCTCTTGCATGAGGTGTATATTCTTAATCATAGATCTTCCCTCCACAAATGCATTTTGAGATTTATCAATTAAATTATTAAGCATCGGTTTAAGCCGAGCCGCCATTGTCATGTTAATCGTCTTATACACCACATTACAACACGAAATGGGTCGAAAATGATCTACACGCGTTGGATCATCTATCTTGAGAATTAAAGCAATGATCGTAGTATTTAATTGACGGAGTAAAAATCCGGACATGAAGAATTCACGTACCGCTAATATAACATATTCTCCAATAATATCCCACGAACGCTTGAAGAAAAGAGACGAAAATTCATCGGGTCCGGGAGCTTTATCGTTTGTTATTCTAAAGATAGCCTCATTTATCTCACTATCAGTAATATCTCTAAACAACTCCACATCTTTCTTTTGTGAAAGTACACTCCCCCAATTAAAAACATTGGATTCAATATGAGATGTTGTATCCTTTGTTCCCAATAAAGCTTGATAACGATTAATAAACTCTTCATATACTTGGGTACTTGAATTTGATAATTCTCCATTAGCACAAATAATATTAGGAATAAATCTCCGCCTTTGTTTACTTTTCATAAGCCCATGAAATAAATTTGACCATCGATCACTTTTCATAGTATAGCTAAGCTTAGCTTTTTGTTGAAGAAAACTAATTTTGGCTTTTTCAAGAAATCTCGCTTTATTTCTAAGCCCAACTAAAACATCAAAGCTACAATCATTAGTTAAGGTTTGTTGGAAATTTACCTTGGCCTTTTCAAGATCCTCCTTAGCTTTCTTGGCTTTTGCGGAAATATGAGAGAAGTGTTCTTTATTAAGCTTCCGCAAATCAAATTTTAACGCCTTTAGTTTTTGGCAAAGAATATATTGTTTAGTACCTAAAGCAACAGTCCTATTCCATCCATTTTCCACCGTTATATTATAATATTCATGCTCCACCCACATATTAAGAAACCGAAACGGAACAACTCTATTAACATTTCATAAGAAAATATTTACTACGCAAGGTGAATGATCGGACACACTCGATATCGGTAAAAACTCCGCTTGAATATAGTGATTTGATTCATCCAATTTCCGATTACCCAAAGCCCGATCTATCTTGCTTAAGACATGATTATTATCTCAAGTAAATAATTGTCTGGTATGTTGAATATCATCAAGACCCAAACCATTGCAACAATCCGCAAATTCCTCAAAATCACCAACAGTTACACTTTTCCCTCTAATTCTTTCATTCGCCGCTAAAATGTTATTAAAATCACCCAAAAAAGCCACGAATCATCAAAAGTATCGGAAAATTCTACAAGGTTTTCCCACAAACTCCTATGTAACTCTTTATCATTTAACCCGTATATAAATGAGGTGTAAAGGCTTAAAGAAGTTACCTTGCACACAATTTTACAATGAATGGCTTGTGGTGTTCTCTCAATAACCTCCACTTGCACCTTGTCTGGGTCCCAAACAACAAGAATTCTCCCCTGTTCTATAAGATCAAAGTTATTTACACTCTCCCATCCTCTTAGAATATTATTCATAAATTAATTTACTCGAACCGTGTTACTTTTCGTCTCCGAAATGCCAAGAATATCAATATTTTTACGTCTTATTAAATCAACTACTCCTCGCCTCTTATGGGTTGAGCCGAAACCCCTTGTATTCCAAGTTGTAATAATCATAAAGAAGTATCAGAGGGTTTCCCCTTATTTTCGCTTTTAAGTCTCGTGCTTTTGGCCGTCCAATATTATTTCTTTTGCCACGTGTATTCTCTTCTAGCAAGGGTTAACTTCTTATAACTTGCATCACGTTTTTTTGTTTTCGTACTAATTACCATCACAAAAGGATGCTTCTTTTTACCCTTTATCTCTTCTTCACACTCGTGTAAGCGTTTTATCGCTTCGGATTCCGAAAAAACAACCATCACGGCGGACCAACCCGGATAGCGCGAACCTCACAACTACTATCAAATTCCGGAATAGAATTAGATCTAATGATTTTTACCTAACCCTAGCTGCACTATGCAGAGAGATTTGCTACAGAAACACACCTTTTTCGGGTGTTATATGGGGCCTCAAATCAGCTCCTTGTTACAGCCAAGAGGAGGAATTATATTGCAGCAAGTCAAATAATTTCTCTCCAGCTGCCGAATTGCCTACATTAATATTAAGACATATTACAGTATTAATGGAACTCAAATGAAGCTGTCTCGCGGGCCCCTCTTTAGTGGTACTCGTGTTCAGCCGACAAAGAACTTCATCTGCTAACTTATACACCTTAACTTGGTGATTAGTTCCTAGCGTTTGAGTTGCTGATCTATTCACATTAACTTGGTGATTATTTACTAACGTTTGACTAATGTCTTCATTTTCTTTTTTGTTGTTCACATGACTAATGTCTTCAATCATTAGGTGGGAAGTCCCTCTAGTGAGCAGCTGAGAATTCACTTGTTTTGCACTCTGCAGTTGTCCCGTCTTATTTCTAGGAGTTACAGCTATAAGTTGTTTAGTTATTTCGGCTCCTTTAGGAGCTAATTTAACTGGAGCTTTATTTTTTTCTTTAATTCCTTCCCCAACTAAATTAACTCTAGCGCCACTTTTTACTTGATCGACAATATAAAAGCATTTACTACCTTCATGTTAAAAAGCTTTGCACTTTGAGCAACTTGCGGGGAGATTTTCATACTCCACTATGACACAATGCTTTTTGCCAATATGCGAGCCAAATTCCATCTTTACCTTTCTATCCTTACTCAAATCCAACTCGACGAGGATTCTTGCATAGCTAATATCCTCGCTTTCAAAGGTTATCCTATCCGTTCTAACTGGTTTTCCACTTGTGAGGCAACCTTAGCAAACCCTTCATCCGTTCTAGCTTGTTCCGGGAGATTCCTCAAATGATCCAAGTAGGTATTTTAGTTATTTCTGAATTTCCAAAATCGAAAAACTCCGGGATTTCCGTTAAAAGGAGGAGTCGACCATAAGAAATATAAGGACCTTTAGAGAGAACAAGTTTCTTATCTTCATCTTTTTCAAAATTGAAAATTAGCCATCCCGAGGGGTTTTTCCTAACTCTACATTCCACATTCCACCCCTTTATAATCCTTCTAATATCTTCCATGTCCGGGGATATTTTTCCGGCAACATAACAAATTAGGGAGAAGCCAAAAGATTGCTCTGGCGTTAACACATCGGACTCTTAAAGTTGCAACATCTCCCCGTCCACGGGTTCATAATACTTGAGTTCATTTCCAACTGTTGGATTTCTATTGTTCAAAATAATATCGGTATAGCCTACTCTCTTCTCCTTATCACACATTGAGAGGGATTCACCCGAGTACTTCATGTTGGCGTCAAGTATTCCAGTCGTAACGGATTTTTTGGTGGTCGTTTCATGCCCTAGATTAACCACATTCTTTAACATGGAAGTACCTTAAATGTCATCTTCATTCGGTTACTCAATCACTAAATCGTGTGATTGAGCAATTTCGTCAAACACTTGGCGTGCCACTAGTTCTTCCTTATTTCTTTCACCAATTTCTCCTCCAATGAGACCATTTCCTGGTGGGTTATAGCCTAGCATGAGGCTAGATATTACCAAGGAGGGCTCGGGACCCGGGTTTACCCATGTCGTGAGGATCATGGGGTCCGGTGGCTCATTTTTGGAAGGGACGTGGGGAAGGAGAAGACCATCTCCCGGGTCCAAATCGGACGAGGAAAGTCTTCGATCTTGAGACGAGTGAATCAGTTCCGTCATTTTGGTGAAGTTCCGTGAAGAAATTTCCTTGAGATAGGCGTTGGATCGGGAAGATCTAGGAGAAAGCACTCTAACCTCTCTCTAGAAATTTCTTAAAATCTCAAATTGTACACGAGATGTTTGTTATATAAAGGAGTGAGCACACACTTTGTGCTACAATACATACATATATAAACACTACAACTAACTAATACGTTACA
This sequence comes from Nemophila menziesii, assembly GCA_029959085.1. Taxonomy (NCBI): domain Eukaryota; kingdom Viridiplantae; phylum Streptophyta; class Magnoliopsida; order Boraginales; family Hydrophyllaceae; genus Nemophila; species Nemophila menziesii. The sequence continues at coordinate 41,232,529 of JARWIR010000003.1, read as the reverse complement.
TGTATTTTGTCATCTAGTCGAGTAGTAGTAATCTTGTGTGGTGATAGTGCATGGTGTAGTGTATTCTATATCTTGTCATCTTCCCTCAAGCTGATCATAGGTAATAATGAAAGCTTATGAAGTAGGATAGCAAACAAAGTAAGCCAATCCTATAGTGAAAATATCAGTTATTTGCTAAGAAGATAAAACATGAAAAAGATGCAACAATTTAGCTTTAACTTGTTTCCTTACAAAACAAAAATTGACATCAATGTCGCGAGTACGAGTGTGAAACACCGAATTGGTAGCCAACGCAATAGCTGAGATGTTGTCACAAACAAAGGTATGAGTGTCCACCTTTAGATGCAAACTCTTTAACAAGAAGGTGAACCACTTAAATTCTACAATTTTTTTTTGAAGTAGGGATTAATCATCTCTTTATCTACTTATCAAAATCTTTCACTAATAGAATATCGACTAAGCTTCATGTATCTTAAATACTCTCATTGTTATTCATTTTATCCCATGATCGATGATAGTTAGTATGGCGAGTATGTTATCATGCGAGAACAATTAGACATCAACATATAAATCATTGAATTGGAGATTCTCACCCGTGGGTATCCTTTAAGGTCTTTTCCTCGACTCTTCCTTGCATAATTCTTTCTACTAGGGTTGTACAATGGGTTAGAAAACTCAACCAATCTGCCTAAAGTAACTCGTAACTAGACGGGTTATTGTTTTATTGGGCGGATTGTAGTTTTAATTTTAAAAATATATTTTTAGTGGGTTGTGGGTTTTGAAGTTGAACCCTGCATGACCTGATTGTCCTTTTAGTATACAAAAGTAGAGAAATTCATATTATATATTTTACTTTAAAAATTTATAAAGACTATGTTCTTCTTGTATTACATTTTTTCCCTTTTTTAATCTCTCAAACTTTCTATAATATTTCATCCAATAAGTCTAATTTCCTATTCTATTATGATATTAGCTTTATTCTTTAAAATTTTATTTTCCTAAAATCTTGAATCATATTTTCTAAAATAGAAGATTATTTAACTGTAGATGAAGATGCAAAGTTATATTATTTATAACAAATATATGTTTTGTAAACTAATATTAACATGTCCAACGAACCTGGATAGAAATCCAACTCGTTTATCGATCCAAGTCGCCCGCATTGCACCCGAAACCCCCCCACCCATAACACAATGGTTTATATAATATATTGTGCGGGTCTCATTTTTCAAGACCCGCGCAATAATGGTTGATTTGTGGGTAAAACAATTTTTATTTCAAACCGACTCTCGCACACCCTCACATTCGACCTTCATTGTCCCTCTAGCCACAAACCCTTTGTACATTATGTTGTATTCAAAGTTATACTCCTTTGGGTGGGTATTCTCGCTAAGGTTGTTGTTCTTATATTATCATATTGATTTTTCTTTGTTGATTGTGGTGTGGTGGTTGATTAAGATGATTATTAGATGTAGTTTTTGTCCTATTAATTTTCTCAGGTCTTCGACCTTTTTGCCTCATAGGTGGTATTCACACAAGACATTGTAGCATTTTGATTTCTCAAAGTAAATATTTGCAGCTTTTGTGTTATTTTTTGGGTCATAAAAGGAAGTGGCAAATAAGTTTGTCTCTTTTTAAGGGATTCGTGAACATTTTTCAAAGGCCGTCTAATTATCAAGTTTCTCTATCTGATATCAAATCTATTGTGCAGCTCACTAGTTGGCTCAGAGCTCTCATTCCTGGTTTTCCCTTCTAGTGTCTTGATTCCCTTCTTGTAAATCAAAATATTGGCTTCTCATTTTCACTAGAAGATTGTTCATTGTAGGTTTTTTTGCGATTGATTGTTCATGATCTGACTATATTAGAGTATTGCTCTTTCTCATGAAACATGCAAGATACCATAATGATTATATAGTTACGAGCGTCCTCCAAGATATCCTATAATTAGAGATCATTCTTATTAGTTTGTTTAATATGGTACTCGTTGTTTGGTAGTGCTTGGATGTAGGCCAAGAAAGTTATAGTATTGTCTCGTTTCTCGACACATATGATGTGTCCCGAAGTAATGGAATAGGATCTTAAGGATTCTCCTTTACGTTGTAGATGTTCAACAGAGACGCATTTTCTCTTCATGTATTTTGGTTCGGATACCTAGCTCTCAATTTATTTGATAGTCGAGAGAATGTTTCAATGTGTGAGGGTCTATTTTTAGATTCAATGGTGTGCCTTACTTGACAGGGTTGAGGGGAAAGCTCAAATTATGTCATGTCTAGTCAAAAGTGCCATATTTTTTTTATGTGTTTCTATTCCAATTTGTTTCCCCACTCTCTATCAAAAGTTGGGATGGTGGGGGTTTAAACCTGTTCGGAATAGGTGTGTATAAGATATTCTAGGTAAATGGGCTGAATTGGTGATGTGGGATTCTCTATCAACTTGACATGTTTCCTGACTTCTCTCTTGGAATATGATTTCCTCTCTATATCTTTGGTTATTTCTCTTCTTTCCTCATAATTACTTTGGGAGGTATCCTCAATCTTGTATCAAGGTAGGGCCCAAAATATGTGGTTGAGTCTCATGACATTGTCTTCTACCTCGATGATGGGGATTCAGATTTTAGACAATTGCAGCTTGTTGGCCTTGTTGTAAGACATATTTCACTAAGTGTTTAAGATATTCGACTAATTTTGTAGTGGTGCAATTTGTTCAACTAGGGGAAGAAGTCTGTTGTTGAACGTTTAGTCCTGACTCTACAACTGCCTTAGGGTCGGCTCTTTTCTTTGGCTATTAGATAGATTTAGATGGAGGCGGAGAGGCAAAACATTTGTCCTTTTAATACTTTTCATTTACTCTATTTGTCATTATTCTCCATATACAGTTTTGGTGTCCCAAATACTTTTCATGTAAAACTAAACTCTCATAAATAAAATAAGTTGGGTTAGCTCAAATGACTAAAGTCTTATTATTTTTTCAATAATTGAAGGGTATAATGTGAGAAGTTTAAGGTTCGAACCTTCTCCCTAAACATGGGTAACCTGTTTCTGATTTACCCGGATATGCATAAATCATATTCATATGAGATTAATCGTGATGCGCGCAAGCTGGCTTGGGTCACCCATGTACCAAAATAAAAGAACTCCCGGAAATAACATTTATCGTAAAGATATATTCTCGAAACTAAATCCTTGTTAGAACAGTTTATAAAACTTGGGTATGTCATTTTTTTTTGTCAAAGGAAAGAAAACAAAAGATTACATCTTAACCCTAACTAAACTATTATAGAAATCGGTTATGGAACTTGACGGGATGCCAGATACGTCGTATCCCCGCCTAGTTGCTTTAGCGGCTAGGTCATCAATCTGGTTCAAATATCTCTTTATATGAACTATCTTCCAATTTGGGAATCTTTCCATCCATCTGAGTGCTTCATTAATCATTGGCCGGATCTGCCAACTAATGCACCCGCCTTTGGTGATACCTTGTACTAATTCAAGGTTGTCAGAATAGAACGAGCTATCCTGTAGATGAAGGTCTGCAGCAGCCCTCATGGCTAGGAGGACGGCACAACTTTTTCCTTCTAATGCTGAATTAACTCTTGCACGTTTGACGACTTTGTGCTCTATTCTACCTTCTTTATTTGCTCCAATCGCCACAATACCTGCCGGTTCCCAGCTATGGCTGAATGACGCATCACTCATCCAGAGCATATCCGCCTCGTTTTCTAAAAAAAGGTTTGGGACACCCTCTTCATTTGATTCTGCTCTACCTCTTTTGTCTCTATCGTTGTTAATATCAGAGAATAAATACTTTAAAAGTTCTTTTGTCTTTTAATTAACTTCAATAATATTCCAAGCCTTTTTCTCGAAGAATCTGCCCATTCTTGCTTTCCAAATATTCTAAATTGTAATAAAAACTGTAGCTGAGACTAGCCTTCTATCACATCCATTCCTAGAGTAGTTCTCGACAATTAAGTTAATCCAATCGTTAATATTATCTTTGAATGAAGTATCAACTTTACATTTTCATTTAATTCTTGGAAGATGTTATTTATTTTTATTTTTTTAAAAAGGAAGATGTTGTCTCTCGACACTCACTATGGTCGTCATACTTTGAGGATTTTTATTTTCAAAATGGTTTGCACCATGTCGAGCATATAACATGATATACGATGACTTTTCAAAATACTTGTTTTGTCGTTGAAACTTGAAACTCAATACCTAACAACCCAACCACTAAAAAAAAGACAAATATAAGATTATTGTTTTTTTCAGTATTCATCAAATAAAAGCTATTTGATTTCAGTGGAAAAAGTAAACAGAAATAAAGTTCTAAGTATATATTACTAATATTTTATCATCAAGATCCTTTAATTTGGTGTATATTTTCATCAAAAGACCAGTCTAATCATATCATTCCCCACGACTAAGACTTGGTACGTATTAATATTATAAGGCATAACTTGATACGAGACTTTTTCATAACAATAATAATGGCGTAATAACTAATAATGCAGAGAGAGTATGAAGACTTTTTCTACTCAATCTCCTGATGCTTTTCTTTTTTATACAACAGATATATTGGACAGTTAATTTAGTTAGGTAAATGTAGAGTAAATGTTACTAGGAATCATGTGTTCGTTTGGAAGCGTTTTTTTTAGAAGCACTTAAAAATGTTTTTAGCATTTTAAGAGTTTTTTTAACTTTGAAAAGCACTTTCTTGAGAAACACCAAATAAGTGCTTCTTAAAAAAAGCATTTAAAATAATTTTAGATTTCAAAATTATTTTTAATAATTATTTAAAATTTTATTCTAGAAGCGTTTTTTTATTCTAAAATAAGCACTTCCAAACGAGCCCTAAACTATTTTAGCGGTCTAGACAACTTAACTATTACAAATTTCAAACAATCAACTAATATATTAAAATCATTCAAAACCAGCCACTTTATTAAATTGACTTTTAAAAATAACCAATTATCAACTTCATAGTCATCACCCGATAGTAGTTCTGTAAGGTATATTCATTGTAATTCTAAATTCTTTCTTCAGACATTCGGTTAGAGTTTGATTTCTTCCATCACGAATCTACAACAATTGAGGAACAGACATTTCCTGAATAATCTGATAAATATAAACTTTGTAATAACTATATTTTATAAACACCTCATAACTAAATTTTATGCAAATACTAGATTAAGTTCTCGTGCCATTGATAAAGAATATGTATATAACTATGATATATTACTAGGTGGTGGTTGTCGAAGTGTGATAAAATAATGATAATAAAAAATAATAAATAAAGGTCACACACCCACTATTACCACAGTTCGTTTGCAAATTATAGTTAATAAGTAAATTTCGTTTGTTGGGATTTAGTCTGTTAGATCAAATTGTGTTTAAGATAAAAGTGTAAAAGAGATTAATTGTGAAACTAAAAGACAATAATACAGAGATAACTATTTGTTTGGGTTTCAGATAAAGAATTAAAGATAATAATTAAACTAGTGCAAATAAATAAACTAGAAGAATGGAGATGAGAAATATAACTTAGAGTTGCTAGTATGCACCTATCCTACTAAATCAATATTCTAATTATAAGGGTGATTTAAGCTTTAAGAAAGTATAAATACCTAGGATTCTATATTCCTCCTAACTCCCATCAAGGTAGACTTAGGTGGCAACCTCAACACTACTAGGCGAGTTGGGTAAGGGGACCCTGCGCAATGATCGGTGGTGAAATCAAACCTTAGCGACTATCTAGTTAGGCAAGCCCGTCTGGATCACTACCGCACACTAGACGATTATGTGGTGTTGTCAACAATTGAATCCCCCGTCAGGGCGACAATCCAACTGCTAATGGGGTAACCCTATACTCGTGCACTAGTAAGGACTACAAACACTAATCCAAAACACATAACACATATATGTTAATAAGAAGCTCAATCAATTAATTGTCACTTTCCCAAATAACATAAAATATACAATTAGAATTCAAAATTAAATATATGCAAACCCAAACTATGGGAAAATTAGTTCATACAAGAAAAACTAAAACTAAAGATAAAATGCATAATGTCAACTTACTAATCTGGATGATAAAACTTGATACTAAGGATGTAAATACAATAAACGACATATTTACAAAGGTAGGTAGTCATATTTATAAGTGTATGGTAGAAACCTAGAGTGTTCTCCAAGTTATAGAGTCCAAGTTCAACTCTAATTCGTATTCCCAAATATAGGGTCGTTGCCTTAGGAGTTTGTAAATTCATAACTCTTGCATTACTTATCCAAATCCAGTTATCTTTATTTATAAACGACCGTAATTCAAAGACCTTTCTGAATCTCAAAGGGCTCCTTCAAATTCCTTGTCGATTTTCTGCAACATTCAAAATACTAGACGTCTTCAACACTGCACAACAACTTTTGGCAGCTTTTGCACTTTCCTAAAACCAGTTTTTTTCCTTTTAACTCTTGATTTCGCCTTGTATCTTCTTTCCTTCACTCCTTGACATTGATTTGGCATCTAATATGTTCACTATACCTAAGAGCTTCACATTTAAAACACAAATTACACTAAAAATGCTCTAAAAGTAATAAATCTCTAAATCTAGGCAAGAATTAAGAAACTATCAATTAATTTGGAAAAATTCCTTAATTAAGAACATAATACACCTAAAATGATGTCTCTAAACTAGATTGATATATCACAAATACGGAGACATCAAGACTCCCAACTAAAAGTTGTATCGTCCCGATACAATAAAGAATAAGAACATAGGGAAGTATTTAAAAATGTGACTAAGGTGTCGTTTGATTTTTAAGTGATAAGTACTGAAAATGCTGAATAACAACTAAATAGAACTTATTTTGTTAAGAGACAGTGTCGGAATAATTCAGGCTTTGGTTTAAATCATAATGAAAAAGTCCAGTTAAGAGTTATTCACATCTGAATTAGTCAAGAAAATCAAACAGTCTTATTGATTCAGTATCTTCATGAACCAGATTAAAGTCTCATTAAGTGCAAACAAACACCCCCTAAATCAATTAAGCATAATGGAAGAAGATAGAAGAATGTGAGTAATAATCCTAAAACAACTACTTAGAAAATTTCATGTAGCCATATATACAAACTAAATCATCTATATACACTTATCATACAAACAATCAACACGGTTTAAATTCAAGATTAGATTAGTTTTGCAATGCATGAAAGAGAGGTTCTCACTTAGTTCGATATGGAGGTTATAGATTGTTCATTGATCCTAACTTAGTACCTAATGGACCATCTAACTACTCTCTATTGGTTCAATTGCTTCTAGATCAGATAGTAAAGAATCATAAGGTCTTTAAGGTTGTAATATTAGGCTTATGGACGGGTATGATAGTATATTTGGATAATGTAGAATGGGTTTTTGGCTCTTTCCTCACTAGCCATCAATGAATCGCCCTAGAGTTTGAGTTACTCTCATAAATGTTCTCCTTCAACCCAATGATTTGATGCACTAATTAGCATCTCCATTAACCCAATAATAAATCTTCTAGATGATCACATAAAATTTCACTTTGCCGGTCCAAATCATATAATCTTTTACATATCAACTTTTTTCTTTTGTAAGTTAGCTACGACCCTCTTTTTTATGTGCGATATCATGCTACTTTTTTCTCAACATATTTATTTTCAATACTTTTTCTCTTTTTCTTTTACCCCGGAAAAGGGTTACAATATACAACAGTGAATCATCATCAAATAGAGCACACTACATAAGCTCAAAAAATACCCAACCCAATAATGTTTCCCATAATGTAAACCCACCACCCCAAACTCAAACTCTAAAATGAGTGTCTAAGCATCGCGATTCGAGTGAGGGCCATATGGAAAAGTCATGTAATATAAATGATGCGACTAATAATGTGGCTAATAAAAAGGCTTTAGAAAGGCTAGAATGGGCTGAGATAGATAATATAAATTAAATTTGCACAGCAAGCTAAAAGGCAACAAGGGATTATCAGAGAACCGTCTTAATCACTTTCTAAACTATGTACTTGTTACTTTCTCACCTCTAGCATGTTCATTAAATGGGTTTACCAACTACCTCGGATCTCACAGCCTACATACCTCTCAAGGCGCCCTAAGATAAAAAATAATCATGATGCATTGCTCATTAATTTGTTCTTTACTATTAATAGGTGTTATTCATGTATAAGGAACATGAGAAATGATAAAGCGTTGATGGAACTCTAAGTAAAAGACCATCTACATGAAAACATTTCCTCTAATTGTTCATTTTGTTGTTTTATTTCAAGTTTGAGAAAACTTACACACGTTTATTAATGCTTCTTGGTTATCAATAATTAACCAAGTATTTGATTCTTGTGTTGATAGGAATGAAAGTGAAGAATTGATAGATGGGCATGCCATCTTTTTTGTCAAACTGAAATAATAATATTAAAGATTAGATGATTACATAAAATATAGTTGTGGGTTCAGCCTTAATAAAGAACTCATCGTGTTTCAAAACGAAACATATAACAATCAACAAACCAGCAATCACGCTAAAAACAAATAGGAACGAACTCTAACGACAACACCTTCCGTTTGAGGTAGAACCCAACGTGTTTCAAAAGGAAAACAAATAACAAACCAGCAATCAAGATAAAAACAAAGAGGAACAAACTCTAAATACAACACCATTTCATTTCAGATTGCTTTTTCTATAAAACCTAAAAGTGTTTAACTGTCGTGCATGATTGCACAAGGTTAACTAGTTAGCGTAATCAAGGATGGAACCAGAATTATTTTTACCTATATTTTACACTAATTGCAGTGTAGGTCCCAAAATAAATTATATAATTAAATTACACCATAAATTCTTGTTTTTAGAAAAAAAAATACATTGTAGGTCCTATATTATTTACAAATTGCACTATAATAACGTATTTAGAAGTTGAATTTAATCGAGATTTGGTATATTTATTTTATTTAGGGGAGCGTTTTAGTTAAGAATTTTTTTTATAACTAAAATAATTGTAAGGGATCCAGGTCCCCCAAAAGACACGGTAGATCCGACTGTGAGCGTAATTATTAATAATAACCATGATGAGATCGTACTCTTGATGAGGTCATGCTTCATAATGCAAAGAAGAATATCTCATGTTTTTTGTGTAATATATTGAAACATTTAATATGTATCCTAATTTTTTTTTTGTTACATCGGAGACCCAACAGGGTCGTATTACTACAAGCAAGGATCTAGTCTATTACATTATTGACCAAATTAGAATCATAAATTATTCGAGGTGTCTTGTATCCCATACGGTCTTTCGTAAGGAAGCTCCATAGGCCATCTGGTGGGTCGCCTAGAAGTCCAAAACCATCGCCGCTTCGCCCTCCAGCTTTTGCCAACCAATCCGCGCAAGTATTCGCTTCTCTATATATGCTTCTTAGCGAAAAACCCCTATTACGAGCCAAGCTTAATCGAATTTGACTGATCCACTGCGCCCCTACACCTCTTCCATCTATCGCATTCCGTACCAACTCGACAGTCTCTCTCGAATCGACTTCAATAGCCACCTCACTCATGCCCAATAATTCTAACATTTTCATCCCCTCGCATAATGCAATTAACTCAATTATAATCGGATATTCGTGGTGAACTTGCATACTAAAACCATTAACCCAATCGCCGTTGCTATCTCGAATTAAGCCCCCTCCTCCGCCTCTTCGCATCCGTGCATTGAAACTTCCATCAGTGTTGAGTTTAAAACCCCTAATGGGTTTGGTCCAACCAACTAGAGACATCGTGTCCTTCTTTGAAATTCTTTGCCCTGGTAATTGCCCCCACGCTCTTGTAAACCCAATAGCTACAAACTTCGCCCTCGCCACTATTGCTGTTGCATTGGGAAAGGATTCCCCATTGAACACCACCTGGTTTCTTAGTTTCCATAGCGTATCTATAAGTGACCCGAAGAACACACACCACTGTACACCAGCAAAGAGTGATTTATTCGAAATATTTTTTTCCCACCAAGCGCGCGCCTCCTGTCCTGAAACAGGTCTGCTGTTCGGTCCTGTGCTGACCTCCACATTAGGTACCTGATTCCGAGCTCCCTCACGCATCTGTTGGACCTCACGAGCCGCGCCAGTCCGCCCCATTCTGTCCTCCCTGACCTGTACCGAGACATCTGCAGACAACAAGGAAAAAGACAGGTCCCTGGAATTGTTACTGATCTGCAGGGACCTAGGCTGCAATAAGTGAGAAAAGGTCTGCTGTTGAAATTCCAGGCTCCCTCCCCCTTCATCCGAGCCCACTCCATGAGCCTCACTGATCACCCCTTCCCCATCAACCAATCGAGCCCCTCCAGCAACATCTGCTCCTCCAAATTGCACCACTTCATCCTTAATAACCTCCCATACCCTCCGGACCTTAATACAATTGATGTCTCCTCATTTGTGATAGATTTATATTAGGATAAGACATCATTTTTAGTGATTTAGAAGTCATTATAGTCGTTTTTCTTGAGAAATGCTACACTTTCCTATTTTGAGTCTTGATTTAGTAAAATAATATTTTTAGAGCATATTGGGTTTAATTATTTATTTAGTGTGAAGCTTTAAAGATAATTATGGAGATTAATTAGATTCCAAGTCAAAGACTACAACTTATGGAAAGAGATAGACATGGTAATTGGAGATAAGGAAAGAAAAGCTAAAAACATGGAAAAGGAAAAGCTGCCTTAATCCTGAATTTCTGCACCTACGACCACAAATCAGCTTATATCTCAAGAACGGTGTGGAATTTGGAAAAACGGTCAAGAGCAAAGTTGAAGAGCTTTCCGAGACGATCAATTTGGTGTACTCATACGCGTCAAACGGATGAATATTGAAGCTGTTAGAGCCAAAAGAAAATCGGACCTGATTTCATGTTTTTAGGGTTACGAATTTGAGTTGGGCTTGGAGTCCACTACTTACTTCTCCTTCAAGAAAACGAATTAGGGCTTCCAAGATACCTATAAATACACCCTCTTATCATTGTAAACATGTCCTTGCTCAATTGCAAAGTATAGGCTTAGTCTTTACTTATATTTTCTTAGTTTTAAACAATAGCTTAGTCCTTTAGTTAGATATTCATCCTTAGAATCAAGCTATTCATCCAAGAAGCAAGTTGACCTATAGAAGAAGACAAGAAGAAGAAGATTGGAGAACTGACAACTCATCTTCTACATCTCACCTTCTCTATATTTAGAGTAATTAGCTATAGATCTATTCTCAACCATATTTCTAAGCTGTTATTCTGTAAGTTTACTTTTAATTGTTGGATTATTATTTTGATCTTTAAATACTATTTGTTATTTTAATTGGTTAAGCTTGGCGTATATTGTATTATGTGTTTTGACCTATTTCCTAGATCTGATCAGTCTTAGGATTATTCTTAGTTATTGACAACACCACATAATCGTCTAGTTTAACTAGATAGCCACTAAGGTTTGTTGCAATCCTGGTTAATATATAATGCTTAATGTGACAGGTTAAAATAACAATTTAGTAATAGACGTAGTAATCCTAATCTATTTGACTTACTTTCATATTTAGTATCTGTTTTGTTTATTTGTTTTATTTATTTATTTACATTAGATAGTTATTTATCTTTATTCATATTTTATTCCAAACATCTAAATTCATCTACGCTTGTTAAATATAAGTAGATCTAACGGATACAATCCCTGCGAACGAACTTGACTTATCATTAAAACTTGCATACGATCTGTGATACTTGCAGTGAGTTCCGTGGTTCTCAAGGGTGTGTGACTCTTTATTATTATCTTTATTTATCTATTTATTTATCACACCTTTGCCCCCACCAAGTTTTTGGCGCCGCTGCCGGGGATTTATCTTTAAGTTAAATCTATTTGGTGTTTATTTAGTGTAGAAGTTTTTATTTGTTTTCAGTTTTACGCGTTTTTCTTTTTAGTCTCTTCTCAGGTTTATTAGGTATGGCGAATTATTACGCACAAAATATGCATGGGGCCCAAAGTCAAAATTTTTATCAAGAAGGTTCGAGCTATCAACTTCAAGCTCCACCACAACCCATGCATAATCCACAAAAAGAAGATATAACCAGGCTCGAAGGAATGATGAATGATTTACTGAAACTGGTTCGAATGTCCACGCAGCTCAACAATGAAACATCCAAGGAGCTAACTGTAAAAGTGGAAGCCTTGGAGACACAAGTCACTCAAGTGACCAATTCTTTTCTGAAAGAGCAACAAGAGACTCCACCGTTAATCCGAAGTATCATAGAAGAACAGGTTCGACTAGCTCTTCCGTCTCATCTAGTTTTTGAAAGTATAAGTTATTTGGAAAACATGGAAGAGAAACATGCGGCAAAGATAGATGCTAATACGACCTTAATACGTTCGATGCACCAAAAATATCAAGCAATAGAGCAAAGATTAACGGACCTCACTACGATCAATCAACAGTTACAACATGAATTACATAAGAAACTGGGTTATAGCAATGTTGGGTTCGAAATTTCAACCGTAGAAGAACCAACCAAGCTTAGCTTAGAAGAAGTAATTGTTAAAGATCAAATTACGAAGGAGGTTGAACCAGAATTCAAGCATGTGGAAGAAGAAAGAGAAACCGATAAAGAAGAGACAACCGCACAAAAGGTGCAAGAAGAAGAAAGTAAGGTGGAACCACCACCTACACATCCGTTACTATCACCACCTCATCTACAAAGAATTACATATCCTAGTGGTGATAATAAATCTGAAACGTCAAGCCCAGAAGAAATCATTGTTCCTATACTCGACGTCCCATACATGCAAACTGGCCTAGGTAAACAAATTGATGATGATGCCACTAAAATCGATAGCGATGTTTGGTTCGATGTTGTTGAAGAGTTCAGCCTTCAAGAAGAGGAGGAAGTGGAATCATCACAAGTTCCACTTAATGAGCTAGAAGAACAAAGCACGATATGCATAGAGGACGTAATCGCATATAAAGAGCCTACACCACCGATAGTCTGCAAGGAAGATCTGTCCAAGAAGAGTGAAAGTGTAGAAGTTGAGATTGAGAATAGGGACCATACTGAAGAAAGCTTGACGACCATTGCAAAGAAATTACCACAAAAGATGCAAGATCTTGGAGCTTTATATCTCCATATTAATATAGGTGGTAATTTCAAAGCTAAAGCGATGTGTGACTTGGGTTCAGGAAGGAATATCATGCCCAAGAGTTTGTTCGAAAAGTTAGGCATGGGAGATGCCAACAGAAAAGATATTGATTTGCTGCTCCTAGATAATTCAACGATAAAGCCATGGGGAGTCATTGAAGACGTGCTTGTCCAAGTAGGTACTTTAACTATACCTACAGATTTTGTTATCCTTGATAGCATTGCAGGTCAACATGTTCCATTGATACTTGGACGCCCATTCTTGGCGACAAGTCACAGTATAATTGATATTCATAGGGGAACCGTGACTTTCCAAGTGGGAAAAGAATCTAAAACATTCCACTTGGTGGATGAAAAGCATGAGGAATCACGTATAGAAGCCCCGACACTCCGAGTTGTGACAAAAGAAATTAAAAAGAAAGTCCACAGTCAACCCGTGAAAAAGAGAATCAAAAGTGAGTTTGGGGTTGGTGACATGGTTGCATGGAAAGCCCCCAAACAAGAGAATAGACCACGGGGATTCAAGGATTCGTGGATGGGTCCGTTTGTAGTTACGAGAGTTATTTCGTCAAAACGGATTGAAATACAAGCTAAAAAGGGTCACAAACTTCGGATAGTAGATGAGCATGACTTAACCCGTTATTGGGGAGGTTATGTACGCAAGCCTTAATCGAGGTAACACGTCTAACTTTGAAAGACGTTAAACAAAAGTGCTATACGGGAGACAACCCGTAGTTTTTTTAAATTTTCATGTCTTTTACGTTTTTAATTTATGTTTAATTTAGTTATTTTTAGTTGATATTGCATATTTGAGAAAGGTATTAGTGTTTTTGATGCTTAGGTATTGGAGAAATCGAGTTAGGGAGGCGAACAAAATTTTTTCAGACAGAAACTTCGGCAAGTCATATCTTTGCGCTCGGATGTCGGAATCAGGTGATTTTTGAGCCTAAACTGCATAACTTTTCGAGATCTAGCTATTGGGGAGGTTTTTGCCAGGTGCGGTACACCGGACCTCAGCCGCGGTGCACCGCACGGTAAAAACCCGTGCCACGGGGTAGAGCTACGGGTTTTATCCAGTAACGAAAAAAAAAATAGCTGATGGGTCCGGTATACCGGACCCTATACCGCGCCATGCACCGCACAAACACGTACCACGGGGTCCTACCACGGGTTTTTTGACGTAGGAGGCGCGGAGCACCCCCGCGGTACACCGGACCATGGTCCGCAGCTCAAAAACCCGTACCACGGGGTCCTACCACGGGTTTTATCCAGAAGCTAAAAAATTTTGATCATCAGATGTTCCGGTATACCGGAGGATATGCCCGGTATACCGCGCCACGCCGCCAGAGAGAGAAAGTTACGAATTGGGCTTATACAAGAGATATAGATCTATTAATTCCGAATTTCATAAACCTCAAGCCTCTTTCTCTTCTCCAAAACTCTCCTAACTCCATTAAAGCTCATAAAAACCTTCACCTAACATCAAAACACTACCAAATCACCATCCAAGTCCTTCCCTACATCATTACAAAGAAGATTCAAGCACCCAAATCATATCAAAATACCTAGAAACCAAGAATCAAAGCCATGAATCTCAACATCTTTTTCTAAAAATCCTTAAACCCACACCATTAAAGCTTGATTCCATCATACCCACATGGAGAATTGTCATCCTAACACCTTTCCTAACCAAAATAAAGCTTGTTCCACCTATGATCATAAAGTTACAAATTTCAAGAGTGTTCAAAGCTTTGAGTTGGGGGTCAAAAGAGATGATGAAGAGAATAGAGATATTATCAAGTGTATGGGATATAAAGAATCAAAGCAAGATATTGGGTAAGTTCTATATGCAATCAAATGAGATCGATACTAGTTTGGGAATAATTACAAGATAATTGGAGTCAAGCAATTAGAGAGGAACCGGTTTTTTTTGGTGGATTCAAATCCTAAAAAGCAAGCAATTGTAATTAGGGAGCAGAAGATGCCAATACCTCTTCTAATCAAAGATTCCTATATCAAAGATGAATAAAAGCTTCTGGGACGCTAGTAGTTGTGTTCAAAACATATCCCTGGATGAACAACTGTCTCATGAGAGATTATTCAAAGAGAAATTGGAAGAAGATAAACAAGAGATTTCTAGAGTGTGATTGATTGGGATAGATATATAAAGATGTAAGGGAAAGCGAGTGGTGATACATAGAAGTTTTCATACATGGAGAGCACTGCACCCTATTTCGGGTATTGATCAAGCGAGGTAAATAGCCTCGAAGAGTATGTTTTCTTTCTTCCTTACCATTTCTTTTATGTGCAATATGTGCTAAAAATTTAATTTTCTTTTATTTTCTTTTCAAGTCTTTTCGAGTCGTGGGGACACGGCTCATTTTTGAGTTGGGGGTGTGGGGATTCGTTGTCTCTCATCTCCATTTTTCTGTTTTTAGGTAAAATTAAAATTTTTATTTTTGAAGGTTTAGATGTATGTAGAGTGTGTTTAATAGCTTAAAAGCATAAGCTCAGTGAGTTAATGATAGTAAGTAGTATGTTTAGGAGCTATTTTATTTTGTATGCTTTAAGTATTTGCTTGGAAAACACACATTGATAGTAAAGAAAAGATTAGTGAGCAATGCGATAGAAAGTATGTTCGATCTCAGGGAACCTTGAGAAGTGTGTAGGCCGTGAGATCCAAGCTAGTTGATAAACCATTTGATGAAAGTGCTAAAGGTAAGAAAATAACGAAATTACATAGTGTAGAAAGTGATTAAGGCAGTTCTTTCATATTTGAAGCCTTTGAAGCCTTTTTATACCTTCTCACCATGTTAATTTTGATTTTATATGCTATATCCTTCTCAGCCCCTTCTAGCCTTTCTAAAGCCTTTTTAAACACATTATAAGCCATATCCCTTTAGATTATAGGACTTTTCCATATGACCCGCACTCGAATCGCGATGCATAGACAGTTGTTTTAGAGCTTGAGTTTGGGGTGGTGGGTCCACCATTATGGGAAATATTAGTGGGTTGGGATTTTTGAGCTTATTAATTGTGCTCTGTTAATTATATTGATGATGTTTCACTGATTTTTATTGTAACCCTTTGTCGGGGTAATAGTGAATGAAAAAGAAGCTACGAGCTAAATTTGCCAATAAGGGCATAAAAATATATATATGAGAAAATTAGCGTGATATCTCAACATTAAAAAGAGAGTCATGGCTATACAAAAGAAGAAATTGATTTGAAAAGAACAATATATATATTCGGACCGGCAAAATGGAATTTTTATGTGAACATCTTATGCTTTAATTGGGTTATTAGGGATGCTAAATTGTGCATCAAAGAAATCATTGGGTTGAGTGAGAAACGTTTTATGAGAGTAACTCAAGCTCTAGGGCGATTCGTTGATGGCTAGTGAGGAGAGAGCCAAAAGCTCACTCTAAATTATCCAAATATACTTATCATACCGTCCCTAAGCCTACATTACAACCTTAAAGACCTTTTGATTCTTTGCTATGTAATTGAGAAGTGATTGAGCCAATAGAGAGTAGTTAAATGGATCTTTGGACACTAGTGAAGTTCGATGAACAATCTATAGCTTCCTTGGTGAACTGAGTAAAGTTCCTCTCCTTCTTACATTGCAAAACTAATCTGATCTTGAATTCAAGCCGTGTTGACTGTGGATATGAGAAGTGTACAGGTATGTAGTTTTTAAATATTATTACATGAAATTTTCTGAGTAGTTGCTTTGAGTCTATTCTCCATATTCTTCTATCTTCTGTCTTCTGTGCTTAATTGACCTAGGTGTGTATTTAGAGACTTCCCTTGTTTTTATCTTTATTGTATCGGGACGATACAACTTTGAGTTGGGGGTCTTGATGTCTCCTCATTTGTGATAGATTTATATTAGGATAAGACATCATTTTTAGTGATTTAGAAGTCATTATAGTCGTTTTTCTTGAGAAATGCTACACTTTCCTATTTTGAGTCTTGATTTAGTAAAATAATATTTTTAGAGCATATTGGGTTTAATTATTTATTTAGTGTGAAGCTTTAAAGATAATTATGGAGATTAATTAGATTCCAAGTCAAAGACTACAACTTATGGAAAGAGATAGACATGGTAATTGGAGATAAGGAAAGAAAAGCTAAAAACATGGAAAAGGAAAAGCTGCCTTAATCCTGAATTTCTGCACCTACGACCACAAATCAGCTTATATCTCAAGAACGGTGTGGAATTTGGAAAAACGGTCAAGAGCAAAGTTGAAGAGCTTTCCGAGACGATCAATTTGGTGTACTCATACGCGTCAAACGGATGAATATTGAAGCTGTTAGAGCCAAAAGAAAATCGGACCTGATTTCATGTTTTTAGGGTTACGAATTTGAGTTGGGCTTGGAGTCCACTACTTACTTCTCCTTCAAGAAAACGAATTAGGGCTTCCAAGATACCTATAAATACACCCTCTTATCATTGTAAACATGTCCTTGCTCAATTGCAAAGTATAGGCTTAGTCTTTACTTATATTTTCTTAGTTTTAAACAATAGCTTAGTCCTTTAGTTAGATATTCATCCTTAGAATCAAGCTATTCATCCAAGAAGCAAGTTGACCTATAGAAGAAGACAAGAAGAAGAAGATTGGAGAACTGACAACTCATCTTCTACATCTCACCTTCTCTATATTTAGAGTAATTAGCTATAGATCTATTCTCAACCATATTTCTAAGCTGTTATTCTGTAAGTTTACTTTTAATTGTTGGATTATTATTTTGATCTTTAAATACTATTTGTTATTTTAATTGGTTAAGCTTGGCGTATATTGTATTATGTGTTTTGACCTATTTCCTAGATCTGATCAGTCTTAGGATTATTCTTAGTTATTGACAACACCACATAATCGTCTAGTTTAACTAGATAGCCACTAAGGTTTGTTGCAATCCTGGTTAATATATAATGCTTAATGTGACAGGTTAAAATAACAATTTAGTAATAGACGTAGTAATCCTAATCTATTTGACTTACTTTCATATTTAGTATCTGTTTTGTTTATTTGTTTTATTTATTTATTTACATTAGATAGTTATTTATCTTTATTCATATTTTATTCCAAACATCTAAATTCATCTACGCTTGTTAAATATAAGTAGATCTAACGGATACAATCCCTGCGAACGAACTTGACTTATCATTAAAACTTGCATACGATCTGTGATACTTGCAGTGAGTTCCGTGGTTCTCAAGGGTGTGTGACTCTTTATTATTATCTTTATTTATCTATTTATTTATCACACCTTTGCCCCCACCAACAATCCCGGAACAAATGTATCACGCCCTCTACTTCACTCTCGCATAGCGGACATAACTCTGAGATTTCCATCTCGCGTTTAGACAAATTGTCCCGCGTAGCGATCCTATCTAAAGCCGCTCGCCATACAAATACTCGAACTCTCTGAGGGCATTTAAGCCGCCAAAATCCCTTCCAAAATCTCACGGAGTTACCATCCTCAGGTGTTGTAACATCCCACCCTACCGACCTCACCGAAAACTCCCCGTTAGTCTCCCGATTCCAAGACAAAAGATCCCTGGCCTCTCCCACATCTACAAGACCAACGCCGGCAATCTCCAACAACTTTGAAGGCGAGAGAAACCGCTGAAACAAGTCCCAATTCCAAGTCCCATCCAACCGAGTATATTCCCTTACTGTCCTAGTTAATTCACACGCTTCAAAGACCCCAACCACATGATCAATGAGAGGTGAATCCCCTATCCACCAGTCACACCAAAAGGCAATATCTTTCCCATTCCGTACGAGCCATCGGGATCCCCGTCTAACCACGGCAATACCTTCCACGATGGCTCGGCACATTCTCGAATCAATCTGTTTAACTATATATTGCATAGGAGGCCCCTTAAAATACCTCTCTCTCATTACGATAGGCCACAAGGTAGAAGTGCTATAAATTAGCTTCCAACAAAGTTTACCCAAAAGAGCTCTATTCATGTCTTCCGCTGATCGGAAACCCAAGCCACCTACCTCCTTCGGTTTACACACATCTTTCCAAGAAACCCAATGCATGCTCCTATGTTCCACCGAAGACCCCCAAATGAAATCTCTTCTAATCCGATCAATCTCCTCACATACGTATAATGGCAATTTCTCTACCTGCATGATGTACATCGGTGCCGCGCTAAGAACTGACTGAGCTAGCGTAATACGTCCCGCTAACGAGAGTGTCTTACCCTTCCATTTCGCCAGTTTACCCCTTAAATCAGTTATGAACTCTCCAAAAAACCCTTTCGGTCTCCGCCTCGAGAAAATATGAATGCCAAGGTATTTTCCAAACCCCTCACTACGCTGATATCCACTCATCAAAGATATATTCGCAGCCACCTCCTCTCCCACATTCCTCGAGAAATATATAATGGACTTCTCTTTGCTAATCGATTGGCCCGCATCTCGGCAAAAAATATCCAGCGAATCTTGTAATAAAACAAAATTATCAACAGAGGCTTCTGCAAATAAAATTAAATCATCCGCAAAAAATATGTGAGAGATAGGAGACCCCCCTAAGCTTAGGAAGATGGGTTTCCACATGCCTCTCTCAACCAGACCCTGAATAAACAAGGATAGACGCTCCATGCACATGACAAACAAATATGGTGAAATCGGATCTCCTTGACGAATACCCCTCGTAGGCTTGATCGACTGCAATGGTACCCCTTTCCACAACACGCTAATATCATTATCTTCCATACCCGAAATGACAACTGAAACCCACATAGGTGGGACCCCAAGAAGTTCAAGTGTCTCTCTAATGAAACTCCATCTAATCTTATCATATGACTTCGCTAGGTCTACTTTAACAACCATGTACCCTTTTCTCCCCTTCGCGTGTCTCATGATAAAATCAATCTCATTAACAAGTACAATATTATCTATAGTAGACCTATTCGGTAAAAAACTGCTCTGAAAAGGACCAATCGTCCTTGCTAACATAGGCCGCATCCGATTAACCAAGACCTTCATACAAATCTTATAACTAACATTGATAAGGCTTATAGGCCTAAACTGAGTAATTAATTCCGGACTTCCCAACTTCGGGATAAGGTGAACTAATTTACCTAACACTTCCGAGGGGAACCTACCAGTCATTAAAGCGCCCCGAATCATATCACACACCGAAGGTCCCACAATATCCCAACACTTCTGGTAGAAAGCTGCTGTCAACCCATCCGGACCTGGGGCTTTGTGCGGTGACATCTGAAAGGCTGCAATGCGTACCTCCTCATCACTGACTGACTCCCCCAAAGCCTCAATCTCTCTATTATCGAACCTACACGGAGGGGGAAGTTCAAAACCATCTGGCGGTTCCTCCTCCTGCGAGAATAGTCCCTCAAAGAAATCTCTTACCCACTGTTTCTCTGCCTCATCATCAACTATCCACTCCTGATCACCCCCCCCCCTAATACGTGTCACCTCGCTCCTATTCTTCCTGACATGCGCTACACAATGATAGTATTTCGTATTTCTTTCTCCAGAATTAACCCACTCGGTACGCGCTCTTTGAAACCAAAACAGTTCCTCTTGCTCTACCAGACTCTCATACTCTCCTAGAAGCCGCGCCTCTAACCTCAATAATGACGAATTATGCGAAACCTGAACTGCTCGCTGAATGCCCGCGATTCGAGCTAGCAACCTCCTTTTCTTTCGAAAAATATCCCCGAAAAAATCGAATTTCCATGTCTCTATCTCTTGTCTCATTATTTCAATATTCTCGCTAAGACTCCTCCCCTCCCTTCTCCAATTTTTAAAGACTAAGACCTTGAACCCTTCATGAAGACACCATGCAGCCTCAAATCGGAAACGCTTCGTACTAGTATCCCTAATTACTGTGGCAGTCAACGTTACCATAATCGGAGCATGGTCGGAGTGCACCCTCGGTAAATGTGAAACCTTAGCCGACCCAAATGTCTCAAACCATAATCTGTTCCCATAGGCCCTGTCCAATCGCTTAAGAATACGAACCCCCGAACGCCACGAGTCACTCCATGTAAACCTTGGTCCCACGAAACCTATGTCCTCCAATCATTGATCCCTCCATCTTTCAAACTTAACCATAGATCGATTCACCCCCTCTACTCCACCACTTTGGTCCTCTAGTAGTCCAATCTGATTAAAATCACCCACTACTAACCATGGTTCCGCAATAACTTGAGAAGCCTCCTCCAAAGAATCCCATAGGGAATCTCTTATCCAACTTTTTGGACTTGCGTAAACTGCGGATAACAACCAAGGGGTGCACGAATCTTTAGAAATCCGTAAATTGATAACTTGATTACTAGCCGAAAGGAGTTGGATCGAAAATCCTTGTTGGTTCCAAAGGACCCAAATTCCATCCGCAAATCCAATCGCCTCGACTCTAATAGATTTCTCCATTCGAAGCGATTTAATAATCCTAGTAGCCGCTGATCCCGACGCTCTAGTCTCCACCACAATTGCCAAAAGAGGCTTGTGTCTATCAACGAGGTCCTTAAACGCTCTCCTAAAACCATCGCCATTAGCACCTCTACAATTCCAAAACAAAACATTAACAGGATGGTTGTCCGAAGACCAACTTCCCCCAAGATTAATAGAGTTTGTATTATTCATAAAATAGTAATAATAAATTAAGATATAATATATAGATAAGCTAGCAATACCCTGGGTATACAAAATAAATTAACCAAAACTCCGAACCAGTAGCAAAAGGAGAGTTTTAAGAATCCGAAAGCTCAACGCCCTCCAGACCCCTAGCGCATTCCATACTTATTGTCCCTAATTCTTCAACTTCAGAACTATTTCTTTCTAGATCAAAACAGGTCCGAACCTGCACCTGTTCCGTACCTTGGCTGGCGAGTTCCGAGCTGCTCCTTCCAAGATGGATTGCGCCATTCCCAAGCTGAGTTGCACCAGCAAGATCCGAGACAACCTGCTGGTCTCGGAGAAGGTCCACAGCAGCCTTCGGCAGGCTATCATCAGGTGGGTCATCCACCACCATTATGTCTTGATCAGTAGCAGCCTGTGATATGTTAAGAGATTCTTTCTGCAAATTGCTAGGCCCTGTACTATTCAAAATTGCACCCAAGTCCCTGCTCCCCATATCTCCCATGTTAGCATCTGGACACTCCAAAAAATTCTCCAAACCTCCTAATTTCTCTGTTACCGCCCCAATCAAAGACCCACGCTTCTCTCCTACCTTCTCACGGCCCAAGTCTCGCCCCAATTGTCCATTCCCACTCAAAGTGTTGACTGTCACATCCGCCCCACTATGCTCCCCTTTTTTTCCATTCTTCCGATCCCGCCTACTCAATGCAGGCCCGACCAATTCACCATCAGTCACACAATGTTTACCCTCGTTAAAGAAGCCTCCTTTCAACGCATCCGAAGTGGACCCAATTATTCCATGTTGAATCTCCTTAACCACCGGCCCCGAAACTCTTTCTGTAACACGACCCACTGTCACTTCTTCCTCTACTCCTTTCTCCCCACTCCCACTACCACTAGTACCCTCTTTTTCCAGCGACGCTAAGGCCTCAAATCTCGAGCCTTTCCCACTTTCGAAGCTTCCCACGGTTTTCTTTTTATTAGGCGTCATTCCCATCTTCTTACCTACCCCACTCCCTCCCTTTTGATTTGTACTCTGATTTTGCACCCCACCATTATTACGCGGTCTACCCCGGGTGCGATCCACCGTCATCCACTCGCCATATAATGGGACCCCCTTATTTGTTCCACTTCCGGTTTCCCTTGTCAACACCTCCCTTGATCTAGCGCACTCACCTGCCTCAGCTATCTCTTTCTGAACCCCGCATTCCTCCTTAACGTATCCAAATTTACCACGCCCAAAACATATTCTATGTAGCCCCTCATATTCCACCTTTTGGAGGTGATTTTGTATTCGGATAATCGGAAATAACGGCTTGTCTAAGTCCACATCTACCGCAATTCGTGCAAAATTACCACGGGCGCGTGATCTTGTGAACGGATCAATTCGTACCATTCTCCCAATCAGATTTCCTATAGCTGTTAAGATTTCCTCTGTATAATTCATTAATATGTATCCTAATTTTGAATGAATAGTTAAGTAAAAATTATCTGTATTTTATTTGACTTTATAGTTTTATTTTCAACCTTATTTTTTTATATTTTTAAATGCATGTGGGCTGATAAAGTAAATTGTAAGATAAGGAGGAAAATACTTATTCTATCCCAACAACCCAAAATATTAGTTTATAAGACCTTGTTAACATTTTGTTTTTTTAAAGGTCTTTCTTATCTCACACCACTAATAACACTTTTGTTAATTTACCTTTTTAACCATTCTCTCTCAGCTAGATAAGACAACATTAAAATGTTTCTCTTAAACCACATATCATATAGACCACGCTACTATATTTACACTCTCTCTCTCTCTCTCTCTCTCTCTCTCTCTCTCTCTCTCTCTCTAAGTCAAATTATTATACCCTCTTGATCATTATACTAAATTTATACTTCTTGTTTCTACTGCTAATCCTTCATAAATATCTATTCAATAGTATCCACAATATGTGTTTTATTGCTCTAGTTTTAGTTTTTTACAATCTAGCTTTGCGTTTGTTTTTATCATCTGTGGTTGTTAAAAAGGTACTTATGCTCATTCTTGTATCATCTATTGATATATATTATGAAATAAACTTTAGGGTTTAATTTATGGGCATTCTAGTTCTTATTCACCTTCTTGATTCATCTCAATGGTTTGTTAACGACGATAGGTGTATACCCAAGTAAGCTACTATGCATATATTTATATTTCTAGGGTTCTTGATCTATTTAATTTGGTTTATAGAATATATAATACATTTATCAAGTCTTTATGTTTGAATTTTTTAAAATGGTGTATTAATAAGGCGATAGGTTTATACCCATTTGATAATATTTGTCTATTTTGATACAGAATTAGTCTGCAATTTTCCTATACTCGAACTGGGTGTATACCCAAAATAAAACCAGTACGTTCCCAAGGATACAAGAAGCATCAGTCTACAACTTCATTGGACTCGGATTGGGTACATACCCAAAATGAAACCAATTCATTGGGTATATCATGTATATAATAATTTGAATTGGGTATATACCTTTAAACGTATATATCCAACAATTTTTTGTGGATTTTTGACTATATAATAATTCAAATTGGGTATATACCCATGTTGTTTAAAAAACATATTGAACACAATGTTGTTTAAAAATTTGCCCAAACTAATCAATCGGGTATATACCCATATATGCATAAAGTAAAGTTCAAAATGTGTATATATTAGAGGCCTTGTTTATAAGCGTAATTTAACAAAACATGTATTGGGTATATACCAACCCCTTGTGCAGCAACATTACAAGGCAATGTTCTTTAAAATGTTGTCCAAACCAATCATTTGGGTACATATTCATATATGCATAAAGTCAAGTTCAAATTTACATTTTAGAGGCTTTGTTTGTAATTTAATATAACTAAAACATGCGTTGGGTATATACCCATTCCTTGTGTAGCAACATCACAAGGTAGTTTTCTTAAAAAAGTTGTCCAAACAAGGTAGTTTTCTTAAAAAAGTTGTCCAAACCAATCATTTGGGTATATACCCATATATGCATAAAATCACGTTTGAAAAGTATATATATTAGAGATTTTTTTTTTGAAAAGTATATATATTAGAGATTGACTATAGATAAGTATTAAATTGATTATTTTATCACCAATCTATATTTTTTTTCCAGGTTGACTATGGATAAGTGTATGTTCATATCCAAACATGGGCAAGATAATTATATAGCACCAATATGCTCGTTTCCTTTTAATACTATCGTCCGCTAACTAATCTTTAGAGGATTGTTTTCATCTGGGAATATACCCACTTAGATATATGGGTGTATACCCAATAATCTTTATTTGAGTTAATTACGATACATGTCCTTATGGGTATATACCCATCCAAATTACATTGGGTATATACCCAAATCAGATTTACATTGAGTATAGTCCAGATCAAACCTATAGTGGGCGTGTACCCATATCAGATTACAGTGGGCATATACCCAAATTAAATTTACAGTTGGTATATACCCAAATCAGATTACAGTGGGTACTTCTTTGGATGTCATAAGAGTTGCCAAGCATTGTGAGTTACACCAGGTAATTTTTTGCTTCTTATAAGATTCTATAAGCATTAAAAGTTACAAATAAGTTGTTACTTCCTACTATCTTTGTTAGTGTTTTTATATTTCAGAGAGTAGCTCATGTCTATTTTGAAGCCAAACATGTACATTCTTTTAAGGATACAAAAAGTTACTCAAGCGCAAGATTCTCAGTCTAGTCTATCAAGCAAGGTACTACACGTTCTAACTAGTCTTGTAAAGGTTTTGTTAAAGTCAATAGCATTCAGTATATGTGGTTGATAGGATTTTGGAAAAACCTCTCTCATAACCCATTCTATGATACAGCTTAATCATCTAAAGGCATTTCTAACATGAGTTGTACAAGTAGCCCTCTCACTACAGAATAAGAGACTAATGGGTTTTCAATTTTCTTGGACGATTTGAAGGAGTAGGCTGATTTCCATAATATGTTAATTATTGTAAATATGTAAAACAAATAGCATTATTGATATGAACAACAAGAATAATATGAATTACGATGTTTTGCATAATATGTAAATTCTACTTGTGTAAGTGAATATAATAAAACTTTATTTTCTTAATTGTGAGTCAAAATTTTTTCTTGATCGTAATAAATTGATTGATAAATACAAGCACATATATTATAATCCGATAAGAAAGTTATTTTTCGATTACTTCTCGATATAGTTACCAAACCGCTCTCCGATTCGAGTATGTAATTTACTACATCTATGTGTTCTTGAATTGTTGTTGAATGCAGTATTGTTCTTTTTGAATTATCAATTGTCATTAATAGATCCGGGTGAGCTTCCATTAACATATTTACTACATTTGCAAAAAAAAACATCTATTATTTCAGATAATACAGGGACTCATAGTGTAACTAACTAGAGGAATGAGTGGATGCCTTAATCTCCTTGTTTCATAACAATATGAAGTGCATCAAAACCATTTCTAGTTTTGACTCCAGCAAAAATAATTTCATAATAACTAACTAATTCTTGAACCAATTCCCAATAACCATATTCTGCAACAACAAATACAACCTATTTCACCAGCTAAATTCTGCTTACACAACAATCTTGTTAAATCTTCTTTCCTTGTTTCTTTAATCATCTCCATTATACAATTAATATTCCCTACATAGAGTTTGTAAGACAAAGAGTAACTGTCAAAATGTGCAAAGATAACGAACTAAATGAAATATTAACGAAAACTTACAGAGAGAGCAATTCATGAATCTTTATACCATGCCTTATTCTCCTTACGACTTTCCAAGAAACTAAAAACATACTAAATTACCACCAAAATAATAATAATACTATCAACACACTAATATCACAACAAAAATTAAATTTGAGTATATTATCAACTTTTGTATTTTTTTGGTATATCCATTGTAATCTGATTTAGGTATATAGCTATTGTAATCTGATTTGGGTATTACCCACTATGATTTGATTTGGGTATATATATATATATATATATATATATATATATATACTATAATTTTTTTAGGTATGTGTTGCTGACAATGAGTTGGGTATATACGCACTAAAAAATTGTTATGTACATGATTTTAAAAGTTGTTGGATATATGTTTTTGAAAATAAATGAACTACATCAAAATATAAGAAACCCACTTAGCAACATACCTAACTAAGACAACCTTCACACATCATTAAGATACATATTGTAATCTGATGTGGGTATATACCATCTGCAATCTGGTTAAGGTATATACATCCTCTATAATCTGACTTGTGTATATACTTATTGTAATTTGCTTAAGTATATGTGGTTGACAATGGGTTAGGTAATATACCCACTAAAAAATAATCCTCTAACTAATATGTTATAAAATTCTTTCAACAACAAATCATAGAAGTAGAACTACCATAGTATTGATATATGAATCAAGAATGAAAAGAATTACCTTTTACCTTTTATTATTGATCCTTTAATTCGTTTTGTGCTGTGATTTTGTGCTTTAACAAGTACACAACATAACAAGATCCTGAAGTATTCACTACAATACCTATTTCTCTTCATGTATGCAAGATCCTAAAGTATCTGTTATAATACCCATTTCTCTTCGAAATGAAGGCATGTAAGCCAGATCCTAAAATATCTAATATAATACCCTATTAATTTGGATGGCTATATGCCAAATCTAAAATATCTAGGCATAATACCCACTAACTGGTAAAAAAAACAAATTAGAAACCTTAAATAAAGTTCTTTTAATGTTTTCGGAAGATTATTTGTGATTTTAAAACCCTCGTCTCTTCATGCACTTCTAATAGTGGCGAGATGCTTATTCTGCAGAATGTACTGAATTTTTCTTTACATGTAAATTTGGTATTTTTGCATTTTAGTTGTTTAAAGAGGCGTAAGATGGAAATTACAACCATCAAGATTGTACGATAAGATAGATAAGAAACACTGTGTAACGACACTCTACCATTTCTTTTAATGTAGTAGTTACTAGAAGAGCATTTAAACTTCATATGCTCACCAGTTAGTTCCTAACTAATACATAAAGTATTAGTGCCAAAAGAACAATTCATATACCTTTGTACCACACCCTATTCTCCTTACTGACCTTCCAAGAAAATCAAAACATTCTAACTAATACATAAAGTGTTAGTTATCCCAAGGTCTACTCAATAAATAGTTTTACACATAAAGTGTTAGTTAGCCGAGGACTACTTAATTAATAAATAGTTTTACACATACATAAAGTGTTAGTTAGCCCAAGGCCTACTTCTTTAATAAATAGTTTTAGTTTTATTATAAGCTAAATCTAAACAACCAAAAAGTAACAAGAAACCAACATAATGAACAAAAAGGTCCAAAATTAAAAAGAAAACTAGCCAAAAGTAAAAAAATTGTCGATGCTAGTTAACAAAAATTAATTTTGTAAAGCAACAAACAAGCAAAAACATCAACCACATAATTCTTTCTTTCAACCCATGTAAAGATAAACTAACATAAAAACAAATGTCATAATATTATACTTAAATTAGGGTAATTCAACAAAATTTAACAACGCTCCGCACAGAAATATAACTGTTTAGACAGTAGTAAAAAAACAAAAATCACTCCCTCCCTCTAAGTGGAGTGTGTTTACACCTTGATAGCGTACTTCCTCAATGGGTAATACATCTCTTTCTTCTTCTCTCTTTCTGTCTTCAAAGATGCCTACAAGATTAACAACCAAATCATGTCAATAATCATATAATATGGAGAAAATGTATTCTAATACAGAATTAACAAAACCCAATTGAAATTAACAAACAGTAATGTGATTATAATACTAAAATCTAAGCTTATGCACTTCGAAAACAAACTGAACATATAGAAATTCCATATGGCAGACAATATTTAAGCTAATTTAAATTAGTCTAAGTCGGGATATCATAGATTAAAAGAGAAAAGGTAAAACTAAAAGGGCAATAAAGTAAAAAATACCTGATGCTTAGTTAGGCGTCTACGGATAGCTCTGGTCTTCTTGGGACGGAGATCGAGAGGTAACAACTTCTTGTTCTTGTAAACTTCTCTCAAAGCTGACTTTTGCTTCTGTGAAATCACTGTCAATACTTGTGCTATTGACAACCTCACAACCTTACTGCATTTACAAATCTCATTTTACATACACCGCAATATATATATATATATATATATATATATATATATATATATATATATATATATATCTATAATTCTTATATATAGAGAAAGATAAAGCTTACATCTTGGAGAGCTTGTTGGGGGCACCGCCGGTGACCTTAGCGACACGGAGGAGGGCAAGCTCAGCCTTCAAATCCTTAAGCTGAGCTAAAAGGTCAGCCTTTGTCTTTTGCCTCAACTCATGTACCTTAATTCTTGCTGTTATTAACAAATACAAATCATTAATATGAACAAATCGATAATGAATATGAAATTGAAAAGCTTCAACTGCTTACCCATGGCGTCTCTCTGTATTTCTCTCTCTCTCTCTCTTCGGAGGCAAGTGAAATTGTTGAGGAGATGAACGGTTATGCTTTAATATGACTTGTGTTGGAAACCCTAATTGCTGTCTAGGTAAAGCCCAGTATACGTCTTGTAAATGGGCACGTCCGTTGTATATACTTAACAGGGCCTTGGGGCCTTTTTTAAGCCTACTACTCACGCTGGAAATTTGAGCTGGTCCACTAAGGTATAGTAACTGTTTTTTTATTTATTATTATTTTGTAACAAAACAAGAATTTTATTTAGAAAAATTATTTTTATCTTATAATATGATGGGTCAATGACCCAAAAAATCAAAATAATATTATACTTGCCCCAAAGAATCATCCATTAACTTACTATTATAAGATTACATGTTTACCCGTCAAGGACGATTCCCGTCAAGGACGATTCCCATCAAGGACGATTCCCGTCAAGGACGATTCCCATCAAGGACGATTCCCGTCAAGAACGATTCCCGTCAAGGACGATTCCCATCAAGGACAAAATTTAGTTAATGATGTTATTGGGAAGAAATTTTGTCATTGATGTTATTGGGCTGAAAATAATATTATTTTGATTTTTTGGGTCATTTTCTCTAATATATGATAGTCCTATATTTTGAATATTTAATAATACTAAGACTATCTTACAAAATTAGTAAAAGAAGAGTATTATTTATTAGTCCTAAAATTTATCGCATTATTTCTTTAGATCAATTTTTCTAAAACAAATTTCATTATAAGAAAAAAAAATATATGATGGAAATCTCTTTTTTATAAAATAAAATACTACAATTATGATTTTTAATATATCAAAAGAGAAAAAAGCTTATATCTTGGACAGCTTGTTGGGTTACTGTTGAATTGTCGATAGAGCTAGCCCGCTCTTTGATTCAAAAGAAACTCAATTCTATTCAAATTTTAATTTAATGGGTTTGTAATTGGAAAGTTTATTTTAAAGAAAAAAAAATTATTGGAAAAATTTGAAATTCTCACAATTGCTAATGTGATCATTCTCAAACAATTTTTTTTTTTAAAAATGACTCGAAAAAAAGGTTCACCTTTTCTACTTTTACAAAATTATGTGAAGAAAAATATATAATTCGTTGCTAAAATAAAAAATATTGGAATTGAATACTGAACATCAGTATGGTAATCGACAAAATATATGGTTCTCTTTTCCATCTTAATCATGATTTATTCCTATATGAAGAGTTATTTTTGGTAAAGAAAAACTAATTACAACTATTGATCTTATGAGATCTCTTATCACTTTGAAAAGAATTAAAGAGATTTTATTTGTTCTCAGTGATAATGAAAATTGAGGTCAAATGATTTTACATCCATGTTAATAAGGTTGTTAGGAGCATTAACAAAACTGATATTATTGAAACGATCTTTTCATATTCTCACACTTGCAATATTTCGAATGAGTATTGTGAGGATATTACTTTTAACGGCCTCAAAAAGAGGCTTAAAGCCCAAACCAGAAAAACATTCTATTTAAGACCTTTAGTTACCTTTTAATGGAAGGGGTATTACTATTTTACCCCTATTTAGTCCAACGTGAGGGTACAGACCTACGAAGACTAAACGGGCTGTACCCATGATCTTTTTATATTTTCGAATAGGCTTTTTTTATTATCAAGTAAAAATATAAAAAGGGGGCTGGCCCCATAACGAACAAAAACGTAGGAAGGCCGGACCCATAATAAACAAAACCAATAGAGGGTCGTACCCTTAATGAACAAAACAAAAAATACAATACACAATATATTCAATGAACAAATGCTTTTTAAATCAGGTGGGATTTAACCATTTTAGAACAAAAAAACACACAATACCTCAATGGGCTGTGCAATACCTATTACAAAAAAAAAAATTAAAAACCCTACGATGGGCCAGCCCCATCACAACCAACCTCTACACTGGGCTGGCCCCATAAGCAGTATAACCTAGACAAAATAAAAATACAACACAAATTACAATTTGGGCTGGCCCCATAACTAACACAACCTAGATGGGCCTGGACCCATAACTAACAGAACCTAGATGGGGCTGGCCCAAATAATCGAACGACATTAAAAAAAAATGTAAATCCATCGACCATTCCCCTGAACAATTGTCGGTAGTGGAGTTGGATCTGAGCAACGAAACCCGCACTTGAGATCGAGCAGGGTGATGATGAACACGGAGGAGAGGGGCATCTCGATGGAGGGCAGGGGCGTCGCTTGTACGGTGGTGCTGGCCACGAT
The DNA here is from genome assembly GCA_029959085.1 of Nemophila menziesii. Lineage (NCBI taxonomy): Eukaryota > Viridiplantae > Streptophyta > Magnoliopsida > Boraginales > Hydrophyllaceae > Nemophila > Nemophila menziesii. The sequence continues at coordinate 41,200,932 of JARWIR010000003.1, read as the reverse complement.
CTGGATCTGAATCGGCGGAGGTCTTCACGGAGGTGGTGGTATTGACTGTCATGTCTGCAGATCGGTGGTGGTGGTATTGTATCTGTGACAGGAGACGAAGGTGAGGGTGGTTATGGTGGTCTTGGTGATGGTGGTGTGTAGCTCGATCTGCAGAGGTGCTCGATGGGGTGGTGGTTGCCCTTCACGGCGGCGGTTCTCGATGGGGTGGTGGTTGACCTTCACCGCGGCGGTTCTCGATGGGGTTGGTGGAACAGCAGTTCGGCAGTTGTGTTGGTGGTGGTTAACGGTGTTGAGAAGGAGAGGGTGGGTGGGGCTGGACGGTGGTAGCAGAGAGAGCTAGCAGATATGGGTGAGGGACGGTGGTGACAGGAGGCTGTGATGATGGTGGTGTTGCTGTGATGAAGCTCCGAAAGGGGGGGGGGTGGGCTCAGATCTGCGAATCAGTGATGGATGGTGGGGGGTTGGGGTTATGGTGAAGGTGGAGGTGGGGGGTGGTTCGCCGGCAGAGAGAGAGAGAAGAGAGAGAAGGGATGGTGATGAAGGTGGGGGGTTTCGGTGGCCATGGTGATGCAGGTGGTGGGGGGCGGTGGTTTAGGTAATGCTTCGTGAGAGAGAGAGAGAGAAGGAGAGAGTGGAGGAGAGGGGATGGTTCGATGTTAATAGGGTAATGGGTTTTGGTTTTTCAGTTTTTGTATATGGGTAGAAGGGTGGGAGGGTAGTTTAGGTATATTTGGGCTATTAGTTGGGGTTTAATGGGTTTAGTTACCCCATGGCTTTTTTTATAAAGATATATGGCCTTAGGCTGTTTGAAATAAAGAACCCGAGTATTGTAGTACTTGGTCCAAAAGTTGGTTCGCCAAATGCATATTTATATCTTTTGCAATACAGATTTTTTCCTATTCTCTTATTGCGACATTATAAATGTCAATTATTAAGTAAAGGTGACGATGCTTAGAAAATAAATGAAAATAGATGAATAGTCGATTGGATAAAAACCTTGTTGGTGAATTTGATTATGAATGGAAAAAAAGACGTTTCGTCTTCTCCACTTTCTGGGTTGTTTCGTTGCACGCGTGTATAAGGTCTCACACAATCTCTCTCTCGTTCTACTTGGGATATGGAATTAACATCTGACGGGTCTAGTATAGGGTTTGGGATTTTTAACCCTAGCAGTAATCGATGTTTCTTACAAAGCCTTTTCTCAATCTTCTCTCCACGGCTGGTTAACCTTGTTATTCCCACAGACTTTATTATTCTTGACTATAACGTCATATTCATTCTTGGGTGTCCATTCCTAGCCACCATAGTCACCATAGTGAATGTGAATGAAGGAACCGTGACTCTTGGTATTGAAGATGATTCTGAAACATTCTATGTTTCGTAAAAGAAGAAGAAAAAGAAGTCACAAGAACTATATCCAATCAGAGTTTAACCAAGAATCCAGAACCGATAAACCGCCAAGAAACCATGGGAAAAGAAATTGAGTTTGGGGTGGGAGACGAGGTAGCATGGAAACCTCCCTTTCCCAAACATAACTGTTCTTGGATAGGGCCATACGTCATCACGCAAATTATCTCAGCAGGAGTGGTCGAAATAAAAGCTATCGGGGATTGCAAGCTCAGGTTGGTAAGTGTCAATCACCTCACTCACTGCTCTGCTGGGAGGCTATAAAAAGAAATAATCGAGGTAACTCGTCTAACTTTGAAAGACATAAAACAAAAGTGCCCTCTGGGAGACATCCCATAATATTTTATGTTGTTATATTTTAGTTTATGTTAGTTGGTTTTAGTTGATATTGCACATTTGAGAAAGGTATTAGTGTTTGATGTTCAGGTATTAAAGAAATCGAGTTCGGGAGAAAAAAATAAAAATTCGGAGAAAATTTGACCCTCCCACTGGTAAGCCGATCATTTCACTGGTAAGTCGGTGGACTTCACCGGTATGCCGCTCATTGCACCGGTAAGCCGCTACGGCCAGGAAGAAAAACCCGTGGCACGGTATCGGAAATCAGGTTTTTCGCCGAGAGCAATTAGTACCGAACCAGTAACCCGGTGAAATCACCGGCATACCGGTCGACGTCGCTGGAGAATTTTTTTAAGGGGTTTTAAAGAAGAAAGAGGTTAGTTATATCATGAATCTTATATCCTTTACACCTCCTTTCTTCCCCAAACCTCTCCCAACTCCATTAAAGCTTCAACAAACCTTCACCAAACATCAAAACACTACCAAATCACCATGAATTTACATCCAAATCCTTCCCTATATCATTAAATCATATCAAAACACCTAGAATTCAAGAATCAAAATCATGAATTTCAAAATATTTTTCAAAATAATTCTTAAACCCATATCATTAAAGCTTGATTCCATCATACCCACATAGAGAATTATCATCCTCACACCTTTTCTAACCCAAATAACACCTTATCTATCTATAATCAAAATGTAGTTCAAGAGTGTTTAAACCTTTGAGTTGGGGGTCAAAAGAGATGATGAAAATAATAGAGATATTATCAAGTGTTAAGGGAGATGAAGTATCAAAGCAAGGTAATGGGTAAGATCAAGAATAAATCAATTGAGATGGGTACTAGTTCGGGAATAAATTACAAGGTAAATCGGGTCAAGTAAGTAGAGGAAAGCACGCAGTGGTGAAATCAAAGAGCAAAAAGGCTCCAACTTTCATAGAGAAGACACCATAACCTCTTTCTATTAAGATCCCTCTACCCAAGATGAGCAAAAGCTTCCGAGATGCTAGTAGCTGTTGCCACAACAACATATTCTTGGATGAACACCTTCACATGAGAGAAAATTCGAGAACAGGTAAGAACAAGAGATTTCTAGAGTGTGATTGATTGATAAGAAGATGTAAGGGAAAGCAAAATTGGTGATACATGAAGTTTGCGTACATGAAAGCACTACACCCTATTCTGGGTATTAATCAAGCGAGGCAATAGCCTCGAAGAGTATGTTTTCTTTCTTCCTTACTATTTCTTTATGTGCAATATTTGTTCAATTTTATTTCTTATTGAGTCTTTTCGAGTCATGGGGACACGACTCATTTTTTAGCTTTGGGTGTGGGAATTCGTTGTCCCTCATCTCCATTTTTATGTGTTTTATTATTTTTTAGTAAAAATTAAAAAAAATTGAAGGAGTAGATGTAGAGCGTGTTTAATAGCTTAAAGCATAAGTTTAGTAAGTTGATGATAGAAAGTAGTATGTTTATGAGCTACTTTATTTTGTATGCTTTGAGTATTTGCAGGAAAACACACATTGATTGTAAAGAAAAGATTAGTTAGCAATGCGATAGAAAGTATGTTCGATCTCAGGGAACCATGAGTGGTGTGTAGGCCGTGATATCCAAGCTAGTTGATAAACCCATTTGATGAATGTGCGAAAGGTAAGAGAATGGCGAAATTGCATAGTTTAGAAAGTGATTAAGGCAGTTCTTTCATAAGCCCCTTGTTGCCTTTTAGCTTGCAGTCCAAATTATTATGTTATATCCTTCTCATCCCCTATTAGCCTTTCTAAAGCCTTTTTATTAGCAACATTATAAGCCATATCTCTTTAGGTTTTAGGACTTTTCCATATGACCCATACACGAATCGCGATGTATAGACAATTGTTTTAGAGCTTGAGTTTAGGGTGGTGGGTCCACCAGTATGGGAATTGGGATTTTTAAGCTTATTAATTGTGCGCTGATCTTATTATTAATGATGATTCACAGGTTTATTATATTGCAACCCTTTGTCGGGGTAATAGTAATTGAAAAAATCTATGAAAGCATGAAAATAAAAGAAAAAATATTGTGAAAAATTAGCATGATATCTCAACAGCAAAAAGAGAGTCATAGTTATACAAAAGAAAAAATTGATATGAAGAGAATATATTTGGACCGGCAAAGTGGAATTTTTATGTGAACATCTTTATGATTTAATTGGGTTATTGGGGATGCTACCTTGTGCATCAAGAAATCCTTGGGTTGAGTGAGAACGTTTTATGAGAGTAACTCAAGCTCTAGGGCTATTCGTTGATGGCTAGTGAGGAGAGAGACAAAAGCTCACTCTAAATTGTCCAAATATACTTATAATACAACCCCTAAGCCAACATTACAACCTTAAAGACCTTTTTATTCTTTGGATACTAGTGAAGTTCGATGAACAATCTATAGCCTCCTTGGTGAACCGAGAAAATATCATCTCCTTCTTACATTGCGAAGCTAATCTAATCTTGAATTCGAATCGTGTTCATTGTAGATATGAAAAGTATGCACCCGAGAAAATATCATCTCCTTCTTACTTGTCTTCCACTCCAAGAAAACGAATTAGGTCTTCCTAAACACCTATAAATACACCCTTAAACCATTGTAAACATGTCCTTCCTCAATGCCAAGTATAGGCTTAATCCTTACTTGTATTTTCTCAGTTTTAAATATTAGCTTAGTCCTTTAATTTAATTTTCATCCTTAGTATCAAGCTATTCATCCAAGAAGCAAGCTGACATGTAGAGGAAGACAAGAAACAAGAAGTTGGAGAGTGACAAACTCCTCTTCTACATCTCTCCTTCTCTATATTTAGAGTAATTAGCTATAGATTTGTGGCTTCACCATATTTCTAAGCTTTTATTTTGTAAGTTTTACTTTTAATAGTTGGGTTGTTATTTTGTCTTAAATTCCGTAATAATATTTGTTACTTTAATTGATTTTAGCTTGGCGTATATTGGTATTGTGTGCTTTGACTTATTGTTTCAGCCCTAGATTTGGCCAATCTTAGGACTATCCTTAGTAATTATTGACAACACCACATAATCGTCTAGTAGTGATCCTACTAGATAGTCATAAAGGTTTGATTTAACCACCGATCATTACTCAGGTTCCCCTTGTAGTGGAGAGATTGCTCCTAAGTCCACCTTGACGGGGGTTAGGTAGAATTTAGAATCCCGGTTAATATATAATGCTCAATTCACATTAAGGTTAGAATAACAACTTAGTAAGATAGACTCATATTAGTGACCCTAATTTATCTGTCTTACATTCATATTTATTTATTTGCATTCTTATTTATTATTCCACATCTAGATAATCATTCATCTTATTATATTTTAATCTAAACATCTAAATTCATCTACTCTCATTGAATACAAGTATATCTAATAGATTATATCCCTGCGAACGAACTCTTCTTATCAACTAAACTTGCAATCGATCTGTAATACTTGCAGTGAGTTTCTCGTGGTAGACAAGGTTGTGTGTCCTTTATTATTATCTTATTTATCTGTTTATTTATCACACCTTTTCCCCCACCACCCGGTAGGTTATCTCAATTCTAAAACTATGGAAACTTCCGGAGGGCACCTGGAGAAGATCTGATTCGTGCAGTACAGAAATTTATGTAGATATATGACTCCTATGTAGCGCAAGGTGTGACTAGAGAACAGATGTACTATGCGAATTTTAGATTCTTTGTGATAGACGCAACTAGTGAGTGGCATGATTCGCAAGAACCAGGATCGATTAATGATTGGGAAGAGCTGCAAACTGCATTTTTCGATAGATACTACCCAACTAACATGAGCATGAATGCATAAATTGCTTTATAGCCATTTGAACAAGAACAAGATGAAACTGTGGGTAAGTGTTGGACAAGATTCCAATTATGCTTAAGAAGAGTTCCTGATCATGGCCTTACAGAACCACAACAAATGTCAATATTGTATAAAGGCCTTGATGGACAATCGATAAAATATTTAGACTTGCTCTGTGGTGATGGACAACCAGCTCATGCTAAGGTTATTTTGAGTACAACGGTGAAAAATGAGCAAGGTTGGAACACTGTGAGAACCTATCCGAGGTGGAAGTTATAAAGAAAGTAGGGCAGTAATGATGAAAAATTCTCTTCCTTGGAGAATAAATTGAAGAACACATTGGAGCAGCAATTGAAACAGCTTACCTGAACTGTTATAGAAGGTTTATCAGGTAGAAGAACAGATGTTAATGTTACACAAGAAGTTTATGGATGTTCAAAATGTGGTGTACAAGATCATGATTGGGAGCATTGTCAAAGCAATCCAGAAGCCGTAATGTTTGTTTCCAACCGAGGGAACTATAATTCGGGTGGTCAAGGTTATCAACCGAATAGAAACCATTCAGGTTTCCAGTATTGGAATCCAAGTGGGGTCGCTAATCCGACATACGATTTCACCTGAGATGGGTATCTAATGGGGGAAGATTGTCTTCTAAGCTATCGAAAGGAGTTAGAAGGATTGTTGAATCGCGGCTATTATGAATCACCCAATTCGCCCTTATATCAGTTACCAAGTTATTAGATGACTAGGAAGATTACCCACAATTATCAAGCAATAAATCTCATCCTTTATACTCTTTTTAGCATTTTAATTATTTTCATTTTAGTTAATTATTTATTTTATTGCAATTTAGTCCTTAAAACGAAAACCCAATAAATATTACCTAATTTATTGTTCTTTATCTTGCAACTTTACATTACAATACTTACAAATCACATTTATATCAATTTTGATAGTCCTTGTAGAGAGAAAACCTCACACTTATCAATTTATCACCTGTCAACGCCCCGTACACTTGCATAAAGTTAAACCTTTCCATTGGTATCGAATTACTATCACACCTGGGAAGCAAACACTTGTCGATCGTCTATTTCTTGTTTCCTTTTATTAAATTTGTTGAGAATTTCTTCGGCTTTCACATAGATTCTTGAGTTAGTGATTATGTCCAGCATGTTGCATTGTGATCATGAAGCTAAATATATTTAACATCCACGTTGACCAACCCTCGGGTAAAGGCATTGTAAATGATGGAATGATCCAACTCTTTAATGTTATAAGCGACTTTGAAAAATTGGTCTATGAAAGTCTTCAGGTTTTATCTCTTCCCTTGTACTAAGTCGAGTATAGTAGATTTTGTTTTACTAGTCTTCATGTTTGGAAATCGAGCATGCAAATTGTCGGTTAGTTGAGCGAGTGTCTCTATGGAGTACGACTCTAACTTGGAGTACCATTTATGGGTGTTTTCAAATAAAGCTGAAGGGAAAGCTCAACAATAAATAACTTCCGACCCTATGATGAACTCCGTATACCTTCTAAAGATGTTGATGTGGGCATCTAGGTTCGTTGAGCCATCGATGTAGGAATAGTTGTATGTTTGAGCTTGTCATAGGGGCACCGAGTATCATCCAAGAGAAAGGCATTTTTGTGTTTATGATAAACACTAGATCGAGTTGGAATACTCCCTCTTGTGCACCTCTTCTTTGTCGGTGATCCCACTTTTGCTTGTATATTTCGTTCCTCTGATTTTGCTAGTATAACTCTTATCTTCTTGGGGTGCTCGGGTATCAACATTCTCACTTTGTCGAACCATATCATCTGGGACTTTAATGTCAGAGGGATAATGAGCATAAGGTACTTGTTGGATACATAACTGGCTTGTCGTATTAACTACATAAACAGTCGAGTTACTCCTAGATATTCTCCCTCTTCCTTGATGATATGTGATTTATGGATACTTGCAGTTCCGCTGAAGGTGTTGGATGTTCCTACTCGACGCTGGTAAGAGATTTAACATCATTTCCTTAAGGAAATCTATTTTATGCTACATAGAGTGACTCCATCTTCTCATTTTGTGGGACTCTAGGTGGTACTTCCTTTCCTTCTTGACTCGGTAAATCTTGTCTAGATATGGAGAGTGACTCCATCTTAGAATTTTGTGGGACTCTAGGTGGTACTTCCTTTCCTTCTTGACTTGGTAAATCTTGTCCATATATGTTTTTTATCGTTGGTATCTCATTTGGTCTGGAACTTTCATTCCCACAGACAATGCCAATTGATAGAGTGATAAAACACCATACTAATATAAACACACAAATAGTGGGAAACTGATGCTTATGTCGATGGTTGCCCAAATTGGATCTATCTTCGGTTGAGCTAGATAACCTGAGATAAGACAAAGGTCAAGACCATAGACGGTGCACCTTATGTTGGCACTCTGACGACTAAGTCAGCATTAGCGTCGAAAACCAAGGAGAATAATTATGGACGAGGTCTGGCTATAATATGAATAGTGTAATAGAATTAGTGATACCTAATTAAGCTATTGACATGGGTATGTATAGATATGAAAGTTCCAGTATACCTGATTGGGATTTTGTCGTATTATCCAAGGTGGTGTTTGGGGCTTTGAGCTATCTAGTACGTATGAAGTATAATAAGGTTCCTTAGACTCCAGTATGGAGTTTCCTTCTTGTCCTCGGCATCTTAGACGTCGGGTTATGAAATAATGGGAACCACGATGATTCCCCTGACTTGGTAGGGGAGGCTGACCTTTACGGCATTCCTCCATGGCGCGTCTGATCCTATCATGTATGATTATAGGAAATAGGCTCATTGTAAGGAGTGCAACACAAGAATAAGCCCATCTCAAGGCTAATTAAATTGTTTCGGAGCATACTTAGTTGCAAAATCAAATCTAATAGATTTTGTATCTATCAACAGTGTATTTTAGTTACTTAAAGGTGGTTAAAACTAAGAAAAAAGTAAAAACTCCATAGAAGATCGAAACATGTGTGCATAGTAATCATATTTGACCGAAAGACAACAAAAGATCCTCTAATAGATTTTTTTTACCACATGAATGTTTGAGTTTAATTTTGGAATTTATAGGGACCTCGGGTACATTAACCCTATATATAGCTTACCCACATCAAAACCCTTTATTCCATCTATTTTCTTCTCGCCCTTTCTCTCCCTTTCTCTCCCTCTTTTTTTCTCCAACCTACCCTAAAACTTTCGCCGTCACTACCTGTTTTTGCCCTAATTCCTAATTCGCCGCCGTCGCCACCACTCACCCGTTACCATCTTTTTCTTTCTTACCTTCTATATTTTTTGGCCCTACTATCAAAGTTTAGTGGAATTTCTAAACTGGAATTTGATCCATCGCTCCATCCAGATCTAGATCTGGAAGATCTACTAGTAATCTAATAGTAATTTCTTTCCAATTTTAATTATCATCAAAAAAGAAAAACTAGCCTAATATTAAAAATTACTTCTTCTAACGGTAAATTTCTTTTCATCTATATCATCCGTAATTAAATAAATTTATTTTTCCATCTATTTTTTTCGTATGCAATTCAATAAATTTATTTTTCCATTATTTATTTAATGATTATTTAATTTAATAAAAAAAGATCCTATGATCTTTTACATTAACTCACAACTTTTAGAGTTTAATACTCAGAATTATTATTTTCAAAAAAAAACGTCAATAATCTCAGTATGTAATGTATGTTGAAAGAATTAAAAAAAATTATTTTTTCCCAATTTTTTTTAATAATGTAAATATATGTTTCTATTATGTTTAATCTTTTTTTTTTGTCGGATCTATTATGTTTAATCTAACCTATATTATATCTTGCGTGTACTGTGTATATAGCCTTTATTTTATTTTTTTGATTAAAAACAAAAAAGAATTAGTAATCCGTGATACCAAATTACAGGTTGTGGGCCTGTGGCTAGATGAAGAAATTGTGCAACCCTTTTTTTTTATTCTTTTCAAAAAAAATTACTTTATGCAACGTTTTGAATACTTTTTTTTTTGAACAACTTTTGAATACCATATGTTATCACTATTTTTGAAACATAGGATTTAATTGATTATTTTGCATAGTACTTGACTAATAGTGCAATTAATTTGAAATAAAAATCAGGACAACAACTTATTCTTTCAAGAAAAAGTTAATTTAGACATCAACACACTTTATCATCTTGGGCCCACCGTTCACACTATAAACCTAGTTAAAATCTCTATATATCATTTGCTTTCGTTGTGCAATTCGAACCATCAACCCCCATGGCCAATCTTCACAAACTCCTCGCGCCGTCTATCATTTACTCATTTATTCTACACTTATCTCTCCTTCTTTTCACCACTACCACCACCAACACCATTACAATTCATGAACTTCTGGTTAGTAGAGGATTACCAGCTGGATTATTTCCTAAGGACGCTGTGAAATCGTATGATCTTAGTGAAAACAATGTTCTTCAAGTGTATCTAGATAAACCCTGTTTGACAAAATATGAATCAAGGGTTTATTTTGATAGTGTTGTTAGAGCTAATCTTAGCTATGGTGGACTCATTGGTTTAGAGGGTTTATCGGAAGAAGAGTTGTTTCTTTGGTTACCAGTTAAAGATATCATAGTTAACGATCCATATCCAGGAGTCATATTATTTGATATCGGTTTAGCTCATAGACATATGGCTCTTTCATTATTTGAGGAACCTCCCGTTTGTAACCCTTATGGTAATCCTCATTCTCTCGTGTTATTATCCTTGTTTCATATATTTTAAATTGTTACACCTTGGGTCCCTGTGTTTTGTAAAATACTAGTATTTATTTAACAAAAGATGTATTTGATTATTTTGACATATATATTAATTGTTCTATTTTACTAACTTTGGTTCCAATTTCATATATTTTTTGTTCAATTTAGTTTGATCATTTAAATGCTTTTATGTTATTTAGTAGCAATTAATATTAATTGTATAATTTTTATAATTTAGGTGTATTAATGAAGAAGAGCACAGAAAAGGAGGGAGAAGTTCAAGCCCAGTGAATTCTTTTTCTTTCTTTTTTTAGTCAAAAGGGCTTATTAATGAATATCGATGTAATGAATGACTAAGGCTAACTCAGTTTATTTTTCATGTGAAATGGTTTTACCTAATGTTTTCTAATTATCCTTTGTTGATGTTGTGTGCTTGGATTTTTTCAACTGTGTTTTTTTCATTAAAACTAAAAAAAATTACAAACTATTTGTCCAATACCTAAAGATTGAGCATCAAATTTAAGTAAATGTGTTAATTGGGTTGGGCACAAGTCGAGACTCGAGCCAAGCATTTTGTCATAAATCTTATATTTAGCTACCCGCTCTGTTACCTATTCCTATCCCTTTTATAAAAAATGATAGGAGAACAATTTCCAGTTACAAAATAAATGCTTCTAATAACTACAAAATGAATGATTCAGAATATGTAAATTGTAACCAGATGGGATTAGCTCACTGGCCAGGGCCTTAGTCATCCAATCTAGTGGTGCAGGTTCGGACCGAGTCAATGACTCCGAGTCCAAAGTGGCTCTCCTATGTAACAAAAAAAAAGAATATGTAAATTGTTTTTCAACCAGTTAGGTTAGCTCAACTGACCAAATACCTTGTTTCTTCTTCTTAGAGGTAAAGATATTCATAATATGGAGGCAATCACTTCTAATAACATTACAATTGTGTTTTTTACAAAAAGATTTTTCCGGCTCGTTTTAACCAACTGTGTATTTAGTTTTACATTTTCGAACAAAAAAATATTGTATCTCGATTAAAAAAACGTCTTGGAGCGATTTTACCTCCCTTAAAATACTGTAAATAGTAAATAACATTTTTTGGGATTGATTATTTTGGAGCCAAAAGTGCTTTTTGATTAAAATTAAAATATTTGTAAAAAATATTAAAAAATATTTTGACATCTAAAATCACTTTAAATGATTATTTTAATAATCACTAATCTGGTGCTTTTCCTAAAAGTGCTTTTAAGAGTATAAAATATTGTTATGGGTCTAAAATCACTTTAAGTGATTATTTTGAAAAGCAATCCCAAACGGGCACTAAATATACGATTCTTAAAAAACCACTTAAAATAATTCTAGATGTCAAAACATTTTTTAATACTTTTTATAACTATTTTAATTAAAAAATATGTTTAACTCTAACATAATTAACCTCAAATGGACATCCCTCAAAATATTAGTAATTAAAATCAAGAAAAGTATATAAATAAATATATTTTTAAACAAAATTATCTTTTTATGGTGTGAATAGGAAATTAATCGATAAAATACACCAAAGTAGGTGAAGGTTGACTGTCTTTTAGTGTTTTATCCACCAAATTAGGTGAAGATTGACTGTTTTTTAGTGTAATGTTCAATAAAAAACAATTTGGTGGACCCTTACTCTAACTTTGTCCTAATCATATAATATACCTTTTTTTCTTAAAAATTTCATTAGTTGAATATGAACACAAGTATCAAACACTCATACAGATATTATGTCGGGTCCACACACGAAACCATATGCTAGAAAAATAAAAAAATATAATTAAAAGGCAATGCCCAAAGATCCACACTTCAAATAAAACTACAACTACCAATCACTTGAAATTTTAGTTACCTTTCTTTCGCACCTTGCCAAATACGCCTTCGTACCAAATTTAATATTTTGCAAACGAACAAGTCATCAAAGAGAACAAAGTCAAAAAAATAAATAAACATCACCGTTTGCAGTATAAAATTTCAAAGGACATTGAAATATACCAATAATTCACTTGGAGTTACACCTGATCCACATGGAATCGAATCATTAAACGAAGAACGGAAAAAAGTTGGTCCATCTAACAAGCTGGAAGTGGATGCTACTCTGACTATCAAAATTGATCAAAAACAAAGAACATAACTAGAGGGCTTTGACAATAGCATCACAAATATAATACTACATGCCATCGATAGGACAAGTCAAGATTAAGTCCAACACTTGGGTAGCTAGGCACCCAAAGAGAGCTCCCCCTAAATCTCTAGCATACATACCTAGTGTGGAATTTGGGTCGGTTACCCAACCACATCACCTATACAGTAAGCCGAACCAAACATGGTCAGTTTTATTTTTCTAAGAATCCAAACTTATTTTGATTATCTATAAAATACAAAGTCGGGTGATTTTGGTTCAAAACGGGTTAGTATTGGGTTAGGGTTTGTCAAAGTTGGCTAAATTATTTTTCTAAATAGAAAAATAAGGAAAAAGAATTTTACACTTACATTTGAAATTAAAAACACGCATAGAGTATAAAAATAAACATATTTTAAAAAAATTTACCTTTCTATGGTCTAAATAGGATGTTGATAAAAACCATCTCAAATAGGTTGATATTGCCTGTCTTTTAGTACAAAGTTATATTGAAAATAAATTTGGTCGACCCCTTGATTATTTCTAACTTTCTTTTTAAGTCATACATATGTTTTTGTCGACAAAAAAATAAAACATAACCATGTTTTTAATGTGTGGTTTCATGCTTACTTTTTTTTCTCTTTTTTCATTCTTTTTTCTCACTTCTTTTTTTCTTTTTATGAATCCGAAAAGAAATACAATCACGTGCATCATAGTGTAGCATAGTACAAACAAAATACCCATCAATTGATATTCATTAACCATGAACACCCACCACCTATAATTCAAGCTTAAATATGACAAATCATAAGGCGTTGTGAATCAAGTGCATATCATATGGTAAAGTCCTATCATATAAGGGGTATAAGCTTACAATGTTGCTAAGAAAGAAAAATATTAGGCTTGGAGGGACCACGAGTGAAATATATCATTCATTTGGACAAGCTAAAAGGCACAGGTGCCTTATCAAAGAACTACAAAATTTATTTCCTAACTATGGGGTCTCATTGACTCTTTTACTTCAATATTATAAGTAAGTTGGTTCTCGATTAGGTCAAATCTCAATGTCTACACACCTACAAACTTCCCAATTTGTTTGAACTAGCCTTATATGCATTGCTAACTAATAAATCATTCCACAGTAATACGCTTTTCCCAATCAATCAAATCATGGGATTTTCTAAAGCACAAACCTAGTTAATATCACCGAGTCATCTGAACATGCTTTTGCAAGACACATATGTTCAACAAATATTATTAATTAAGCTCCTAATTCTTGAACATTTTTTTTTCAATCTTTTTTTTTTTTTTTGGTTTTTTTCATTTTTTCTAAAGGATTTAAACATAAGAAACTGGGATGAGAACAATGAGTACCCTACCTCAATAAAAAATGAGTCGTGTCACCACAACTCGAAAAGAGTATAAAACTAATTAAATTTAAGATTATGCACCTAAAAACGCATATTCATAGGATAACGATAGCGGAAAGAGTATTTTACCTTCACAAGAATCAATCAGTCCCCCATTTAGGGGTTGATGTTCTAGATCCATGATGGACCCTTGATAATGTATGCAGAGTTTCTCGGCCTCGCGGGTTGTTTCAGAGCCAAAGGGGCATGTGAATATGTGAAATCTCTTTCATTTTTAGTGTTGCCTCTCACTGTTTTAATCATAAATCTTTTTTATATGATATCCAAAAAAGGAGTAGTTTATGGAATTAGAAACTAGAGCTCTATATCATTCCAGCGGTGCAAAGATTTCCCAAAAATCTATATCCAATCGTTCGCAATTCATCTCTGAAGTTAAGCGTGATGTGTGGAATCTCAAGTATTTGGCCATAACTTTATAATTAGAGCTTATGTTAAGGTTTAATCTGTGACACTTGATATATATTAAAAAAAAATATGCTCTAGACTCGAGAAAAAATTGATTTCGATACCCGAGCAAAAAGTTATGGTCGTTAATAAAATTTCAAATTTCTTTCTAATCGGCAATGATCGATTGTATGCCTGCACCACCGGTGGAATACCAGCATTAATACAAGCATCAATACTTCTAACTGGAGATTCCACTTCATTTACCGGTGTCGCCGATTAGAGTTCATTCTCCATATATTTTTCCTTTTCTTCATAACTCCTCGGCTTAAATTTGAATTTTATTAATTTTTTACCGTTTTAATGCAAAAAAGGCTCCCGACGTACCTGTATAAGGGTAATTTTCAACGTAGACTTAAATTTTTTTCACTATTTCTTTAGTATCCAGCTTCTTTTTTACCTAAAATTTCACCAGTTTTTACTAGTGCATCATACAAACTCCAATACCTTCTCTAATTGCCTCCCAAGAAACATTTTTGTTTATCACGTTGTTAAACTCGACATGAAAACTTCCCCACAAAATTTCTCAAAGCCCTTGCGTTATTTTATCCGTTTAAACACACCTCCTTCTTGAAATAGTTTACTAGGGAATCACTCACCTTTAACTTCTCTTGATTGTTCTTTAACAAATTATTATCATGCTATTGGATGACTGTCTTTAATGGTATAAACTCTTAATTCTATTTGATTACCCGTCAATCTTCAACGAGTTTCACTCCACAATCTTGCGCAACATGGCATGACCCATTACATGCTTCTAGCTTTTCCAACTCAAATACTTGATCAACATTCATATACTCGTATCTCTCTTCGAACTCGTTTAGATTGTTGCTTTGGTGTACCTTAATTTACACTTCTTTATCTTGTTACAACTCCATAGGGATATCATATAATTCTCTATAATTTTGTATAAGTATAACTACCCCTTTATCCACCATACTAACATGAGACTTAACCATATTTTGGTCTTTAACCATATCCAGAAAAATATTCATATCACCTACAGAAGTGTCTTCTATCATTAACTCTTACTCAATTACTTCTCGGGGTTGATCAGTTCAGATATATTCTATTTCATGTATCAATTGAGGAGGAAAGTTATCATTTGAAAGAGTGGAATCATGATAGGGCTTATCATAATTCTAGGCGATGCTAAAACCTTGAGTTTGGGTATTCAATTTTGCTATATCCCCTTGTATTCTTATCGATGTAACCCCAAATTCAAACTTTTACGCCTCTTGTCTTGCCATCGATTCTTTGCAACTCCATATGAAGTTTGACGACGTTTCGTCCAATGATTGGGAAATACACTCCTCTAGTATTATATGTGGTATGCTACTGGACTGTATGAAGTTTGCCAATGTTTCATCCAATCAGGAAGATTGAGGTATCATTGGTAGTTGTTGAATATTTCTAACCCATTGATTCTGACATCCTTGCTCTTGAGGGTATTGATAAGGAACTTGGTAGTAGTTACCACCCTATTTTTAATACTCAAAGAGTCTTCCATATATAAGAATGAACTGGGATTCTAATAATATCCTCCATGTATTTTTAAAAGCAATTTGTGACCTTGATCCATTACTCTACTTGTTGTCGTGTACCTAAAGAGTATAGAACCAATCAAACGTAAAATGTAACACATCGACTATCCAAAAGAAAAATTAAAAACATAACTAACAATTCAATCCCTCTCAACGACACCAAAACTTTGGTAGCTCCTGTTGGAGTATAAATCTCCTGTAATGTATTCTCCGTCTCTTCCTAATGGTTTGAACTTTTAGTTGAGTTGGAAATATCACATGGTATCAGAGCCACAATCCAAAGTGGTTTCTCGTTATCCTTTCGTTCGTCCTCAATCTCCTCTATCCATGGTTCTCTTTCATTATCTTTTCGACCGCTTCCGCAGAAATATATACAAAAAAGACTTTGTTCCTTTATTCCTCTTCTAGGAAACGAAATCTTATTTCTCTCGTACGAAATGAAATCTTATTCCTCTCTTAAGAATCAAAATTAATCCTCTTATAGGATGCGAAATCTTGTTAGGCCATCTAATTTTCTCATCTCGGTAGTTCGATCAACACTCGGTTCTTGTTCAAGGTTCTCAACGCTCGACTCTTCCTTCCATCTCACTGCTACAACACTACATCAACATTGTCATCACGTCACTTCTCAATTTACAAGGCTCAAGACACATCATCAATGATCCAGATTTCAAACTTAAAGTTGTTCTCTATCAAAACTACTTGAGTTTGAGGGGGTGTGAAATATATTATTACCATATTTATTTATTACTTTGTTAGACTAGTTTATTTGCATATCATATTTATTTCCTAATTACTTTAGTCTTACCTTTCTTGTTCACCGAGTAGTTAGACCTATATATATGATCTCATTCTATTTTATTGGAGAACATTAACTCAATTCACAATGTAGTCTCTAGTTTTCTCTTGTTCTTTATAGTATATGGCTCTCTTATTATTAACATAGTATTTCTCTAGCCTTTATGTTGCTATCAGAGATCCAGGTACTTGAGGTCCCGAGTTCAAGTCTCTTCACCTCCACCTACTCAAAATCTCCACGTGCATTGTTCAGATCAATCAATCTCTTTACTAAGCTTGCACGTGAGAGGCGTGTTAAAGTATAAATCTCATATATTCTGTTCTCCGTTTCTTCTTAATGGTTCAAATTTTAAGTCGAGTTGGCAATCTAACATCTCCTAAGTGTAATATAAAATCACAACCAAAGGAATTATACCATGCAGATTTACAGGTCACTAAGTAATAAAAGTAATAAGTTTATCGTATTTAGAGTAACTGAGATGTTAATGTAATGCTTTTAATTAATGATAATGATGATTCTTGAGCTAAAAATTATAATACAAAAATAATTGATTTTTGATGATTCTTAAAACTAAATTACTAACTAACAAAAAAACAAGACTAAAAATAAACTAGGTTCATAGAGCTTAAAACTCTTGTAAAGAATCTAGTTTGAAAATTTTATGTTCACCAAATCAACAACATTTAAAAAATAAATTGGTAATTTCACATTATCGATGATTCTAAATTCCACCTAATTATATCCCATTAGGATAAATTAGGAATTACCTTTAAATTTAGGTGTTCATTTCTGATAACCCTATACAAGTATTCCATAATCTCACCCTTAGACCCTTAAACCCTTTTACATGGATGATATCTCGTAAAAAATATTAGATGACCACTATGGACCCCGAACAACCACCATTAATTGCTCATTTGCTCCCACGAGGCACTCACGGAGTGGCTAGAGAAGGACGACAAAATGAATAAGAGTAACGAAACTAACTTTCCAGCCCTCTCCCTCTCCACGATAACACTGTTATTAAATAAGGGCACCCCTTCCCCCCTTCCCTCTACCCTAGTGATATACGTCTCTCTAAACTTTTTGGTGGAGATGTACCATGATAAGTTTGAACACGCTTATTCCGTTTTTTACCGATCAGACCAAGGCTGTAATGGAGAAGATTACCATCACAATGCCTGAGTGAGAAGTGGAGATTGAGAAAAATATATGTACAATTTGCTCGTTGATCAAATTGTATGAACTGTACTGATTTAGCAACTATTGTTGTGACATCTACAATTTGAAATCATTAACAAATTCTGATAAACACAAATTACAATACATAAATTCCACAAATGGAGACATAAATATAACAAACGTGAACAATTTAAATCAGTAATCTAGATAAACATTGATCTTCAACACAGTCTCCATTCCATCAGTCAGTTGTTGTTGATGAGGAGAAGCCGGAAAAGTCTTGACCGTTGCAAATCCTTGAGCGTTAACAAACTTTCCAGTGCCGCCCATAATAGCAAGATGAGATTCCGATGCAGCACTCCGATGGACACCAAATAAACAAAGACTATCAACATATCCGTTTTCATGTAACATTACATTAAACGCCATTGTCTGACTTGTTCCATCTTGCGAGCTAGATATATAAAAACCTTGTGATTTACCTACTAGTCCCGAACCAAGCTCATGCCCTTCGGTTAATTCATCATCAAACACTGTCATTGTACCGAACATGAGTTTTTGGAAAGTAGTTCCTGTTGGGAATTGTGCAAGATTTATAGTAGGTAATCCGAATCCTCCCCCGATAATTGAGTTTCCACTGTTTTGACCAATGTTATTCATGTATCCGCTAAGACCAGTAAGGAAAGGTACGTTATTGTTGTTGAGAACTCCACTGTTATCACCACCTCCACTATTGCCAATTGGGAGGACTGCACCATTAGGTTTAGCAAAAGGTACCTGAAGGGACAGACTCAGACTCTTATTCGGCTAATTTTAATATATTACTAAAGACTAATATAATTGTATTTACCTGACCACCAACGATTGGATTTGCAACTATTCCAGTAACTGCAATGGCGGAGGGATTTGATCCGCCAAGAATATCATGCATGAAAAATGTTAATGCATGATTAGGGTTTTCTGCATCTATAACACCACCGGCTTTTGTAGCAGGTGTTGCCGTGGTTGGGGGATTGATCGTCGACCCTAGTGTTGCTCCGGCGGCAGGTGGTGTTTCGATGGTGTCATCAATATCAGGCTGGGAGGCAATAGTGGGACTGGGTGTAACTACCTCCTCGTCAAGAATACGAGTTGACATTGTACATGTGACTGCTAGAGCTAGAATGAGTAAAGTAGCAATGACAGCTTTCATGTGAGAATAAATGGATTTTGCCATGGATATAGAAAAGAATGGACAAATCAGGGGGATTTTTTGTGGGAATAGATGAAGGAGAGCAGATTATGAGATACAGTAGCATGGATGATCTAAATATATATATAGATGTAGGAATCAAAATCTTGATATTCGGAATGGAGTTGATGAAGGGGGAGTTGATGTATACAATATTTAAGTATGGAAAGGTTGATTAGTTGAACAAGCCAGAAATTAAAAAGTTCAATACAAAAATAAGATTATAGTAGAGCATGTTTGATTAGGTATACAACAAATACATACTGGGGCAGATAGGTAGGGGGTGTGGAGCTGCAGCCGCCCAAATTACCGTGCAAATTTATCTTTTAACTTAAAAATAAGTTACATATATAATGTGCATTGCCAAAAAAATTGATAAAAAGGATAATTGAATGAGAGTTTATAAACACAAAAAGGTAATATAGAAAGGAAACAACTTAATTGTTTCATTATAATCAAATATCTCGGACCTAACAAAACAGTTAAAAATATATAGTTAAAATTCTAATGGATCAAAAACACTACTTAAATTAAAAACAATTTTTTTGTTTAAAAAACAAGGCGAAAAAAATGATTCCAAATACAAAACTAATATTTTGAAATGATGAAACGATCCAATGAATCTGGAAAATTTCGACATACTCAACAAACAAATATTATTTGGTTTGTCGATTTCTGATATCGTATCCATGTTTTAGCAAAACTTACCCGGAAAATCAGAAAACAAACTTCGAAACTGATTTTTAGACTTTCAGGTAATCCAAACAAACTCACGTTTTCTGCACTGTATCATTCTTTCTAAGGTGGATAAACTTTTTCCTCTATTCTGAATGGGATCGTTTTCAGAGAAAGTTTTACCAACGTAGGGAATGTGATGCTTGACATTAAAAATATTTACGATAGAACATGACTCAATAGCTGAAAACGATATGCATTATAGTTGATCTTTTTAACCACATTTACATGACCAATCTTTCTTTGTAGCAAGCTTATTATACTCATAGGTTGTGTAGCAATAAAGTCAAGTATCAAATCCATGAGCGTGAGTCTGGGACAGGAACATGAAGCAAATCCAAAGGGTTATGTGGAAAGAAGCCATATACGACCCAAAACAGGTGCACTGATTGACAACATGGTTATGAGCAAATTGTGCATTGTGGATTTTCAGATCTCAAGACTTCAAATTTTCCCTCACCCCCATCAACCCATATGTTGGCCTAACCTTGGTTAAGGTGTTATTTATGCTGATTAAACAATGGCTATACTTATTGTTAGCTAGTCATTGTTGAATTATTTGAGTTGTGTTTAGCATGACTACACGAGCCAGAAAAAAAGTATAAAGGTTCAAGAGTGTTTATAAGAAAAAACACAACATTCAAAACATGCTTTACAAGTATTAAGATTGAAGAGATAAAGATCATATTCTAGTGAAGAATCCAAGATATTGATCAAGATAACATAAAGTGCTCAACTTATAAGTTATACCACAGGTCCATAAGGGGATAGTAATTTTTTTTTAGAGGATATCATTAGGGGTAACAGACTCTAATAATAAAGAACAAAAAACAGTGCCCAATATGTACATCACTCCTAATTAAGAGACAATACCAACCGCTATTGAAACAGTAAGCACGGAATACAACAAATTACAATCAGTTTAATATTCACTAAAAACTTTCTTGAGAAATCACTAAAGCTACATTTTTTCTATTTTAAAAAATATGATCCAAAATGAAATGAATTTAGGCAACAAACCATTACTTACAATCTTTAAAGTTTTTTTTCTTTCAAAACTCCCTATTTCACTCCATTGTCAATATCATGAACACTCCACTCAATTGTGGTTCCAGCAGCCTGAGCACATTGTAATAGTCTTACATCATAAATATGTTTAAAATTCTAATCATAGTTGTCACAATATAATTTAGAAGATCAATTAAAATGCAATAATTGGTACCAGAAATGGATGTGTAAGTATAGATATTCTGCTTTTACTTCCCGAGTCTCGAGATAGCATAAGTCGAACATGTGGAATATTCTTCCAACTATCTCCAAGTGCCGCTTTTAGCACATTTCCTTCACCACCTACCATATGATTCGTCACCTATACTTACAAATGTTAACTTCACAGTGATACAATCACAGAATATAAAACACAACTTAAGTGCTTAACTTACTAACACACAGACATTATACTCATGAGCTATCTTCTTCAGCAAAAAACCTGCTGAAACCATCAATGCGTGTCCTATAACCATCCAAATCATATTACTTGCAACTCCTTTTATTCCATTAGATTACAACATTGTTACTATTCAAATACATACCATGAGCAGATGTGCCTCCTAAAATTGGTGTGACTAGAGATGATATGGAATCAATAATTAGCATACTCACTTGGGACCCACGCTGCGTATAAGGTTTTCTCAGCAAGGTAGGTATAATTAACACACGTAATTAAGATTGTAAAAATATAAAACCTGAGTCTTTAAATTGTTCTCCAGCTGATGTAACATATCCAAGAGCGAAAATATGTCGTATATAGAGTGACATATAATGTTGTTCATTGCTTGTACAAGAGTATCCTTCATTCATAATTAATGTTAGAGCCGAAATATATACAAAAACCAGAGAAGAAAGAAGAGAAAACTGAAAAAACACCTGATTCTGAGCATGATTTGACATCTTACTTACAAACTGTGCAATGCGTTTTGGTGAGAAAGAGTTGCCTGTATCTATGAACATGATTTTACTCATACCATATCTTGCAACACTAGAAGCAGCTTGGAGGCAAATCTGAATAGTAATTAAACATTATTTTTGAAAAATTTAAATATTAATGAACTAATATAGCTTCAGATTAGATCTACTTACTTGTGTCTTGCCGGAAGATGATGGACCCACTAGCTCTGTCACGTGCCCTTGATGTAAACCACCTTGAAGAAATGCATCGATACTGATTAAAAGTAATAATAAACTGTTATCAGATCCACACTGAACCATTCCTATTTTTATTTTATTTTTTACCGTTCACATCCCATAGACAGCATGTGTTTATTCAGCTGAGCATCTTCGAAGAGCTCCATACCGTTTAGCCATGGTTGGTGTTGATTATCCAACAATGCGAGAATCTGAGTAATGCCCTACCTTCCACATACAAATTACCCATGTATGTTTAATCTACGAGATTATTAATTTGATCTATAGTTTGAAAAACTAACCTGCTTCAATTTCTTTGAATTTAATTCCTGCTCAGCTAGAGCCGTTAATGTGTAAAGGTCATGTATTAGAAAATCTTCCACTGTGTAACCAAAGGTACAAACAATTTGTCAGGGTAAAATGAATTTCCCTTTATTCTGGAAAAACGCGTAATTATGAATTATGATTGCTGAAACAATTTCATTTATTTACACTTATATAAAGCAAAATCATTCACATTCGAATTTCTAACAGCATCGAATGATTCGAATCGCATAAAATGATGTATAGTACTGTGAGTTTCTCTGAGAAAATACAAAAATTAAGATGATAAACGATGAAATATTCAATACGGGCTTATATTTAAGTAAATTTAAATGGAAAATCGGTGGAAAATAAAACCTGAGAAAATGCCGTGAGAGGCAAAGAAGTTTCGGAAATGAGAATCGATAACTGGGAACTTCTGCTCCAGAGATTCTAATGGCGCCATTGCTTTGACCAATATTTGACTAAGCTCATAATATACTACTATTTTAATCCAAAAAAAGAATTTTAAAAAAATATGGTCGGTACTCCAAAATAATTAAATAAAAATATGGTCGGTACTCCAAAATATGGTCGGTGCCCCAGAGTATTTGGTATTAAATCGTTCAAGTCCCTTGTAATTAAGGGAATGGGCCGAAACTGGAAAATACGAGCTCGCTCTTCTCCACTTTAAGATCTAAGCTAGCCCAATCAATAGCTAAATATAAACGAGAATATTGTGATATGGTTTGGTGTCTTAACGAGTTCTTAGCCAAAACCATGTGGATCAAATTCATCCTATAGGTTCTTTCTCTCTTCGATTTCTTTGTAATTTGGTATAGCTTACTTTATGAGAAAGTACGCTCGACTTGAGCGTCTTTTAACACATACGGAATATTTGTTAATTTATCTTCCAATTTTTCTTCAGGTTGAGACTCACAAACAAATATCTGAAATGATACAACTTAAGATGAAATGTGATGAATTACCTCGTCGAAAGAGAACATAATATAAGATAATTTCTTAATATACTAAGTCATACAGTTTTGTCGCTAGAACATAATATAAGATAATTTCTTAATATACTAAGTCATACAGTTTTGTCACAATAAGGTTGAGTATAGCCACTAGGAGAAATGAGTTTGGTATTCTTTTTAGAAAACCTTGACCATGAGTTCGAAGTGAACTATTAGTTTTGAACATTAACCAAAACAGATGATTTTTACGAATACCCAAGTCAAGTGTTGTGTATATATAACTAGTGCATGATGAAACCAACTTGGAATCGTGAGAATATTAACAGGAAATTGTGGCTAAGATATGGGTCTTAATAATCACGTGGACTTTACGCGAAAGTTATTTTACATACACATAACTCATTAACATCCCCCTAGACTATGAACACGTGCTATATAAATGCGAAAACGATAGATGTTGAATAAAATTGTGAAAATCGCACTAAAATTACAAAAGTCTTGAAAAAAATGTGTAGGTATACAAAAATCACAAGAGATGATATCCGGTGAAAATCAAAATGACTCACAAGAAGACTTCAAACAATAATTGAATTACACCATCAATTGGTTTGATATGAGAAATTAAAGAACACGAGGCTACAGCAGGTTTATTGGGGACCTGAAAGAAGTTAAAGGCAATATTGATCCCAAATCCTTGTGTTGATTGAAGCAAATCATACAACTAGAAAACACGAAGGAAGGAGCCCAATGGTCCACCATATGTTTAAATTCTTCGGAAGTTTAAGGACCTTGAATTTAGTGTCTTTGAGATATTGTATTTAGTTGTCTTTAAGAAAATTGTAGTTGACAATCATATAGTTTCGCTACGGGGCTAAAGGTTTTTGCTGACATTACGCCTAAACATGGAGGTTGATATAATTTACCAAAATAATAAAAGAGAAATAAAACTTGTATAGGTTCTGAGTAAGACTTATATCTAATATTTGATGGTCCAATAATTAAATTATATAATTAACTCTAAAAACAAAACACATATCATTAGATTACAAGACGTTACTATAATTAGTTTATGCAAGTTAAAAAGATGGGATAATTTGTTCTAATACGATTGGTTAAACATAAGAAAATTCCCGGTCTTGTACTATTTCACACGAACATCTTGAATATCTAAATACAATACAACAATTAAACATCAAAGTGGCTGTAGTTTAGTGGTAAGAATTCCACGTTGTGGCCGTGGAGACCTGGGCTCGAATCCCAGCAGCCACACCGAACTTTGGTGTATTTTTACAACCAACAGCTGTATTGACAGTGCAGTTATAGAAAGAATTCTTTTTTTCTTTTTGTTCAAAATAGAAAGAACTCAGATGCAACTAGCTTCGGCTTCCAATGTATATGACATCCTATGCTATTTCTCAGAAATAGAAAATTGAAAACTCTGCTTGAATAATAGAGTGATATGGAGATGATTTTTACCAATATACTCTTGAGAACATTGGAGCAACAAACAGTTCCTTTTTAATCACTTTTGGTCATATGTAACCTCAATGCCTTTGTAATTACTTTCACAATAGATGTTTGACTCATAAAACACATCAAATTGTGAAACACAAATCCATAATTGTCTCTTGATTTTTCTAAAAATTGTTTTCCAAGAGGGGGGGTGTTAGGAGAAGAGGGAAGCGTATAATCATTCATCAATAGGAGCTAACAGAAAATTTACTTCAGAGACATAAATATGCATTAAGAGTAAGATAGTGAGGTCCACCCAAGTTTAAAATATTACACAACTGCAAATTTTTCTATAGTATACATCCCTTCCTCTCATTTACGAGCTAATGGAAATAAAGCGATACAAAAATATTTGTCTAAATACATATCTCGTGAGGTAAAACTAGGATGAACGATAAATACCAATAATAGAGCAAAAGCTTTTGTCATAGCTCTAAAAACCTGTAACTTGTCTAGGCAGCTAAGATGTTAGGAAAATAATCGTCAAAATCTTGTCGTATAATAGGTTATATCTGCAACTTGTTAAGAAGTTGAAGTATAAGTAGTCCATTTGAAGGTATATTTATCAAAATTTCCATGCTCTTGTACTCTCACTATTTAGGGTTCTCTTTCAATGGAATTCCTTCCTCTTCTGAATGTTCTGATGGTGAAGGCTTGGGTTTACTTCTTAAGAAACTTTTTGCGTAAAGTGAACCAAATACAATAACCTGAATCACAAATTTAAAAAGAAATTAATTATTGGAGATTTAAAACTTAGAAAAAAAAAATGAACAAGTTTGATTTAACTTACAGCTCCAGCACATTGCTCCCAGTTAAGTGGGTGAGAAAACCAAATGCAAGACAGCAAAATGCTTACTAACTGCATTTATAAGAAGATATCAAAAAACATTTATTTTTATATATTTTTATGTCTCTATACCTGTCTTGTGGTCATAATGGTAGCAAAAGTTAAAGCGCCGAATGTGCGAATCGTGTAGGAGATAAAGAACTGACTAGCTGTTGCCACCTGTACAGTTACCATGTATTATATTTTTTAATCTTTATTCAATTGGAAGTGAAGAATGTTGAAATAATATTAGTAACTTACTGTTGATAACAGTAATATGTCAAAGAAACAATCGTTATTACGAGAAACAAAATCTATGGCCATTAGAAGATGGTTCTGTAAAATAAGACCTACATACATATAAAGTAAGTGGATGAGTAAATAAACATAAATGGATAATATGAATACTTCCTTGAGGGTAGGGTGTTTGAAGAAGAATACCAATGAAACTGAGTATACAAGAGCAAACTGTAGTGTAGAATATTTGAGTGTGTATTTCCATATCATAACCTTTAAATAGTTTATCCTGGAATGTACTTGTAAACCCATCAAACCTGTATAAATCCACAAACTACCATCACTTTTTCTTTTTTTTTTACCATTTTTAATGGACTAAATCCACAAAAGTGACTAATTTCATACCCAAGATAACCAGCCATGAGAGAGACGCCCCATATTGTGCTTTCCCTTCCCCGATTATAAGGACTAATTTCATCTGCTGCCTATTAATTCACAATAATAAACAATGTTACTGCTTCATTTAATGAACTACTTTAGAAACAAAGGAGCAGTTCTTACCGGAGATAAAATAAATATGGAACATCCAAGGGTGACTAATACTGCAAAAAAATAGTCACGTCCATTGTACCTCTTTTGCATAATCACACTGCCCCAGATCTACATATTCATACCAAAGTTACTCAAATCAATACAAGCTACAAAGTTATCAACAGATAAATAAATAATAACTCACCATTACAGGTATCATTTTTCCACACTTTGCTAAAGTCTGAACAGGAAAACTCACATACTTGAGGGCCTGGTGTACACATTTATCCAACAAATGGTTCAATTAATTGACTTTTTTACTAGAAAAGTAATGTCTTTTCTTATGCATACAACTATTACCTCATACTGACAAGTCGTGGTAAGAATGTTAGATACTGAAATTATACAGTATTTATAAACTGGAGCTACAGGATCCAATGCTTTTTGACTAGACTGAAGAGGAAGAATTAAAACCCCAAAATACATCAACTTTATGTAATAATTGGAGCATCTTTTATAAAAAAAAAAACTAAAACAATTAATATAATGTGAGTTCAACATTCACCAGTTACCATTAAAACTCCGGCAGAGACAGCAGATGTAGTTATTCGATTGCAAAAGACAAGAAATAATGAGTACTTGAAATATTCCTTATTTGGTCCATATGGAACTCTCATAATCTTTTCCTGTACCCAAAAGATTTACAAGTTCATGCTTAGTGTAGGATTCACAATCAAACATAAGTTAATGTAACAAGTTAGAAAACACTAATGTCATTAGTAATCATTTCTATAGTTCACTCACTGATATAAATGAGCCAAAATCATTTTGCAAAACATTATTTAATAAAAAGTCAGCTGATATATTGAATAATTCATTTAATTTAGAAACTTTACTCTATTATTTTCTCCTATCAGGTCTAAAGATTAGTATACAAAAGTACAAGAAGCTAGGGTTTCTTCCCATAAACAATAATTGTGACATAATCTGTCATATTAGTAACCAACATTTTGATTATTGCAGCTGTAATTATTAAATACAGACATATATATAAAAGGAGGAGTAATTTGATACCTGTAAGATGCCATAGATGACAAGAGTAGACAAGATTCCGGACACCGCAAATACCCCTTTCAATAGCTTGTTGTCTTTCACCGGCACAGATGGTGGCTCCGCCATCTCCCATTCACTCCTCCACCAGCACCACCACAACAACTTATTTTTACCAAATCACGCCTGCAATTCATCATTTTGAATAACAATTTCAGCTTTACAACAATATTATTTATAAGTGTATACATATGTGATGTGATTGTGTGCGCTTTTGTGTGTATCGATTAACACAGAGATATAGTAATGTGCAACGCACCTGCACAAGAAGAGATATGAGGATGCTCACAAGCTTGTTGATGTGAGAATAAGCACAATGAGTGAAGACCAAACACAATACTGTGTGTGTTTACGCTCTCTTTTCCTTTTTCTTTGCTTCTTCGAGGACGACGAAAGAGAGTGTATTGCCACGTAAGCGTGATGACGTGTCCCACTGTATGAGTTTTGAGTATTATTAAAAATAAAATAATAAAAAACACTGGGAATTTACACTTTGCAGTGTGGGATGCGTGATGCTTTTTATTTTTCTTGTCGGAGGATGCGTGCACTGACAGGGATTAACCAAAGCCGTAGATTTTCGTTTTTGTTCGAAAAGGCCGTAGATAAGGTCAACCTTTTCTTTTTGAACATTGGAAATTTTTAGGTGACGCCAAGTGATCACCGAAGAGATAAAAAGTTAGAGAAAGGAGAGATAAAAAGTTAGAGAAAGGTTAGAGAGATTTTTTTTAATTTCTTTTTTTCGATCTAAGCGTTTATCTTAATTTTTTTAAATCTTCACCTACGTGATGTACCTGACTCGCTCAATCTTAGATTGAAAAGCTTTTCCGTCCAATTTAGATTCGGGAGATGATTTTCTTCTCCACCACGCCTACTCCACCAAATAGTCACTGGACCCATGAACATCACGTCATGAGCAAATTCGGAACCCCGATCAATCAAGGGCATAACTAGCGTCACGCTAGATCATAACCCACCGGGTATTGGTCTCCTTGGATCTTTTATGGGAGAAAGTGTGGAAAATTTCAAGAAAAAAATTGGGGGTTTCAAACCCTAAATTACCTACTATAATTGAAGAACCAATTATGGAATGCTTGAAGATCCAAGAATCGTTGAATCACAAACCATTGATTCAAACTTGATGAAAGACGAAACCTTCCCCCCTTCCCTTCCCTTTCTCGGACGAGTTCCCCACTTTCAACCGGGGATGCTCCGATTAATCTTGCGGAGGTTCGTATGTCAATGATGAGATTTATGGGTTTTTGATATATCTTTTGATACTAGGACTAGGTTTATTCAAGTTTGTGGGATATTTTATAAGCAAAATGTAGAGAATATTTGGAAAGAACTTGTGGCACACAAAATGTTTGACAAAATTACTAAGTCACATGCTTTGGAGATTGAAGAGCCTAAGGATGGAGAATTTGAGGGCACTTATGTATCAAAGAATGTGGTCAACAAAAGGCATGAAACGACCACCAAGGGACCCGTGAATTTGACCGGGAAACTTGACGCCGGTACAAAGAGCCCGGGTAAAACCCACTCACCTTGTGAGGAGATTAAGAGCTTAGACTATAAGAATATGCACTTAAATAATAGGAAAGCTTACGCGGGAATGGAACGTAAGTACTTTGAACCCGTGGAAGAGAAATGCTACAACTTTTGGAAAGAGATGTTTTAACAGTTGAGAAACTTAGAAATAATTTTAGTTTAAATGATATTTGTCAAACAACAAAACAAGATTAAACAAGGGTTAGGCCAACACATACCCCTTAGATTATAGGACTTTTCCATATGACCCTCACTCGAATCGCGATGCTTTGACACTCGTCTTAGAGCTTGAGTTTAGGGTGGTGGTTTCGATTATGAAAAATACATTGGGTGGGTTTTTAGCTATGAATTTGATCTTTTAATCACTTGTTATTATTGTAACCCTTTGCCGGGGTAAAAGAAAAAGAATTGAAAAAAAGAAAAAATATATTAAAATGAAAAGAAACATGAAGCACTATGGCATGACTTCTCATATCAAAAAGAGAGTCATAGCTAACTTGCAAAATAAAAATATATACATATGGATCGACAAAGTGGATTTTTAGGTGATCATCATGGTTTTTAGTTTGGTTATTGGGGATGCGATCAAAGTGCATCAAGGTTGGGTTAAGTTAAAAAATCTTATCAAAGTAACTTAAGCTTTAGGGTGATTTGTTGATGGCTGGTAAGGAGAGAGCCAAATACTCACTCTACATTATTCAAATATACGATCATATTGTCCCTAAACCAACATTACAACCGTAAAGATCTTATGATTCTTGACTATGTGATTAGAAGCAATTAAACCAATAGAGAGTAGTTAGTTAGACCATTAGAGACTATGTTAGGATCGATGAACACTCTATAGCCTTCACATAAATAAATACCATTGTGAGACATCTTTTTAGGTTCTTTTTGTGCTCAACTGAGGAAATTTTCCCTATTATTTGATACATTCCCGTATCTTACCTTGTTTTGGAGATTTGTCACTTTTAGAGCGATTTGTGCGTAACTTATGTGTTAAGTGTGAAGTTATTAGGTTCAAGTATTGGTGCGGCCTAGGGTGTGATAAAATAAGGTATAAATAAAGAGCAAATAATCACCCTAGACTGAGCACGGTTCTGCAAGTTTACAGATCGTATGCAAGTTTTAGAAAATAAGTAAGATTCGTTCCGCAGAGACTACGAAGGTTAGGGGAATCTTATGCAATAATCAGGTGCAAATAATTAAAGCTAGAACAAATAAAACGCAATAAAAGTAAAGACAAATAGATATTTATTTGATTTTCTAATTAACTAAATTAAAACTAAGAATTTAAAGACAGAAAATTAAATACGAAAG
This sequence comes from Nemophila menziesii, assembly GCA_029959085.1. Lineage (NCBI taxonomy): Eukaryota > Viridiplantae > Streptophyta > Magnoliopsida > Boraginales > Hydrophyllaceae > Nemophila > Nemophila menziesii. The sequence goes on along the minus strand of JARWIR010000003.1, from coordinate 41,170,509 downwards.
AGAAGTAGTATGAGAATATAGCTTGAGTTATTAGCATGTAATCCCCACTAGTTTTGCCGTTCTAAACATGTAAGGGTGAATTATGTAGTATTTCAATAATCGGTTCCAATTACGCTAGGTAGTTTTAAATAGGATTTACCTATATCAATAAGGCTTCCTAAGCAAACTGTTCCTGTAATTGGTAAATAGTAACATGTACTAAACCATAGTGATTATCAAGTTAGGGTGATTTGTCAGATCTAAACCGAATACTAGACGTTATGTGTTAAACATGTAATTAAACACCGTTGTCAATGGTGACCTAACTACTAGATGGTAATTCTATATGGCTGCAGTCCACAAGAACACAGAATATAAATCCAAACACATAAACAGAGAATAAAAACTATAATTCAATTTAAAACATTAAATTCCCAAATTAGATAGATGTCAATCAAAACTAGGGTTCATGCAGATATGCTAAAACTCAAGCTAAAGTAATTTAGTTCATGAATGAAAAGAAAGAAATTACAAATTTAAAGGTAGAAGAAGACATTGTTGATGAACAGCTCCTTCCAGACTTCTCTCTTGTGTTGTAAGCTTCCTCTTGGTTTAAGGTTTCACCAAGGATGATTTAAGAGTGTTAAGAGGATGTATTTATAGTGTATAGGTTGACCTAATTTGTTTCTTGAAGGAGAGGCTAAGTAATGGACTTCAAGCCCAACTCAAATTCGTATGGAAATAAAGATAATTACTGCTGAACTGTTTTGAGCATATCTTTTTCGTTATTGGTCGGTTTTTGCTCCACAATATACCAAAAGAATCCTCAGCGAATTATCTACGTCTTTATGAAAGGAATCTTCCAAAATCGGCTTCTTTTTGGAGTTATCACCACTTCTTTAGGCGTTCCTGCAGAAATTCAGATTTAGCCAGCTTTTCCTTTTCCATATTTTTAGCTTTTGTTTCCTTATCTCCAATTACCATGCTAATATCTTTCCATATCTTGTAGTCTTTGACTTGGACTCTAATTAATCTCTATAATTATCTTTAAAGCTACACACTAAATAAACAATTAAACCAAATATGCTCTAAAAATATTATGTTACTAAATCAAGACCCAAAATAGGAAAGTGCACTAAACTAAGCTAAAATCGACATATACTCTAATAAATACGCCTAAAATGATGTCTCAGAAGTATATTTTATTATCACAAATGAGGAGACATCAAGTATGATATTAGATTCCAAAGCATGGATAACAAGTTGAGAAAAGGAGATTAAAGAATAAAATCAAGAGTTAAGGGACAAAGAAGTTGTTATTATAAAGTGAAAGAGTTACCAACCTGAATTAGAAAGTGAATCTTTTTAAATGCCACATGAGATTTACAAAGAATTTGGATGATCTATTTAACATCCAAACAAGGCTTTGAATTAGGAACGTGTGGCCACTTACTGATTGCGATTCAGAGTTGTAATGAAGAAGCTATAAATTTTGCAGCTAACATGACTCAAACTAGTCCCCTCTTGGAGGATAATGGATTTAGGATGGGCTAGTTCATTTAACCTAGCCCATGGAAACCCTAAAATGTTTTTCACCTATTTATATATGCTCCTAACATTAGAAAATCATTTCTTGGACGCCGGAGCTTATTTATATTCCATCATAAAGCGATCATGAGGGTCTAGAGAAGGAAGAATCAAGAGTCGGAGTTTCACCACGTCAATTCTACACCTCTCCATCTCTATACTTTGGATAATTAGCGTTAGATATTTTGATTAATCTTGTTCCTATGCTATGTATTCCATGATTTATTATGCACAATTCATCTTTTTGCTTAGGATTTTTTAATCATGTGAACAATTGAATATTGATTTTTCGTTTAGTAGAATTTGGGATTATAATATTTAATTGAACTGGTATTTATTTATTTTCATTGACTATATATTTGTTATAATACTACCCATATCATAGATAAATAGTGGGTAGCTCAAGTAAATAAGTTATCACTCTGGAGGGGGGTTTTAATTGTGAATATAGCATATAGACATCTAGTGTGCGATAGGCAATAGTGTTAGAACTTCAAACATCTGAAACCATTTTAGGGTCACCTGGGAGGGGTATCTAGTGAATGAGGATTTCTTTCTAAGCTACTCGGGAGGGAGTTATAAGGACTTTTGAATCCCGTCTAATGTAAAATTATCATTCACCCTTATTCCTAAAAACCATTAATTCAATAGATATGGTTCATACTCTCAATTCCTTAGTTATAATCTTATTTGCATGATTATTTATTTTATTATAAAATAAAACATTCATTATATTTTTTATCTTTTAATCAAAACATCTAAAACAATCTATGCTAATATCTAACACGAGTTTAAATAACTACTAAATCAATGAGGAACAAACTTAATTTACTTACTTATTACTTGTAACGATCTGTACACTTGTGGAGAGTTAATCGTGGTTTCCATGGTGTGAGCACGTTTTACATTCATTATTTTATCACACCTGTGGGCCCACCAGGTTCCTAATATTAAATAACAGCCCCTACTTACTCAAAATAAACTTATGGTGTACAACTGAATCCCGATTAGCAGCAACGTCGTGTTTTGCCCTAAGTCCCTGTCATAACTAGTGGGGATTATGAGTATCCCGAGCTACGTTTCGCACTAATCGTTAAAACCTTCATTATTTTCTTTCTAGTTAATTTAGTGTTTAATTCGTAAATTGATTTTAACATACATGTGATATATTACAGTTTATGAATAACATTTAATTTAATAAGGTTTCTTATGGTAGCTATCTGGTCATTGGGAATTACGTGTCAAATTAGTTTAAACCTTTCTTTTAGTTGAAATCTCAGATTACAAGTCTAGCTTTGGTTGTACCATCAAGTCTCAATTTTTTCTTGAAAATTCACCTTCTACTAATGGTTTATATTTCATTGATAAGTCAGAAAACTCACATTTAACATTTGAATAACATATTCTAGTTCACTGTTAATACTTAATAGTCTCCTAGGAATTAGCATTTACAGATCTCATAACCTCATCATATGTCTTAATATCATCCTTAACAAGAATCCATGCTACTATACTATCACATAGCATTTTTGTGTGGACATTCTAAGTCATAAAATCAATGACAACATCTTGTATAAACTGGACTATATTTCTATCTCATACATTGCCTAAGTTTGTTATTATGGATAATCGCAGAACTAGGAGAGGGCAAAATAAGAGGCAAGTTATCACTAACGAGAGAATCAATAGTAGTTGATAAATCACTACTATATGGCATATAAGCATCCATACTCACATTAGCATCCTTTACAGAACAAATATATCCTCAAACAATTCTGCATCTTTGGATTCACAAATAGAATGGTCATATATGGACAAGAATCTATATACAACATTATTTAGGTGTATCCTATAAAAATGGAATTTACTATTTTGGGTCCCATGTTGACTCTCTTAAATTTTTGTAGCTTTACCTTGTATAAACACCCCCAAAATTAAGAATTTCATGTTAAGGGAAAAATACATAACTTTTAAGGGGTCTTAGTTAGGCTCCTATGTAGCACTCTATTAACACATAACATTATATATGTATGCCCTTCTGTGGGGTTTGTAAGGGGTGTTAAATTCATGTATAACTCTTATTATCTTCCATGACTCTTCAAGGGAATTACAACTATATATGTTATCCATATAAGACCTAAACCTCTTGTTAGAATTAGGACCGCGGAATAAAATATAATATAAGAAACAAGAAACGAAAGGAACACCGATATACGTGGAAAACCCAAATCGGAATAACCACGGGAAGAGGAGAAGATATTATTATAAAGACTTGATTACGAAGGAGAGTATAATGGTTGCTGCCAATTGAACGAGTTAACTAATAACCTATACAACACAATATATTTATAGGTAAATAGGGATACTAGGGTTAATAACTAAACGGGGCAGACCTTGCAAAGAAGAATTTGGGTCATATCTCTAACAATCTCCACCTTGACACAAATTCGGTAAGCGAGACCCAAAACAACCTGACAATATCTCCACCTCGAAAAAATATCTCCATCTTGACGAAAAATCCGCTAGGGGGTCAAGAAATAAATCACCAATCTTCAAATATCTCTCCTCCTATTTCAAAAAGTCTTGAAGGACTGAATAGGACTCGAAGGCAGAATAAGCCTCAAAAGGCTGAATAAGTGTCGAAGGACTAAATAAGCCTCGAAGGGCTGAATTCAAATGTCATGCCGGCTAAGTCCAAGAATTACTTGACCTAGATATCATAACTGAAAAAATACATGAAAGACTTAATTTAAAACGACGAATGCCAATAAATTCCAAGCAACAACTTGAACTAGATATCAAACTCAAAAGTGAACATATCTGCATAATAACCACGAGTCTTAACAATTATCTCCATCTCAAATAACATCTCTCTCCAAAGGATATTCCAAATTACTCTGATTTGTCATATTATCAAAGGCTTTCAAATACTAAAGAGTGTTCAGCATATCCATTTTAGTATTCTATCCAAAATTTGGGGATTTGATATCGAAAAAAACCCGATATAAATTCTTCCAAATTTGTATGCACGAGTGTAATCCGTACCTTAACTTGCGAAAACAAAAGTCTTGTATTGCAATTATCCAAAAGTTGCAATGAGTAAGAGCAACATATCAACACAATACCAAGAACATCAAGATACACATAAATCTGGAGAAACTAACCTCAATATGGTTGTTGTCAATTCGCAAGTATACAAAACTTGACCAAGTAGTAATTCGGATTATCAAGATTCGTGTTCCAAGGGATTTGGAAGGCTAATCTTGTGCTTTAATTTGGTTAAGAATAATTCGTTATGCGAAAATAAACTAAATAGGAAATACGGATTGGATTACACTTAAAAACTACAAAAGTAAAGGACTAGATATGCAAAAAATAGATTATAAGGTGAGCTGTTGAGTCTCGGTCAATTGAATTCACCTAAATTCACTAATAGGGCAATTCTATCTAATAAGGGGAAGATTGATAAGTGTACATTAATTAAGATTCAACATTAACAATATACCCCTCTGGGGTGATTATTGTTATACTCTTAAGGATATGGAACCCCTCCCGGGTGGACCAAGATACCCTCTGAAGTGCTAAAAACCTATACCTATATCGCGGTTATGCATCATCTAATATCTCTCGATTCGATAGAATAATACACTCTCAATTTACCTAGATCTACCCTTAAACCCCTCATCTCGGGTGTAATTCAAGGATAAAGATAATCAATCATTTGGCCAAATTATCCATTACAATTCAATATAAGGTAAAGAGGAACATATCCAAATCAATGCAATTGCCACTAGTTGTGCACTCACAAATAAAGGAAATAAATTTTCTCAAGAATAAGATCATATACAGATTTCTCTTGTTTTTTGTTTTTTTAAAGTGTGAAATTTGAATGAATAAAAACCAATATTTATAACCTCATGCAAAGACAACTTAATAAATACTCACCAATCAATTAAATATAGAGAAACATTACAAACTTAACATTAATCTCATATAATGACAAGGGTTACAATAATCAAATCATGATGATGAAGGTTACAATGACTTGATGATGGAGGTTACAAGTGGGTTTGGAGTCATGCATATCCTTTTTCAACACACATAACAAAGAGGGAAAGTCAAGTTGCATGCCATAAAATACACTAATCAAATCAAATTAAACTAAAAAAGGTGTTTTGAAATTACCTAATTTTTGTTTCGAAAAGGTTATAAATCAAGCTACAAATAGTAATGGATAGAGATTGATGATAATTTGAAATTTGAAATTCAAAGCTTTGATGAAACTTAAATTTATCAGGCAGAGATCGTGGAGAATATCTATAACCACGCTTCGAATAGGTATATTTGTTATAAATCATAATATTCTTTATTACGCAAGATTATTAAGGCTCTATTGGACAAATCATGTCATTGAAATAATATTTAGGATATTTTCTCTCACAAAAAACCGGTTCAACCTTTTAAGTCAATTATTTTTGGATTGTGGAGGTAATTTTCTCTATAAAAATACGTAAAAAAATCAATAAAATTAGTTTAAAATGGAAAGAAAAATTAAAAATATCGCTTTCAATTAAAAAGTTCCTTAAATTTATTTATCAATTATATAATATATTTTTAACTAATTAAAATAAAATTAAGGATGATATTGTTTTATAAATGAAAAAGAAAATATTGATAGAAAATGGTGACAATGAGGACTGTGTTTATCACAAAGAATTGTTCTTGAGAAAATAAATCTTGGTAATTTTGTTATATATTTGTTCCACGAGAATTGATGATTTTTCTAAGACAAGTTAAAGTAGCCTTAGTTGAAATTGAAGAGGTTTTGAGTTTAATCTACACTATATATAGACTTTTTTTCTTGAAAAAATAATTTTATTCATGTTAATAACATTATACGAAAGGATAAATATCACAACAGACATTAAACATGAAAAGAGACTTAACGTAAATAACATCTGTACATAAAAACCAACATAATAGATAATTAATTTATTGTCGTCAATAATATAATGTTGTTTTCAAATATATTATTATTCAGTAATCAACAAAAATAAAAATATCATAATTAAGCAAACGATACTAATCATGACCAACGGATACCAACCATGACATACAACAGTGAAAAACAATGCAATTCTTCTAAAATACACATACAAGTGGGTTAGGACTATGGAGAGTTCAAGGAGTGAAAGTCTATTCAAATAACACCAATATTTAAAAATAATATCTCCATGTTATTTCGACCATTTAAAAATAAGAGATTTTTACCCAAGAGGTTTTGGAAACACCCCCTATAGACACATGCACCCCTATCAAATCTACTCTTCTTACTAAGACTAAGTCCAACAACTCCTCACATTTTCTGCCAGAAGTGGGGGTCAAATGGCTTTTTTCTATCAAATACAACTCTCTAAATAAGAGTTGCTCCAAAAGCTTCCCAGTTCTATCAATTAATTTTAATTTTTTTTATTATATCTTTATTGTAATATTATTTTATAATTAATTTATGGGTGATTTACTTATAGAGTCCATGGACTTTAGTCAGTTTCCCATCAGGTTCAACCTACCTGAAAAGTCTGGATTGCCCTTGTACACCAATTAATGCTTGTTGAGTTAATATAACCAAATTTTCTAATTTCATGCAACAACTCAAATAATATTAAATAAAAAGAAACAAAGAACCAAATCAAATATTCAAAAAATCAATTAACAATCCATCTTACCATAACCAAATTCCTAAATTCCATGCAACAAGTCAAATAATATTAAAAAAACAAAGGACCAAAACAAAAAATCAGAAAATCAATTAACAATTCATCGTCTTCTTTTATCCAAAACAACCAAATCCTACCAAAGAAACACCCTACCTCTGCAAACCTGCAAAATAACACAATATATAACTTTCGTACATGGTGGTGTATGTGAGCAAAAGAAGTGGGTTGGTTGACTAGTGTGATGGTGTGTGTTTGTAAAAGCTATTCAGCTTGCATTGGTGTTTCAGAGTAATAATAGTGGGTTAGTAGGGGATTTGGACGGGTTACATGTCTGTATGACATAAAAGTGTGGTTTTGGATTAAATGATTCATACCTTTACATCGATTTGACATGAGTATGAAATAGTGGAGGGTTATGTTTGCTAATTGGGTGGTGTGTATGACAAAAACAATGGGTTATTCGTCGACCTAAAAAAAACTAAGTAAAATGTAGATGGGTTATGCATGTAATTCTGATGGTGTGAAAGTTCAAAATGTTGGTGTGTGTAAAAATAACAAGTAAAACAAATTACAAGGTATCTATATCTAATCTTTAGAAACCAAAACAAACTTTTATTGAGAAATGCAAACCCATATCAAATTGTGTTATGTGATGCACTAGCATTCACTTATTACATGAGAACAAATACGAAACAAATCAGTTATAAAATGAAATTAACGGGATTTTGGGCAATTTGAACGGTTGTGGTAACCGTGTGTGTGTGGCAGTGCTACACATTCGGCGCTGGGAAGAATCTGCATGCTCGCCTTATTATGGAAACCGTATCTTCTTAGGTCTGTTGGGTTGCGCTTTGTATGCTGGTGGGTTTACAACCATGTCACCATGAGCCTCGTGCTGGGTTAGGAACGTGGTCAGTGCTGGGATATTTTTCGCGTATGTTGAACGATTAACATACATATTTCATTCGAGTAGATTCTACTTAGAACGATTTGCTTCTGTGTGAGTTGTAGAGGGAAAGACGTTGAAGTTATAGCTGATGGAGTGAATATCTTTGATCATGATAGAGTGTAACAAAGTTTCCATATTATATTGCTATGATTAAGAGATATTATTAGATATGCGATAAAAAAAGGAATTCGTTACCTAAAGATAAATATGGCTAGAATCTAATAGAATCGTTTAATGCAGGGGTATGGATGGTATAAGCTTAAAAATTTGGACCCTTTTGGGGAGGAAAAAAATGGTGGACTTTATGGAGGTGGGTTATTGAGTTTTTGTACTTAATTGGCTTATATTCTTAATTTATCAATTATTTTAAATTGTTATTGAGTTTTTTCTTTCATTTATCTAGAAATTAACTTGTTATAAAAATTATTTGTTTATTTTTTTAAATATTTTTAAAATTAAATATATTTATTTTTCATGAATAATAAATTATATCTATATTTTTTTTAATAAATCCTATTATTCTACTTATTTTGTATTATTTATCTTTAAATAAAGTATTAAAAACAAATAAAAAATTAAATAATATTAAAATATGTCACTATTATTTATATTGTTTTAATTAATTTACAAATACTTTCTTCAAAATCCATAAACACTAGATTTCTTTAATAATATATGACCAACCATAGATACTTTTTAATGTTTTTTATTTTATAAATATAAAATTAAAAATATTAAATAAAAAAAATATTTAACTAAAATATATAGATTATAATTTTTAAACAACTCATATACGAATAATTAGGTGTTTTTATTTTTCTACCATCTTCGTTGGTTGGAAAAAAATGTAAAATGTAAAAATATAATTGATATATTAATTAAGTTAGTAGAAAGATATGAGAGAAAAAAAAGAAAAAAAAGAAAAACATGGATAGCTAACAATTTTTGTCAAGAGATGTATGAAGAAAAGAGGATGAATTGGGATCAATAGAATTGAGATCAGTAGAATTGGGAGGCTATTGGAGGTCAAATTTTGAGATATTCAATAAGATGGCTATTGAAGTTAACCTAAAGGCTACAAACAAATTTAAAACTATAGGCCAAAAGCCCACTACTCGTTATACCCCTTTTGTTTTTTATTTCCTATATATACTAATTTTATCAGAATTTTTCTAAAATCTATTTAAAAAAATCTCTCATCTCTCCTCTCTTTATTTTATCCTGCAAATACAATCCTTATGCACACATTTTAGTTTATTCTCTCTCCTCTACCATGTAACTCCTCTTTCGCAGCTCCGTCGAGGTTCACCTCCTCCGGTTGAATCTCAAAATCAGAAGTTTCTCTAGCCATCGAAGGAAGAAGGTCGTTCATTGCCGGTATGGATCTACTCACCGGTTGAATCTCGAACAACAGGTCAGAGAAATAAAGATAAAAAATTGAGCTTTGAGCTCTATACTACAGAGATACGAGAGCTTTGACCAATCGGAGAAGACCAGCCATAGCTCGCTCCGGAGGTGGTCGAGCTCCAGCACGAAGTAGAGACGAGGAGCTGCTCCGGCCATGGCATAAAGGTTCGAGCTCTAAGCGAAGGAGATGTTGTTCGCGGGAGAAGGAAGCAGATCAAACATGGTTCACTTTTGAAGCTCCAACGAAGGTAGCAATATTGTTCACATGCAAAGGAAGCAGATCGACCATCGTCCACCGTCGAAGTTTCGAAAAAGGCGATGATTCTTCAATGACATTCCATCGGAGTGAAGCCTCGAGCCGGAGATGAAGCTTCGAACCATGGCTTCTTCTTCATGGTTGTGATACTTCTCCTGGTGGTGGCGAGAATGGATTTTAGCTTTTGTGAATGGACAAGCTATTTAGAATATTTCGTAGGGTCCTGAATTCATGGATAAGATGGGGGCAACAATCCGAGTCATTTTCTTTTGCATACTCAGTTTTTTATTGTTGAGTATTTTTGTGTATTTTTTCTTTTTTTGTATCTTGTATTTTACTAATTTAGTGAATATAATTTAGTATATTGTTCTAATTTAACCTTGTATCTAAATACGTGTTTAATTTCAGTTACTCATTATTTTTGGGTCATACTCAGGAAAGTTACTGAGTATATTAAATAATTTCACCTGATACTCAGTAAAGTGCATGATATTCAGATGATTTTTTTTTCGACGACTACTTTTTCCGAGTACTCGGTACTTTTTTCGGCAGCACTGGTGGTGGTAGACGAGATGTGGTCCTAACTAAAATGTATTGATACTCAATGATGGAGGAGAGAGAAAAATGGTAATTGAGGAGAAGGAGAGAGAAATTATAATTAAAAAAGAACAATAATAATGGAGAATAGTGAAGAATTAACCAGTTGGGATTAACTCACTGGTCAGGGCCTTGGTCATCCAATATAGTCGTGCAAGTTCAAACCGAGTCAATAACTTCGAGTCCAAAGTAACTCTCCTATTTAACAAAAAAAAGATGAATAATGTATTTTATATATATATATATATATATATATATATATATATATATATATTTTAAGATAAGTGACTCTCTTATTTAACAAAAAAAAAAGAATGAAGAATCTATTTTTATTTTTATATATATTTTGAAGATATTCTTGACTCACGAGATTTCAAATATTTTTTTTAAAAACAGTGGATTAAGATTTTACTTATAGAGTATGTTGACGATTTACAAAATTCTATAGGTAATTCATTTTAAGAATATCAAATGAAACCAAAAGGAATTGTAAATTGTGTCAGAAACTTAGGCGGATAAAATTTAAGACAAAAAAAATATGGATTAGATTTTTAACCAACAAACCTGATTTAATAGTAAACCAAGATGATTTGAAGAAAATTGTTGTAGATATATCAGGGTCGGCCCAAAAAACCAAAATATGCTTAGTTACCTAAAATTAAATAAAATTTTCGGGATCTTTTGTAACTATACAAAAATTAGTTTGATAAAATTTGGGCTATTTTATATAAAGAAAAAAATTGGGCCTAAAGCGACCGCCTTGGTAGCCTTACCCAAGGGACGGCACTGAGATATATTGATGAGAGATAGAAGATAAATGGTTGGAAAGATGGAGAAAATAGGGATTAAGTATAAGAGATAAATATGAAAATAAATGAGAGAGACAGAATTTTAGATAATAATCATATGCTTAAATTTTTTACGCTATGTATAGATAATATAGAGTGTTTTTTTGCCTAGTTTTTTTTCTTAAAAAAAAGTTGGCGTTTTGGCATATATACAAAAGAAATTCCATGTTTAGCACCCGAGCGGTTTCCCGGTTACCGTCTTTCTTGAAGGGCGATTGGTTGGGATCCGTCCTTAGTTAATTGTTAAATTAGAAGAAGGGCGGTCTCCCACTGACCGCCATTAATGCGCTAATAAAAAAATTAAGTTTAAGTAAGGACGGTCGATGGCCAACCGCCCTTAGTAAAAATTTTGGAGAAGAATGTTATATTCTGTTAAAAAAAAAAAATTGAACTAAGGGAGTTATGAAGGATACTGCTCTTATACTAAGGGCGGTTGGCCATCGACCGCTCTTATTTAAACTTAATTTTTTTAATCAGCGCATTAAGGACGGTCAGCGGGAGACCGCCCTTCTTCTGATTCAACAATTAACTAAGGGCGGATTTCAGCCAACTGTCCTTCAAGAAGGGCGGTAACGGGGAAACCGCCCGGATGCTAAACCGGGAATATCTTTTGTATATATGCCAAAACACTAATTTCTTTTTTTAAAAAAAAGCTAAAGGCAAAAAAAGCTCGACAATATAGGACAGTATAGGCAAAAATCTAAAATAGATTTCTCTTTTTTTATATCCTAAACCGCCGTCGCTTGTGTCAATGCCTAGGACTGCCTATTGCTACACGTTATGTTTTTTGTTGTTTTGATTTTGATTTTTCCTTGGACGCATGAGTGCGAATACTTTTGGGCCTTTGGCACTCTTCAAAGCACAATCTGGCTTGCCGACTCAGAGATTCAAAAGAGGTGGAATATAAGAGTGACTATTTCGGGCACTTTGGGGTTTTATTCTCATTGCTAATATTGAACAATATGAAAAAACAAGATCGGCTTGTGAAACTCATTGTAGCAGCATAGTTTTAATTTTTTAAATTTCAAAGATGATGCATTGCCTGGTTTAGAGGTTGATGGTGCTCTTTCTAGTTCGGTTCAATACCATGTACCATGGTGTTACTTCCTTGGATAGCATGTTCTCCGTCATGGCTTTTGTTTTTGTTTGCACTTTCATTCGATAGAAAGGACAACTCATCTGCATTTTATCAATACGATCCCATTGTTCTTGCCAATTAGTAGTTAACAAAATAATGTACACGATTAAATCAAATTAGGGGGTGTTTGTTAAGACACAGTCTCTTAACAGAATAAATTCTATTCAACTTATTACTTAAAATTATCCAAAAAAATGTTATTCATACATTAAATCAAATTAAAATGATCCAAAACCATGCATCTTATTCCTACATTACATCATTGGTAATCCTCTATCTGATACATGTTTGTTACTTGCGAATCAATCACAAATTGTAAATACAATTAAAGACAATGAAGATAGACACTTATACATAACCCTCTTTTTCCATTTGCCAGTAAAGGAAACAACAGCAGAATCATAACCTTGGACGCAACAAATTGTTACTGACACATTTATAAAGGACCAATACAAGTATAATCTTCACAATGAAGATTTCAAAACTTTTGAAGTTGAACAGAATCATTAAACACCCCAAATGAACTAAATTCGCAATAAAGAAAATTGCCAGAAAGCTATATTACTCAACCTAAAAAATTCTGATCCCTTTACACACCCCCAGAATCTGCTTTTGTACAAATATCAGAAATGATAGCTTCCTTGTAATGCCGTCATAACCTTCGCCTCTTGGACATCAAATCATAATCATTAAAATTTTCATTTGCAGATATACGCTTCTCAGTGAACTTAGGTGTCGACAAAATGTGAAAAGATCCAGAAGATCCTTGAACTTGATTTTGTGAATTCAACAACATTGAATCCCCTTGACTTAAATTTGCAGTTGGTGTATGAAAATCATTATCTTTGACCGAAAAAGGCGGAATCTGAAAGGGTCTAAACATTGGAGGATTACGCCATTTTGGGAGCGGACCTGCAACAATAAGAGACTGAAGTAGTGGTGGTGTATCAATCATAGCCTGTAATAATTTTCCTTTCTGAGGCAACATCTTTCCTTTAACAAGATTATCAATGACAAGATTAGCACGATCAACATAAACTCCAACATCAAAAGGCTGGCTCATGAATACAACGTTGTTTGAATCCGACATGTTCATGTTAGTAAACTCAGGCGATTGGACAGCATCGAAAAGTGAATCAACAGGGGATGAACCGTTGAATGTTTCAGAAAGACTGTTTGATTCTGTTATACTTGAGTTTGGTTTTCCTGCTTGAAGTTGAGGAACATTTGATATGATTTCAGATGGATTTACTGAGGCAGTAAATGGTATAGGCATGACTTTGTTAAGTAGGTTCTGGACTTGATTCTTTGCTTCATCTCTCTCTTGGAGAGTGGTCTTCAACAATTGAATCAATTGCTTCACACATTCATTTTTATTCCTCAATTCTTCATTTGCTTCTGCTTTAAACTGTTCGAATTCCATAGATGTGTATAAAAGCTTCTGCCTCATTTCTTCAACTCCCTGTAATATAATCACATAACCAATAGGAGACATCAAACAGTGAAAAGAAAGGAAAAAGATATAACTATGAAAATTCAAACTAAAAGGAATGCCAAATAACTATAGTGGTATAGAGTAACCAGAGACATTAAATTAAAAAAAGAGAGAGATATAGTGGTGTAACCCACCTCTTGATAAATCCATTGAGAAGATATGCCATCCATTGTTTCTGACAAAGAAATCTATATGGGAAAGATTGAAGGGAGGTAGAAGAGGAGGGATTTATTTTAATTTTTTTGACAACAAGAGGAGGGAGTTATGAATTTGATATATAGAGAGAAAATTTATGTCAATATAAAAGACAAGTTTTAGATTGATTGCTTTCCAAAAACTTTCTAGAATAAAACAAACAATCCACATCATGGAACAAATAATAAAAGAAAAAATAAGCCAATCAACATCATGGAAATGTATAACAAAACAAAAATAAATTTCTAAGTAAGGAATTTTAAAAAACCTTCCTAATATAAAAATGTTAACTAAAGTAGTATTATTTTTCTTGCTTTTAAATTGTTATATATATAGATTCTCTTTTCTGTTTTATATTGAGTGAGTCAATGATTAAATGAGATTTAATTTTCCTTAAATATATCCTTGTGTGTTCACTGAATGGATTAGGTTAGGGATAGGGTAAAAGTAGGGGTAGGGGAACGGTTCAATTTCACCTTTGACTCTTTGAGGTGAAATGGCTAGTGTCATAATGGATGTAAAAGCAAGCTGTTTTTTACCCGATTAATCTTTTAAGAAAGGCAAGTTTTTTTTTCTTTTAAGCACGCGGTTAATCATACTTAATTCTAAGTAAAAATGTCAAATACATAAATTAGTCAAGAGAATCTACATTTTTATAATTAGACTAAAATAGTAGTAAAAGTAAGAAATTTAAAAAATTTAATACAATACTTGAAGGTAAATCTTGGGCCGTTCCTCACTCAATTTCCAAAGTAGCTCATTCTACTCTGACAACCTTGAAATTGTTCGAGATATTTTGAATGGTGGTGATTCCAATTGGAGAATACCGCCAATGATTAGTGAAGCACTCAACTGGCTTAAGAGATTCCCGAGATGGAAGATCTTTCACATCAAAAGAGATTTTAACCAGATAGCGGATAAGTTAGCTAAACTCGGTAGAATAGGTGTTGACACTTCTAGGTGTTCGACAATATCTGTAATTGATTTTTCTGATGGGCTAGATAGACTAGTTTGTACTTGTATGTGACTGTAATTTATTTCTATGACAAAAAAAAAGTTACTTCAAAGAGTAATGTAAAATATAAAAGAAAAAAAAAATCGTCTAAACATCTCTTTTATAATATAAATATTAAATAGTTCAATTATATTCACTTTTCTTTTTTTGATTATTTTTTTCTCACTTATATGATTATATTATTTACCATCAATATTATAAATAATATTTGAATAATAATTATTTAGATGATATCCATTAATATTCGTCTAGAAAACAAAAATATTAAATAGTGAATTCAATATCATACTCGTTTATACTTAACGATATCTTAGGGTCCGTTTGGAAAAACTTATTTTAGAGTAAAAAAAACATTTTTAGAATAAAATTTAAACCTTGAAAAAGTTATTAAAAATAATTTTGAAATTCTAGAATCATTATTGGTGCTTTTTTAAGAAGCGCCTATTTCATGTTTTCCTAAAAATGTTTTTCAGGATCTAAAATACATTTGAACATCTAGAAACACTTTTAAGTGTTTTTAAAAAAAACACTTCCAAACATGCACTTAATCTCATCAAATAAGATATCGAATTAATAAAATATTCAACTATTTATTCAATAATTAATCCTTATTAATTAAAAAACAAACTATTAACTAGAGACCAAGAGGTCCTGGGATCGAATCTCATTGGAGTCAAAATGACTCCGAGTCTAAAGTGACTCTCTTATGTATTCAAAAAAAAAAAAAATACACCTAAGATTTAATTACTCAAAAGGTTTGTACGCTTGATTTGTCTTGACTTAAAGTTTAGAATTTTTATTTTTTAAAGGTCCAAAATTTTTTATATTTGACTATAAAGGAGGGAATTGTAATAAAAGCAACTACTAACTATACTAACTACATACCAGAGAACTACAATTATATTTTCTTTGATGAATATAAAATTACAATCATATCCTTAGTTATATTTATAGTCTTTTATATCAATCCATTTTTAGCCTACTAATATATATAAGGGTTAATGCTCAATAAATCTAGGCTACTTTGTCCACTATTCTATAAAAGACACTGTCTTTTTTATCTTTCTAAAATATTTTG
Source organism: Nemophila menziesii (assembly GCA_029959085.1). Lineage (NCBI taxonomy): Eukaryota > Viridiplantae > Streptophyta > Magnoliopsida > Boraginales > Hydrophyllaceae > Nemophila > Nemophila menziesii. The sequence goes on along the minus strand of JARWIR010000003.1, from coordinate 41,154,248 downwards.
AGTTCGCTCCCAAAACTCAACATCTTAGTTTTAAAATTTTCCCATAACTCAAAATTTGAGTTGTGGGAAGCTTCCCGTAACTCAAAATTTAAGTTCTGGGAAGCTTTCCATAACTTAAATTGTTATTTTTATGGACAAAAAATGAAAGAATAAAATATATGGTGTCTTTTGTAGGTAATAAAATAATAGTTGTGGTGAGTGAAAATTAATTCTAACTTAAAAGATTTTTTTAACATTAAACCTATGTATAATTTCAAAATAAAATAAAATTGTAAGTCCTTTAAGAGGTGGAATAGGATACGAATATAATTAATGCCTAATATTAAAAATTCACGATAATTATAAGTTAGAAGAAAATGTATTTAGATAATTTATCAACCAACTTGAAAATCATGTAATGAGAATGATAGTAATTTAATAAATAAAATAAGCAAGATATAAATAAAATATATAAATAGAGAAATAATCAAATGCACACAATATATTTGAAGTAGTGCACACTTTTTAGAACCTACATTTCTTCTTTTATTACTTGATAAGTTTTTTTAACAACATACGTGTCATCTTTTTCAATACTCAAACATACTTTATCATTACCCCAAAGAGAGGAATGGATGTTTTTAGTATACTTTGTGCTACTTTAGGGGAGTAAGTTATGTTAATTAATTCTATAGCCCATCTTCTTTCATTAGACACCATCAATTCAAAGGGCTTTCTTATATCCAAATTTTTAGGTTTTATTAGTGTGTAAATTTATACGATAATTATTTCATTACTTTCATTTTATGTGTTATTCAAAAGAAAAACTCTTTTAGTAGGCTTTTTCAACCTTGAAAGTGTGAGTTTTCCTACTTTAGCATCTAGAAATAAATATATTGGAAAGTATTTTATTTTCAAGACTTTATAAAGTAAAGAATCCGTTTTATTAAATAAGTTATAATAAATTATTAGAGTTATTTGTGTATTTGTGTATTTGTGAGTTAGTATTCATTAATCTAATTATATAATCATAATAATTCTTCAATAAAAATGGTTTTTCATTAATCAATAAAGAATGGGAGAATTGATTTTGCAATAATGCATATGACCGCACTATGTTTGATGAGATGTCAAGCCCCAATTGGATGAGATGAGTAGTTTACAGTAGCAGCACCGGCTATTTAATATTTATTGGTCACTTTACTACTCCATCTATCGCTGTGCTGATTTGCCAAAAAGTATTACTTATGGCTCTAAGACTTTGACCAACTACTTCCGGAAAATTTGAATGAAATTTGACCATTCCTTTTCATTATTTTCTTTTTTTGGACGGAATTCCTTTTCATTGTTTAGATTTTCTGTATATAAAAAGGATGAATGAGACATAAAGGTTTGAAAATTAAATTTTCATTCTTTATAATAATTAGTAGAAATCTGGGCTTTGAGATAGAATGTAGCTATTGGGAAGCAAGTATGCGGATCTTTTAGCTAAAAGGGGTGTGTTGTTTCTTGACCAAAAAAAAAGGGGTGCGTTGTTGAGTGGGGAACCGCAAGTATTGGTGGATCCTCTGGACTATCATTGGCAGAATATTACTAGTGATAAGAGTGGATGCATGTTTTCTTTTTTTTTGTTTACATAGGAGAGCCACTTTGGACTCGGAGTCATTGACTCGGTTCGAACCTGCACCACTAGATTGGTAGCCCAAGGCCCTGGCCAGTGAGCTAATCCCATCTGGTTGGATGCATGTTTTCTAGACTAGTGTTATAACCTTTATGAGGGATTAGTTGATTTATTGTCAACTTCGGCTTTAAAACCTCTGATGTACGCTAAATTTTTTTTTTATATTTTTAAAGGAGTTTCAAAGATTACTAAATACTAAAATATCTTTATATAATATAAAAAATATCAAAAGACAAAAAGAAGTTATTAAATGTTGGCACAAATTATTTCTGACTTCTGACCACCACTATTGACCTTCGGCCACCATCCATCGCCCGAAAAAAAATATAGAGTATTAGAATTAAAACAATAAGTATTAGAATTAAAACAATAAAGTACTCATTTAAAAATGCCGAGTACTTTTGAAAAAACTCGGAGTACTCCGCAAAAATCTCGGAGTATTGATAAATAAACACTGTAAATCTTGAAAAAAATACATTATATATTAAAAAATAAGCATAACAAGCTGAATTCAAATTTAATAAGAAAAAAATACATAAGGAACTCTAAAGTATACATCACTATTCTGAAAAAAAGAAAAGAAGTATCTCTAAATCTAGATCCGGTTTGACCGGATCTATTACAACATACAAAAGAAATAAAAAAATAAAGATCACTTCTGTGAGCATGTACGAAACGGACTGAAGAACACTCTGGCAAAAAAGAAGCCGACCTCTAAAACTGTTCAAATCCGGCGTTGCAGAGTCATTTCCCATGGCGGGATGCATCTTCGAAGGCGATGTTCTTCTCTGGTGTGAATGCCGCTTGATTCACGAGCTCTTCAAATTCGACGTGTCAGAGTCACTTCCCATGGTGGCGTTGCTCCTTCTAATACGTCGTTCTTCTCCGACGTGAATGGAGCTTGATTCACGAGCTCTGTTCGTGAGCTTTGAATTTCTTCTGAAAACGCCAACAACTCTGACGAATCTTTCAACGGCAGTTGAACGACTCCTATCTCACACCACAGGGACTATCGATGCAAATAACCCAAAAAATAAGATGATACAGAGAGCTCGTTCAAGCATTAAATCTCGTCCGAGCTCCTTCTTCGCAATGGATCTCCTTCACCATTAAAGCTCGTCTGAGCTTCGAGAACGGAGGCTCACAACGGATCTCCTTCACCATTCATTGTGCAGCAGCTTCGTCTTCATTGTGTAGCTGCCAAATCCAGCAAGGAGCTTCGTTCGAGCAAGAAGCTGTGAAGTCGACCATGGTTGCTATCACTTCAAGATCTAAGCTCCGTTCGTAGGATCCATAGAGTTAAGGCGATTGCTATCGAGCTCCAATGCTTTCCTACGGCGAAGAGTGGCGACGTTTGTTGTTGAGCGTTTTCCATGGCTGCACCACAATCGGCTTTGATGGTGATAGAATGAGAAAGGAAAGATAATATGTTGAGAGAATGAGTGAGAAACCATGAAATTCCCTGTTTGCAACTGTTTCAACAAAAATGTTCACCAATTTAAATTCCATGTTTAGAATAGGCAAGTCCTTGTTTAACTGTTTTAAAAAGGGAATTATTTATTTAAAACCGTTTTTTAATTATCTCAAACACCTTGTGAGCACTCAAATTTTCTGAAACATATTTAAATGTTGGGGTTAAAGAAGCCCCCAAATCATTCACATTTGGATTTACTCTTGCAATTGAATCCAAATCACTCGTTATACAATTATTGAACTTACAAGAAATCGAATCAAACTCCTTATAAGGTAATGTTTTTGCAGAAAAAGGTGTTTACGGGATTGATAATGGTTCTCTCTTGAGGATGGCATATTGGTGGTGGTATTTTTGCTGGTGGCAGTGGCGGCATAGTGGTGGAGTGAGATAGCCATGATTCTCGGCAACATGGTGATAAAGTGTGAGAGTTATGCTTTTTGTTGGGGGTTAGTCCGGTTAGCTGCATTACAAGTTTGTATATTATGGTGGTGGTAATGGTGGTGACAGCTATGTTTTATGGTGTTTTGGTCGCGACGACGTTCGGTAACGGTGGTGGTGGTAACAAATATGTTTTTTGTATTTGATTGTTTGTCCTGAGAGAGAAAGATGAGAGAGGAAAGAAAATGATTGTGATTGAGTTTTTGTTTTAAAATGAATTATAAAAACATATATAGTTATATATATATATATATTATTAAATGAGGGTAATATTTTTTATCAAGTTATCTTATTAAGAAGAAAGAAATAGTTTTATAGTAAGTTGGGTTAACTTAACTCCAAACGATTCATGTATCAATTTTTTTTAATCTTTTGGATAAAAAATATTGTTGTTAATTTTGTAGATAGTTTGATGAAAGAATAAATCATAAAGAATTCCCCACAATTTCTACGACTTAATAATTAAACGGTGTCGGTCATTATTTAAAGTACTGTAGAGAATCTATCTTTAGCTAATTAGCATTTTGTTAATGTTTATTTCATAGATTTATATAATATTTATAATTAGATCCTCCGAGTTTATATCATATAATTACTCATTAGTGGGGCTCAAGAAGCGAAGCCTAGCTATTTCTCTATATACGCAACAATGCTCATGAGTAGTAACTAACTTATTAGATTGTCCTGTTGCTGCGGCGGAACATGCCAATTAGGTACATTCATGAGCTACCTTGCTCCTATCTAACACGTGTTAAAGTTCAATTTCAAAGTCAAACACAATCCATTCCGTACAAAGACGGGAGAATTAAGAGTAACAACTGACAAATATATCAAGTGTTAGTGAATGCCAAAACTTTAAAAAAAAAGCTCATAATTTTAAGGAAACCTTGAGAAGGAAAAACAATTGATGGCAACCGCTACGAATAGGGATGGCAACAGATCGGATTATTGCAAAAAAATCCAAAACCATGTCCATATCCATTTAATTTATCAAAAACCAAACCCTAACAGATTTAACCATCGGACTTACTTTTCAAAACCATATCCGAATAATTCGGATTCGGTTTTTCAAACGGTTTTTCGAATTTTAACCATAACCCGACTCGCGAAGCGTCCCTCTCGTAGTAGAATTCCTAACTTCGCCTTGCTTTTGTGACATGCCAAACTATAACTCTCTAAATATATTGAAAATATTGAAACAAGATCACAAATACATGAAAAATCTCCAATAAATAAAATATTATGTTGATCTTTAATTAAATAACGTTTTTGTTAATTCTAATATTTAAATTTTAGTTTTGAGATATGAAAATACTTTTTTATCGATATTACTATAAAATATACAAAAATAGATGATAGTATATCTAAAATTTTAACCTAAATGATTAACCATCGGTTACATTTTTCAGAACCATAACCTAACGGTTTTATCCATGGTTGCATAATCGACTTTTAATCGGTTCAAATTTTCATCGATTTTGATTTTATACATAACCATTTCCATCCTTATCTATAGTTGGGTTGAGATTTTTGGCCTTTTGGTAATTAAAAATCAAAAAAATATAAGAAAGATGGACTTCAAAATATAAAAATACATGGATTTTAGCCTTTAATAGGTAAAATAAAATCATATATATATATATATATATATATATATATATAAAACGGATTTCGGTTTTCGGGTTTTTTTTAATCTAAAACCGTAACCTAACGGTTTTAATCATCGGTTTCACTTTTTAAAACCAAACCCTAACGGATTTAACCACGGTTACCTAATCGGTTTTTATTCGGTTCGGTAATCCGTCGGTTTCGGATTAAAATCAGAACCACTGCCATCCCTAGCTACGATGACTGAGGCTTCTCCTATGATACCGTCAGGACTAACAATACAACCAGAAAATTGGGCTAATTGTTAAACGTTGGCCATGGTATCCATATGGCAGAGAAACATGTGGAGGAGTTTCTTAGGCTGAGTCCAATGGACTCCCTATTGTGGCAAATAGCTACAATAAAGAGTTGAATATCCCATTCTCCTATTCCAACAGCTTCTTTATAATTGGGAACCCCATTTGTAATACCCGATTCAAGAAAAAATTGTAGCCACATCTGGCGATGAATATGGAATAGCTACTTTTTTTTTTTTTAATTCCTTTTTATTACATCTCACGAGAGATGCATAGTTATGTTCTTTTTTTTAATTCTTTCATGTATATTTCTTTTGTTTTAAAATTATTTTATAGTTTTTTTCAAATATTTTAAATATCAACTATTATGTATAATATTATTTTTTTGTTTTTTAAAAAGGAAGTGATACATTTTAATATTTAAAGGAAATAAATAATATAATTTTAAATATTATAAATATTTAAAAATAATAATTATATTTATAATTTGAATATTAAATTAACTTCTGGTATTTTAGCAAAATATTTAAATAAACAAACTTATAAAAAATTATAAATAGAAAGACTATTAAAATAAAATTTAAATTTGAAATTATAAGATTGGGAAGATTAAATTGGTAAGCTGCTGGAGCAAAGCTGTGATAGGGAGTTATTATTTGAGAAAAACTAGCTATTTGACTCCCGATTCTAGCTAAATAATCAGGAGCTGTTGGACTTAGCCTTACGCTACAACAACAATGAATATAGAAAGACAACTCAAGCGAATACATGCGTGGGACTGACGGATGAGAGTTGGATGAGACATAGACCGCCGTTGTTGCAACGTTGTTTAAAGACAAGAAAGAGAAAATTTCATTTTTAGCCCATTATCTATGACCTAAAAACATTTTTAAACTAAACGTTTTAAAAATCACATTTTTAGGTCAAACATATTCAAAACGTTTATTTTTAAACTATTTCACTAATTTCGTGACATGTTTCATAGATTGTAAGAACAATTTTGAACACTCTAGATAGACTTCCTAATTTGTGATACAGCCAAATAAACATATAGTTTATTTAAAATACCTGAATAGTCCTTAGAGTCAACGAAATATCTCACGAAATTAGTGAAATGGTCTAAAAATGAGCGTTTTGAATAGGTTTGGCCTAAAAATGTGACTTTTAAAACGTTTGGCCTAAAAATGGAATTTGCTCGACAAGATTATATGATGAACATGATACTAATAAAATATCCTGAAACAATACTGACGGTGAAAAATAATTTAAACCCCGCTTACAAGCAGTAATCGAGTTATATAGGTGTTAATCGATGGAGAAAAAACTATCTTGGAGATATAACTGATATTAATCGAGTTATACCGTATTTGTATTATGATATATTTTTAATTTATATTTAATATGAAACAAATAATTGATTACAACCAGTCTCCGACCACCATCACAAAAGTAGTCGCCACCGCTACCGACCTTTTATTCTCAGACCAGCAGAACCTACGGCCGCTGCTACGCTGCCATCACCACCAACTCCAATTAATATTTCTTATTTTCGGACATCAGTATTTACGACCACCGCTGCCGCTATCACCACCACCAACTATGACTAATTTTTTTAAAGCAAGTAGCACCTCCAACCACCGTGACGTCGATCAGTTTTATTTTTTTTCGACCACCAACACCCTTGACCACCACTGTCGCCGATTTTTAACGAACAACTTCGAAAACAAGGAATTCTTGGTTGATTTTTTTCAAACATGGAATTGCCTGTTTTGAAACAGTTTCAAACCAACACTTTCGAAAAAATGGAAATTCTTTGTTTGAAATAATTTAAAAACAAGGAATTCTCTATTTGAAACAATTTCAAAATAGTTATTTAAACAACTCCGTGAAACTAGAAATTCTTGTTTGAAACATGGAATTTAATGTTTTTCCCGTTCGAAACAAAGAATTCCATGTTTCCATGTTTAAAACAGGGAACTCAATATCTTGAACAGTTTTAAATCAAGATTACATGTTTCGAACAAGAAATTTTATGTACGAAAGATTTTTAAACAAGGAATTACATGTTAAAAACAAAAAATTCCATAGTTTAAATAAAATAAGAGTTATTAGCTTATAAAGACAAAATACTCAAAACTCAACCCTTAACCAGTCTAGCTTCTTTTTATCTCTCTAAAAGGTCCAAAATATTTTACTTATTCCACTTTTAACCTTTACTTTTAATTAATTAATTCATTATTAACGTATAATATAAAGAGTAAAAAATCAATAATTAATTTAAACAATTAAATATTAAAGGAAAAATATATTTAGAAAAAAAGAAGTCAACATTGATTTAAAAAAAACTCATATCTTTATACTAATCTAAATCACAGCCGTATTTTTATTTCTCTAATTATATTATTATACACAACATTATTTATTCTTTTTCCTTTTTCAAACGCATAATTTGTAGTGTGAAAAATACGGCTAGGACCAAGAATCCCGCGTGGGATTGGCGTGGTCCTAGCAAAAGAGGTTTTAGACTCCTAATAAGGGTAGTGATAATGGACGTGGATAAGCCCGTAAGAGAGTTCAGTCCGGTAAGAACAGGATATCATCCTTTTATATGGGCTAGTGGTATTTTAATTATGGATGCTGGAAAATCTATCCAAAAACCTTATGGCTTGGGCCTCTAGAATGAGTCCATTAGGGTTACTAAATAATGACTTGGAGGACAAGTAAACCGCGCCTATATATATTTCTAGACATGAAGAGGTAAGGCATTCAGATACACAAAAACCCTAAGCCTCATACTTTCACCAGATCCTCTAGCCCTTCACTCACGTCGCCTCGATCCCTCACCCATCCTAGGTGAGGAAATCCCAACTCAGATCACTGAAGTCCTACCTGTAGCAAGTACCCAGTCGAAAGGATCGAAGACCCCGACCCTTGATCCATATTGTAGAATCTTACTCCTACATCATTAAACAAAAAAAAAAGGTCCATAAGTTGGTGGTTGTTCACTTGTGCATGAGGGTGGCTTGGTAGGAAGGTGAGTGTGAAGAGATTTTTGTTTTCTTGGTCTAATCCGAGTGTGAAGAGATGGGTATTAGGTTTTATCATGTTTCATTATTTTTCTTTTAAAACGTTTCAATGTTATTTTCCCATGACTGTGAAAGAGTTGAGTTTCAATTTTCGCTTCATTGTTTTTCACGTTTACTTTTTCTTCTTTAAATAACGTAAATGTAAAAAAGACGAGTTTTAATTTTTATGTTTAGTTGCTTTTTAACATTTACTTTAAATTTTTATTTCTATTTTGAAATTTTTCAACGTGATTGTATACTCTTTTTTTTACTATCAATCCACTGTTTGGTATTACCACTATGTTGTTTTTTATTGTCAACCCACTATTTTGTACAATCACTCTATTGTTTTTGTGTTGACAACCCACCGTTTTTGTATTGTCGATCCAATGTTTTTGCACTGTCAACCCACGGTTTTGTGGTGTAAACCCACTATTTTGCACTGTTAACCCACAGTTTTTGTTGTGTCGCCCGACTATTTTTGTACTGTCAAACCACTATATATTATTCATACTTTTAGCATATAATTTTTAACTGATTTTTGAATTGTTATACATATGCAGGTTTGGCGTTTCAAAGAACTAATTTAATTCTATATTATGCAATAGGAAATATTACATATTTGTTTAGTTACAGAATAGAGAATATTTTAATTATAAAAATGTATTAGTTTTAGAATTTTGTCATATGTAAATGTATTAATTATATAATTTTTTAGTTATGGAAAGTAAATATTTTTTTAATTAAATTATGTGAATGAAAAGGGGTATTGTGGACATTTGTTTGGATTGGACTTCTTTGACCAGAATTGATAGGTTATGGACTTCATGTAAATCACCCTTTAAATAACTAGTTGTTGAATTAGTTAAAATAACCACTCTTATATCTTATTTAACCGTTTATACACACTCGCAATATTTGTCACCCATAATTGTTAGAATTAGAGTAAAACTTAACAAATATATCCTCGTATTTAAGGAAAAACTTTACAATACCTCACATCTTTATATTCGGTAGTTAAATTAGTCATGATTATTTCTCCAGGTGAATCAACCCATGTTCTTCCAAATATTAAATCTAAGAGCTTGAAACCCAATAGTGATAGGAGTTTCTGTTTGACAATATTTCTGCCATTCCATCTTGGTGACGTGAAAACACGACTTTTGCAGTTCCCTAGCCAAGAAGAGAGTGTATTTAACGATGAGACAGTAAAAGAAATTTTCCTCAAGAAGATCATAGAATATGAAAAATGATTTATACTTTTGATCTATCGCTCATGTCACGTTGAGTTGCACATCGTTTCAATTCACCCACCTCCAAATAGTTCATGCAAATTTAACAATCGTGTTCTAGGAAGCAAAACTGAAATAAAAGGCTCATAAAAAGATGAACTCCAACATAAAAGGTCTAGACACAATGAAAATCTCCAGATACTAAGTAATCAAGGTATAAGTAGCAGACCATCAAGCTCCAAAAAACCCCAATCAGCAAGAGGACTTTGAAACGATTATACCAAAAAATATGTACTATCTTTTATGGCTTCTTCAAGTAAGGTATCTAAGGCATGAGAATTTGACTCTACCAAGGCAATACAGATAATGTAAGCATCTTCAGTTTCTCTTCTTCCAAATTGACCACATCATATCTTGTAATTACTCATACTCATATTCTATCAATGTTCTTTCGAATTTTATATCCCAAATATCCTCCTTGTAAACTAAGGGGGTGTTTGTTTGCACTTAACGAGATCTTAATCTAGTTAATTAAGACACTGGATCAATAAGACCATTTATTTTTTCTGACCAATTCAGATTTGAATGGCTATTAACTAGTTTATTTTATTAAGATTTCAAACTAAGTCTGATCCATTCAGGCAACGCAAAATAAGTCATATTCAACTATTTATTAATCACTCATTACTTATTACTTTTTAAAAAACTACATCTAAATCTACAATTAAGTTTTAGTTAATCAAAGCACCATAGTGTAATTCATGGAATACAATAATTTCAGAGTTGACTAATTTCTAGAGAAATATTTGATAACTTAATATTTCCAGAGAAATATAGTAATACTGCAGTGAATTTGTAAAGCGATAAAAAAGATTCACGATTTTATTGAAATTCAGTAAACATTCAAGATATTCAATTTCGTTTCATGCCTTGCATATCTATTGAACATGGGTCCAATTGTATCAGAATCATCCAAAATCTCAAAACTTACAAGCATATCATCCCATTTCTTCCAAAATTCGTCATCTATATTTTTCTTTTAAAAGATATCGAAATATTTTTAATCACTTCAATTGAATAGAAGCCATAACCTTTACATCATACACTAATGGATGATTGTTGCCCATAAATTCTCGACAAGAAGAATCAAAGATCTTGACATTAATCGTCCATTTTCCTCCAGACAAACTCCACCATTTATGAAACTCAGTTCGAATGTATATCTATTGGTTTTTCACTATCCACAATCTTATCGCTGGCTAAACGACTCATTCTTTTCAAATCAAACTCCTAAAACGACAGAATAGAAAACTACTTTCAAGATTGCATCAGATTTGTCTAGCAAATTTCGCCTTGGCTATCGGAGATAGGGAGGGAGGAGTGGTGGTGGTTGGTGGTTTCGATGTTTTGATGGGGTTGGCGTGTTAGAGGTAGCGACTAGTGGGGGGGGGGGGGGGGGGTGGTGGTGGTATGGATTTTGTTTTTAATTTGTGGATAAATAAATAGGTTTGTATTAACTTTTTTAGGTAGTTGGCTCATTTAAAATATATAGCTGTAATTGTTATTAATGTGGCTTTTTTTTTTTTTTTTTTTGTCAAAGTTATTAATGTGGCTTTGACTAAAAAAAAAGTATTATACTAATGTGGAAGAGTGAAAGAGTGAGTCTTTAGAACAAAAAAAAAAAAAAAAAAAGTGAGTCTAACTACCACCACCAATGTCTCTGCGAAATTTGTATCTCATCTCTTACAATTCCCTTCAGGCACTTGGATGGTAGCTGTTTCCCTCACCTCTCTTTCTCTCTAATTATATCTCATCACTTCAGTGTATTTGCAGGACACTATCTCTGTTCAGAATCTTTAGCAATTTCGTTGCCACTGAATCAACCAATGGCACTTATGATTCAGCTGGACAACTAATATGTAACTACTCCAACAACGTTTTGTATGGGCTTTTGCATTTTATTGTCTTTATTTACACTTTTTATTTTGAATTGTATAAGGTCTGTTGCAAGCAGTTGCATTTTTGGAAGTTATACATGGAGCAACTGGTAATTAATTTTCTTAAAAAATTCTATGTAGTTAATTATCACCATTGCTTACTTTGTAGCTATGCTTAATCAATGTTTGGATATGAAGGGATTGTTCCAAGTGGAGTGCTGATTCCACTGCTACAATGGGGTGGAAGAACTCATTTTTTGTTTGCTATTCTTAATCGAATTGATGAGGTTTTATTCATTCATACTCATTTATCTTCCCTTCTGATGCAATATAGCTAGTAAAATTAAATTCTTAAATGAGATTGTTAATGCATAAATCATAATAGAGATTAATTAACAGTCTATGTGCCCCTTTACTTATTTTGCTTCATTTGCAAAGTAATAACAACTCATTCTACTTCTAAATGAAGATCCAGGAAATGCCATCTGTTTTCATAACATTCGTGGCTTGGAGCTTATCTGATGTGAGTAGACTCTTCTCTGCAAATTCTCGGTTTTTATAATGAAAGTCATAAATAAAATATTGTATTGGATTTAGGTAATCAGATACCTCCATTATGCTTTCAATTGTATAGGCAACCCTCCATATTGGATTACATACCTCAGGTTATTTTAATGATCCATGTTCTTGCATTATACATGACATACAATATCATTACAAGCTTATTTTTTTTTGTTTATAGATACACAGCATTCATTGTTTTGTATCCAATAGGAGTTGCTCCTGGAGAAAGTAAGCCAGAATACAAATACGATAATATATTTTATTTCTTTTTATCTATCTCATATATCTACTGGATTGTAAAAAGTTTCGACCTTTTTAACAGTTTGGCTCATGTACCAAGCACTTCCATATTTAAACAAAGGAAACATCTATGATGGACTCTCTTTCAGCTACTACGATTTTGTTGTGGTACGTATCTAGAACAAAATATCGATACACTCAGTTTTCAATTTTCCGTTTTTTCATACTTTCTCCTAACAGGCTCTGCTCCTCTGCTATCCATTCCTGTGGCTTAAACTTTACTTGCACTTATTCAAGCAAAGGAGATTTAAACTGGGGAAACAAAAAAAGAAGGGAAATTGAAGAAATTATTGACTGTTTGACTATTGCTAAATTAAGTTGCTACACGGTTGACTTTGCAAACGTCCGAAGTACGGAAGTAGAACTTGTAGACTAAAAATGTAATCGTTTATTTAATTTCTGTGAGATTCTTCATTTCTTTTATACGGTCTAAACCCTTTCCAGATGTACGGTCTACCTCCATGTTTACTTATCTATAAATGCATTGAGAAAATTGGAATTGTATAGGTAAGGTTCATGAAATTGTTCTCCCTTCAAGTTTGATTGTTAATGAATATACCTACCCTGGCTACACAAGAACCCAGCTTGATTGGAGGCTTAATATTCCTTTTATTCTTTTTGGCTGTATTTAAAATTGGGGGAACACCCTTTTCCGTATATATAGGTTAAATGCAAAATTAAAAATATTGGCAAGGTCTGCAATGGATGTGGTCAATTTGAGCATGAAGAGAAAGACTACAGTAAGAAAAGGAAGGCTGTTCCAAAATTAGGAAACTGGATTAAGGGATCAACTAGTAATCAAACTAATACCAGCAAAAATCTATATAATGAATGCGAATAAGAACCTGAATAGCTTTCGAAACCGAGTCACCTATAAAGGTCTTGACTCAGTAACTCAGACTCATACAAACCCATCAAACAGCTGGATCATACCTAAACCAAAGGAAAGTGTACCATTTGTGTTTAATTAGATAAGAACTTAGGGGTGGAAATTGAAATTTCTGGTTCGAAAATTACGATTTAGGATTAGATTTTTATTATTTCAATTTTCGAAATTCCGATTTCTGATTTTTCGAAAAAAATCGAATCAGAACTACGTATAAATTTCGAGATTTTCGACTTTATCCGATTTTACCTTCCGAATATTATTTCTAGTATATTTACAATGATTTTGTATATATACATGTACTTTATGCATATCCCGAGGCGTTTTAATGCGTTGGCAGACAAAGCGGCGCGTAGTGCTAGGCAGCGGAAGACTAAGCTCTATGGCATCGGTTCATTTGTCCGGTTATCACAATATATATATATAGTCATTCCCATTTAAATTAAAATAACTTACTAACTTTCCATTTATATTACACAATATTTAGTTTCAAAGTTTACAAAATTATTATAGGTGTTGACTTTGACATTATATCTATTTTTATTTAAATCAAACATTATCATAAATATGAAAGTTCAACTCTATTTTTATCTATTAAATAACGAGAACCATTACGACCACCACCCCACCACAACCCCCACAACCCCCACAACCCCCACCACCCCCACCCCTATCCCATCCACCCCCCACCACCACCCCACACCAACCACACCCATAACCACAACCAACACCTACTATTAATTCCATCACATACGCGTGTGCGAGAATTTTTTTTAAATCGTCATAACTAAATTATAAGAAATAAAAAAAATAAAAAAATTGCATTTTTAGACAAGACAAACTAATGTTTACGTCTATGATTTTTTTTTTCTTGATTTTTTTGATTTTTTTTTGAAATGGGATTTATCCCATCTCTAATTTTAAGATCGGAAGAAATTTGTCTCAACTCCATTCTAATATTGAGATGGAATTTGTCTCATCTCTATTGTAAAACTAAGATGAGATTTATCTCATCTCCAATTAAATCTTTCTATTTCAAAATAAAATAAAATATCACGATTCTCTTTCACACACACATGTCAATTTTCGGGCATGGATTTTCTTAATCTTGATTAAAATAGGCATTTTCTCTCTATATATACTTGTTTAATTTTTTTTGAAAGCATTTAAAGTGATTTTAAATCCTAAAATATGTTTTATAACTTGAAAGACACTTTTAGGAGAAACACTAGATATATACTTCTTAAAAATTATTGCACGGGTTTTAGATTTCAAAAACATATTAAATACTTTTTTAAAATATTCAAATTTTATTTTAAAAATATTTTTTTTATTCCAAAATAAGCAATTTCAAACGAACCCATAATAGATGTAATAAATTATATAACATAAATACATAATTTATAAAAAGTTACATTTGCACTTGTCTCTTGTAGTATTGGTTTTGCCGCAAATAGTATTCTTACATAAAATAGTATACCATCTAATGGTATGAATTGTTTTGAATTTTGAAGGTTACAATATAGTTTTCAGTTACGTAATTATTATTTATTTAATAATATAATTTTGAAATGAAAAAATAGTAGAAATGGAGTTTTAAATTTTTGAAAGATAATTGTTTATTCCGAAACTAATATATAATTTAAAAAAAAATTAACTAAAAATTTCAATTTTTCCGAACCAAAAGTTTTTGAAAATTTCTGAATTCGGATTCCAATTTCAAAAAATTTCATATTGAAATGGGAAATCGAAAAATCTGTTCTCAAAAACTTAATTTTTTTCAAAATACCACTTTTTTGATCTGTTACGTCCAATTTCCATCCTTAGATAAGATCGGAGATGAAAGAAGCGATTGAAAATAATGTTCTAAGAAATGCTAATCCAGGTGGGCGATCAAACTCCTTTTAAATACTTAGGTACCTACGCGATACATTAGTGCAATTTTTGTCTAGGCATGGTAATGTTATTTAATTAAAAAATTTATATTCCTAATATATAATAATATATTTTTTAAGTTTTCACACCCCTCTAGTTTCCTTTAAAGAATGTTCGTTCCCTCTAGTTTTCTTTAAAGCACGTTTGTCCCCTATAGTTCGGACTCTTATTCTTTTTTTTTTCTTCTAAATTACCCTTGATATAAATAAAGGAAAAAGTTAACCTATATTCAAAGGTATAGACTCTTTATACATAATTTTTATAATCCACTAGAGATACTATGAGAACTCTTATTCAATCCTCACTTTCTTTTGAGTATGATTGTCCAATTTAGTATTATTTTCTATTATTTAAAAAAAGAATATGTCAGTCTTTTAATCCTAAACTTATATAACTATAATTTTAACCACAACCTATACAAAAATTAAACACATATATATGAACAATTTTTTTTAAGTCATTACCTAAGACATAGATACATTTTTAAGACAAACGTACTAAAAAGTATCATTTTTAAACTATTTTATTAATTTCGTGAGATATTTTAAAATTTTTAAAAATAATTTAAACATTTCAAATAAACTATAGATAATGAGACATAGGAACTTGAGGACACCTTCCTATTTCCAATCTCAACTCCTCTTTCTTTCTCTTCTTACTAAAGACCTCAATTCAAATCATACACTAAAATTCAAAAAAACAATTACAATTATACACCTTTATATTTTTATTTTTCTATATATACATTTTCTTATTAGAAATTATTTATTATTCCTCTCTCTAAATACCTCTCTCCTCTCTCTACTCTGTATTACCACCGACCTACTAAACCACCATGCCAACAATGGCTACCAAATCCTATTTTCCATTGCTGCATCGAGCAAAAGGATACTACAAATAAACCTGCACAAAGAAACACAAGCTAAGGTCACAAATGGAGCTCCATTTTCGATCTGGTGGACCTCGATCTGGTTCCCTTCTCCTTCTCGCATCTGAGCAATTCCGGCCATTCAAGTTCCGAGCACCACCCCCACTGGACGGAGTTTGAGATCCTACGAAATCATGTGCAACTCCATTAACGGTGACGAAACAAGCTCCGACGAGCTTCACGAAGATGCAGCTGTGAACTTTGTTCTTCGCTGCTGCACAGACCCGAGGAAGTTTTGAGCTCGAGGACGCTTCTCTCCTCCGTTATTCCCTCGAGTTCAAGACTCCTTCGACGGGGCTTCGAGCGTCGGAGATATGCGGTGGTTTGACAACAACGAAGATGGATTGTGATGGTGGGATTTGCTCCGTGGGTGATAGACAACTCCAGATCCGGCATTTTCACGCGAGTTCAAGACTCCTTCAACTGAGCTTCGAGCGTCGAAGATAGAAGCACGGTGGTGCTGCTGGATCTAGTGTTGTGGTGGATATGGAATGGAGAAGAAGCTTCGTGTGGTGGTGGATATGGAATGGAGATGGTGAAGGAGTCACGTTGAAAAAGAAGGAGATCCTTCTCACGGCGAGCCTTTTTTTTGTAAAGATTCAAACCAATCAAACAAATCTGGTCAAAGGATTTTAAAATGATGTAATTCTCTCCTTTTTTGAGAGTACTCTACTATTTTTTAATAAAACTCTTTTTTTTTTTAATAATACTCCTTATTCTTATATAAACTCATTAAATTTACCTGAATACTCATCAAATTTACCAGAGTACTCAATAAATTTATCGGAGTACTCATCAAATTTAGGGGGGTCCTCCTCAAATTTAGGGGGGTCCTCCTCAAATTTAGGGGAGTACTCATTAAATATATCTGAGTATTCATTAAATTATCGGAGTACTCATCAAATTTTTCCGGCACTCTATGTTTTTCCAGTGGCCGGTGACAGGTGGTCGGTGGTCGGTGGTCGAAGGTGGTGGTCGGAGGCCGGAGGTAGGTGGGTAGTGGAGAGAGATGAACAGTGACATCAATCATATTGTCTTTTAGTGTTAGTTATGTTATTTTAGTATTTGATCATCCTTGAGATCCCTTGAAATAATTAAGATTTATTCTCTTCCTTATAGAGAAGAAAACTTGTCTCCAAAACCCTATATCTCATTCACCCAATAAACTATATATTTATTTGGCCACATCACAAATTAGGAACTTTATTTGAAATGTTTAAATTTCTCGTAAAATCTATAATATCTTACAAAATCAATAAAATGGCCTAATAATGATACTTTTGAATACGTTTGGTTTAAAAATATTTTTAGACAATTGATAATAGCCTAAAAATGGGGCTCTCTCTCTCTCTCTATATATATATATATATATATATATATATATATATATATATATATATATATATATATATATATATATATACTAGGTATAAACCCGTGCCTGAAGGCACTCTAAAAAATTTAATTTTAAAAAATAAATTAAACAATGAATAATAAACATTGCTAGAGATTAAAAACAAACTGA
This sequence comes from Nemophila menziesii, assembly GCA_029959085.1. Taxonomy (NCBI): domain Eukaryota; kingdom Viridiplantae; phylum Streptophyta; class Magnoliopsida; order Boraginales; family Hydrophyllaceae; genus Nemophila; species Nemophila menziesii. Next base: position 41,136,400 of record JARWIR010000003.1, on the reverse strand, counting down.
AAAAAAAAAAAAGAGATCTTATCGTTAAATTATTTTGATTAGGATAATATTTTTTGGATTGAGATTGTACTGTTAAGTTACCTATAAATATTGATATATTGTAATTTCTATTCAAAAAAATTGGATTGCAGAAAAATAATAAATAAATATTCGATCTTTGTTGTATAGATATGAATTTTTTTTATATCTTTATTTTATCTTTTTTTAATATGCATTTTCATTCATGATCAAACCTTTTGAATTATTATTGGATTTGAAATGAAAATGTATTAGTAGCAAATCACCCTTTATGTATGGATAGAAAAAAAAAATTCACCCTTTATGCATAATCCAAATTTGCCTGTGTAGATTACTTTTATCAGGACACCATCTCCAGGAAAAGTTGGCCACCCAAGTGTCTTAGACTCCCTATTGCTTAATAGAATACTCTAGCTCTTGTGGGGCCATTTCCTGGCTTTGTAACCATAGTTATATATGTCTCTCATATTGCCACTCATCAATCTCAAATCCAAAACAATATAAACAATTAAAAAATATCAAGAAAAATTGAACCTTTCGTCCCTACATTATAGATAATAGCCAAATTTTCCACTTATTTATACTCCAGTATTTTACAATGTTACAATACAAACTTATATAAACCTCTAAATTGCAAAAAAAGTAGGATGCAGTTTCACAAACAGTTACATAAACCATAAATAAAATAATTTACGTGGAAGTCTTTTACCAATCTCCTGAAAAAAAACAGCCAGTAAATAAGAAGAAATATAAGGATCAAACTGAAAAACTTCTTTATATACCTCAAAAAAGTGATTTATATTATCAGCTGTTTTAACTGATGTTTCAATAAAAAACATCTTGATCCTTTCTGCATATTTTGATCCATTCTTTAATCGTAAAACAAATATAAGTTAATATTGCAATATATAGGGACCTATAGTGCAATTAACTCACTTGCGTTTGTACTTCAGGTATTCCAGGTAGATCAGTTTAGTCTCCTGAAAATAATTAACAAAATTGATAAATATCTAAAATTTCAATTTGAATCTGAGTTTGACTACTAATTACTTACAATTCTGTTAAGTTCTTTAATTTTTTAAATGAATCAGGTAATGTTCCAGTGAAATTATTGGCTGAAAGAAGGGTGCAAAATAATAAATGAATTAGCATGAATCTTTACCATAAATCAAGAAAAAAAAAGATACGTCTTCATCTATAATAAAATTAAAAGTTAAAAATAACCCATTATTAGTTTTACGATCTTTCCTACTTCCACATCAACATCAATATATTTTATTAGAAAAATGAGATATGATTAAATGGATATTTCCTGCAAAACAATTCACAAAATGGACATTGTAGAATAACACCAAATGCATCACTTCTCATAACGCAAAAGGCTTCAAATAGTCATATTAAAAGCATTGTAGGATTTGTATATATAATATATAAATATATAAATAAATATATATATCTCAGCGCATCATTTCTCATATAGAAAAAGTTATCATATACCAAAAGGCTTCTAATAGTCATATTAATGATCATTATAGGATTTGTATAAATATATAGAAGACCATCTTCCGCAGTAGTTGCCAAATGGATTTTTACTACCTTACAATTCAATATATACTTAATAAAACCAAATTGCTTACTCCATCTCCAAGTAAAAAAGGCTGTGCATCACTTTTTACTTTTTTACAGTAAAACTTTTAATGGTCATACTAATGGCCATGGTAGGATTTGTATAAAAATATAATAAAGGTAAAAATTAATTTTTTACCTTAATTTGGGTTCTTCACAACATCCATAGCATCACTTCTCATCCAGTAAAATGCTTCCAGGACATTGTATGATTTGCATAAAAAAAGAAAAAAAATATATTAATTAAAAAACTAATTACATTATTTACATAAAAAAAAAGAAAAAAAAGAAAAAAAGTGCAGTCACAACCTCCTTTGACTCGAATCTTCACTTTCTAATTATTGAGGAAGAACTGGAGTAGCGATTGTTCGTGTATTATATGACTCACAATGGCTGCATTTTTGTTCAACTATGTGATAGTAAACCTCCATGGTTACAATCATTGCAAAGGATCCAAACCTACCACAAAACAGAAACACATTATCACATCCATAACTCAAAATGAGATTAAAATTTAACATTCATTAATGGATAAATAAATTGTACCTTAGTGTCTCTATAATCCTCAGGTATAACAGTTGCTGTAATCTTGAAATGCCATCTATTTTTAATTTAAACAAATTACAAATTCCACCAATTATTGCAATAAACAAATTAAGAAGAAATTCAAAAAAGAATCAAAATTAGAAAAAGGACCTCGGATGGTTGAATCTTTAACTGGATTCTTCTTCGACACTGTACCACATATCTCTTTCCCTAACCTGCTTCGATCATATATAATGCTATAAATATGATCCTCTAAATGATAAATGATAATTAGAAAAATATTGATATACCTATGGAGTAGATAAAAGATCACCTTTAGGTCTATTGAGCCTCAAGTGCAGAAGAACAAAATAAACCATCCAAAAGTATCTCTATTTCAAATGGACCAAACAAAGGTCATAGGAGCAACCAACACAGGCAAAAAGTGTTCAATAGACGATCCATTCTTGTGTTATGCTTCAGAAATCTAAAACTTTAAACACACAAAAATGAAAAATCAATTGTGATGGATCTTCTCTAGAGTCCTTATTTTCTATAATCGTTTAGTACTCTTTCAGTATTTTCTTATTGTAATATGTACAAATTTTGCTGTAATCTGAATGACAAACTATACAAACAATTCCTAATCAATTAAGGTTAAGCTAGTACAAAACGTAATAACAATTAAAATTCACATGTGTATATATTAACACACTGATTACCTTTGTCATTGTTGGTGACATAATTAAAATCAGAAGAAGCTAGTCACGATTCTCTTCCTCAGAGCCCTTTTTGCGCTCTAGCATTATGTAAATGAATAAATGGAAGAATTAAACATGAATAGAACCGCAAGCAAGTTCGGTAGTTTGCATCAGGGTGTGCTGATAGCCTTGTTGCATCTTCTTTCACTGTATCATAAAACATGAACAAAAAATTATATATACTTATGTATAAAAAACAATCAATTTAAGTAAGACTACAGATAATAAATAAATATTCGATCTTTTCAATTCGTTTCCTTTATGAGTAGGCAAAAAGTGTTCAATTGACAATTCTTTTTGTGAAACTCGACTGTAATTCTAATTATATCAGAGAATTCTGAAAAATTGTAAAAGTAATGAGATTACGTTAAAATTAATTCAATTTTTAGAGTTTCAATAGAATAAATTAATTTTTTTACCTTAATGGTAGTTGAGAATGGTCCGCGGCGGTTTTCTTGTGAAGGAGAGCGGCTTGCTTAGTGGGAAGGTTGAGTTTCAATGGTAAAAATATAACCAAACCAGAATAATAAGGCATTAATTCGGAGCTGGATGGAGGGTTTGCAGAGATGCGTTTGCAGAGATTCCCCATGATTCTTCTATTAGCCAAGTCTGTTGACAATGGTGGATTCTTCGATATGGGTTTGAGGAGGGTTCGCAGAGATTCCCCATGAGCGGCGTGGTGGAGAGAGAGAAAGTATAGGGTTCTTCGATTGAGCGACGTGGTGGAGACTGGAGAGAGAAGTTGTTTCCCTGATTTTTTTTTTAAAATTTTGAATTTTAAAAAAATAGAAATGTGAAAAATAAAATAAGAAGATCTAATGGCTGAAAAATATAGAAGAGACATCAGGATATTTTAAACCGTGGATTGATTTTATATAATCTGGACCATTAATTGAAATCGATCTAAAGGCCGAAAATGATAGAGATTTGATCTGAAGGCTAGAAAATATGGAGAGAAATATGAGACATTTCGGGCCGTTGGCCCTTCTCCAATATTATATAGATATATATATATATATATACATATATATATATATACACACATATATATATATATAGATATAAAGGAGGAAAAAAATTATACTATTGATCATTTGAGAATGTATAAATTATAATGTTGTATATAAAAAAGGAAAATGTAAAAGTTAGTATTCTGGGCTCGTAATTTGAATGACGGGTTTATGGATTGAAATAAATAGGATGAATGAGACATAGGGTAAATATCCATATAAAGATTCATAACACTATTTCTAGAACATTCAATCTTTAAAATATGTTTCACTAAAAAAATTCTGAAATTTTTTTTAGGACAAAAATCTTGTAAATAAAAAACAGAACAATAATTTTATATATTTTAAAACTTATCTAAAAAAAATCCTATAGGTCAAAATTTTAATGAAAGAAAAACAAATTACGCAACACATATTTATCTCTCCCTCATGTAAGCATCTCATAATGATATTCAAGTCATCATATGATGATCTCAATCTCAAAGCCTCAAACATTATCATAAAGGTAACCAAAATTTAATTTAAGCAATATATATACCCAAAATAATACATATTACTTAAATTATGCAAACCATATATTCATGTATATAAATTGTTAGAAACAATTGCGCACAATTACATAACTAATTATTTATGCACATAATCATGCATAATTATAATAAATAATGATTTTAATTTTACAAAAATATTTTTTATATTTCCTGAGATTTATGTTTAAACAATTTTAGTTATTTAGATACTTTCATATGATCGCCATCAAATGATACATATTGGAAAATTTATTTACCATTTAATGCATATGAAGTAATTTATGAAATATCCAGGCTAATTTTATATATCTCATCATACATTCACATTTATCATGTGTGTATGAATCTGTCTGATTACACCTTTTGATATTTTGTCAAATTTCTCATATCGATGTTTTGAATGAAGTTTTATTCAAGATTATCGCTTAATTATGTGGGTCAACTTCAAGTGAGTTTCTCTATGGGTGAAACTCTCTAAAAGTCCTCCACCCGCTTGAAATCTCAGTTTTGTACAATATGGTGCCTTTCAGGTCCAACAAACGAGCATAAATTCTTCATCCGAACTCCAAAACTCGCTCAATATTTTTTTTACGTGTTCGTTTCGAGAGATTTACAATGATCTATAATTAGCTTTCAACTCCTCTCGAATCCTTAGTGGCATCAATTTGAAGGTTCTAAGCTGCTCGTTAAACACATCTTTGTTGAGCTCCAAGTAAATTCTTGACTTCCCGGGTCACTTTTTGGTATTTTTTTTGTCTTCTTGATGGTTCCTCTTCCCTTTTTCGACTCTGTGTCTCAACAATTAATCTTCAGATTCCACATATCCCTACGAACTTCACTTATAAAGCACAAAACACCTTAAAATTATACAAAATCACGTGAATCGTTAAAATCATATTAAGACTCGAAATACACCAAATAAAGAAAAAAGCTCAACTTTATACTCAAAACCCTCTAAAAAAGATGTCTCGATCTACTAAATAACGTATAAAAGGCGAGACATCAAAAAGTAAGGAACGAAATAAAGAAATATGAATGAGAGAGAGAGAGAGAGAGAGAGAGAGAGAGAGAGAGAGAGAGAGAGAGAGAGAGAGAGAGAGAGAGAGAGAGAGAGAGAGAGAGAGAGAGAGAGAGAGAGAGAGAGAGAGTATAAAATTTTAAAAGTCTATTAAAAGACTAACCACTAACTAGGAATTAATAAATCTATAATGAGTAATGCTAGGTATCACCCAAAAAGGTATCACCTAAACATCACCCATGATGTGGCAGTTAAGTGGTCCAATCATGGATTTTTTCTTTCCATATTTACTTTATTCTCTCTCTTCCATGGTTGGAGCACTTAATCGCCACATCATGAGTGATTTTTAAGTGATACCTTTTTGGGTGATAACTAGCAATACTCATCAATAATTGGTTTAAGTTGGACCAATCAGATTTGAAAAAAAAAATGAATGGTGAGTGTGATGTCTACATCACGTGCGTGCGTGGACGTCATTACTTTATTTTTTCAGATTTTCAAAAATTCAATTTTTAAACGAGAAACTCCAACTCATGAAGCTTGACCCCCATGTATCCCCATTTCTTGACCATCATGGACCTGACAACGAAACTTGAACAACAGCTCGACCACCATGCATTTGTGATAACTCGAGATCCATATCTGCCCAACTCGAGCTTCTCCATTTCTACTCCATCGCTCGAAGCTTTAACCAACCATGGCAGCACCACGAACTCACGAGCTTCGGTCTGTCAACGAACCATGGAACTAACGAACTCAGCTTGAATTTTAACAATTGTTTTGAATTTGAACCTTACCTTCCAGATTCTGAAAAAAATGATCGATATATATGACTGTATTTGAACTTTTTTTAACAGGATTTTTTTATCTTGTGTTATGAGTAGGATTTTTTATTGCGGTTTAATGGGGAGATAAACTATATAAAGGGGGAAGAAATCTTATAAAGAGTAACTGGGAGATTGTCAAATAGGGTTTGTGAGACATTAGGCCTCTTAGGTAACTTTTTTAAAGTGGAGACTTTTAGATTAGTGTGAATGGGAGGTTAGGACCTTTAGAATGAAAACTCTTTATTTTTTAACATATTCCAAGTAATCTGTAGGCTATCATTTATTGATAGAATAGTAAATTATGCTTGAGGGTATTTTTTAAATAATTATTTTTTTCGCTAACATTATTATATACAGATGTAGATTTAGAGGGCCCTAAAAAATTAAATTTTGGTAGGGGGTGGAGGGGGAGCGAAAAGATTGATTCATGTGACCGACCTTTTTCTCAGTTGTAACTTCTACGTAATTATAGTAAGATCATTTCTCCTTTGCATGTGGGTTTTCCCATCTTTAGTTTTTACGTAAAAATTTATGTCAATTTATTACTTGTGCGCATGTATTTACGATCCCTTTCTAACCCAAATAATGTATGTTTTGTGCCCTTATCATATCACATAATAAAATTTAAAAAAGAGACTGTTGTATAAAATCACTTAGAAAATAGTTTTCGTTTGAGGCAAAACAAGTTTCCAAACCCAGAAAACAAGATCAAAAGAAAATATCAGCGAAAAAGAAAGAACACAAGATTTATCGTGGTTCAGCACAAAAATGCCTACATCCACGTTGAAGCCCTTCTTCAGAAGATGCCTCACACACTATTGAACACGGTTACAGCCTCAGTATCAATCTTACAGCACGATTACAAGAATAGAACCAACTCAAGGCTTCTATTAGAAACCCTAATCTATCAATCGAGAAATACTACTCAATCTATCAAGCCAGATGCTTGATTATCACTATTCTAATTGTTGATCCTTATAGGATGGATTCAACAATGTACAAGACAAACCCTAGTCTATTGCTGAGAGATGAGAGAATATAGAGAGGCGTCGAAACTGAAGTGAAGAGAAGAGAGAGAAGACCCAATCTGAAAGAGGGGTATTTATATGAGACATAAGGTGAGATATCATCTGAGCCATTCATTCTATTAATTGATCAAGGGTGAAGATGAAGCCACGCTTATAAACTTCCATCAGCATAATTAAGTAGCCACATAAGCATCCACATCACCACATTGACTTTACCATATATTTGACCAAAATATATAACAATCTCCACCTTAAAGTCAATTTTCTGAAATTCCTTCATCATCAGCTGTCCTCCAGGTGTTCAGTGTGCAAGGCATCCTCTGGTTGCTTTTAAGAACCTGCAATAATTACTAAAACCACAAGTTAGTAATAACTTTAAAAATAATTAAGGAATATAAAGCTTATCCAATGTTCAACAAACTCAAGCAATGCTTAAATTTGCTAACAGTTACAACTTTTGTTCCCATATCAGCTGGATTATCCTCAGTACCAATTTTCACAAGATTAATTTTCTCAGATATTAACCAAGTTCTGATAAAATGAAATTTCACATCAACATGCTTAGTCCTTTCATGGTACACAGGATTCTTACTCAAATGTATAGCACTTTGACTATCACTAAAAATTGTAGCAGTTGACTTAGTCAACTGTAACTCATTAGTTAACCCTTGTAACCAAATAGCCTCCTTAAAACAATCACATATTGCAACATACTCAGACTCAGTTGTTGATAGAGCCACTAAAGGTTGTAATTGTGACTTCCAAGAAACACAATTTTTACCAAGTAAGAAACAATAAGAGGTAGTAGATTTTCTACTATCCCTATCTCCAGCAAAATCTGCATCTACAAAGCCACATAACTCAAAAGGAACTTTGTACTGCCCATAACTTAATCCAACATCCAAAGTACTACTAATATATGAAACCACCCATTTCAAGGCAGTCCAGTGTTCAGGACCTGGATTAGACATGAACCTACTGAGTAAGGATATAGCATAGGATAGATCAGGTCTTGTACTGATCATAGCATACATGATAGAGCCAATCACATTTGAATAGGGAATATAGCTCATCTTTACTTTCTCAGAAACATCTTTGGGACATTGGCTTTTACTTAGAATAAAGTGTCCTGCTAAGGGCATTTCTACCCTTTTACAGTTCAGATTTCCATACTTCTCAACCAACTTTTCCAAGTAAGGCTTTTGATGCAATCTTAGACTGCATTCTTTTCTATTTCTTTCAATAATCATGCCCAAAATTTTCTTAGCTTCTCCTAAATCCTTCATATCAAACTCAGAACTCAGATTAGATTTTAATTTGTTTATATTCTGCAAAGAATTACTAATCAGTAACATGTCATCAACATAGAGAAGCAAGAATATCATGTCATCAGATAATACTTTAAAGTAAAGACAATTATCATATTCACTTCTCTTAAAACCCAATTTCAACACAAAAGTATCAAATCTTTTGTACCACTGCCTAGGTGACTGTTTAAGACCATATAATGATTTTTTAAGCAAACACACATGATTAGGATATTTAGAACTAATAAAGCCATCAGGCTGTTTCATATACAACTTTTCTTCAAGTTCACCATGTAAGAAAGCTGTTTTTACATCAAGTTGTTCCAATTCTAAATCATAACAAGCCACATATGCTAACATAGTTCTGATAGTCTTAAACTTAACCACAGGAGCAAAAATTTCATGAAAATCTATCCCTTCCCTTTGTGTATACCCCTTGGCAACTAATCTAGCTTTATATCTAGGTGGCTCATTCTCAGAACTACCCTCTTTCAACTTATATAGCCATCTACATTCAATTACCTTTTGGTCAGGGGGTTTTTTAACTAAAGTCCAAGTATTATTAACAAGTAAAGAGTTCATTTCATCTTTCATAGCATTTAACCACTTACACTTATCCTCAGATTTCAATACATCATGATAAGTTTCAGGTTCAGGGTTTATTACCTCAGTAGCTGCAATTAATGCAGTGTAAACCAATTCTGCATAAGAGTACCTTGTAGAGGGTTTTGGATCCCTCCTTTCTCTATCCCTTGTTAATTGATAATTTGCTAGGCTTTCTTGAAGGGACTGCTGAGGTGTCTCAACATCTGAGTGTGGCTCAGGGTTATCTGGCTGCTCAGGTGGTTGAGTGTCCTCAGATGCTTCTTCTTCAGTGACTGGATCAGATGATTCATCATCATTTCCAGTTTGAAGTGGCTCCACCTCAATCTCAGTACCAGCTGGGGTTGCATCAGGTTCAATTTGATCATTACCTGAAATCACAACACTTTTCTTGCAAGGAAAGTTAGTTTCATCAAATATAACATCTCTACTTATTAATATTTTAATGCCATTTGCATTTTTATCCCATAACCTGTAACCTTTAGTACCATGCATAGATTGATAACCAAGAAATACACATTTTATGGATCTAGGGTCTAATTTACCCTCTTTATTATGAGCATAAGCTGCACAACCGAAAATCCTAAGTTCAGACAGATCAGGCTTCCTATTGTTCCATAATTCCATGGGGCATTTCATATCTAATGATCTATTGGGACTTCTATTTATTAAATAGGTTGCAGTATACAATGCCTCACCCCAAAAAGACTTAGACAAACCAGAAGTGAACAATAAACACCTAATTTTTTCAAGCAAAGTTCTATTCATGCGCTCAGCTACCCCATTTTGTTGTGGGGTTTTTCTAACTGTCCTATGCCTCATAATTCCTCGCAATTTACACAAATTATCCATATCATCATTGCAAAATTCTAATCCATTATCAGTTCTAAGAGTTTTAATTGATTTTCCAGTTTGATTCTCATTTAAAACAATCCAATCTTTTATTACACTAAAAGTATCACTTTTATTCTTTAAAAGAAAGGTCCAGACTCTCCTAGAATAATCATCAACTAAGGACAGAAAATATTTTTTCCCACCATGAGTTTCATGCTTCTCAGGCCCCCACAAATCAGCATGAATATATTCAAGAATGCAAGTAGACAAATGCACACCAGATTTGAACTTCATCCTATGATGTTTAGCTAACACACAGGGTTCACAGAAATTTAAAGAAGTAATAGAATCCTTACCAAACATTCCTTCTTTACTCAACACATTTAGTCCTAATTGACTCATGTGTCCTAACCTGAGGTGCCATTTGAGAGTAGCTGCACTTTCAACACTTGTTTCAACATTGTTAGAATCAGATAACACACATATACCATCAAGAACATATAAACCAGAAATTTTCTTTCCACATAGGACAAGTTTATCATTCTTATGGACATTTAAAACACCATTGCATACATCATATACACAACCAAGATCATCTAACATTCCTAAAGATATTAAATTCCTCTTTAGGTCAGGTATCCATCTCACATTAGTGAGGGTTACCACATTACCATTATTAAGCCTCAAATCAATGCTACCTATCCCAGCCACTTGGCAAGTGTTGTTATTGCCCATATACACAGTCTCAGAAGTGGTAAGTTTCAAGTTATAGAACCAGTTCTTATTGGGGCTCATATGAAAAGTACATCCAGAATCTAATATCCAACTAGTTTTACAAGTAATATCAGATACATTTAACACTTCACAAGTATCATCATGTTTAGGGGGCATACAGGCTAAGTTAGTCTCAAGTGTAGCATTATTCTTATTCTTAAGAGCATAACAGTTCTTTTTAATGTGACCAGGCTTACCACAATGATAGCATTTTCTTGTTTCAGATTTGTTTTTATTACCTTTGTTCTTTTTCTTAAACTTATTAGGTTTGTTTTGCTCAGGGGGGTCAACTTTATATTTCACAAACAAGTTATTACCTACTCGTTTTAAGTTTTTCAGTTCAAGCTCTCTAGTTTTCAAAGAAGCAACAATTTGATCAAATGTAGGCATCACAGAAGAGTATTGAAAAGCATCTTTAACTACTTGATATGAATCAGGTATAGAATTTAATAGGATCATGCTTTTACTAGTCTCATCTAGGGCCATTTCAGAACCTTTTAACACAAGGTTAAGTTTCAAGAATTCATCTACATTTTCATCAATAGTTTTAGCAGAATCCATTTTGTAAGAAAATAGATTTCCCTTAAGAAAAGCAAGATTGGGAGCAGATTGAACAGAATATAAAGTTTCGAGTTTACCCCATAGTTCAAGAGCAGTCTCAGCACCATCTACCTTTCGAATTACATTGTCAGATAGATTTAAGAAAAGAAGATTATAAGCCTCCTCCTTAATTTCATCTACTCGCTTTCGAGCATCTTCAGACCAAAGATCCATGTTAGCTTCAAGAGCAGCTAACACTTTGTTATGTGATAACAGTACGCGCATTTTCTTTTTCCATACTCCAAAATCACCCTTACCATCGAACACCGAAACTTCTAGCCTTGTTGTGGCCATTTCTTAATACCTATATAACAGAAAAGGCACAATCCACAAGGCAATCGACTGTTAGGGTTAGAAAATAAATCACAAACCCTAGAAAATATAACTCTAGGATTCGGTTTTTGATTGAAACCCTAAAGAATGTAAGATCGGTGAAAGAACAATAAAAGAACACCAACTTTTATTGTTGAAGAGATTTAAGAAGATTTCAAAGCCAAAACAAATGATTCACCGATCTATAAACCGGCAAAAATTTCGAAAACGATTTTCACAAAGAATCGATTAAGCTCTGATACCACTGTTGTATAAAATCACTTAGAAAATAGTTTTCGTTTGAGGCAAAACAAGTTTCCAAACCCAGAAAACAAGATCAAAAGAAAATATCAGCGAAAAAGAAAGAACACAAGATTTATCGTGGTTCAGCACAAAAATGCCTACATCCACGTTGAAGCCCTTCTTCAGAAGATGCCTCACACACTATTGAACACGGTTACAGCCTCAGTATCAATCTTACAGCACGATTACAAGAATAGAACCAACTCAAGGCTTCTATTAGAAACCCTAATCTATCAATCGAGAAATACTACTCAATCTATCAAGCCAGATGCTTGATTATCACTATTCTAATTGTTGATCCTTATAGGATGGATTCAACAATGTACAAGACAAACCCTAGTCTATTGCTGAGAGATGAGAGAATATAGAGAGGCGTCGAAACTGAAGTGAAGAGAAGAGAGAGAAGACCCAATCTGAAAGAGGGGTATTTATATGAGACATAAGGTGAGATATCATCTGAGCCATTCATTCTATTAATTGATCAAGGGTGAAGATGAAGCCACGCTTATAAACTTCCATCAGCATAATTAAGTAGCCACATAAGCATCCACATCACCACATTGACTTTACCATATATTTGACCAAAATATATAACAGAGACAATTGCTCATTTTAGTTATTTGTCTACCTCAACAAGACCACACTCCCCCACCCCCTCAAAAGGTCCAATATTATTATAATCTACCCGTTCTAACTTTATTAACACTAAATTCGTAGGTTGCAATCTAACTAATTTTCTTTATTTTATTTGTGTACCAAAAATAACCAAATTTTAAATTTAAAGTTTATAATCACGAATCAAAATAGAAAATCTATTTTTTACTTTTTAATAATCTAATATGATTATTCTTTTTTTTTTTTCAAAATTCAACTAATCTTTTCGAACCAAATTCTTATTGTTCAATCATATCTCCACACTAAATTAAGAGATTTCAGTTTTCCAGGTATCTTATTCAACATCTAGTTTTTGCTGATAATGATCTATTTTCTACACCGGTCTTCTTTATTGTTTTATTGGATAATCCATTAGATTTGTACTGGCAACCCACGATATTATATAGACAACCCACTAGATTTGAACAAGCAACCTACTACACAATACGTAGACAACAAATTCCTATATGCGTCATCAACTCATCACATTTGTTGAGACAACCTATTATTATTACATTATACCCATTGAGATGTCTGTCAAGTCATTTTTTTTCCAGATAGCTTACTGTTTTTACATTTTTAACCCATTACTTTTTACTTATACTTTAGTTTTTCTTGATTTCTAACATTTTTTTTAGATTTACGAACATATAGGTTTAGATTTGGCTTCAGAACTTATTGATGTGGATAGGTTTGTTATGTTATTTGAGTGATTTCTACAAACGATTTATTTCTACGTGATATAATAGGAAAAATTTATGTTCGATTATATGTAAAATGGATTTTAGTTATAAAATATTTTGTTGTTAATTAAGACGTGTGTATTAATTTAGAATGTTTTAGTTAGAGAAATGAATCATTTACTTATAAAATAAAAAAATGCATTAGTAATTTTGTCAGGTTAGATTTATTTGGCCAAAAAATCTTGAAATATATTTTTTAAATAAATCACATAAAAAGTTAATCTGATTCAATAACCTTAGCTTGACAAAAAAAAACCTTAGCTAAGGGTGCGGTCGATTCACAAAATATTATTTGTCCAAAAAAAAAGAAAAAGATTTACAAATATTATTAGTCCTCACCCCAAAGAAGGTGTCAATTCAAGCTTGACTAAAGTATCTTTGCATATTTCCCACTTGTCGTGCATTTCTAACCTTTTCTTCTTCAATGTCTGTGCGGTGCCGTGATATGCATGGAAGTAACATGACGGTTCTTGTTTGATTTTAGGACACAGACGAAAGATCTAGAGAGAGCTAAATACGAATGTTTGACTGTTTCTTCAGTTCGTTGTCGCAGGGTCACTACATATAGAAGATATTTTGTTAACACCGACAAAAATTGATACCTATTCTTGATCATAGGCTAAAAAGAAAGTTTCTAAAAGATATTATTTTTTAGATTTTTTTTTTTCTTACGAAAAGTAAAGCTACCAATTCTCGTACGATTCTCCGATTCCAATTTTTGAAATTGTGTCACCAAGTCTAGTTTCACACCACGAACTCTATCGCCCTACCTAGCTTTCTTCACACGTGATTTACCAGAGTGTTAAAGCGTTTCAGGAGATGGAAGAAATATATAGGGCCGTATATGTTCACCAGTCTCGCAATTTTCCTTAACAACGGTTTAACATACCAATTTACAACTGACGGTAGCGTAATACCTTAAATTATCTAAACGTTATCTGAGAAAACCGTCTTCTCGTCCTCACAAAACTCCTGACACTGTTGAGTTGTCAAGTTACAGAAAACACATCAAAAGGTTCCCCCTCAGCCCCCGACGAACAAAACAATTAAGCATGTGAATGCTTTACCAGAATCCGTATCACCCTGTGTTTCTCAATTACGTCGATCCTTGTAGGATCCCACTTAGTGTTAAATGATGCGTCGTAGCAAAAGGAAATATTGTCGATCCACTGGTTCCCATTAACTAGGTAAACCTGAGAGGCCTCATCCGTACTGTGAGACTGAACTTGTGCTACCTATTCTTCGCCGAATTGTTCCTTCATTATTTCTGTAGTGATCTCGATGACCCTATCCATGTCAATGTAGTCGTTTCCGTGAATACCTCGCATCCTTGCTTTCCGAATATTCCATAATCAAGACATACACCCTAACAATGTTAGCTGACCCAGTCTCCTCGCTCGTAACTTATGAAAATATTATATAAGCAATCTCTCAAAGGCTCCTCCACTTAGTATTAATGCGTACTTGTAGAGCAGAACCTACCCAAATCTGCAAGCTAATTGGACAAAGGAAGAGAAGATGTACAACCGGCTTTTCAGAATACTGACACCAATAGCATACGCTATCCTTGATACACTGACATCTTCTAAGATCTTGAGCTATTGGTAACACATTGTTGCAATCCTTCCAAGCAAATATTCAGACCTTCGTCAGTATGTTAGACTTCCAACTTTTATACAAAATATCATGGCTAAAAGGCTAAAGATGAAAAAACAAAAGATCTAGGCAACTACCTAGGATTTTTAAATGAACATGGTAGAACAAAACCCAAATATCTACAATTTGTAATTGATAGAATATTACAAGAAATAGAAAATTGGAAAACACTCTTTCTTTATGAAGGAGGGAAAGAAAATTTAGGAAAAGCGGTACTTCAAAGTCTTTTAAATTATATTATGTCAAATTTTACACTACCAAAAAATACAATTAACAACCTATATTTTATTATCATTAATTTTTGGTGGGGTGATAAAGGAAAGAAAAAAAAATCTACTGGACCAAATGGGATCTATAAACTACATCTAAATATGAAGGAGGTTTGGGGGTTAGAGGCCTACACCTCATGAATAAGGCCCTTTTAGGGGAACAGTCATGAATCATTGCTATTAAAGCAAATTCTTTACTATATAAACTTTTAAAAGAAAACCACTTCCACAACAATAATTTCTTGAAAGCTAAACTGGATAGCTACCTGTTTTGGGGATGGAGGTAAAGGCACAAATATAAATACCTATAAACATAAATAGATTTATAATAATGAAGAAAATAAAAAACCTTCTAACTCAAATTATATATCGGTTAATCAACTTATCAATGATAACAAGACTTGGAAACTGATATAATCATAAATTTATACAAAACTGATATAAGTGAAAAAATTGAAAAAATGGTTATACCACAATTTGAATGTCATGACCACATATGTATTGATTACTGTAAAAATGGGAACTATACAGTTAAAGAAAGATATCATAAGTTAAAAATGGACGATAATAAAAGCAAATGAAAAAGGATATCAATAAACCATCTATATCCTTAACTAATACAAAATAACTTTGCGACATAATTTAGAAAATGGAGACTCTAACTAAAATTAAAAAAATTATGTGGAGAGTTGCAAATAATCTTCTACCAGTTGAAGTGAATCTTTACAAAAAAAAAATCCAGTAAAGACAATATTTGTAAAATCTGATATATAAACAATTGAACATGTGATTTTTATATATTCTTGGAATAAGAGGTGTGATATGCAAGTCCTCTAAACCTACAGACTCAAAATGAGTCTACTGCTAAGATAGACCAATGGTTACTAAATCAAATAATAGAGATTTAATTTTTTTTAATAAATATGATAGAATCTTGGAACTAATTTGTACTATAGTCTGACAAATATGAAATTTATCTATAATAATAAAATATGTGACTCATTGCCCACTAGCTTACAAGCTACAAATGGGTGGAAAGAATATTATAAAATATCAAATCTAAATGATATATATTTTATGGATAATATAAACACTCAAAATTTAAAATAAATAATTATAGTAACACAGAGAATGATACCATCCCAAGAAATAAATTCAAAGTCAAATGGAAATACCCCCTCCTAACAAATATAAAATTAACTGCGATGCAATTTTTTTTTGAAAAAAGAGTTACAATAGCATGTATAGTAACAAATTCTAAAGGTGACCTTGAAACATGAAAAGGTTGGAAAATAGGTGCAGAATCGCTATGGAAGCAGAAACGACTAGATGTATTAAACAGGCAACTGACTGGGTTTCCAAACATGAGTTCTTAAGTACTTTGTTTGGCAATTGGAATTCCCGAATTCCGACCCAGTTAGCTAACATTTTATCTAGTGACAATGTACCCATTGTGGTTAGTTAATTTGTAATATTTTGGTACTACTGATCTACTATATTTATGATTTTGAACAAAAACGTTAAGACTTCCAGATTAAATTCTGCTACTCAGAGAACGATCCAAAAGTTTCCGCGGAGGTCTCAGGCGACCCAATAACATCTTGAGTCATAAGAGCTTGATATCCATACTTCATGGAGTACTCCTCAATTCTAGATAAATGCCAAATAAAATGGTATGATGAAAATTATTTTCCGTTTTAACCCTTTCAGTTTGCTTTTATATGGAAACAAAATTGATGGAGAGGATAGGTATATTTTAGAAACATTATTATTGTATTTTACAAATTAGAATACTCATCGAAATCATGGTCTCTCAACTCTCAAATAATTAAGGAAAAAATTACCATGGAATAATTCATTTTGAATATGGAACCTTATTCACCCTGCTATTAAAAGAGAATTAAAGGTATATTTATTATAAGTCTAAGATCAATCAATTCTTAATTTTTTTTCATTCAAAGTTTTTACAAAATAGTGACACATATGGACATACCACCCAAAGTTATGGATGTCAATAAGAAGGGTTTAGGTATGGTTTACCTATTTGTATACCTCGTGTTGCAAAAGAAAAAGAAACGACACGACTTGCCCCACCCAGGCCCGCGTCATTCTTCTCCACGCCCTGCCCCATCCCATTATGAAAATTTCCGTAGAGTGTGGGTTCTACTTGCGAGATTCGATATGATTGCCCAAAAATTTTTATTACTACAATTTCATTAGGTTTAGACTCCTCTCTCCTAAGCGCCTAAGAATATGATATTGTTTTGCTTGGTAACCGCGTTTTCATGGATATATGATTAATCATTACAAATGTTAAAATATTTCGTGATACAATATTTTGATAATGTATAGATAAAATGCAACATAGGTTACATATAGGTGGGATTTCATTCGAGACTCTTTGGAGTCTTTGGGTATTCCGAAAGGCATGGTTTATCGTTATCTTTTCGGGAATAGCCGATAACGAGTTGAGTGTAATTTGTCAAGGGGATCAGTTGGCATCGTTTAAACCCTAAAGGGGGATTTGGCAAGGGTATCACATATCACCTTATTTGTTTGTGGTATGTATGGAGTGACTATCCTTGCTCACATAACAACTAATTGAGAAGAAGGAATGGCCGCCTCCTCAGTTTTGCTCAGGGGGGACTCCTTTATCCCACATATCTTTTGCTGATGATTTTTTTTGAAGTTTCTACTCATAATATTGATCTTTTGCAGGAATCCATAAGAAGATTTTGCCATGACGCGGAACAAACGATCAACAAAGAGAAGCCCCTCATCTATTTTTCAAGAAACGCGAATGAGACTTTAACGGCGAGCATTACCCTTAGAAGTGGTTACAGTCGTAGTAGGAAAATTATGGAAGTATTTGGGCGTTCATATCTCATCGGGAAGAAGGCTGGATGGGTTATATGCAGAGATGATTAATAGACTTAGAGGGACTCTTGTGAGGTGGAAAGCAAGTGCATTATTGATGGTAGGGCGTATCACGTTTGTGCAATCAGTGTTGAGTGCAAAACTGATGTACATCATCCAGTCCCGAACGTGAGTTATATAGTAGCACATGCAGTGGAACATGAAGCAGGACCTGATTTAATTGAAGAGGGAAAATTTGGGGACGGGGGTGAATCAATCTCATCTATTTGGAATAATTATCTATCTTGTAGTCTCCTTTTTGCTGGAGTGCCTTGGTGTGTGTTCTTCAACGCGGTTATTGAGATATTATGGATGGAAGAAATGATATTATATTCAATGAGGGTAGTCGGCTTAACGTTGTGGGTGTGATTAGGAAGGAAAAATTCACATCAACGAATTATATAAAAGTGTGGGGTAGAGAGGGGACTACTTGCCGAGGTTGAAAGAAATCTTGTGAATTCATCGGTTGGTCCAAACCAATTAAAGGGTTCAAACTTAATACATATGGCAGTGTTAATAAGGGGCGAACTAAAAGAGGAGCTGGTGGAGTGATTAGGGACTCGAAAGGGAACTGGATACGGGGGTTTAGATGAATCTTAGTTGTAATTTGCCGGTGGTTGCAACTTTTTGGGGGATTAAGTTAGTGGAAGAAATATTTGAGAGCTGTGTGTTGAGGTAGACTCGCAAGAGGCGCTTCAGCTGATAGATCAAGAAATAAGTGGGAGGAGGTCTGGAGCCTAAGGGATTCAGAAAATTAGTATGAGCATGAAAAAGAATCGATATTTTGAATTCAGACATGTGTTTAGGGAATCTAATGAGTGTGATTACTTTTTAGCTCAACTAGGCTTACAACAGACTACCGTCTATTCCCTGTATGAAGATCCACCAGATGCGATATGCATTTTTCTCACGAGAGATAGATTTGGGTGGAAGGCACCTCGTTTGGTCTTTAGTCTGGGTTCGGGTGATGAAGTCTTAATGTATTAGCGTTTCCTTGTGACCTCCATTGTAATAAAAAAAATACGGTGCAACCGTAACACGTTAGACATATTATCCGCTTGGTTTAAAAATTTTAGGTTTATCATTATATTATATCATTAGGGTTATAATATTTAATAGAATTTTTATAATTGATTAAAATTTTAAAATTTTAAATATATATTATATATTATAACTAAAAAATTATCTACATTAATATTATATACATGGGTAGATGGTTTGTAGGGTAGGGAATGCTTATCCCCACAACTCGTCAGTCCAGCACAGGTTTTGAAAACCAATCCACAAAACCTGCACCAACCCCTACTTAGTAGCCTAAACCCCTCCCCCGTTTAAAGTGAGGTGTGACGGGGACCTTAAACTTTCTCCCCATTGACATCCTTACCCAACATATAGTTTATAACATAACGTTGTTGGTGAATTTCACACTAAGTGATGGTTAATGAATTTGGCATAGGTTCCAAGTGTTCCTCCCAATGACAATGATTATAGAGGCTGACGAGGTGAGCTTGGTCTAAGAGAATGGTTTGAAAGATTGTCTTTCACAGAATTTCAAAACAAACAAGATATTTACATTGAAATCCTTATTTATGAGTCTTGAAGAGCCTTCACAAGAGGTTGGTTTTGACCGAGGAATGGTATGGAAGCTTAAATGACCGCAAAATGTCAAGGATATAATGTAAAAAGTGATTAAGGAAAGACTTTCGACAAGGTTTAATCTATTTTTAAGGGTAGTCAATTAGATCGACTCATGTCCAACGTTTGGAGTAGAAGTAGAGGCAACAAGTCATCTATTTCGGGATTACGTTTTGGAAAAAAGTGTTTGGCGGTGTTTGTTGAGTGAATAGATGAAAAGTTGTAAGGGGCCACGAGGGAACTTTGATTCCCATAACTAACCATTTCAGGTACTGGGGTGTATTAAGGGGGAACAGACGCGACTGAACCAATGAGAAATATTGTGTGAATAGAAGGTTTCTTGTGAAGGTACCTTGCAAAATCTAGTGGTAACAACTCACCTGACTAGAAACGACAACAACCCCCTCGCGAAGTAGTGGACAATAGAAGTGTTATAGCAACATTCAACCTTGGAAGTTGTCACACCAACATATCTCCTTTGGGGACCAGATCATGCCACATAATCATAATAGAGAATTTACACAACAACTAAGAGTTGCTTCCTAGGGATTGGAAGGTGTTGAAAGGGCTTGTACACCATCAAAGCAGAGCGGATGGTTACTACTGTTGGGGGATTCAAGCTCTTACGCGAAGTGATGGGATAGATATTAAGAACAAATGCCTTTTCGATGGTATTTAGTGGAGTTTCCTATTTTCAACAATCATTTGGTCACTATGGATCAATCACAATGATATGATATTTAATAAAGTACAAAGTCTGAACATATTGAATTTGGTAGCACGAGACAAAGCCTTAGGGTCTGTTTGGATTGAGAGAAACGGAAAGAAAAGAATAGAAATGATTTTTTACTTTTTACATTGTTTGTATTGGAAAAATTTATGAAAGAAAAGAAAATGAATCATTCCAAAAATCACTCCTATGTCCATTTTTATTATCACTCCAAATTGGAGTCAAATGGAGAGAAAGGAATTTTATTAACGATTATAGGCCAAAATTAACTTTTTTTTCCTTTCCTTTTGTATTTTTTTCAATACAAACATAATATATCTAACATCATTTATTAAATCTTATTTTATAAAAATTTCTAATCCAAACAAAAAAAATCATTTTTTTTCTTTTCTTTTATAATTTATCTTTTCTTTTCCTTTGTTATTTTTTTCCCTCCTAAATACAAACAAACCCTTAGTGATAGAATATGTGAGAGTTCGGTTGAGGGGTTTTGATGTCTCCTCATTTGTGATAGATTTATGTTAAGATGAGACATCATTTTTAGTGTTTTAGAAGTCAATAATATCAATTTTCTTGAGTTTTAGTGCACTTTCCTATTTTGTGTCTTGATTTGTAGAAATAATATTTTTAGAGCATATTGGGTTTAATTGTTTATTTAGTGTGTAGCTTTAAAGATAATTATGGAGATTAATTAGAGTCCAAGTCAAAGACAACAACTTATGGAAGGAGATATGCATGGTAATTGGAGATAAGGAAAGAATTGCTAAAAAGATGGAAAAGGAAAAGCTGCCTAAATCTGGGATTCTGCAAAAATAGGCGTTTTTACCTAATAAAGAGGCCGAATTTGGTAGATTACTACTAAAGGGTGTAGATAATTCTGTTGCGATTCTTTTGGTATCTTGTGGAGCAAAATCGGACCAATAATAAAGAAGTTATGACCAAAACAACGCAGCAGTATTTATCTTTATTTCCATACGAATTTGAGTTGGGCTAGAAGTCCATTACCTTAACTCTTCCTCAAGAAAACGAATTAGGTCTTCTAAACACCTATAAATACACCCTTATATCACTTGTAAATCATCCTTGCCTCATAGTAATTAGTTCTTAAGGTTTTATTCTTCCAGTTTATTGTAGAGAGCAAGATGATGTCTTTTGTAATTTCTTTTAGTTTATTTCCTTCAGGTATGAACTAAACCTCCCATAGCTTGGGTTTTGCATATGTATAATCTATGAATTCTAATTCTTCTATCTAAGTTTCTTTGGGAATTATATGTTTTAATCTGATATTAGCTTCTTACTTTATATTTGCTTATGTGTTTTGATTTATTGTCTTTCCTAGAACTGATCACTTTAGGATTGTTTTAATAGTAGTTAGATGGTCACCTTGACAGGGTGTTTAACTATTGAACCACCACATAATGTCTAGTGTCGATAGCAGTTCTGACAAAACATACTTCTAACTAGATAGTCATTAAGGTTTGTTTTAACCACAGTATCACCAAGACTTGCAGTATTTGCTTAGGGCCTTAGTAGCGTTTGATAACCCTATTTTAAATCACTTCTTGGTTGTGACGTAGCCCCCTTAGTCGCTCTCAAGGTCTAAGGTAGTGGAATTTAGAATCCTGACTAAGTATTACCAAGAGCTAATATTCTCCCTTATGAACTAGATCTATAGATAGAATTAGAAGGATTAGTGCATACTAGCAAAATCTAAACTATACTTCTCATCTCATATTCTTAATCTTTTACTTTATTGTCTTTATTTTCCTAGTTTTAATTCATAAATTCGAAAACCAAATATTTAATTTTCTGTTTTCTAATTATTTACTTTTACTCGTTATCTGTTCCTACGCGTTTAACACACTTAAGTCCCTGAGAACGAACTCTACTTATCATTAAAACATGCATACGTCCTGTAATACTTGCAGTACTGTGCCTGTCTAGGGTGAGAGTGCATAGTTTTCCATACTTAATTTGATCTTATTTTTATCACACCCTAGGCGACACCAAGTTTTTGGCGCCGCTGCCGGGGACTTGTGTCTCGTTAGCGTGTGGGTTATCTATTTCGAGTTTTAGTTTTCATTTAGTTTTTACTTTTCAGTTTTTAGTTTAGTTTTAGTTTTTAGCTTGGATTTTATTTTTCCAGATTTACGCTTGTGGTTTGCTTTAGTCTTTTTCAGGTTTCACAGTGTTTAATTCTTGGCCTCCCTTACCGGAGCCTGAGAGGAGCTTCAGAGCTTATAACAAACAAATTCGTGAGGAAAGAGCCTTGAGAAGAGCTATGGCAGACATACATGATAATGATCCGGAGTTAGTTTACTTTGCACCAGGAGGACCTCCAGCATACATTCCACCTGGTGTACAATTACCAGTAGGAGAAGGTAATGGGCAGAATAATCAGCAAAACCGAGTTGAACAAGATCTACCTGGCCTTAACATACCATTCCATGTTCAACCCATCGGTTACCGCCCTCCTGAGATTCCGAATATCAAATTTAGACCCGATCCGGGTATGCTTAGTCAATTTCAAAGTTTCGGACTCTATACTGGTACAGCTATTCAAGATCCGGTAAAAGCGATTCAGAAGTTTATGCAGATTTGTGATGCCTACATTACTCCGGGCATTACACGCGAGCAACTGTATTGTCATATGTTTTCGTTTTTCTTGACCGGAAGAGCTAGCGATTGGCTAGAGATACAACCACATGGAACCATTCATTCTTGGAGAGACCTTCAAGCCGCATTCTTTAACCGATTTTATCCAAAGAGCATGAGACTTAAAGATCAGACCGAGCTTGCAAGATTTTGCCAAGAAGATGGAGAAACAGTGGGAGAAGCATGGACAAGGTTTCAACAAAAGTTAACAAGATGTCCACTCCATGGCTATACACCTACTCTACAACTTGTTATATTCTATGAAGGTCTTACTGAGAGAGGTAGAGAGAAGGTGGATAACATTGGAAAGGGCAATTTTGTGTCCATGAATCACAATGAAGCTTCCGAGGTGCTAGAAAACATTATGGAACAAGAAAGAAGTTGGCCTTCAACGCGAGCTTCTGTAGCAAAGACCCGCGGAACGCTTCGTTTAGATGCAGAAACTGCGAATTCAGCTCAAATATCCTCGTTAGAAAATCAAATCAAGGAGCTGAAAATCGCGATGGAGAAGAATTTAGCTGCTACAAAGGTAGTTCAAGAGGCACAAGGTTGTCAACAATGTGGAGTTAACGATCATTCATGGGAAGAGTGCGAAACAAATCCGCAATCTGTTTACTTCATATCCAACCGATGGGGCAACCGCAACCATCCGGGTATGCAGTATTCAAATCCACAAGGGGCCGCTAATCCTGGTCAATATCAATCGCGACCCCAGAACAACTCTTACCAACAGAGAGGTCAGTACCAAAACCAATATCAGAATCAACCTACCCCTCCACAACAACCTGCTCAAGACGCCTATACCGATACTTTAGATCAAAAAGCTTTACCTCAGTATCCGCAAGAAGGATCTATGGACAATACACAGATAGTACAAGCTCTAGACCGTTTGAACACAACTGTAAACGCTCAAGAGGAAAAAGTCCGAGGACACGATGCCATACTTCAGATGCTAAGTACTCAATTAGACCAAATAAACAAGCATCTAAAAGAACAAAAGGAAGTAAAGGCAATCGAAGGAGGTGAAAACAATGTTGGGTTCGAAGCTTGCAAGGCTATATGCCTTGAAATCGAAAAAGAAAAAGAGGAAGCACCACATGCTGCCATTAGTGCCGTGGAAGTTCCCAGTATTGAAGAAGAACCAACCGAGTCTAACCCCGAGGAATCTGACTGTTTAGAAGTTTGTCTGGAGAGCGATGAAGAGATAGACGAGTTCATAGAGTTACTGAGAAAGGTGCAAGAGGAGATTCGTTCGATGGTAGAGTATGCAGCGGAGTTAGCTAAGGAGAAAGAGGAAGAAGCCTCAAAGGAGGAAGCAAAAGATGAAGTGGCACCTGCTGTGCTAAAGGAGAAAGAAGAAGAGAAGGTGGAATCGCCACCTAGTGTTCAACCAGTGTCATCAAATATTCCTGATACAAATCCTAAAGATGACACTATTCTCAAGACATTTGTAGAGGCGTACCAACCTGAAAATATCAACGCCCAAATGCTTGAAATTGCGAAGAAAGGACTTACACCGCAACAAGTGTTTACGCAAGTGATTCCTGAAAAAGAGGCGAGTGTAGAGATCCCAAGAGAGAACCTGAGGGTTTCAAGAAGAAGTGAGAAAGAGCTACCTACTAAGCTTAAAGATCCGGGAAGTTTCAACCTTCCTATTCAATTGCATGGTAGGCTCAAAGTGAAAGCAATGTACGATGTGGGTTCTGGTGTGAATCTTATGCCTAAGTCCGTGTTCGAGAGACTTGGACTTCAAAAATCAGAGAAAACTCCAGTGAAGTTGCAGTTTGCTGACAACTCAGTGAAGAGGGCGTGGGGAACAGTGGAGGACGTCTTAGTCCGTGCAGGTAATATCGCCATCCCTACTGACTTTGTTATTCTTGAGTTTGATGCAGATAAGCAAGTTCCAATCATACTTGGACGGCCTTTTATGGCCACAAGTCAAAGTATGATCAACTTCCAAGATGGGACCATCACCCTTCATGCTAAAAATGTATCCGAGACCTTCTATGTCTTGGGTAAGAAACCGAGGAAGTTGGATCCCACCGTACCTATCATCCACAGCCTTTCACATCACAAAGTCCCTCCCGAGGAAATCCACTTAAAACCTGTGGATACTGAGCCAAACATTGAGTTTGGGGTTGGCCATGAAGTCCTATGGAAAGCCCACAAACGCGAGAACAGGCCACGAAGTTTCAAAGACTCGTGGATGGGACCATTCATCGTCACAAAGGTTGTTTCAGCCAAGGTGATAGAAATTCGCCCCAAAACTGGGGTCAAGCGCAGATTAGTTGACGTTCATAGCCTTACTCGTTGTTGGGGAGGCTATATTCGCAAATCTTGACAAAGGTAACACGTCTAACTTTGAAAGACGTTAAACAAAAGTGCTGTTCGGGAGACAACCCGAAGTTTTTTTTATGTTTTCATGTCTTTTACATTCTTAGTTTAAGTTTATTTTAGTTGTTTTTAGTGGATAATGCATATTTGAGAAAGGTATTAGTGTTTTTGGTGTGTAGGAATCAGAGAAATCAAGTTAGGGAACGCGAGGAAAATTTTTGGAGCGCAAGAATGCACCCCGCGGACTACCCCCACGGACTACCCCATGGTCCGCACGGATGGTCCGAGAGGTCAAAACCCGTACCACGGGTTGCTACCGCGGGTTTGATCCAGAAACAAGAAAAAATTCCACGGACTACCCCGCGGTGCACCGCGCCATGGTCCGCGCCCCAAAAACCCGTACCACGGGGTGAGTACCACGGGTATTTTGACGGAGTTAACAACAGAAGCTGCGGTGTACCCTCCGGTACATCGGACCCTAGTCCGCGAGCCAAAAACCCGTACCACGGGGTCCTACCACGGGTTTAGGTCAGTGAGCAAAAAATTTCGAGCATCAGATGTCGCGGACTACCCTGCGGTGCACCCCATGGTCCGCAGGGGTAGTCCGCAGCGCCGCCAGAGGAGAGAGAAAGTTACGGGATTGAGTTATAAAGGAGGTATTGAGCCTATTATTCCGAATTTATTAAACCTTAACCCTTTCTTTCTTCTCCACAACTCTCCTAACTCCATTGAAGCTCATCAAAACCTTCACCAATCACCAAAACACTACCCAATCATCAAGGAAAGCACATCAAACCTTCTCTCCACATCATTACAAGAGAGAATCAAGCTACCAATCATCACCAAATTCATTCAAATTGAAGAATCAAAGAGCCAAATTTCACAAATTCATCACACAATTTCTAAAATCCAAGCCTACCCATTACAAATCATCCTCACCCACATAGAGATTCATCACCAATTCACCCATCCTAGGCCAAATCAAGCTTATTCATCCATTAATTCAAGAGTTAAATTTCAAGGGTTGCTAAAGCTTTGAGTTGGGGGTTAATTGAAGATGACTAATAGAACAACAATCTTATCTAACAAGAGGGAGGTGAAGAGTAACATGGGATTGGATTTAAACAAGAAGAAATCAATTGACAAAGGAGCTAGTTCTAAATCAAAGGGTAAAGATAAATTGAAGAGTGGGAAACCTTCGTATGATAGTAATGGTAAAAAGCTTTATTTTTATGCAAAGGAAAGAACACAACCTCAACCAGATCCTATACCTATAGAGAAAGTGGATACTTCAAAGGCCTTGAAGATTTCTGCGGAGAAACAATTAAAAGAACTACCTTTTGCCTATGAGAAAGTATTCAAGGAAGAAATTAGAGATGGAGAATACAAGAGATTCTTTGAGCTTGGTGAGAAGTTGGGTTGGCCTACGTTCATGGTAAGCCGTTCTGAACTATGTCCTGAATTAGTTTTGGATTTCTATCTAGGCCTCTTTAGCCGAGATAGTGATTGTGTTCCGATTAGAGGAAAGTTAGTTCCTTTCACAGTTAAGGAGATTAGGAACCACTTCAAGTTTAAGAAACTGAAAGGTTTTTGCAAATTTGAGGAAGCAGTTGCTAAACGAAAAATCTTTGATAAGGAAGTACTTTTTGAGCATGTTTTAGACAAGGAGAAAGTGCAATTACAAAAGGGAGAATTGAAGGCACCTTGGCCTTACAAATATCTTCAAGCAGATGCTAGAATTTGGCACAATTTCCTTATCCCTAATGTCTTTGGAAACACACAAACTTTGGAGGTGACCATGAAGAACGCGCTACTGTTGGACTGTATTTTGAGAGGAGAAGAAGTTGATGTGGCACAGTTGATCTATGAGGAGGTGATACGATTTTCGGTCTCTCCTAAATCGGTTTATAATGTTAAATTTCCAACTATGATCACGTGTCTTGTGCGAAAAGCAAATGTAGTATTGGGTGAAGAAGAGAAACTCGAGTTTAAAACGAGTTATATTGATAATGCATGGATCAAAGAAAGTATTCGAAGAGCGGGTTCTACTCAAGTCTCGAAGGAAGAAAAGGAGAAATCTTGGCAAGAGAAGATGGAGGAGCGTTTAACGAAATTTGAAGCAGCTCATACTTCCTTAGTCAATGATGTGGCACAAATCAATGCTAATCAAGTGCACACCAGGAAACTTCTTGAGCAATTAACGAAAGGTCCAGCAATTCCAACCTTGGATATCAATGATGCGAGGCACTAGCCTCGAGAGTATGTTCTCTTTCTTCCTTACCATTTCTGTAAACATGCCTATCTGCTAATTTTAATTTCTGTTTTCGAGTCTTTTTTTTCGAGTCGTGGGGACACGGCTCATTTTTGAGTTGGGGGTGTGGGGATTCGTTGTCTCTCATCTCCATTTTTCAGTTTTTGAGTGAAATTAAAATTTTTGATGCATGGGAATTAGATGTAGAGTGTGTTTAATAGCTTGAAAGCATAAGCTCAGTAGATTAATGATAGTAAGTGATATGTTTATGAGCTATGTATGTGTATGCTTTGAGTATTTACAGGAAAACACACGTTGATAGTAAAGAAAAGATTAGTGAGCAATGCGATAGAAAGTATGTTCGATCTCAGGGAACCTTGAAAGTGTGTAGGCCGTGAGATCCAAGCTAGTTGAAAAACCATTTGATGAAAGTGCTAAAGGTAAGAAATTTTCTGAATTACATAGTGTAGAAAGTGATCAAGGCGGTTCTTTCATATTTTTAAGCCTTTGAAGCATTTTTATACCTTCTCACCTTGTGATTTTTGAGTTTAAAAGTTATATCCTTCTAACCCCCTTCTAGCCTTTCTAAAGCCTTTTTATTGAAACACGTTATAAGCCATATCCTTTAGATTTTAGGACTTTTTCATATGACCCGCACTCGAATCGCGATGCTTAGACAGTTGTTTTAGAGCTTGAGTTTGGGGTGGTGGGTCCACCATTATGGGAATTATTATGTCGGGATTTTTGAGCTTATAAATTGTGCTTTGTGCTTTGTATTGATGATGATTCACAGAATTGTATTGTAACCCTTTGCCGGGGTAATAGTGAATGAAAAAGAAGCTTCGAGCTAATATTGCCAACAAGGGCATTAAAAGAAAAATATATATATGAGAAAATTAGCGTGATATCTCAACATTAAAAGAGAGTCATAGCTATAGAAAAGAGAATTGATTTGAAAAGAAAAGAAAATATATATATTCGGACCGGCAAAGTGGATTTTTATGTGAACATCTTAAGCTTTAATTGGGTTATTGGGGATGCTAAATTGTGCATCAAGGAATTCATTGGGTTGAGTGAGAAACGTTTATGAGAGTAACTCAAGCTCTAGGGAGATTCGTTGATGGCTAGTGAAGAGAGAACCAAAAGCTCACTCCAAATTATCCAAATATATGATCATACCGTCCCTAAGCCTACATTACAACCTAAAAGACCTTGTGATTCTTTGTTATGTAATTGAGAAGTGATTGAGCCATTAGAGATTAGTTAAGTGGATCCTTGGATACTAGCGAGGTTTGATGAACAATCTATAGCTCTCTTGGGGAACTGAGTAAAGTCCCAATCCTTCTTACATTGCGAAACTAATCTGATCTTGAATTCAAGCCGTGTTGACTGTGGATATAAGAAGTGTACAGGTATGTAGTTTATGAATATTATTGCATGAAATTTTCTGAGTTATGTGCTTTAGGTTTATTCTATATATTCTGCTATGCTTTTTCCCTTGTGTTGAGAATTTTATAAGTGTGTATTTCTAGACTTCCCTATGTTTTTATCTTTTATTGTATCGGGACGATACAACTTTGAGTTGGGGGTCTTGATGTCTCCTCATTTGTGATAGATTTATGTTAAGATGAGACATCATTTTTAGTGTTTTAGAAGTCAATAATATCAATTTTCTTGAGTTTTAGTGCACTTTCCTATTTTGTGTCTTGATTTGTAGAAATAATATTTTTAGAGCATATTGGGTTTAATTGTTTATTTAGTGTGTAGCTTTAAAGATAATTATGGAGATTAATTAGAGTCCAAGTCAAAGACAACAACTTATGGAAGGAGATATGCATGGTAATTGGAGATAAGGAAAGAATTGCTAAAAAGATGGAAAAGGAAAAGCTGCCTAAATATGGGATTCTGCAAAGATAGGCGTTTTTACCTAATAAAGAGGCCGAATTTGGTAGATTACTCCTAAAGGGTGTAGATAATTCTGTTGCGATTCTTTTGGTATCTTGTGGAGCAAAATCGGACCAATAATAAAGAAGTTATGACCAAAACAACGCAGCAGTATTTATCTTTATTTCCATACGAATTTGAGTTGGGCTAGAAGTCCAGTACCTTAACTCTTCCTCAAGAAAACGAATTAGGTCTTCTAAACACCTATAAATACACCCTTATATCACTTGTAAATCATCCTTGCCTCATAGTAATTAGTTCTTAAGGTTTTATTCTTCCAGTTTATTGTAGAGAGCAAGATGATGTCTTTTGTAATTTCTTTTAGTTTATTTCCTTCAGGTATGAACTAAACCTCCCATAGCTTGGGTTTTGCATATGTATAATCTATGAATTCTAATTCTTCTATCTAAGTTTCTTTGGGAATTATATGTTTTAATCTGATATTAGCTTCTTACTTTATATTTGCTTATGTGTTTTGATTTATTGTCTTTCCTAGAACTGATCACTTTAGGATTGTTTTAATAGTAGTTAGATGGTCACCTTGACAGGGTGTTTAACTATTGAACCACCACATAATGTCTAGTGTCGATAGCAGTTCTGACAAAACATACTTCTAACTAGATAGTCATTAAGGTTTGTTTTAACCACAGTATCACCAAGACTTGCAGTATTTGCTTAGGGCCTTAGTAGCGTTTGATAACCCTATTTTAAATCACTTCTTGGTTGTGACGTAGCCCCCTTAGTCGCTCTCAAGGTCTAAGGTAGTGGAATTTAGAATCCTGACTAAGTATTACCAAGAGCTAATATTCTCCCTTATGAACTAGATCTATAGATAGAATTAGAAGGATTAGTGCATACTAGCAAAATCTAAACTATACTTCTCATCTCATATTCTTAATCTTTTACTTTATTGTCTTTATTTTCCTAGTTTTAATTCATAAATTCGAAAACCAAATATTTAATTTTCTGTTTTCTAATTATTTACTTTTACTCGTTATCTGTTCCTACGCGTTTAACACACTTAAGTCCCTGAGAACGAACTCTACTTATCATTAAAACTTGCATACGTCCTGTAATACTTGCAGTACTGTGCCTGTCTAGGGTGAGAGTGCATAGTTTTCCATACTTAATTTGATCTTATTTTTATCACACCCTAGGCGACACCAAGTTTAATAATAGAGATAGATACTTCAGTTATGAAACTTGCAGGGTGGACAAAGCCTAAGCGAGGGATAAAGTTAAATGTGGATGGAAGTTCCAACATGAATCGTAGATCCGGCGAGTAGGAGATTTATTAAGGGATGGGAATGGTAATTGGAAGGGGGAGGTTGCAAGGATTTTGGGAATTGTGCTTCCTTCAATTGCGGAATTTATTTCTTTATATGAGGGTTGGCGTGGTTGGAGCATCTGGAGGTGGAAAATTTACGTGTAGAGGTCGATTCTAGCAAGGTTATTGAAATGATTAATGGTGCGACAAGAGCTCTAGATCCAGTGGTTAGATGGGTCAATGACATAAGGATGATTCTTTGATGGAATCTACGTTTTGAAGTACATAGTATTTATAGAAAGGTGAATAGTTGTGCGGACTTGCTAGCCAGATTAGGGGTGTCTCAACAAATCAAGAATACCGACTTTCACTAAGAACCAGACAGATTGAAGCACTATCTAACACGTGATAAATGTGGTTGGGTGTCTCCTAAAGTTATTTATAATGCGCCTTTAGGGTTCAATTAGTTATTTCATAATTTGGTCTTAAGATATCCCATGTATTAAAAAAATCTATTTATTTGATTAATTTAACTATAATTCACTTCCACGTATATCATGAGTAGTTTATTTTTTGTGGTCAAAAGAAGTGGCATATATTAAAAAAACTAAAATAGAGTTACCCAAATCTCAAAGGAGAAATGTCAGATAGTAAAATATTAGACAAAGCAGTACAAAATGCAAATACCCAATTAAAAGGCAAATCATGGGATGCAAATCGTCTAACAACCCAATATATAAACTTATTGGCTAATCTTCTACTCCACCAGATATGAATATGAGGGTGATGGTAGCTATCACGTATATCCTACATGATTGGAAAAATTCTATAGTCTACTGTCCTGGTGGGTGGTGAAATAGCTCAAATCACAACTAAAATAGCACTCTTGATGGTGACGTGATCATGAGTAGTATATTAGATAGTATGTTCGTGAATGTTGTAAATTATTAACTCTTCTTTTAGTTATGTAAATACATTCCAAAGAGCTAGATTTAGTAATTAAATTGTTGGTATTGGGTAAATCCAAAAGTTAAAAAGAACATAACATTACATGGACGAGTGAGACTCTGGTTAGTATTTTTGGAGATAATAAATCACGACACAAATTATATGTTAGCATATACTATATGAATTGTTAATTTTGATAGTTTCCCCCCTTTTCAACAATGATATGATATGGTATTGGCTAGGGTGTGATAAAATAACGATATAATTTAGAAGAATTAACACCCTAAACCAGCCACGAAAACTCACTACAAGTATCACATATCGTTTGCAAGTTTAGTTGATAAGTAGGATTCGTTCGCAGTGACTTAGTATGCTAGAATTATGGTTAGAAGAGAAAACGTAGTAAAGAACAGTTGCTTGAATAAAAGACAGTAAATAAAGATGAATAATTTGGAGAGATAATAATTAAACTAATAACTAATGCATAAAGAATGAGATGAGAGATACAACTTAGGTTTGCGAGTATGTACTTATCCTTCTAATTTTTCTTCTAGTTATAAGATTGATTAAAGCTCTTAGAGTAAGTAGTCAGGATTCTATATTCTTCATAATCCCCTTCCGGGTGGATTTAGGTGGCTACCTAACAATTTCCAGGGGACTTGGCTAAGGGGACCCTACGCAATGATCGGTGGTTAATCTCAAACCCTAGCGACTATCTAGTTAAGCAATCCCGTCAGGATCACTATCGCACACTAGACGCTTATGTAGTGTTTCGACAATTAGACACCCCTTCCGCGTGACCATCCAACTGCTATGGTAATCCTTTACTCGTGCACTAGCAAAAACTACAGTCAATACATCAAAACACATAAAAAAATATAAAGGTTAAAAAGCTCAATCGATTTAAATTTTTTTTCCTAAACAAACTTAGATAGAAGAAAATAGAATCCAAAGACTATAAATATGCAAAACCCAAGCTATGGGGAATTTAGTTCATGCTAATAAGAAATAAATTAAAATAAAGATACATATTGTCAACTTGGTACTATGGATGACTTCTAATAGTATTATTAATTAAAGGCTGAGCAAGGACACATTTATGATCATAAATAGGTGTATATATAGGTCTTAGATAACCCCAGGTCAAAATCTTGGAGTGCAAGGCAAGTTATTGGAGTTCAAGTCCAATTAAAATTCGTTTCCTAAAATATATAGGACACGATACACACTGTTGTTTGTTTCGATAATATATCTTTGGTTACTTGGCCAAATTTAGTGCATGGCCTATTAAAATGACCGAAATTCAAAGATCCATCTGCTGGTAAAATATCTCTTCCAAATACGTAATATATTTTCTACATTTTTCAAAACACTGGACAACTGTTCAGCATGACAGATTTACTTGGTAGCTTTTCCTGTCCTAATTCAACTTTGTTTCCTTTTATCCTTAGATTTCACATTGGATATCTTTTCCTTGACTCCTTAACATTGATTTGGTCTCTAAATTTTTTCTTTTACTTAAGAGCGTCACAATAAGACACAAATTATACTAAAAACGCTACAAAACTAATAAATTTCCAAATCAAGACACGAATTAAGGAAATATCTAATAATGGGGAAAAATCTCTTAGCAATTAACAAAATACACCTAAAATTATGTCTCAAACCTAGATTATTATATCACAAATATGATGGCATCAGGATAATAAAATCCATTGCTTCAAATATACAACTAACTGACGAGTAAAAGTTTCAAGTGACCACGTAGTCAATAGCATAGTTTCAAATATAGACTAGATTTAAGATGAAATTAGTTAAAGTGAGAAAACTAACGGGTGGAATTTTTTACATTGTAACTTTTACGTTCAAAGTTAGTGGAGTATAAGTCAAGAGTTGAACGTGCCTCGAGAAATATATGTATTAGGGGTAAGCACGGGTTGGTTTTACCCGGTTTTTAGGCTATGGTAAATTAAGGGTAATATATTCTGGTTTAAGGAATTTCTTAGGTAACCCAAGGGTAGGGTAAAAAATATTTACCCTCGGGTTAATTCTGGTTATCCTTCGGTTTTTTACCCTCGGGTCAACCATGGTCAAACTTTTTTTGTAACATAAGATTGCTATAATTGAAAATCAAACTCGAATTGGACCCATTACAAACGAATAACTTCACAAAACAAAATTTTGATAATTAGAGAGTCTAGATAGTTTGTTAATTACGTTGAAAAAAAAAATTCTAATGTAAATATTTTCAACTGAAATCATTAATTCACAATTTTCCGGTTTGTGTTTACCCAACCCAATGGTTTGGGTAGTTTATAAATAAAATAGTTGGACCCGAAAAATTAATAGGCCATCCGAAGGGTAATGCTGGGCTAGGTAAAATTACCCTTTTTAGGTCGGTTTGACTATAATTCAGGTCGCTTTTCGGTTTTGTTAAAATTATGCTAACCCTAATATTGATGCCAGATGAACACCCATGATGGGTTAATTTGACTCAAACCACGTGTTAGGTTTATGTGTGAATATAAATAATTATTAGAGCAGTTATTCTACATAAGCTTGAAATCGTTTTCATTTCATATTCTTTGAACTCGTTTTTAGATATCGGAAACAATATACAATGTAATTCTTTTAATCTATCTCCAACATATGAATTTAAATCTAACGACACTTATGTTGTGGAATATTAATCTTCTTCGTGTTTTAAGTAGATTCAATATTAAAAAAAAATATAAATCTTGCTTAAAAGATTTGTCTAAACTCTCTTTAAATTCTTACACTTATCGAGGGTACTTCCACGTATATTTTCAAGAAATATAATATATGAAGTGACAACTGACAAGTAAGAGGGTTTGTTGTGATTCTTGTGTAAAGTATTGTGAATACCTTATTTCATGGTATAGATGAGCTATATAGGCATGGTAAAAATCAGTTTAAATAATCCCTCTGTCCAACTTTATTTGTCCTACGTTCTAAAGAAAGCTGTCCAATATTTCTTGTCCCTTTTTCAAGACCAAGAAACTTTTTCCTTCTTTTCTCAATATTACCCCTAATTAGATAGTAAAAAAATACTGTAATATATATATATATATATATATATATATATATATATATATATATATATATATATATATATATATATATATATATCAATTATGGGTAATTGTGTAAAGAGGGAGAGTATTAAATGCTCTTTTTAGTCTTCGTGCACCAAAAAGGTGGACAAATAAAATTTGACAGAGAAAGTAACTGATATAACATGGATGAGAGATTGTGGGTTAAACCTCTAGGGTAACCTCCTTCTTCCATTGCTGAAGTCCTTTTTATTAGATTAGTGAGCCACGTGTATACTTTTCATAATTTTCTTATTTTCACTTGAAAGGAAATGAGGATCTTAGGACAATGACATAAGTATCTATTATGAATAGGGAAAATCAATTCAAAATCACATTCACTACTACAACACGGGCCTTAAGGGACCAAACTTCTTGCAATTGCTAGTTGTGGCTGATAATGATAACCTAATACTGACCATTTTTTGTCTCTATTGGTAGAAAAAAAATGTAAAATATATAAATGATCTAGTGAACACTTAGATGGTCACTATTTTTTTCGTGGACTTAGAAAGAATCCTTCTTTACTGACCACGTGCGTGGTCGGTATTTATACTCCAAAAAAATATATGCTTTACAGACCATGTGCGTGGTTGATAATTACACAAGAAAAATAATATATGTTTTACGTACCACACTCTTGGTTAATATTTAGCCCACCCAAATCAGCCGACAAAGTCTCAGAGAGATGGGTCAGGGTCTTCTTCCACACTATCAGGATAACTGACGTGGATAGATCATATTCGAACATTGATCGAGGTGTCAAAGCACCATCTGGGCCCCACGGGAAAGGGTTGGAACCCGAGTGTTGGATCGGTCACTCACCTAACTAGAGCCATAGCCCGGGTTAGGACCACGACCAGACCCAGGTCTTGAAATAGATGGTCGATACCTACCCACAAGCCCTCGAGTTTGTTAATCAAACTAGTCATCGATTAGGTGAGCAATCAGATAATAATCCCACACCGAAATCCATTATCACTACTGCAGGTACACCGTATCAAATGTCGTTTACTCCGAAAGGTTACATGAGACCGATTTCTCGTCTCAATCATTTATCCAGGCTTGTTCATACGCTGAGTTTCGAGATTTTCTCCACCGGTCCACTGTAGTTGACTACTGCACGACAACCGACTCCTTCGCCTAAAGGAAAACCGTCATCTACGAGACAATCTCTCATTGATAAGAATGATGATGCGACATAACCCCCCCCTCCCCCGATCGATCTCCCTATTGATTTAATTTCCATATTTATAATAATTCAGTCAACTTTAATTTTTTAAAATTTGTATATATGACTTTTTAATTTAGTTTAGCTTTTGTAATCTATTTTGGTCAGTTGTATATTTTATTTGTAACTTAGTTTGACTTATGCCATTTTTTTGAATTTTGATTAAACATATTTATGGACCACTGAAGTACTTGGTAATGGATTCACTACTATTTACCATAGTATTAGTCAGTAAAGTATACACCACTACTAATCACGTCCGTGGTCGGTAAATGTCTCCTTTAAGTAGCGTTGTAGTTGTTAAAGGGGTTCCCCAAATGGTGACCGACTGTTTTTTAATTAAGTGATCGTCAATAAACATTTTATTAACCAATTAAAAATGAGTCATGTATACGATCACAGTTGATCGCTAAAAATTTAAAGTCTACCATTAACGACCAATTTAGCCTTTAATAGCGACCATAATCGCGGTTGCTAAAGGAGGAAACTGCGTTGCGATGGTGAATACTATCAAACTTGTGAGGCAAGGAACTGATAAAAGAAAGTCAAAAGAGATTGACTAGACTCTAGGGTATGATATAAATAATTACATGTGTATATCTATATACATTAATTTTATTAGAAAGTTGAGTATCTTGCATGTAAACAATACTCGATTGGAGAAAAACATTCATGTTGGGATTAGATTTATGTAAAGAAGAAACAGGGAGGAATCGTATTCTCATGTCAGGAAGGGGCGCTTATAATGTTAAAGAAAGATTCTTTTATTTTACTTTTTTGGTGGAACAGATGCTATAATTACTTTATCAATTTAGTTAATCGTTTGCATTTTGCAACTATACTAAATCACTAGCAAATAAGAAAATGTTCTAAGTTGTTTTAAGATCTTATAGTTAAAAGCAAAGTCCACCTAGAAAAGATCTACTATTCTTTTCTCAGCAAAGCTACATGTGATACAAATCTGAAGATTTTTCTTAAAACAAACCTAAGGATTAAATTATTATTAAACAAAATTACACGTATAATTATAAAAAATTGAAGAATGTTGTTCAGCTGTTAGCATGGTAAGAAGTCGATGTCTCAGGAGCTGGAGATTCTGTCTTTTTGGTATCTACCAAGCTTCTATCAACCGCCTCCACAATACTAACATTCTTTGCCCCCTTCACCTGATTTGGCCATCCGCCACGTGGCATCAATCGTGTCTTGTAATCAGAAATCAAAGCTGGTCCACAATCATCAAACGACGCCGTTGCCCCGCAAGATAGAAGTTGCATGAAAACAGACCCCTTTGACTTCGCTGTACCTGTACCTAACATTAATCTTCTGTCGGCCTTCATCAACTTCCCCAGTGTTTCTGGACTAGAATCTGACGTCGGAGGTGGAATCTCATCTTTACTTACTTCAATGATCGGAATAATCTCGTGCGATTCGTGAATTTCTTCTTCTTTTTCTTCTTCCACAACATGAACAGCTCGTCTACGGCGCCGTATATCGTCAGTTTGAGTCGATGCGTCGGTGAAGGCTTTACTTAGTGCTTCTCCTGTTTGGTCCGCCTTGTAGACTTTATATTCGTGCATGTCAAATGACTGGTTTCTCCGCCGTCTGATCGCCGGTATATCAACATCACTGCCGTACTGTGTGGCCAAGATGTTGTTTGATTCGGAGATCTGTTCCCCTTCAGGAAGCTTGGATCCTTTGAGAACATACTCGTTGCCAATTACTGGGTGTATGAAATCATTTTCGGCCAAATCATTCCATACATACCCACTTTTATAGCTCCTAAATTAAAATAAATAAAAAGTAGAAATCTTCATGAACAAGTGCTACTATATATACAATCTATTTTATAATGTAAAGATGATTGTCCAACCTTTTGCAAGACCAAGAGTACCTAGAAGCCATGCCTTCTCCACGGAGAAGATTCAAGCGGTTGATTACATCTGATACACCAAAGCAAGTAATTAAAAAAAGAAATAGTCTACGTCTAAATTTTATTTTTTGTTAAAAGAAAATAGTAACAGATACGGTTGGGAGAATACAAACTAAATTATTGGTGTACCTCGGAGATAAAGGCCGTCCGAGGTGGAGAGGGGGACTTCAATGAAGTGAGGATGTTGGAGTTGTCCATTGCTAGAGAGGTAGTAAACAATGGGAACTTTGCTAATGTATTTGAGCCGGTTATTAAGCGGTTCGGTCCAGACAACGGTTCGATTTGGACTTGTTTCTTTGATTTTCGACTGGTTCGGCATTTGGAGTTGATTGGGATCACAAAGTAAGAATAATACTATATATGAGGCGAAGGTTAGATGTATGGACCAGAAAGTATGGTATGTTAGAAAGAAGGTAGCAAAGATTCAAAATAAGATGCGGCTGTCGAAGAACAAACAATACGTGAACCGTTTATGTGATCTTAATATTATTTTTTCCATCGTCATAAAAAAAGACAATTGTTTTTTCTTCTAAATTTTTTCATTAATAATAAAATGGAATAATTACCATCTAAGTCACCAATTTAACATTAATAGCCCCCCCAGCATCTTTGCTTTTAAATTGCCCATAAAAGTCACCTAGCAAATATTTCTTTCCTTTTTTACCCCTATTTTAATATTATACCTCATTTTTATTTGTTAAACATTCAATCCATTTCACACGCACCTCCACCCCATCTCAGCCTCACCTCCTCACCTCCACCACTTCGCTTCCACAACGTCACCTCAAAATCTCACCTCCACCATCTCACCACCACCAAAATTAGAATCTCAGTCTCACCAATACTCGACACCTGTGTTAAATCGAAGAGAAACAAGCTTCAATTAGTACATGGTGAAATCAAGCTTCAATCGAGCTTCAACAACAATAAATCATGGCTTCCAAATCGTCCGCATAGAAAGTTCGTTCGTCTCTGTGAGAGGTAAAGGATCGATTTGTCACGCCAGGTGCACACTTCACCGTCCATCTCCAGCTCCTCACCTTGACCGTCCATGTCCGTCGATACCTGTTGGGGCTCCATCGAATGATAGCACAGGTACTGCATAATGCCTAATAAGTGTTTGATAAATTCCCCAAGACATTGTATTGAGTAGCGATGGACAAAGAATGTTCTTTAGCAACACCAACTCAAGCTACAACAATTATGGACTTAATTGAGAAGCGATGGACAGAAATAATTGGTGAAATGCCTCTTAAAATTGTGTATCCAGCTTTAGAGGGAGATGAATGGAGGACCACAACTGGATGGTTTATTGATTTGATATTTTATTGATTTGAATGTATTTGTAATTTCATCTAAATGTGGTTGGTTTTGCAGTTGTTATTCCCACCAAATAACAACTTACTTTGGTGGGATTTTTCGGGAATTGCTGATGCTCGGATACTCCAAGATGCTTCTTTTAAGGAAACTTGCAAGATCATTTAAACGGTGAGTTCTCATATCCGAAAATCGCACACTAGTTTACTTTAAGTCTTGAATTGTGTTTAAACTGGACTCAGGAATCACAGAAGAGAAAATGGATTGGTCTTTAAGACTTAATTGTAATTATGTTTGCGAAATATATGCCACCAGAAGCTGTTGATTTAGTTTCAAGATTGCTACAATACTCCCCTAACTTACGTTGCACAGCTGTAAGTATATAATATTATATTTGTAAACTAGTCCTTTATATAGGGATTTAGTATGCAATTTTTACAAAATGTATTTAAATTGTAGCTGGATGCTTTGACCCATTCCTTTTTTGACGAGTTGTGTGACCCAAATTCGTGTCTTCCAAATGGACGTTTTCTTCCTCCAATCTTTAATTTTAAGCCTCATGGTAAATTTCTTTTCTTACAATTTTATTTAATTTAATTGTATGGAATTAATAGTTGTGAAATTTTTGGTGATGTAGAGTTAAAAGGTGTACCAGCTGAGACATTAATGAAGTTAGTTCCAGAGCATGCAAGGAAGCAGTGTTCTTTCCTTGAGTTGTGAAGTTGGATGTTATGTGATGTCATGTTATATTTCGTATTTTTCTTTTGTTTTTACTTTGACCTTTTTTGTATTAATGTTGAGTGTAAAAGATGTTTAATGTGGCGATGGTGATGTTAAAAATTTGAACAAAAAAAAAGGTTAGTTAATGACTTTATGGTTTTCATGTGTTATAATCCAACTTAAATTGTAATATTATGTGGGTAATTATAAGTGTAACTTGAGATTATGGTTTTACTTCGAGGACCTTGCAGCTAAAAAAAAGTAGTTACTACATTGTCCGGTGATGGGATTTAATGTACTTAAGCCTATATCCTTTAATTTTTATATTTTTAATTTGGTGGGATTTTTCCCACCAAATATCAACATAAAAATTTGGTGGGAAAAAAAATTGGCCGAAAAAATTTGGTGGGAAAAAAATTAACCGGAAAAATTTGGTGGGAAAAAAAATTAACCGGAAAAATTTGGTGGGAAAAAAAATTAACCGGAACAATTTGGTGGGAAAAATATTGCCGGAAAAATTTGGTGGGAAAAAAAATTAACCGGAACAATTTGGTGGGAAAAAAAATTGCCGGAAAAATTTGGTGGGAAAACAAATTGGCCGGAAAATTTTGGCGGAAAAAAGTTTGGCCGGAAAAGTGGATCGGAAATTTTGGCGGGAAAAATTTGGCCGGAAAAGTTGACCGGAATTTTTTGGTGGGAAAATTTAGTTTGGTGGGAATATTTAGGCAAGGGTATTATTGTCTAATTATGTTTTTTATATTAGACATGACTTTTATGGGTAATATCATCACATGGGAGGGTGTATATGGTCGTTACCTCTAAAAAAATTACAAAATATACTATCCAATACCTGATTTCAAAGATCGATAGTTGGTCTAGTGGTTAGACTACTCCGCAAAGACCAAAAGGTCCTGAGATTGAATTTTATTGGAGTCAAAATGATTCCGAATCCAAAGTGGCTCTCATATGTATTAAAAGAAAATCTGATTTCAAGTTTAAAATCTAATGAAAATAAATGAACTAATCGGGTTAAACACATATCGAGACACAAGGCAAACATTTTTCCATCGAATTTATACTTGACTATCCAATCAACTACTCTTTTTATATTCTTTTTAACAAAAAGATAAAGTAAAATAGGAACACATGATTCAGCTACATAATAGATGTTTTTAATAACATTACAAATTGAAGGGTTCAAGATTTGAAGATTATTTGTCAATAGATACATAATTTGGAGACAATTATTTTCAACAACAATATAGTTTGTGTCTTTCAAAACTCTAGCTATTAAACATGCTTTGAGAATACGCATTGTCTCAACTTTTATGGATGAATATGTTGATATATCCAGGCCTTACAGTCCACCATTTTTCCTGTAG
Organism: Nemophila menziesii; assembly: GCA_029959085.1. Taxonomy (NCBI): domain Eukaryota; kingdom Viridiplantae; phylum Streptophyta; class Magnoliopsida; order Boraginales; family Hydrophyllaceae; genus Nemophila; species Nemophila menziesii. The sequence continues at coordinate 41,094,629 of JARWIR010000003.1, read as the reverse complement.
AGACCCTAACAATACAAGAGTTAGTAGCTAAGTTGTTTTTTTATAACTGCATCATAGTTAACTTTCATATAGTTAGCAGGGGGAGGGGTCCACTTCCCTTTAGTAGTTTTTTTGATATATTCTACCTCTAGCAATTGTATATTACTAGCTCTATTCTTATTACAATTGATATCGTTTACATCTGTAAGGGACTTTGTATCTTTATTCTTTAGTGGATTGATCAAATCATTAGGATAATAAGCATTTTAATATTCTTTTCATATTTTTATAGCCGTTTCAACTGAGTTTTTAACATCAAGAGGTACATCATACTTTTTTTTGGCATTTCTGTCTCTCCATATCTGTCAAGCATAGTACATACTTTCTCAATTATCAAACTATCATTTTCGTAAATATTTCTTATTATAGTAAGTTTTTTTTGTCATGTATGGTTGCAAGTTAAGAGATTTATTCGGGGAGGAGAACCAAGCAACTCTTGCCCAAGGGAAGTCAAAGAGCATATGCTTAACTGATTTTACTCCTTCATGACACAAATAACACTTAGGAAAATCAATTATTTTTCTTATATATAGGTTTTCACTTGTAGGCAGTAGAATTTTAACCACCCCCTAAATAAATTTTTTTAATGTTGAGGGTGACCCTAAGCTCCTAAACCGTCTTCCATAATTTCATAGGTACAGTATGAGAGGATTTAGGCTTATTATTACCATTCCCTTTACTAGTACTATAATGTTCTTCTTTTAACACCTGATAAGCCTTCTTAACAGTATAGTTTTATTCCTTTCCTAAGCTCCATCATACTTTATTCTTTTCCTCGAGATAAATGTATATAAGTTTTTAATATACGTTGTGACACTTCAATAGAGAAAATTTCCTTAACTATATCAATATTCCATCTCCTTTCATTTGAAACAATTAACTCATATATTTTTCATATGCTTACATCTTTAGGTTTTATTACTTCATATGCAATTAATAATCCACCAGTTAGAATGTAGGTTTATATTTATCCATTTGATACTTTCTATTTGATATGCTTAGTCAATGAGTCTCTTCTAGTTAATAGGCTTCTCCAACCCCAGGCGGTGAGTTCCCTAATTTAGCTTCTAGAAAATAGAACATTGGAAAGTATTTTCCTTTTTAGTAGCTTATATAGTAATAAATCTATTTTAATAATAAGATTACATGCTTGCTTTTCCAAAAGAGAAATATCATCAGATTCATATATCTGAATCCAAGACCACATAAGTACGTACTCTTAGTAGTGAGAGCCAGTTACCTCAATGATTTTTTTATTTCCTTTACTACCCCACCAGAAATTAGATATATGTGATGGTATAAGGTCACAAATTTTCTTAGCTATAAGGTAAGATGACAAGAAGTACGTTGGTAAACTCTGTATCACTACCCTTATTAAAATATCTTTCCCTGCCTCAGAGAGAAAAAATATTTTTTCCAGTTTTATATTGTTTTAATAGTTCTATTCACAAGAAGATTTAGGTCCCTCACCTTGGACCTTCCCTATTATGTGGGTATTCCTAAGTAGGTACCCAAATCACCTGTTATTCTCATGTTTAGTCTCTTAGACATTATAGTTTGAATATGAATAATGGTATTCGTACTAAATTGTACCCCATATGTGTTAAGGTTTAACTCTGAGCCAATAGCATAAGAATATTTATGTATGATATACCTTCCAAAAATTCACTTTCAACATTATCTTTTACCAAGTCAGAATGAGTTTGAGTAACCATACAAAAGAGGAAAGGAGAGAGGGGGTCTCCCTGCCTTAACCCTTTCTGTGGTTGCTCCAATTAGTAGGTTTACCAATTATTAGAATTGAATATGATACATAAGTAACACATCTTATAATATTATCACACCATAAATCACTGAATCCCATTTTCTCCATAAGTTTTTCTAGGTAGTCCAATTCTACATTTTCATATACTTTTTGTACATCAGTTTCAATAGCCATACTATAGTTTTTAGAGTTTCTTTTTCTTTGATAAAAGTTACTACTTCATGAGCAATTATAATATCATCTTGGATAAGCCTTCCAAGAATGAAAGTTAATTGATTTTCATCATTTACAAGCTCCGTGATTGATTGTAATCGAGTAACCAAGATTTTTGCAATTATTTTATAGATAAAGTTAGAGGCTTGGAGCATCTGATTGGCATGTGATGTTTAATATTAGTGATTTTTCCAATTTATAGGATTAGGGAGATAATAATATGATTGAGATCATTTATATATTCTCCATTATAATACTAGAAATTGTTTATTAATTTTAAAACATCCAACTTAATAATGTTCTAGTACTTTTTATAGAAAACCATTGGGTACCCATAAGGTCCAGGATCCTTATTAGCTTCTAACTCACTAATTTTTTTAGTTGTTTCAGGTATATCCATGGGTCTATGTATTACCTGATTCATATTCAGATATATAGTGGATCTTATAAGTTCCAGAATTTTTGTAAAGTTTCTCATATCAACACTCTTAAAAATATTGCTAAAGTAGCAAGTTATATTATTGTTAATATCTTTCATATCATCAAGCCATATACCTTCTTCATTATTAATTCTTACAATATTATAATATTTTCTTATTTATTTAGTAGCAGCATGAAAAAAAGAAGTATTTTTGTCACCTTTCTTAAGCCAGTTGTTTATGGATCTAGAGGGTCAAAAGTCTTTCTCCCTCTTCCATATAACTTCAATAATTTTAATAGTATGATTATGTTCATCCCAATTTTAGTACGGGTATCATTAGTAATATTTTTTAGCTTCTCTACAAGCAAATCAATTTATTTCCTATTATCTTAAATTTTCTTTTACTCCAAGAAGTGAGTAATTAACAACATTTATAAAGATTTTGAGTCAGAATGTTTATCTTAAACCTATAGGCTTGTTTTTTCTCATCCCTTTCTCTTTAAATAATGCATAAACATTCTTTTTATTTAGTCAAATTTTTTTTCAAAGTAAAACCTTTTATCAAATTTTATGTTTTATCCTTAAAAACATGAAGAATTCGGGGAGAGTGGTCTGACCCCATTCTTGGAAATATGTTGATCCTCGCTCCACTCAATGCCTTTATGGTCGTCTTGTATTTGGGATTGTCCACCTTCACTGGAAGCGCGGGTGATGATGGATGGTTAGGTGGCGGCTCCACCTTACTTTCTTCTTCTTGCACCTTTGGTGCAACTATCTCTTTTTTCTCAGTATTTTTTTTCAATTTCTCTAAAATAAAGGCTCAAACTCTTTCTCAACCTCTGTCTCATCATCTTTCTCATCTTAATTCTCAACAATTACCTCACCTAAGCTAAGATTGATTGGTTCTTCTATGGTTCAAAGCTTTAACCCAACATTGTTGTCGCTTCTTTGAACAACCTCATGATTAGTATTCATAGTTTGGCCCAATTTCATAGATGAATCTGTTGGAATTAACAATTAATGTTAAATTATTAAGTTAAATTCTTTCATGATCTTATGGGAAAAGTGGATAAGCTATTAATTAATTGAATAGTCCCACATTGGAAGATGAGAAGAAAATTATTGAAAAGTCTTTTATATAAAATGATTTTATTTCCCAATTTTCCATCCAATTAGGAGATGTGGCAAAAAAAATTTATTATGAAAATGTACAACATCGGAAACGGAAAAGAGAATAAGAAAGTTTATAAGTGCTTACCTCATTATCTATCCCAAAAAGAACAAAGGTTATGAAAGTAAAAAAGGAATAAGCAAAGCCCCACATGCGCACACCACCACTACCCGCTCGGCCCGCAACGGCGACGGCGACGAAGGCGATGACGTGGGGCGTGGGGAGTTAGGAGTTGGGGAGTCAAAAAATGAAATAATTTTCGAAGTGATACTAGTGTTGTATAAATGGTACTTATAGTGTCATTGACACCTCATAACCTTCCAGGCAGAAGATAAAATGTCCACAAATTAAAGGCTTATTAAACTTAGAATATTCTCCAATCAAGGCTTAGCAGTTACAAGACTTGTCAAAACGGGAATGAACCAGAAACTAGCAAAGAGTCTAGGTTCACGCTAAATTTGAAAAGATGTAACATGCAAACGTCAACAATAAAGGAGTCCTTTACTGTCATTTATTGTGACGATTCTGAAGGCCTTCTACTATAAATACTAGACATCTCTCATTTGCATAAGCTACAAAACTAAAAATTCTAGAAAAGACTAATCTCTACTTCTCTCTCAATATTCTGATGTAATATTATTATGGAGTAGAAATTATGTTAGAGATAACTGGCAGGATGGGAATATCTTAACATTTCGTGGAATATTTCTTTTCTCGTATTTTTCGTGTAAGTTTCATTGTTTCTAATTAATTGTAATAGTGTGGTATTACTTCTATTCAAAAAAAAATTATCTCTTGTTTTTGGTAATCCACTTCTTTAGGTTTTAAACTAGTGACTACAAATTTTCCAACAATTTAAAAAGATATAATAGTTTTATATCACTAGTTTTTTGAAATGGCTTTCCAAATCTCGGCAGTTGCTTCATCATTGAATACAAAGACCTTCCCCCGCGTGAATAAGTTAGAGCCTCTTACTGGTTCCAACTACAAGAGTTAGACACAAAATATCTTGATCTGTCTTAAGTAGTACGAACTCGACTTCGTTATAGACAAAGATCCTCCACTTATGGTGGAAAACAAAGTTAATAATGGAGAAGAGTAGTCTAGATATCTTGCCTTCGAATCCAAGTTCAAAAAAGCAAGTACAATAGCTTGGGGCTGGATATTAGTCAATGTATCGAATCCCATCTTTGATCTTCTTGTCAAAGAGAGGTCGGCAAAGATCATACTAGAAACTCTTGAGATAAAATATGGGATAATAATTCCGGCAAAAAGAAATATGTCACTGGTAATTAGTATAACTTCAAACTTACTGATCAGAAACCTATGACTGAACAACTATATGTGTACAAAAACCTATGATCGGAGGAAATCGTCGAAGGCATGAAGATGTGTGAATTTTTTCAATCCAATATTTTGGTTGAGAATTTTCCTCCATCTTGGAGTGAATATCGTGACCATCTTAAAAAGAAAAGGAAATAAATCTCCAAGAACTCATCAGCCACATGCAAGTCGAAGAAGCCAATTGACTCAAGGGTAAGTCTCTCTCTTTCCCTCCTCACTCCTTGAAGGCCAACCTTGTTGAAAGTTCTGTTCAAGGTAACAAGGACAGGTTCGATGGAAAAGAAAAACAGCAAGGCTCAAACTATTCCAGATCCAGGGGAAACAGGAACCGCGACAAACAAGACATAAGCTTTATAGCCAATGATAACATTTAGAAACCTAAGGGCGCTTGTTATTGTTGTGGTAAAGAAGAACATAAAATTTTGAGTGTACTCATAGAGCTTTTCCTGATCCTAAACCTATTGCAAACTTAACGGAAACCAAATAAATAATCGACGCGGTAATGGTTGGGGCGTACTTGGTAGATAACAAAAGCGAGTGGATCCTTGACACCGGAGCTTCCAGACACTTCTGTGCAAACAAATCCATGTTCAAAAAGTTTGAGGAAGTAACTTATAGTGAATGCGTGTACCTGGGTGACTCATACACTGCTACAGTTTTCGGTAAAGGATAAGTTCCCCTAAAACTCACCCTGGTTAGATTTTTGAGTTAAATGATGTCCTCTTTGTCTCCTCGCTCCGCAATAACTTGGTTTCCGAAGTTCTTTTTAATAAAGTGGGACTCAAACTAGTTTTTGAGGGAAGGAGGGAGATAATTATAACAAAAAATGATGAGTTTGTAGGGAAGGGTATTTACATAATGGTTTTTTTTGTTTTAAACACTACAACCCGTAATTAGTACCATTATGACGAGTTTGTGGGAAAAGGGTTTTTAAATAATGGTTCATGTGTTTGGGACACTGTAACCTTTAATAAGGATGCTTCTAATTTTGTTGATATCACTGAATATTTAGATGTAAGGCATGGTAGATTAGGCCATTTAAATTTTTCTTCTATTACAAGGCTAAAATCTCTTGGACTAATACCCCTTCACAGTGTTATTGACTTTGTAAAATATCAATTATGTGTAAAGTCCAAACTCGCAACTAAACCTTTTAAAACTGTAACCATAAGAACTCTAAAATACTATAATTAGTGCATTCAGACTTAATGGTTTTTAAAAAAACCTCTGCAAGTAGAGGAGGAAAACTATACTATATAACCTTCTTAGAAGACTACTCTAGGTTTATTAGAGTATACCTCCTAAAACTAAAGATGAAGTGGAACATTTGTTTTTAATATAAGACCGAGATTGAAAACCAACTAGGTTTGCAAAATAAAAAAAGTTAGGTCCAATAGGGGTGGCGAATATAGTTCTAATTTCCTCAAAGAGTTTTGTGAAACTAACTGGATTATCCACGAACTTAGTTCCCCTTATACAACCCAACAAAATGGAATAGTTGAAAGAAAAATGGGTCCCTTAAAGAGACTATGAATTCAATGATAATTAGTTCAGGTCCACCACCTAACATGTGGGGGGAAGTTGTCTTGTTGGCTAGTTGTGTTATTAATAGGGTAACCCATAATCCCCTGACAAGACCCTTCATGAATTATGAAAAGGGTTTTCACCGAACCTGGAATTTTTGAAAATGTGGGGGTGTCTGGCCAAGGTAAGATTACCCAATTACAAAATGATCACTGTTGGACCTTAGACTCAATTTCCATAGAATATGGCACTGTATAAATCGTCTTAATGAATTCATAGTCACTCTTGGTGGTCCTATAGAGAACGATTTGACGAATTCACTTATAAGGCGTACCAAACTTAAAAGGGAACAAGGTTGAGTGCATAATTCTTAATAAATTCATAGCCTCTAGTGGTGGTCCTCTTGAGAAAGAATCGAAGAATTCCCCATTGAAGGTGAGAATCAACATTCATGATAAGATGTTAAGGAGACATCATAATCGCATATGAATAAGACCACAAATTTCATTGCCCACAAGGGGTGGTCCTTAGAAAAGGACTTGATGAACAACTAAAGGGTGACGTTTGAGGGAACTGTAACTTTTGGTAGGGTAGAGTATGTGTTGTGAGGGTCTCGATCAAAAACCATTAAGTTCAAAAGCACATTCACTTAAAAGGAATTTGGTGGGTGCCTCACTTCACTACGTGTCAATTCGAATCTAAAGATATTTCCACTTAAGTACAATTCACTCAACTACTGGCAGTTATGGAAACATGTCACCTTCTCTCTCAAAGACCCTAAGTGGGGGAGAGTTTGAATCAACAATTAATGTTAAATTATTAATTTAAATTCCTTCATGATCTTATAGGACAAGTGGAAAAGCTATTCATTAATTGAATGGTCCCACATTGAAAGATGAGAAGTAAACCACTGAAAAGTCTTTATAAAATGGTTTTCTATGGAAATGTGGTAAAAACATTCTATTGAGAAAAAAGTACCACATCGGAAATGAAGAAGAGAATAAGTAAGTTTATAAGTTATTACCTCTCTATCCATACCGAAAAGAACAAAGGCTATGAAAGCCAAAAAGGAATAAGCAAAGCCCCACACGTGAACCACCACCACCACCCTCTTGGCCCGGCGACAATGTGGGCGTAGGGAGTTCAAGGAGTCAAAAAATGAAAAATGACATAACTTTTGAAGTGAGACCAGTGTTGTATGGATGGTACTTATAGTGTCGTTGGCACCTTATATCCTTCCAACCTACAGACAAAATTTCCACAAGTTAAAGACTCATTAAACTCAGATTATACAATCATGGTTAAGCAGTTACAAGACTTGGTCAAAATGGGAATAAACCAGAAGCTAGCAAATAGTCCAAGTTCATGCCGGAATTTGAAAAGATGTAACATGCAAAACGTCAGCAATAAAAGAGTCCTAAACTGCCATTTATTGTGACGATTCAGAAGGTCTTCTACTCCCCTATAAATACTAGACATCTCCTTTTTGCAAAAGCTAAAAAACTAAGAATCCAGAATAGACTATTCTCTTCTTCTCTCTCAATATTTTGATATAATATTACTATAGAGTAGAACACTTTTACAGATAACTGGCACGACTTGAATATATTTTTAACACTATTTTACATTTCGTGTTTATTTTCTTGTATATTCTGTGTAAGTTTCGTTCTTTCTTACTACAAATTTTTCCAACATAATCTTGTTGTAATTGCTGAATAAGTTGTGTTAATCTCTACTCTATAAGTTGTTTTTGTTGGTGCATGTTCTGCACTAATGATACAATATTATCAATATTTGCTTCACTTCTTATCATGTTGTCTATGTTGGTCAATTGGGTTTTTAGCCCAAGTAAAGACCATGTTTTGTATATACGACTTTGACTCAGGCGTTAGCATATTTGTGGTGATTACCGTGTTATATTCACTTGGTTAAAACCATTAATAAGTGAATGATATATTGAGAATATGGAGATAAATAAATAAATAAAGATGCTCAAAATAAAAGTCGCAACGGTTCACAAAAGTCAAACCCTAATATGCGTATTCAAAGAACAGTCACACATCGTTTGGTATTAAAACTTCACCAGAGTCTCTTATGTTGAAAAGTCACATTCCTCCTTGAAAGGTTGTCAATCCACATTTTCAAACCCTATAAATAGTGCAGGCCTGCATCACTTTCAAAATAGAATTTTTGCACATACAAAATCATATCTTTGCATTTGAAAAGCTATAGAGTTCAAGAGGCTTATTTGGGTCGTCTGTTCTTCTCCGTTTGAAGTGCTTCTACAGAGAAGATCCTACCGTTGTATCCTGGGAGGCTGTTGCCGTGAACCGTAAGCACCAGTGCAGGGCAATAAAGTCTTAAGGAAACTGATCACGATCAGGCCTCGGTAATTTGAATGATAACAATTCTTGTAAGTTTTTCTGAATTATTTTATTGTATTGTATATGAATCTGAATCAACGATCTGTACGAATCTGAGTCAACGATCTGTAAGAATCTGAATCAACGATCTGTAAGAGTCTGATCCTACAATCTTAAGACTTTAATTTGTTCTATTATTTGTCTAAGTTTTAGATTCTTATTTTGTGACTCATATTTATTTTCTCTTTAATTCGTTCATAGTTTGTTTTGTATATGCTAGAAATTCTGCAAACTTTTGGCTTTATGCTATTTATTTTCTACTTGCTATACAAACTTGCTGAATTGTATGTTAGTTTTTGTCTTCAGATGCACAAGGTCATAATCAAATAAGTATAAGTTTATTTTATTACTTTTTTATGCAATAACCATTAGAATTTATTTGTTCAGTAACTTTTTGTTAGGAGTAGAAGTTTGGACTGATTAAATCTTTGATGGTCTTGTTATAGTTTAGATATTTATATATAAGTGAAATCTTATATAGATATTTGTAATTGTTTTTGCAAATTTATAAGGTATTGTATAAGTTAGGAGATTTATTTTAAGATAAACATACATTTTAGTGTTTAATTTATTTTAGTAACTTGTTGTCACTAAATAACTTAGTTGTGCTAAATTTATTTAAACAAAGTTTGATTATTTCGTATAAAATTTTCAATTCTCCTTCGTTGATTTCTCATTTGTTGTTAAAGAATTTATTGAGAATAATTCTTAAAATTTTGAGAAATATACTTTCGTTTCTTAGTAACAAGATCTAAAATCTTGGGACTGAGTTTTTCCTAACAAGATCTGAAACCTTGGGAAGTTCAGAATTGTTTCTTAAACTTTATAAGCAAGAATAATTTCTTGGAACTTCGTTACCTAACAAGACATAAAATCTTGGGTAACAGGAGAAAAACGATTGTGAAACGATTGTGTGTGCTTGACCATTAAGACAAAAATATTAGTGGATTTGTGTTCTACATTAAAGATTTAATTTCTATTGTGTTAGAATTATTCAATGGAGAAAGATAGAATGAAAAATTATTTGTTTGAAAAGGAAGAATCCGATAATAATGCATTATCTAAAAATGTATTTGTGGGACACAGTTTTAGTCCCTCGAGACTTGGTGAAAGATCTCAGATTAGTGAGGATAATCCTCAAGTGATTAAGGTGGAGGACCTTAATAATCATTTATCTAACATATGTGTTGTAATGTCGGAAGTGAACATGGTTGGAAAATACTCCAAACATTGGTGGGTTGATACTGGGGCCACCCGACATGTGTGTTCAGATAGAAGTATGTTTATTACATACCAAGCAACTAATCAGACTTTATTTATGGGAAACTTGTCCACGTCGAAGGTGGAAGGAGTTGGAAGAGTGATATTGAAGTTATCGTCAAGGAAAAGAACTCACTCTCAATAATGTATTGTTTGTCCCTGACATTCGTATAAACCTCATATCGGGATCATTGTTGAGTAAGAATGATTTCAAGATGGTATTTGAAATGGACAAACTTGTTCTCGCCAAGGGTGGGATGTTGGTTGGCAAAGGATACCTTTATAACGGTATGTTTAAAATGAGTATAATAACCGTGGTATCCAAAGATGAACAAAAATATGTAATCGGAAATGCTATGATTAATAATACATATTCATCTACTTACAAACTTGAGTCGCCTAATTTATGGCACAATAGATTAGGGCATGTGAATTTTAAATCGTTGCATAAACTTGCACATTTTGGGTTATTACCTAAGTTGAATTTTAATTCACAAAGTAAGTGTGAAGTGTGTGTGGAAGCCAAGATGGCTAAAACTTCTTTTACTTCGGTTCAAAGAAGTTCTGGACCTCTAGATCTAATTCATACGGACATATGTGATTTGAAATTCGTGCAAACCAGAGGTGGTAAAAAGTATTTTATTACTTTTATTGATGATTGCACAAGATATTGCTATGTTTATTTACTCAGAAGCCGAGATGAAACTTTGGATGTATTTAAGCAATATAAGACTGAAGTTGAGAATCAACTTAATAAGAAAATCAAGGCATTAAGAAGTGATAGAGGAGGAGAATATGTATTTCCATTTGAGGAATACTGTAAGGAACATGGTATTGTTCATCAAACCACTGCTCCATATTCACCTCAACAAAACGGTATTGCCGAGCGCAAGAACCGAACTCTTAAAGAGATGATGAATGCCTTGTTGGTAAACTCAGGCTTACCACATAACTTGTGGGGGGAGGCCATTTTAACAGCTAATTATATTCTAAATAAATTACCCCACAAGAAACTAGAGAAGACACCATATGAATTGTGGAAGGTTCGTCCTCCGACTCTGAAATACCTCAAAGTGTGGGGGTGTCTAGCAAAGGTGGCGGTACCACCACCTAAAATGGTCAAGATTGGACCTAAAACTGTTGATGGTATCTTTATTGGTTATGCTAACAATAGTTCAGCATATCGATTCCTTGTACACAAGTCCGAGATTGACGATATAAACGTCAATACAATCTTGGAGTCAAGGAATGCCGTATTCTTTGAAGAGATTTTTCCTTGTAAATATAGACAAGAGAAAAATAATTTGAAGAGGTCTCATGAGACTAGTAGCAGTCGTGAAGATGAAAGAAGAATATACCATGAGTCTATAAATAAAGACGAGCCGAGACGTAGCAAAAGAGCTAGAACGGCTAAGTCTTTTGGAACAGATTTTCAAACTTATTTGTTAGAAAATGAGCCTTGTACATACAAGGATGCTATGTCAACTCCTGAAGCCCAATATTGGAAAAAGGCTGTAAATAGCGAGATTGATTCCATTATGAACTAGTTGATCTTCCTCTTGGAAATAAACCCTTAGGGTGTAGATGGATTTTCAAGAGAAAGATGAAAGTTGATGGATCAATCGATAAGTACAAGTCAAGACTGGTAGTCAAGGGTTATAGTCAAAATGAAGGCCTTGACTATTTTGACACATATTCACCAGTGACGAGAATAACATCTATTAGAATGTTAGTAGCCATAGCAGCTATAAATAATCTCGAGATACATGAAATGGATATTAAGACGGCCTTCTTAAATGGAGATTTAGAAGAAGAAATCTACATGGAACAACCCGAAGGGTTTGTCGTTCCTGGGAAAGAAAAGAAGGTTTGTAAGCTTGTAAAGTCATTATATGGACTTAAACAAGCACCAAAACAATGGCATATGAAATTTGACAAAGTCATGTTGGAAGGTAACTTTAAAATAAATGAATGTGATAAATGTGTCTACGTAAAAGGCACTGAAAAAGAATATGTCATTGTGTGTTTGTATGTGGATGACATGCTAATTATTGGGAGCAATAACGATGTCATAAATATCACAAAAAAATGTTGACCAGTAAGTTTGACATGAAAGACTTAGGTCTTGCAGATGTCATTTTGGGTATAAAGGTGACCATGACATCTAAAGGTATAATGTTATCTCAATCACATTATATTGAGAAAGTACTTGATCGATTCCTCAAAGATGATAAAAATCAAGTGAAAACACCTATGGACATTACTATACCTTTATCAAAGAATACTGGTGAAGGGATATCTCAATTAGAATATTCTCGGATTATCGGTAGTCTAATGTACATCATGAATTGTACAAGACCCGATATTGCATACTTAGTAAGCAGACTAAGTAGATATACTAGCAATCCAGGTCACAACCACTGGAAAGCTATTATACGAGTTCTAAGGTATTTGAGATACACTTTGAACTATGGCTTGCATTATTTAGGATATCCACCTGTATTGGAAGGTTACAGTGATGCGAATTGGATATCTGACTCTAAAGACACAAAGTCCACTAGTGGATATGTCTTTACTCTTGGAGGTGCAGCCATGTAAAAACCATGTTTTGTATATACGACTTTGACTCAGGCGTTAGCATATTTGTGGTGATTACCGTGTTATATTCACTTGGTTAAAACCATTAATAAGTGAATGATAGATTGAGAATATGGAGAAAAATAAATAAATAAAGATGCTCAAAATAAAAGTCGCAACAGTTCACAAAAGTCAAACCCTAATATGCGTATTCAAAGAACAGTCACACATCGTTTGGTGTTAAAGCTTCACTAGAGTCTCCTATGTTGAAAAGTCACATTCCTCCTTGAAAGGTTGTCAATACACCTTTTCAAACCCTATAAATAGTGCAGGCCTGCATCACTTTCAAAATAGAATTTTTGCACATACAAAATCATATCTTTGCATTTGAAAAGCTATAGAGTTCAAGAGGCTTATTTGGGTCGTATGTTCTTCTCCGTTTGAAGTGCTTCTACAGAGAAGATCCTACCGTTGTATCCTGGGAGGCTGTTGCCGTGAACCGTGAGCACCAGTGCGGGACAATAAAGTCTTAAGGAAACTGATCACGATCAGGCCTCGGTAATTTGAATGATAACAATTCTTGTAAGTTTTTCTGAATTATTTTATTGTATTGTATATGAATCTGAATCAACGATCTGTACGAATCTGAGTCAACGATCTGTAAGAATCTGAATCAACCATCTGTAAGAGTCTGATCCTACAGTGTATTGAAACTTGGATGAAACGATTGAGGATCGGTTCCAACTCGTTAAGCTTCTCGTCATTAGCTCTCAAGTTCCCTTGTGTTACTTTCACAAAATATTGCATAGGCGTAAAAGAATTCGCCATACCTAAAGTACCTGAAAAGAGACTACACAAAACACACGTAAAACTGAAAACAAATAGAAACTTCTACACTAACTAAACACGATAACTAACTATAGAGTTACCCGGCAGCGGCGCCAAAAACTTGGTGGGCCCAAAGGAGTATTAAATAAACGAATAATAAAAGATAATAAAAGCACACACACCTCTGGAAATCCATGATAAACTCTCTGCAAGTGCACATATCTTTCACAAGTAATAGTAAATAAGTAAGAGTTCTTTCTCTGTTTAGGTAGTTAGCTCAAACTTGTGTTTAATATAAGCGTAGATAAATTTAGATGTCTTGATTAAAAGATAAAAATAAGATAAATATTGGTTTTGCGTGAATAACTAAATATGAATGCAAATAAGAAAATAACATAGGGTTGCTAATATGCACCTATCTTACTAAGTCATTATTCTAATTATAAGTATAAATTGAGTAATATATTACTAGTCAGGATTCTATCCTGTCAGGGTAGCTTAGAAGAAAATCTCAGCACTACCAATGGGACTTGGGTAAAGGGACCTTGCGAAGAGATTGGTGATGGAAATATAACCTACTGACCATCTAATTAGGCAAGCCCGTCAAGAATCAGTACCACACATTAGATGATTATGATATGTTTAGTACCTAAACCCCCCGCCAAGGTGACAATATAGGATACTAAGGTCAAATAGATGTGTACAGGCTTAGCAATTATATAATGACTCAAGTATAGGTTGAACTGGGGGGAAACCTATATTTATGCTTCAAATATAATCACATGTGACTTAGCAAGAAGGACTATATTTTTAAATTGAACGACTAGTGTATGGAAAGAGAAGGGTAGGGAAAAGGTTCAAGAATAGGTTATCAGAATATGACCTTTATAATTTTTTACACCTACAAATTTCTCATAATCTTTTGTCTCAGAGATTTAGAAATAGAGAAACTCACTGTCTACAAACTCAACAACCCATCATTTCACATACATTATTCTGTAATCCTTACTAACTAACTAACTAACTAACTAACTAATTAACTGTTTAACATAACATAGTTGTAGTCGTGAGATATAATTTCATTAGCAAAAGTTATGAATAATAAAGGACTCATTAGGTAGGGTTTCACTTTTAAATAAGATATAGTTATAAATTTATTAAGTAAAGATATATTTCACCTTTTTCTTGTTTCACTCATATATTATCTATTATTTGGAGGTTTTAAATACTAATTATAATTTTTTTTGCTTCTTTATTTGATGTCACATATAATCCATGATATAAGGATGAAACAAGAAAGAATGATATATATATATATTTTCTTATGTTATATCATCTTGTATATGATATTAAATAAAAGAGAGAGAAAAAAATTAATTTAAAAAAAATGTAATTTGTATATCAAATATTTACATACAATATGATATAAATGAAAAAACGAATGGGTCACATATATATATCCTTACGTTAACTTTTTTTTTAGTGGAGTGGCCCATGAATTTGTTACATCCACGTCATCGTGATCAAACGTTCATTTTGCCAACGGGCCACCCCTTTGTTGCTAAGTTCTTGTTATACATTGGACACAAGTCCACTAAGCGTGTCGGGCTTAATAATTAAACGGTGTTATATTATAAAGTGATATTTTTGGACTCTTTTTAATTATTATATACTAGTTATTTGTTTTATTATAAATTGAAACACTATTTAGAAAACAATTGGACTAAATTAACCCCCTTATTAATCTCCACAAAATTGACCCTACACAAGTTATACTATTAATTGTCCTATAAGATGACGTATTGCACTTTGAAATATCTGTTATCAATTATCATGATTCATGATGTTTCTTAATGCCATAACGTACGTAACAATTCTTGGCTGCTTATCAAAGTCACTCAGACTTAAAAAATATGCAAATATCCCTCCCTCTTTTTGGTACTAATTTTAATAAAGGGTGCAATTAGAGGATTAATTTGCGTTCTTTAAATGACAACCATTTATTATCGTAAAGTTTTATTCAAATATATTTTTATTAGGAATGATATTTATCATTTATATTCTTTTCATTCTTTTATTATTTTCTACATAAAAAATGACATAACATAACATATAAGTAATAAAATAATTAAAAAAATTTAATTAAAGAACTATTTAATTTAAAAAATAAAATAATTAATTAAGATAAGTAAATAAATTTACTTACCTGTCATGCGCCATGCAATCTGTCATGTAGGAGGTGACAAAAAAGTAAAAAAAATAGAGGTAACAAATATCATTACTCTATTTTTATACATATGACAAAATAGTCAATTGTCTGTTGTCCAAAAAAAGTCAATTAACTTTTATTTTTTTTTCTAAATTTCTTTTGATATGTTAAAAATACTTTAGTTGGGTTGCAGGAGCAGAGTCGGGATACTTTGTTAGAGGAGCCAAAAAGAAGGTGCGGGGTAACGCGTCTGGAAAAAAATTCCACCGTATTTGAACTATAAGTCTATATTATGCAAAGATTGCAAAATAGGTCTTTATATCATGCAAAACTGCCCTATAGGTCCCTATATTATGTAAAAATTGCAACATAAGTACCAATATTAATTTTATAATTAACTATCCTATAAGTTTCTCTTTTTATACAAAATAACATATATTTTGTTGTAAAAAAATAAAAAATCTTATAAATAAAATAATTTAAAGGCTAATAAAATATATTTTAAAATTAAGGAAGGAGAGGGGAAGCGAAGGGGTGGTAGCAAATGAAGATTTAAAAAAAAAATTGAGAGTTAATTTACTTTTTTAAGTTGGTTATGTTTTTTTTAACCCAGGAAGGCCCTAAACCCCCTTAACAATGGGACGCCTCCTCCCCTGTTGTGTTGTATCCATCTCGATCTTTGGTCATAAAGATTAACATGTCATTAGAAGGGTCAGTATATATAAAAACTAATCTAGTTGTAGACTATGATTCACTCACTACAATCAATTTTGTACAAATTCCATCTCTTGATAGATATTTTGTATTTTGAACTCAATGTAAATAATACACCCTCAAAGAATCTTGTTAGACCGAGTCCCAAAGTTTCCAATACACATAACGTATAACCTCATTCCTTTACAATTCTGAAACCATAATGAAACTCTTGCTTTCGTGTCATTCATATTCCATAATGTAACATGCATATCTCTTACATTAGAGTGAATTCAAAATGCATGCCCTCACAAAATCATACATCCAAATTCATGATACATGCCCCTACAAAACCACATTGGACGGTGCTATATGTATTTCAGAATATACCTCAATTACCCGATAAGATTGGGTTACATATAGAACACCCATCAATATTAGTTTAACCATAGGGGTAGGCTTCATCTACTAATACATATAACTATTTGACAACAATATAGAACCCCTATTTTTTTCTTGACATAAGCATGTATAAAATCACATGCTAAACTTAGTACTTGTAATCAAAATTTCCAGTCGATGGGAAACTAGTTGTTGGAATTATGTGTCTAAGACAAGATTTTTTCACTTGTAGGTATACTTACAAGTAGGTAACTAAGTCATTATGTCTAAGACCACAAATAATGGTAGTAATAAGAAAAGTTATAGTATAACGGTAATTGATGTTTGAGTGTAAGGATACGATAGACTAATACATGTTGTAGGCCAGTTCCTAAAGATGCTCACATCATAAATACTCCTTGACTCAAGTAATCACTATTTGGAACTTTAATACGGAGGTCATGATGGAGGTGGGACATAATTATAGGTGGCATGCCTACGGTTACCAGAGTAGTCATATTTGTAGTCAAACTCGCCGATATATGTGGATATGTATAGAAGATCACTTTCACGAAAGTGATTTATAAATACTAAGACATCATATGCTCTTAATCTTGAGTTCGTATTGATGCAATTATCATGTTAAGATAGTATACTTTGATATAATATGTGTGTAAGTCTATCAAGACTCTACATCTCATGTATGTTGGGTATACTGCTAGACTAATCAGGACAAGTACATACAAAATAGAATCTAGGTGATATCCACTTCATATTAGGGTTGTACAAATTAACCTAACCCCACTCGAGTAATATGTGTTGTAGCATATTCTGGTATGTTGCAAGTCGTTGCTTGAGATCAAGTTAATAATACCTATAAAGGTGATTAGAATACAGTTATGATGACTATGCATGAAGTAGACTCATAAGTATACTAGTGAAATACTAGAAGTTTAATATTGTCAATTCAAACTTGGTAGGTCAAGGAAACATATCGTCTTAGTCAAACTTTTATATATACAATATTTATCCATATGAGTTCAGTCGTGTTTCCATATTGGAGCAGTTATACAACTTTTGGCTGGATAATAGCTTTATCTTAGAATATAGAAAAGCTAGGGTAAATATGTTTTTTGGTCCCTCCTATGCAAGCTAAGTTAATTTCTGCTGCTATAATTTTAGTAGGGTTTCCAAATATAGATTACGATGGAACCGATATAGAAAGGCATTTTAGTCATTATTTTAATAGATATAAGGAAATAATTTTTTTAAAATGATTTGTTATTTTAAATATTAACAATTTAATTTTTTTTATGATTATCTTATTTTAGTAACATTGATTAATTACTTAATAAATAAAAACAAGATAAAGATTAATAAAATAATTATTACCTTATATTTTATTTAATATTAGGTAAAACCCGTGTTTGAAGACACTTAAGAAAAAATTTGTTCCGCTAACACGAATCGAACCTAGGTTCCATGGGTGAAAGTAAAGGTTAAGGTTTTTATTTTTTTGCTCGTCAAGGAGAAGTTTAAGGTTAAAGTTAAGGTTAACTTTAAGGTTAAGGATTAAGGTTTAGGGTTAAGGGTTAAGGTTTTAGGTCAATGTGAAGGTTAAGGTTAAATTTAAGGTTTAAGATATAATGTTTAAGGTTTAATAAGATTTAAGGTTTAAGTTTGAATATCATCGTGATTAATCTTCATCTGGTTAAGGTTAATGTTAACATAAAAATTAAGGTCAAGGTTTAAGGTAAAGTTTAAAGTAAAATATTGAGGTTATGGTTATGGTTGAAGTTAAGGTTTTAACTTTAAGGTTATGGTTAAGGTTAAGTTTAACTTTTAACTTTAAGGTCAAGGTTATGGTTAAGGTTAAGGTTAAACTTAAGATGAAGGTGAAGATGAAGGATAAGGTTTAAGGCTTAAGGGTTAAGGTTAAAGTTAAGGTTGAGGTTAAGGTAAAGGTGAAGGTGAAGATTAAGGTTTAAATTTTTAAGGTTCGAGGTTTAAGCTTAAGTTTAAGGTTAAGTTTATGGTTAAGCTTAAGATTAAGTATAACTAAATGCTAACTTTTAGGTTAATGTTAGGTTAAGGTTAAGATTTCAAGGTTCAAGGTTGAGTTTTGACTTTAAGGTTAAGGTTTAGCTTAAATTTAATATTAAGGTGAATGTGAAGGTTAAGGCTAAAGTTTAAGGTTCAGGGTTTAAGGTTTAAGGCTCAAGGATAAGTTTATGGTGAATGAGAAGATTAAGGTTTAAGGGTCAAGGTTTACGACTTAAGGTTTAAGCAAAAGGTTAAGTTTAAGGTTACAATATTTTTAGGTTAAGGTTAAGTTCAAGGTTAAGGTTAATGGGTTAAGGTTAATGGCTTAATGGCTATGGGTAAGGTTATGTTTAGTTTTATGGTTAAGGTTTATATCAAGGTTAAGGTTAAACGTTAAGACTAAAGTTTATATTAAGGTTAAGGTTAAATGTTAAGGCTAAGTCTAAGTTTAAGGTTAAGCTTATGGTTAAGGGTACAATTCACGTTAAGGCTAAGGTTAAGGTCAAGATTTAGTTTAAGGTTAAGCTTAAGGTTAAGGTTAAGTTTAAGGTTAAGGTTAAGGTTAATAGTAATGTTAATGTTAAGGTTAAGGTTAAGGTTAAGGTTAAGGTTAAGTTTAAGGTTAAGGTTAATGTTAAGGTTAAGGTTAAGGTTAAGGTTAAGGTTAAGGTTAAGGCTAAAGCTAAGGCTAAGGCTAAGGCTAAGACTAAGGCTAAGGATAAGGCTAAGGCTAAGGCTAAGGCTAAGGCTAAGGCTAAGGCTAAGACTAAGGCTAAGGCTAAGGCTAAGGCTAAGGCTAAGGCTAAGGCTAAGGCTAAGTCTAAGGCTAAGGCTAAGGCTAAGGCTAAGGCTAAGGTTTAGGTTAAGTTTAAGGTTAAGGTTAAGGTTAAGGTTAAGGTTAAAGTTAAGGTTAAGGTTAAGGTTAAGGTTACAGCTAAGGCTAAGGCTAAGGCTAAGGTTAAGGTTAAGGCTAAGGCTAAGGTTAAGGTTAAGGTTAAGGTTAAGGTTAAGGTTAAGGTTAAGGTTAAGGTTAAGGTTAAGGTTAAGGTTAAGGTTAAGGTTAATGTTAAGGTTAAGGTTAAGGGTAAGGGTAAGGTTAAGGTTAAGGTTAAGGTTAAGGTTAAGGTTAAGGTTAAGGTTAACGTTAAGGTTAAGGCTAAGGCTAAGGTTAAGGTATGGTTAAGGTTAGGGTTAAGGTTAAAGTTACAGTTAAGATTACGGTTAAGGTTAAGGTTAAGGGTAAGGTTAGGGTTAAGGTTAAGTTTAAGTTTAAGGTTAAGGTTAAGGTTAGGGTTAAGGTTACGGTTAAGGTTAAGGTTAAGGTTAAGGTTAAGGTTAAGGTTAAGGTTAAGGTTAAGGTTAAGTTTAAGTTTAAGGTTAAGGTTAAGGTTAAGGTTAAGGTTAAGGTTAAGGTTAAGGTTAAGGTTAAGGTTAAGGTTAAGGTTAAGGTTGAGGTTAGGTTAATGTTAAGTTTAATGTTAATGTTAAGGTTAAGTTTAATGTTATGGTTAAGGTTAAGGTTAAGGTTAATGTTAAGGTTAAGGTTAAGTTTAAGGTTAAGGTTAAGGTTAAGGTTAAGATTAAGGATAATGTTGTGCATAAGGTTAAGGTTAGGTTTAAGGATAATGTCGACCCCAATGCTGAATTTCAACACTAAGATACACTATATGGTATAGGTCAGAACAAGGTCAGAACAACTGGCACGAAGTCTGAGTTCAAAACTAAACATATAGTAGGAAACTCATTAGATAACGATAGCCTTTCGACTCAGAAGAGGGTTAGACCCCCACCACAAATGAGGATATTTAAACTTTTAAGAAGTCAAACCCAAATGGGACTCTGATATTAACTCTGGGGCTTTTTGTCGACTAGTTTATAAGATTAGTCTCGAAATAGCTTATCTTCCCGGCCGACCCTACATCAGTGTTTGGTGTATAAACTAGATAAGTAAGACACAGTTACACTTAGTTTGATAAGTTAGAAGGGTAGATCTGTCTAGTTAACACCTAGTGTAGAAACCAATGCATGAATAGTTTTTCTAATCATATTTTAGCATTATATACACAACATCTGACTTTACCCACACTAACACATTTGTATCTACATCCAACAATGGAATCCTTAACCACCCTCTTTGTTGTTATCAAGGAGAATAAGCTAACTGAAGCAAAATTCGTGGACTGGAAAAGGAACCTAGACATAATTCTCACTTCGGAAGATAATGAGTTTGTCTGAAGGAAGCCTAAGGCAGCACCTAAAGAAGAGTCTTCCATCCCTGCTGCTATGAGAACATCACAAGCTAATTTAGTAAGGTCAATTGTATGGTCAATCAGGAATGTGTTGTAGACGCAATATGATGGAATAAGTACTGCATAAGGGATGCTTGCATTTGTCTCCAGAATGTTAACCGAGAAAAACATGCCCACAAAACAAGTTTCTATTTAAAATGTGATGAATGATAGGATGGATGAAGGACAATCGATAAGAGATCATGCTCTCAAGATGATTGAGCCACGGTACTTGGCATTGAGATAGATTAAGAAAGCAAGATCAATATGCTTCCATAATCACTACCTACTTATTTTGGACATTTTAAGCTTAACTATAACATGTGAATAGGAGATGAACTTTCCAGAGCTGATGAGGGGATTGCATGCAGCCAAAGTCATCATCAACCCGAAGGGTGAGTCTTATCCCACATGGTTTAAATCATAAGGCCTTGAACATAACAAGGGAGGAAAGAGTTCATGCATGAAGGGAAATAATCGGTCCAACATCCTCAATATTTGAAAGAACGAGTATAAAAATAACAAGCAACGAGCGACCACCGGTCCTCCCAAAGGAAAGTGCTTCAAGTGAAGATGAAATGTCACTGGAAGCCAGATTGTCCTAAACTATGCAAATCGGTAAGTAGTTCTTATTTAGTCTTATGGTATAATCATTTTTATGGTGATTTAATTTGATTGGAAACTCGATCCACTAATCATTTTAATGTTTGATGATTTACGAATAACATTGAAGTTAAAAAATGAATAATGGTCAAAGTTATAACAATGGAAGTTAGTTAGGTGGCTCGAGTTTCTTAGTCTTAGTTAAGAGTTTTAGGTATATATTTTATTTTATTGTATTGTGTAGTATATTAGAGGTTTTCTTAACAAATCATTTCATTTTGAGTACTTTTATATATGTCTTGTGTTTGTGAGGAATTGGTTATCATAGCTCCTAACTTACATTAGGAGAAATTGCTTTCCATTAGGAGAAATTGCTTTTCAATTCAACAATATTAGGTAGATGTTTTTCCTTTCAAATATATCTTGTTTTTGGAAAAATATATTCTTTATTCATTGTATATAACTTGTGCTAAATGTCTAGGTTATAATATTTCTCAAAATAAGGAAGTTTGGCGGAACACAAGACTTTTTAGGAATGATCATACGAGATACTAGATAACCCTAAAACATTTAAGTGAAGATGACTCGAAGGAATGTATCATCACGATGTTGTACATAGATCTATTGAATTGAGTTATTATCTAGATTCATCTGTCTCAAATAAAGATCAGGAAGAAACACATAGCAATGAGAGAAAAGTAACTTTAGATTTTGCTGGATCAAAGTTTAAAACTCACCTAAGATAATGACCAACTTATAATAATTCACTAAGTGAAGTTTAAACTAAAAGGTGTCTGGATACTCATCTAGTGGTTTAGATGCACATATTAAGAGAATAAATATGAGTGAAATGAGTGACATACATGATCATGTCAAGCCATTAAGACAATTCTTAGATCACATGATTCAAAGCAAATAATGTAAGATGAATCCCAACGATATTCTTTGGTCAAATATTTTTTTTTATTCTTTTTATTTTGGTCGTTTTTTAACAACAAAATAAGTGCAAAATTAGAAGTAAAAATCTTCAAAAAGAATTCTTGATACAAAAATATAAACTATTTAAAAGTTAATATAAATAAATATTTCAATATATAATTTAATCTTAAAAAATTATGAAAAAGAGAAAATTATAGTTTAATTTATCTGAAAATATACATAGGGATGCGTGTATATCCTCTTGGGATTAGTCGTGGTGCCCGCAAGATGAGATCACCCACATACGAAAAAATTGATCTTAAGGTAGTTAAAAAAAGATTTAAGAAAAGATTTGATAGGTATGAAACAAATCAAATAAAAATTGCTACACAGATAATATTTATTTGATAAAAATAAAAATAAGTTTATACTATAATTTGAGGCCAAAAGATTGTCATATTCACGCTCTTAGAGACTTTAGAGGATTCTCACTACTTTAATCCGCTAGTAATTACAATTCCATGATCATCACCCTTTCTTACATATAAGTGATCTTTTACGAATGTTTACCTAGAGTAGACTACCCCTCTAGGGTCTTAAGATCATTAAGAGCGATATAGATAATCCTCATTATGTATTTAATGAATTCATCAAGTCCTTCTCAGTGGGACCACCACTACGAGCTATGAATTTTAGAGCTGGTTTATAAACTCATTATTCTAAGATCGTCAAGGATGTCTAATTGAGATAGTATTAGGGACAAAAATAAAAATATTTTTATTTTTATTTGATAAAAATAAAAATAAGTTTATACTATAATTTGAGGCCAAAAGATTGTCATATTCACGCTCTTAGAGACTTTAGAGGATTCTCACTACTTTAATCCGCTAGTAATTACAATTCCATGATCATCACCCTTTCTTACATATAAGTGATCTTTTACGAATGTTTACCTAGAGTAGACTACCCCTCTAGGGTCTTAAGATCATTAAGAGCGATATAGATAATCCTCATTATGTATTTAATGAATTCATCAAGTCCTTCTCGGTGGGACCACCACTACGAGCTATGAATTTTAGAGCTGGTTTATAAACTCATTATTCTAAGATCATCAAGGATGTCTAATTGAGATAGTATTAGGGACAATGCATCTCAACCTCGTCGGTGAATTCATCAAGTCCTCATCAATAAGACCACTATTAACGGCTATTAATTCATTAAGAGTTGTAAACTCATCATTATGCTCTTTTAAGAGGGATAAGCCTCAACCCCATTTGTGAGTTCATCAAGTACTTCTTAATATGGCCACCACTAATGGTTATGAATTAATTTGGGGTTGATTCACTTTATGTATGTGTAGTTTGCACTATAAGGATGGAAAGATAGTTCATCATATGGACTCATCACCCATATGTTCCCCCATCAATGGGTTTTAGACCCATCCCCCTCAATATTTCCAAGACTACTCTCTTGTTTTAAGCCTTTAGAAAATGGATTATCCAGACTCTTCTCTGATCGTACATATTTCAAGGCTAGCACGCATTTCTTTAGTATCTTGTTTACCAAACCATGTCTGGTGTGAATATGACTTTTTAAATCTTAGAAGTTATCTTGCAAATTACAATGGGTACATACTGGTGTGGCACTTTCTTCCCATAGTCATACATCTGCTAGGAGACTTTCTCAACCACCCAACTCTTGTCCTACCAACTTTAGTGCTATGAACTCGGACTCCATGGTGGAGCGTGCTATACAAGTTTGTTTACATGACTTCCAAGATATATTACCTCACCCAGAGGAGAAATTATAGCCACTGATTAAGATTACTTAATCATCATCATAGATCCAGTCAGCATCACCTAATTCTTTAAAACTGCAAGGAACTTGTTATAAACCAGATAAATAGTACATCTCAAGTACTTAAATGAAAGACGAAAAGAAGCCTAGTGGGCACTACTCGGGTTGTAAGTACAAGAACTGAGTTTATTTACAGAATAGGCAATGTCAGGCCGAGTTTAGTTCATTAAGAACGTCACACTTCCTATAAATTTAGCATATTCATTCTAGGATACAACACCCACATTTTTAACACACATGAATACTAGAATTATAAGGAGTTTAACAGGCATAACACCAAAAAAGTCAAAACATTTTTAACATCTTTTCTACAAAATGAGACTGTCTAAGGACATACCATTACTACGACTAATGATTTTTACCGCTGGAATGACATAATCTTCTCCCATATCTTTCATATCAAATTTATAACAATTTGTTTGATAAGCCTGAACTAATTTACATGGCATATCTTTACGAGTTCTATTTTACTTTTGGTTATGCCTTTTTGGGTCTATATTGGACACTAAGTTCATGATTCATTCGATTAGTTTCACAAATCTATTAGGGAATTCAAACTATATGTACTGCCCTAACGGACCTAAGCCTCTTGATTTTACTATCAAGTTTATTTGCAAACTTAGATTTATTTTAAAACCCATTTGACCCGCTTTATGTTTAGATTTTAAAAGGTAGACAACATTGAACCTAGATTAGTTATCTTATACAAGCTATGTCATCTATCTCACCTCCTCTACCAGTAGTGGTTTTAATGTCAACTAAGTAGGAATGTACTAGTTCTCATGGTTTGGTCTTTCTAGTGGTTATTGATTGCATGCTTGGACTCTTCACATATTTGTCATTTAACAAAATTTTCAATATTGTGATCATGGATTAGTCCGAGTGTCTTCTAAATTTTTTAATAGATTAACCATTAATAAGTTCTAATCTACATGCCACTCATCTGAATATTCAACATTATACACAAAAGTATATGCATTCATATTCACAAGTGTGGTGTTATAATAAAATCCCATTAAGGTACCATTACCCAAGGAATTCATCATTTTATAGTTATAACTATTTTCCCACCGACAAAAACTAGTTAAAGGACACTTATTTGATACTAGCGAGGGACCAACGAGAACAAATTAACTCTAAGATATTACCATAAGTAAGTTTTTAGAGGAACCTGTTCTTTTTAGAGGATGACAACGATGTTTAAGATTCACATGTAAATACATTCACCATAAGCTACTTCCTCAAACTTCTTGATTAAGTTCTTGCTTGAATAGAGGTGTTTGGATGCTTTAGTGTCGTAAATCCATTATCTCCCGTTCTCCATCAAATCCATCTCGACTATCATAGAAATAGTCACCTAGCCGGTCTTAGTTAGGTTAAAAACGTGTTTTAGAATGCTAGCAGGGGACTTTGGACCTATATTTATTTTACTATAAGTTATAGTTAGATTAGTATTGAAAATAAAAGATAAATACTTATCTTTCAAGCGATTTGCCTCTTTGACCCGTAAATAACCAACTAGTCTTTGAAGGATATTTTTATGATGTGTTTCCCAAAGGATCTGTGATGACTTCTCTTTAGTGAATGTTGAGATACGAGTTCTTCATTTTGGTCCAAGAGCCATCTTCTAGTTACTATTATTGGAATTGGCCTCGAGGGCGAAATGTCTTGCCAATTCTCTTTCGTTAGAGGTTGCCTTCTTCATAGGAAAAACTCCTTGAACTCAAATGAATCAATATCAAACTAGTCGATCACGATTAAAGGTTTTTGTTCCCAATTTTAGTAGTATGAACCATTTGCGGGTTCCAACTTTAACACATCGAGAAATGTTTTTGCATTCGAAAGTGAAAAAACAGCCGATAAGTGGGAAACCATTTCCGATCAGTGGTTTTAATAAAATTCTTTTTAACTTGTTAGTAATTTAACACGAACATTGATCTAGAAATAGTAATCACAAAAATATTTTAAATACAAAAGTAAAACGAACATTAAGTAAACTAATCATAAATAATATACGCAAAGAACTTACAAAAGAAACCACAAGAATTCTGAGTAATAACTATACATATTTGTGTTAAAAAGAATTTCGGGGTATAACTGATATACTTAAATGGATTGCTAATAGTGCTCTAATCTATGCTCAGAACTTTCAGAGAGAGACGAAATTGAGAGCTTATTCCTGATGTGTTTGAAATTCCCTTTGCTCTGTTTTTGCAAATGACCCAAACCCTCTTTATATAGTAGTATAGAAAAATTAAAAAACATCCATATTAATACAACCATAGAGTCCACCGTAAAGCCAAAAACTATTTACATCTCATTTAATTCCTCACATGCACGTAAACGCCTCTTTTCAGCAAAGGAAGGAACCTATCTAGATTTGACTTGTAACCCGTGTAATAGTTGCACCATAAGTGTAGGAGTTTCTGAATATTTGGGTATGAGAGTTTCTAAGGATGGATGTTTCAGAATGTTGAAAATTAAGGAATAGATAATTTTTTTTTTATTGGTATATCTAAACGTGAACAATGAAATATATAAATACCAACTCTAAAATAAGATATTTTTTTAATTCTTCAAAACTTTCCACGACCACGCCGACGATGACGCCAATACCTGGACCAGACTGGGATGGATGATGGTGATGGTACACATGTGTGAAGTATTCTTATTACTTTTCATCTCTAAAATCTTGAGCTCTTAAGAGGGATAGGAGAAGAAATTAATATAAATTAATATATTGATTTTTATATTTGTTTATGTTAGAACAAAGTAATGAGTTTTTTAATCTTCTTATTAAAAGTATGAAATTAATTAAAAATAAATTAATATTCTTTTTAATTTCAAAGAATTTATTGATAACTTTTTTCCGTAGTCGCCCTTATGTTGATTAGTGGCTTGCATCATATGCACTTGTTCTTATCCAACTAATATAAATGGGTATATGCCTACCACATGTACGGTGGGTATATTAGTGATAATGTTAAACTATTATTGCTTGTCATATCCAACCCGCAATTCTGTAACTTTTTTTTAGTCAAAGCAATACTGTAACTCACGTATAAATGTTGATAGTATTTCGTCTAAAACGTGTTTTTTAGCATATAAATTTCAAACGTACAGCCAAACCAATAAATATAGAAAACAATGTCCAAAAAAAAAATAAAAAAAAAATATAGAAAACATGTAAACTAATACAAACACCTATCAAGAACATAAATCAATAGTAGATTAAAACATGAAGGATATATTTATGAGCAATGATATTTATCACCCCTTTTTGGTTCACTTTTATATCACCTTCTACGTGGATACTTAAAACACCAATCAGAATGATTCTCTTTCCTAATTACTTTTTTTCTCTCTATTTTATTTAATGACACATAAGGTGACACATAAGGGGTGATACAAGGGTGATCCAAAAAGGGGTGACAAATATCATTACTCTATATTTATACGTCGACTAAAAAGAGATGCGAGAGCAGTAAAAACAAAAAAAATAACGCGAGAGAAAGATAATGCGTGAACAAGTGCGAATCCAGAATTTTGAATTGAAAATGATTATTATTTTATTTTAGTAAAATTAATGTATAAATTTTGAGTTGGAGATGGCTAATTATCTAATTAAAGATACTGTAATTTTTTTCCCATGTTTTTATCTATTTTTTTAATAAAATTTTGTTAAATTTTGAGTTGCCCGTGTGCGTGAAAATCGAGGTATCAATCTCGTAAAATTTTATTTTCTTTCTCCTTTTAAATTGTGGAAAGCAGTTTTGTAATATATACGAGGGGAAAATATCTCGTGGATATCCAATGTATTAAAAATTGATAAATAAGTGTTCAAGGTTTAAAAAGTAACAAATACGTACCAAAATTTCCAATTTAAGTCTTCTTTTAGTACCTACCGTTACTTTTGACGTTAAGTGACACGTGACGATTGCGTGACGCTTCCGTTAGTACCCAAGTATTTCAAAATTTGACAAATAAGTGCCCAAGTATTCAAACATTTTTTAAAACTTGGGCACTTATTTTTCAGATTTTGAAATACTTGGGTACTAGCGTAATATATAACACAATCGCCACGTGACAGTTAATGTCAGAAGTAACGGTGTGTACTAACCGATGATATAAAATAAAATCTTGGGTACTTATTTGTCACTTTTGGAATTTTAGGCACTCAATTGTCAAATTTTCGATGCGGTGGATATCCACCATGGTATTTTCTCCATATTTTACTTTAGGGCAGGGGCAGATTTTACTATTGGTGAGAGAGACCTTGAAACCTCCAGATTTTGTAAATTTTATAATATTTAAATATAACCATGTCCAAATAAAAGAATATATAATTTTGTCCATTTAACCTTTCACACATATTAAGAAATATAGAGCCCGTTTGGGATTGATTATTTTGGAGCTAAAAACGCTTTTTGATTAAAATTAAATTATTTGTAAAAAATATTAAAAAATATTTTGACATCTAAAATCACTTTAAGTGATTATTTTAATAATCACTAATCTAGTGCTTTTCCTAAAAGTGATTTTAAGAGTCTAAAATATTGCTATGGATATAAAATCACTTTAAGTGATTATTTTGAAAAGCAATCCCAAACGGGCACATGATAATTGTATTTACCATTATAAAAAGAGGATATGGGAGGAGAGATGACAACCTATTTGAAAAAGTAAGCTAGTAGGTACTAATATATAAACAAAAAATTAAAACAAAACCTAAACTTTATCTTCTCTCTCATTCTCTCTTCCATTATCTTCCATCTTCACCTCCGTTTCTACAAATCGCAATCCACTTCCATTCTCTTCCATCTTCACCTCCGTTTCTACAAATCACAATCCACTTCTCGTTTTAGCCAACCACCACACTGCTACTCCGAGCGCTCGACGTTTGTTCGAGAGGCTTTGAAGACGGTAATTTTTGCTTTAGAAGGTAATTTTACTCTATCAATATCTCTTAAAGAAGATGTGAAAGCTGTACAAATATGTGGTGGCCCGATGGTGTGGAAGTTGAGTTATAGTAACTTGAGGGTCTGAAGAGGGTGAATCGTGAATCAAGAGTTATTGGTTCAAAGTGAGGAGATTTTACAGAAAAGGGCTACTGAAGATGCTCAATTTAAATTTCAATTTGGGAGAAGATGGCCTTAATCTAGTACATTATCTAAGAATTTGAAGGATAGGTTGAATAAATTAGCAGGGAATTTAAAACAAGCTGCTAATATTGATACACCTATTGGACGATGAACATTCATCGCTAATGTCTATTCTTGATCAATCCTCCCGTATGTCTATTCTTGAAGAATTTGTGTTATTTTT
Organism: Nemophila menziesii; assembly: GCA_029959085.1. Taxonomy (NCBI): domain Eukaryota; kingdom Viridiplantae; phylum Streptophyta; class Magnoliopsida; order Boraginales; family Hydrophyllaceae; genus Nemophila; species Nemophila menziesii. The sequence goes on along the minus strand of JARWIR010000003.1, from coordinate 41,064,747 downwards.
GAACAATCTAAATATGTGTAATTTGGTTTATTGTAGATAAAAGCTTCTCTTCCAATCTGGGGAGGCCAATTATGTCATTAGATGCTAATGAATATACTGTTGTGGGAGCTTTGGAACAAAGCTTGGTGAATTGGTTATTATGATATTATTTTTATCTATTTGCAAACGATGTCTTGAATATATGTTGTTTATTTATATTTGTAGAGACAATTAGAGATTCTTGGTGCTCAGCGAGCAAAGCTGGAAGACTTGTTGAAGGAGATGAATAGAAAGGTATTGGGCTTTTTCATTTGAATATTACTTGTATGATATTGAGCAGATGTAAAAAAATGTCTTTAAATATCTTGATATTTTAAATATGTATTGAAAATATAAATTTCAATATTTTAATAAAGCTAATAATAGAAAAAGTAGAAAAATATTTTAAAATTCTAAGTAAATAATATATTTAGAACATTATTATTTAGTAAGGAAACAATTTTTGTGAATTAGAAGAAATAATATAACAAGAAGAGTATTCAGAATAATTTTGTTTTTGTTAATGATAATTTCATTAAAAAAAACAAAGCGAAGGAGTAATATGGCTAGAGCCAAATTCTGAAGGTTTGTGTTTTAATCGTGCCACAGTTAATTTTAACTTTATTTCTAACTTAAAATATTAAGAAACTGTTTGAATTTTTTATTTTAAATCTAAAATGCTATTAACTAAAACAAATTCTATTATAAAACAAGAAGAAAAAATATAAAGATTTTGGGGAAGTTCATTCATCTTATGCAGCTGAAAGTATAGAAAGATCAATGATTAACTAGTTTTATATATGTATATATATAAAATTATAGACTCTTGGAGTAGACTTCTAACTACACCATTATATAGGATTAAATATAAGAGTTACAAAGAATAAATGAGAGAAGTTACAAAGTCTCTCCACTATTTTAGAATAACATCCACTAATTATAATATTTTAATAACACTCCTCCTTGGGTATTTTCTCAAATACCCATATGATGTTGCCTCGTTAAAAATCTCGCTAGTATAACCCAATGGGAAAAACTAGTCAAGGAAAAAAAAGTGCAACGCGTATGCATCTCCCCTGAATGTGTGGACAAAGTATCTTAATAATTAGTCTTATCAACTTGTCTCATGAAGTGGAAGAATCTTTGCATAAAATTATAAAGTGCAGCTAATAAATTATATTGACATGATATTCATCTTAAACTTTGCATCTTGGGCTTGCGTTGTGAAATCTAATTTGACCAAGTTGAGTTGAATATCCACCAAATTTGTATTGACATGCCTCGTTACCTTACTAGAAAAACCATGTGGGATAAAACCTAGTGAAGAAAGCGTACATAATATTTATAATGCACTTTTGATTTGTCTCGTTAAAAAACCTTGTTAGGAAAATCCTGTGGAAAAAACCTTGAAGAATGAAATACACAAAATAAATACAATTAATAAAAGACATAATTAAATTAAAACTGAAATAAACCTAATTGTTGGAATCATTGTTGATTGTGGAGGAAGAAAGACTTCTCCAGTTTCTGCCTTTTGCTTCCAAGTGCTTCTGGCTTGACCTCTCTATGAAATTAGTAAAAATATGAAGTTAACTGAATTAATAGGTCTAAAAACCCGTATATAGAGCTAAAAAAACAGATTTGGCACACCTTGGGGCTTAATTAAATGATTAAGGGCCAAAATCTGTTTTATTACTCCCGCACTATTGTACACCACTCTAGTAAACAGGCTGTAACTTTGGCATCGTAAGTCGAAACCCACTGAAAACCACTTCGTAGAATTCACAAACTCAAAGGCTCGTCTTTTTCATTTGAACCACCAAGTCAGAATCTGCACCGTTTGGGCTCAGAAATAGCTATAAGTGACGATTTTCCAGTTTCTAAGATTCCTCCACTTTCACTAAAGTGAGGTTTTTCACTCCTTCAACGCTTTCTCTTGATCTTGTACTTAAAACATCACTTCTTCTCTTCATATTGGTTCCTCCTAGCAACCATGTACAAACATCACTTCTTCTCTTCATATTGGTTCCTCTTAGCAACCATGTACCTAAGAAATTCACACCAAACAAGCAAATTAACGCACAAAAATTCTAAAAGTAACAATATTTCAATTTCGAAGGAAGAAAGTGCAATATAGCAAAATATGACTATAATTCTATCAACTAAGTCCAAATTAAACCTGAAATAATGTCTCCTAAGAGAATTTATCTATCATAAAACGGTAGATATCACTAACCCTGAAGCTTTATTTCGATTAGACTGGAAGATAGTAACTAGAATTTCTTCATTTATGAAGTCCTCCGCCAGAAGAGCTCTCTCAACTCCCTCTAAAATACTCCTATATGGTGAAGAAAATGGGCCTACAAATTTCACCGGTTCCGCGTTGATGTCTCCTCATTTGTGATAGATTTATATTAGGATGAGACATCATTTTTAGTAATTTAGAAGTCATTATAGTCGATTTTCTTGAGAAATGCTACACTTTCCTATTTTGAGTCTTGATTTAGTAAAATAATATTTTTAGAGCATATTGGGTTTAATTATTTATTTAGTGTGAAGCTTTAAAGATAATTATGGAGATTAATTAGATTCCAAGTCAAAGACTACAACTTATGGAAAGAGATAAGCATGGTAATTGGAGATAAGGAAATAAAAGCTAAAAACATGGAAAAGGAAAACCTGCCTTAATCCTGAATTTCTGCACCTACGACCACAAATCAGCTTATATCTCAAGAACGGTGTGGAATTTGGAGAAACGGTCAAGAGCAAAGTTGAAGAGCTTTCCGAGACGATCAATTTGGTGTACTCATACGCGTCAAACGGATAAATATCGAAGCTGTTAGAGCCAAAAGAAGGTCGGACCTGATTTCATGTTTTTAGGGTTACGAATTTGAGTTGGGCTTGGAGTCCACCACTTACTTCTCCTTCAAGAAAACGAATTAGGGCTTCCAAGATACCTATAAATACACCCTCTTATCATTGTAAACATGTCCTTGCTCAGTTCTAAACATTAGCTTAAATTATAAACAATAGCTTAGTCCTTTACATTAATATTCATCCTTAGAATCAAGCTATTCATTCAAGAAGCAAGCTGACCTGTAGAGGAAGACAAGAAGAAGAAGATTGGAGACTGACAAACTCCTCTTCTACATCTCACCTTCTCTATATTTAGAGTAATTAGCTATAGATCTATGCTACACCATCTTTCTAAGCTTTTATTCTGTAAGTTTTACTTTTAATTGTTGGGTTATTATTTTGTCTACATTCATAAATACTATTTGTTTATTCTAATTGATTGAGCTGGCGTATATTGTTATTATGTGTTTTGACTTATTGTTACACCTTAGATTTGGCCAATCTTAGGATTATTCTTAGTTATTGACAACACCACATAATCGTCTAGTTTTGATCCCTTGCCTAACTAGATAGCCATAAAGGTTTGATTTAATCACCAATCATTACTTAGGAATCCTTAGTAGTGGAGAGGTTGCTCCTAAGCCTAGAAAAGGCTAGGTAGAATTTAGAATCCTGGTTAATATATAATGCTTAATCTGTGACAAGTTAGAATAACAACTTAGTAAAATAGACTCATAATATTAATCCTAATTTATTTAACTTACATTCATATTTATTTATCTGCATTCATATTTGTTTATTTCATATCAGATATTTATTCATCTTTTTATATTTTTATCTAAAACATCTAAATTCATCTACGCTTGTTAAATATAAGTAGATCTAACGGATTAAATCCCTACGAACGAACTTAACTTATCATTAAAACTTGCAAACGATCTGTGATACTTGCAGTGAGTTCCGTGGTTCTCAAGGGTATGTGCTCTTTATTATTATCTTTAATTATCTATTTATTTATCACACCTTTGCCCCCACCAAGTTTTTGGCGCCGCTGCCGGGGATTTATCTTTAAGTTAAATCTATTTGGTGTTTATTTAGTGTAGAAGTTTTTATTTGTTTTCAGTTTTACGCGTTTTCTTTTTAGTCTCTTCTCAGGTTTATTAGGTATGGAGAATTATTACGCACAAAATATGCATGGGGCCCAAAGTCAAATTTTTTATCAAGAAGGTTCGAGCTATCAACTGCAAGCTCCACCACCACCCATGCATAATCCACAAGAAGAAGCTATAACCAAGCTCGAAGGACTGATGGGTAATTTAGTGAATCTGGTTCAAAATGTTGTGCAGCTCCACAATGAGCAAACTGCAAAAGTGGAGGCCTTGGAGACACAAGTCACGCAAGTGACCAATTCTTCTCTAAAATATCAGCAAGAGACTCCACCGTTAATCCGAAGCATCATAGAAGAACAGGTTCGACAAGCATTTCCATCTCACCGAGTTTTTGAAAGTATAAGTTATCTGGAGAGTATGGAAAAGCAACATGCGGCAAAGATAGATGCTAATACAACCTTAATACGTTCGATGCACCAAAAATATCAAGCAATGAAGCAAAGATTAACGGACCTCACTACGATCAATCAACAGTTACAACAAGAATTACATAAGAAACTGGGTTATAGCAATGTTGGGTTCGAAATTTCAACCGTAGAAGAACCAACCAAGCTTAGCTTAGAAGAAGTAATTGTTAAAGATCAAATTACAAAGGAGGTTGAACCAGAATTCAAGCATGTGGAAGAAGAAAGAGAAACCGATAAAGAAGAGACAACCGCACAAGAGGTGCAAACAGAAGAAAGTAAGGTGGAACCACCACCTGCGCATCCGTTACTATCACCACCTCATCTACAAAGAATCACTTATCCTAGTGGTGATACTAAATCTGAAACGTCAAGCCCAGAAGAAATCATTGTTCCTATACTCGACGTCCCATACATGCAAACTGGCCTAGGTAAACAAATTGATGATGATGCCATTGAAATCGATAGCGATGTTTGGTTCGATGTTGTTGAAGAGTTCAGCCTTCAAGAAGAGGAGGAAGTGGAATCATCACAAGTTCCACTTAATGAGCTAGAAGAACACAGCACGATATGCATAGAGGACGTAATCGCATATAAAGAGCCTACACTACCGGTAGTCTGCAAGGAAGATCTGTCCAAGAAGAGTGAAAGTGTAGAAGTTGAGATTGAGAATAGGGACCATACTAAAGAAAGCTTGACGACCATTCCAAAGAAATTACCACAAAAGATGCAAGATCTTGGAGCTTTATATCTCCACATTAATATAGGTGGTAATTTCAAAGCTAAAGCGATGTGTGACTTGGGCTCAGGAAGGAATATCATGCCCAAGAGTTTGTTCGAGAAGTTAGGCATGGGAGATGCCAAAAGAAAAGATATTGATCTGCTGCTCCTAGATAATTCAACGATAAAGCCATGGGGAGTCATTGAAGACGTGCTTGTCCAAGTAGGTACTTTAACTATACCTACAGATTTTGTTATCCTTGATAGCATTGCAGGTCAACATGTTCCATTGATACTTGGACGCCCATTCTTGGCGACAAGTCACAGTATAATTGATATGCATAGGGGAACCGTGACTTTCCAAGTGGGAAAAGAATCTAAAATATTCCACTTGGCGGATGAAAAGCATGAGGAATCACGTATAGAAGCCCCGACACTCCGAGTTGTGAAAAAAGAAATTGAAAAGAAAGTCCACAGTCAACCCGTGAAAAAGAGAATCAAAAGTGAGTTTGGGGTTGGTGACATGGTTGCATGGAAAGCCCCCAAACAAGAGAATAGACCACGGGGATTCAAGGATTCGTGGATGGGTCCGTTTATAGTTACGAGAGTTATTTCGTCAAAACGGATTGAAATACAAGCTAAGAAGGGTCACAAACTTCGGATAGTAGATGAGCATGACTTAACCCGTTATTGGGGAGGTTATGTACGCAAGCCTTAATCGAGGTAACACGTCTAACTTTGAAAGACGTTAAACAAAAGTGCTATACGGGAGACAACCCGTAGTTTTTTTAAATTTTCTTGTCTTTTACGTTTTTAATTTATGTTTAATTTAGTTATTTTTAGTTGATATTGCATATTTGAGGAAGGTATTAGTGTTTTTGATGTTTAGGTATTGGAGAAATCGAGTTAGGGAAGCGAGAAAAAAAAAATTTCGCAACGAAACTTCGGCAAGTCATATCTTTGCGCTCGGATATCGGAATCAGGTGATCTTTGAGCCTAAACTGCATAACTTTTCGAGATCTAGCTGATGGGGAGGTTTTTGCCACGTACGGTACACCGGACCTCAGCCGCGGTGCACCGCACGGTAAAAACCCGTGCCACGGGGTAGAGCTACGGGTTTTATCCAGAAGCTAAAAAAAATAGCTGATGGGTCCGGTATACCGGACCCTATACCGTGCCATGCACCGCACAAACACGTACCACGGGGTCCTACCACGGGTTTTTTGACGTAGGAGGCGCGGAGCACCCCCGCGGTACACCGGACCATGGTCCGGAGCTCAAAAACCCGTACCACGGGGTCCTACCACGGGTTTTATCCAGAAGCTAAAAAATTTTATCATCAGATTTTCCGGTATACCGGAGGATATGCCCGGTATACCGCGCCACGCCGCCAGAGAGAGAAAGTTACGGATTGAGCTTATAAAAGAGATATAGAGCTATTAATTCCGAATTTCATAAACCTCAAGCCTCTTTCTCTTCTCCAAAACTCTCCTAACTCCATTAAAGCTCATAAAAACCTTCACCTAACATCCAAACACTACCAAATCACCATCCAAAGCCTTCCCTACATCATTACAAAGAAGATTCAAGCACCCAAAGCATATCAAAACACCTAGAAACCAAGAATCAAAACCATGAATTTCAAGATCTTCTTCTCAATCCTTAAACCCATATCATCAAAGCTTGATTCAATCATACCCACATGGAGAATTGTCATCCTAACACCTTTCCTAACCAAAATAAAGCTTGTTCCACCTATGATCATAAAGTACAAATTTCAAGAGTGTTCAAAGCTTTGAGTTGGGGGTCAAAAGAGATGATGAAGAGAATAAAGAAATTATCAAGTGCTACGGGATATGAAGAATCAAAGCAAGTTATTGGGTAAGATCTAGAAGATTTCAATTGAGATGGGTACTTGTTTGGGAATAAATTACAAGGTAAATCGGATCAAGAGAATAGAGGAAAGCTAGCTGTGGCAAAAAGGTTTTAACTTTCATAAGGAAGACACCACAACCTCTACAATCAATATCCATCTACCCAAGATGAACAAAAGCTTCTGGGACGCTAGTAGCGGTGTTCAACACATATTCCTGGATGAACAACTGTCACATGAGAGATTATTCAAAGAGCAAAGTTGGAAGAAGATTAACAAAAGATTTCTAGAGTGTGATTGATTGGGATATATGAAGATGTAAGGGAAAGAGAGTGGTGATACATAGAAGTTTTCATACATGGAAAGCACTGCACCCTATTCCGGGTATTGATCAGGCGAGGTAAATAGCCTCGAAGAGTATGTTTTCTTTCTTCCTTACCAACTCTTTTATGTGCAATATGTGCTAAAATTTTAATTTCTTTTATTTTATTTTCGAGTCTTTTCGAGTCGTGGGGACACGGCTCATTTTTGAGTTGGGGGTGTGGGGATTCGTTGTCTCTCATCTCCATTTTTCTGTTTTTAGGTAAAATTAAAAATTTTGAGAAGGTTTAGATGTATGTAGAGTGTGTTTAATAGCTTGAAAGCATAAGCTCAGTGAGTTAATGATAGTAAGTAGTATGTTTATGAGCTATTTTATTTTGTATGCTTTGAAGTATTTGCAGGAAAACACACATTGATAGTAAAGAAAAGATTAGTGAGCAATGCGATAGAAAGTATGTTCGATCTCAGGGAACCTTGAGAAGTGTGTAGGCCGTGAGATCCAAGCTAGTGACAAAAACCATTTGATGAAAGTGCTAAAGGTAAGAAAATAACGAAATTGCATAGTGTAGAAAGTGATTAAGGCGGTTCTTTCATATTGAAGCCCTTGAAGCCTTTTTATACCTTCTCACCTTGTGATTTTTGATTTTATATGCTATATCCTTCTCAGCCCCTTCTAGCCTTTCTAAAGCCTTTTTATTTAAACACATTATAAGCCATATCCCTTTAGATTATAGGACTTTTCCATATGACCCGCACTCGAATCGCGATGCATAGACAGTTGTTTTAGAGCTTGAGTTTGGGGTGGTGGGTCCACCATTATGGGGATTGTTATTGGGTTGGGATTTTTGAGCTTATTAATTGTGCTCTGTTATTTATATTGATGATGATTCACAAGATTATATTGTAACCCTTTGCCGGGGTAATAGTGAATGAAAAAGAAGCTACGAGCTAAATTTGCCAATAAGGGCATAAAAATATATATATGAAAAAATAGCGTGATATCTCATCATTAAAAAGAGTCATAGCTAAAGAAATTGATTTGAAAAGAAAATATATATATATATTCGGACCGGCAAAGTGGAATTTTTAAGTGAACATCTTATGCTTTAATTGGGTTATTGGGGATGCTAAATTGTGCATCAAGAAATCATTGGGTTGAGTGAGAAACGTTTTATGAGAGTAACTCAAGCTCTAGGGCGATTCGTTGATGGCTAGTGAGGAGAGAGCCAAAAGCTCACTCTAAATTATCCAAATATACTTGTCATACCATCCCTAAGCCTACATTACAACCTTAAAGACCTTTTGATTCTTAGCTATGTAATTGAGAAGTGATTGAGCCAATAGAGAGTAGTTAAATGGATCTTTGGATACTAGTGAAGGTTGATGAACAATCTATAGCTTCCTTGGTGAACTGAGTAAAGTCCCTCTCCTTCTTACATTGCGAAACTAATCTGATCTTGAATTCAAGCCGTGCTGACTGTGGATATGAGAAGTGTACAGGTATGTAGTTTGTGAATATTATTACATGAAATTTTCTGAGTAATTGCTTTGAGTCTATTCTCCATATTCTGCTATCTTCTTCCTTTTGTGCTTAATTGACCTAGGTGTGTATTTAGAGACTTCCCTTTGTTTTTGTTTTTATTGTATCGGGACGATACAACTTTGAGTTGGGGGTCTTGATGTCTCCTCATTTGTGATAGATTTATATTAGGATGAGACATCATTTTTAGTAATTTAGAAGTCATTATAGTCGATTTTCTTGAGAAATGCTACACTTTCCTATTTTGAGTCTTGATTTAGTAAAATAATATTTTTAGAGCATATTGGGTTTAATTATTTATTTAGTGTGAAGCTTTAAAGATAATTATGGAGATTAATTAGATTCCAAGTCAAAGACTACAACTTATGGAAAGAGATAAGCATGGTAATTGGAGATAAGGAAATAAAAGCTAAAAACATGGAAAAGGAAAACCTGCCTTAATCCTGAATTTCTGCACCTACGACCACAAATCAGCTTATATCTCAAGAACGGTGTGGAATTTGGAGAAACGGTCAAGAGCAAAGTTGAAGAGCTTTCCGAGACGATCAATTTGGTGTACTCATACGCGTCAAACGGATAAATATCGAAGCTGTTAGAGCCAAAAGAAGGTCGGACCTGATTTCATGTTTTTAGGGTTACGAATTTGAGTTGGGCTTGGAGTCCACCACTTACTTCTCCTTCAAGAAAACGAATTAGGGCTTCCAAGATACCTATAAATACACCCTCTTATCATTGTAAACATGTCCTTGCTCAGTTCTAAACATTAGCTTAAATTATAAACAATAGCTTAGTCCTTTACATTAATATTCATCCTTAGAATCAAGCTATTCATTCAAGAAGCAAGCTGACCTGTAGAGGAAGACAAGAAGAAGAAGATTGGAGACTGACAAACTCCTCTTCTACATCTCACCTTCTCTATATTTAGAGTAATTAGCTATAGATCTATGCTACACCATCTTTCTAAGCTTTTATTCTGTAAGTTTTACTTTTAATTGTTGGGTTATTATTTTGTCTACATTCATAAATACTATTTGTTTATTCTAATTGATTGAGCTGGCGTATATTGTTATTATGTGTTTTGACTTATTGTTACACCTTAGATTTGGCCAATCTTAGGATTATTCTTAGTTATTGACAACACCACATAATCGTCTAGTTTTGATCCCTTGCCTAACTAGATAGCCATAAAGGTTTGATTTAATCACCAATCATTACTTAGGAATCCTTAGTAGTGGAGAGGTTGCTCCTAAGCCTAGAAAAGGCTAGGTAGAATTTAGAATCCTGGTTAATATATAATGCTTAATCTGTGACAAGTTAGAATAACAACTTAGTAAAATAGACTCATAATATTAATCCTAATTTATTTAACTTACATTCATATTTATTTATCTGCATTCATATTTGTTTATTTCATATCAGATATTTATTCATCTTTTTATATTTTTATCTAAAACATCTAAATTCATCTACGCTTGTTAAATATAAGTAGATCTAACGGATTAAATCCCTACGAACGAACTTAACTTATCATTAAAACTTGCAAACGATCTGTGATACTTGCAGTGAGTTCCGTGGTTCTCAAGGGTATGTGCTCTTTATTATTATCTTTAATTATCTATTTATTTATCACACCTTTGCCCCCACCACGCGTACAATTCAGCAAAGAAATTTCGAACAAAATACCCTAAAGCCACCTCCTCCTCAACTTAAATCCCAGTCGAATCCTTAAGCCGTTGAATCCTAGACGTCCTCATTTTCTCAACCGTGGCCAAGTGATTATATCTCGTATTCCTTTCACCTGAAAGTATCCAGTTCTCTTTCGAGTGTTGAAACCAAAAGATCTCATCGTCCTCCTGAACACTAAGATATCCCCCCTTAACCTCTTACCTAACCTGAATAAAGGATTATACGACCGCTGTAACAAAATTTGAATCCTCTTAAGTCTTGCGAAAAATACTCTCATTTTTATTTATATCCCAAAAGATGGAATCCTTCCAATTCATAAGGCGGTCCTTGATATTTGCTAAGGTATCCCCTAAATCCGGGCTCATTTTTTTCAATTTTTCTTGAACAAAACTTTTGAAGTATTTATGTAAACACCAAGCAGACTCAAACAAAAATCTTCTAGGCGTCCATAGTTGATCCATCCGAGTTAAATGAATCAAAATAGGCGCATGGTCTGAATGTCTATGATCCAAATGTAATACCTTCACGAAAGGAAAGAGTGACAGTAGATCTGAATTCCCATACATCCTATCTGACCTCTTCAAAATTTGTTGACCCGTATTCCACGAATAACACCATGTGAATATCGAGCCTTCAAAACCTAAATCCGTCAAATCATAACTAAGACACCACTCATAAAATTTATCCATCCTTCAAGTAACTCCGGGTTCACCACCCTTCTTATCGACCTCTTTGCTTACCTAGTTAAAGTCGTCCGCAATCAATCACGACCTCCCAATGTTTCCAAGCGCATGATGAAGGGCATTCTATAGTTGTTACCTATTCAGAGACTTGGGACGCGCATACACAACCAAGAAGACCCATGATTCACAATCAACCAAGGACACTTCAATGTTTATCACCTAGTTTCCTACCGATTAAACTCGAACCCCAATCTAAGAATCATCGCAAAGAATCCAAATATCTTCTTTGAAATAAGACGCCTCTACCTTGCAAAATTATTTTGACCCAAACTCCAAACTATATCATTTGCTTTTACCCCACTAACCCTCGGTTCAACTATGGCTGTCAACCAAACCCGATGAAGCCGTATCATTTCTTTAGTTACCATTTGGAAACTAGCCGCCACCACACTGTGACAATTCCACACTCGTATGTTAAGTGGTTGCGGAAGACCTCCCCAACTACATATGTTCCTATTTTGTGTACACATAAAAAACAATTAGTATACATGGACAAGAGGATTAAAAGGGTACCTGACCCATCTCCCCTGCGTCTCCCGCTAAACACTCCATGTGCTCATCTCTATTTAAATCCTCCAGTTGTGTTTCAAGCACCTGGGATAAATTGAGCACACCGTGTTCAATATTTCATGTATCAACTGGACTCAATACTACTGTATCGCCAAAGTTTTCGATCGCGAATGGTCCATCATCATCTAAGTCCATTGGATTCTCGAAACCTGCTCCAGCATTTGCATGACCCGCCCCGCGTTAAATGTTACCCAGTTCGCTCCTTTGCCGCTGCTACTTTCGGATATTGCAGCATTAGTCCCTGCAGAATTTCGCTCATGCACTATACCTGCAACTTCAGTTTTTTTTCTTTTTCTGTGATGTATTGTAATTTGTCAACTACTTGCTCCTTTCCAGCACCTAAGTCACTCGCTACACATTTTTTTCTCCTCCTGCACATCTCAACAGTAGACCCTTGAGTTGCATTCTTAATATTTTTATCTTTTTTATTTTTATTTTTTCCGCCTAATGTACCAGCTATAGTTTTTTTCTCCAGGCCTGCTCCTTCCGCAAAGACTTCAAATTCTGGTATGGAGGTGAGCTCCTTCCTAATACCAAAGCCTGGAAGCATCAATATTTTATGCCCACCCCTGGGTCGAAGCTCACTCCTAATCGCTATCCCCTGATTACTCGCCATCTTTGCTTTCCCACCTAAATTGCTATTTGTCTTTCCCTTCTCCATAATACCTATATTCAACTATGGAGCATAGCTCTTGCCATCCTCGATAAACAATTCTCCGAATCCCAATCCTATATCCTCACTAGAACCACCTCAATACCCATTTCAAGTGATAAGAATTCCCACTCTTGTTGTTCATATGTCCACCCCTTTTGACCGGTATCCATTCCACATAGGTTGTTTATCATTACTCAAGTCACGTGGTTGTACCGATTCATTAGTATTTCCATTAGTTTCTAGATTTTTTGGGGTTTGTTGAGGTACATTCACATCGCACTTATCTTTTTGATGCCCAAATTTTCCACATTCAAAACAGACTAGATGAAAACCCTCATATTCAACCAGACATACCTCACCACAAATATGAATTTTGGGTATATAGGGTTTAGTCGAATCCAATTCCAGCATTAGAAAGCGGATCGGTTCAGATCGTTCTCCTAACTAGGTTCCCCATTTTCTTAAGTATACGAGCCGTGTAGTTTTGCATTCCTACCAATGTTCTAAAAATCGGTCGGCGCTAGTAGGTAGTGTAACTTCCGAAATTGGCCCAGACGGCCTCCAGGCAGTCCCAGAAGGTCCTAGGCGGACCCAGGCGGCCGCCTAGGCGGTCTAGAAACTAAAAAAATCTATTTTGTAATGAAAAAAATGAAAAAAAATTCTATTTTGTAAAATTATATAAATATATTTTAAAAATTATATAAACTCAAAAAAATATTTAAATAAAAATAAAATCCGCCTAGCAAGAAAACACCTAGGTGCCCGCCTAGGTCCTTTTAGAACACTGATTCCTACATTCGAAATCCAAACCCAAGCCGTCGTGGTAATTGAATCCAAAATTCGTTTAAAATTAAGTGTCCATTCCCTCACCACTAAGTAGTGATCGTAAATCATCCACGACCCACCAACTAATGTAAAATCACAATCCTCTTTTCTTGCAAATTTGACAATGAAGTAGTCATAGCCAACCCCCACTAACTCAATAATTCTTTTCGGAATCTAATTTTTTTGACACTTAGACGCCAAATAATTGAATCCTACCTTATAACCCAATAATTCAACTAATATTGTATTACTCCACAACTGTAATCCCTCTATAATTTCATCTCTAGATCTTAAAACTTGTCTATTACCACATCATCCTTTATTGAATCAAGAAATTCACTATCTAGCCCATTAATCATATTCGTTTTAATTTCCCTATTATCTATAATATCAGGTATAATCAGATTCTTACCGGTGAGAGAACTATACCATCCGTAATTCTTCCTTGGTGGGATGTTTGCCGCCACACCACAGGAACTAATCGCCCCTCCAGGAGCTTGCGCCGCCCGAGTGACTGTCTCTGCTGATATTGAAATGTACCGAGCCCTCTTGGCTATCTTGCGGTTGCTTGATCGAGTAGGGAAAATCCGGATGAACGTTACACTACTACATTCGCGCTGGATAGCGTCGACCCGTGTCGTCGCTAGATAGGGAAATTTTGTCGCTAAACGCGATTAGCGACGACAGTTCATCGCTAAGTGGTCATCACTAGTAATTCGTAGCTAAATAGTATATTGGAGACGGAACACAGTGATTTTGCCGCTAATGGTTGATCATTATTGACGACAACTTAATTCGTCGCTAATGACTATTTTGAACGCAACGAACAATGTCGTCGCCATCTAACAACGTTAGCTACGACCTTTGTTGTCGCTATTACGTTGTTAGACAACGACAAGACATTTTCGTCGCTCTTTTCTGTCATTACTAGCGATGACTTTGCTTTGGTCTTGCGACAAATTATTTCGACGCTATCCCTTTTTTTGTTTTTTTTTGAATTTTTTATTTTCAATTTATAATTAATTTTTTTTTTATAATTTTAATTTTAATTTTGATTTGTATTTTCAATTTTAATTTGTATTTCAATTTAATTTTAATTTTAATTATAATTCTATTTCTATTTTAATTTTAAAATTTAAACAAATATGAACATCAAATATTAATAAAAAACAATATTTAATTAACAAAAGCATTATTTAATTAAAATATAATCATATCATTCGATAATAAAAAAGTCAAACAACAGAAATACAGTAAAAAAGTCAAAATAACCAAAATAACACCAACACAAATCAAATTATGGATCATCCAACCGAGGGGAATCTTTTCTTCTATCCTCTTCATATTCTCTCAATTCTTCTCAAGCTCCTTGGGGGAGGGGGGACGGGGGAGATCGGGTCAAGTCCTTGTTGGGCTCTCATGCTATTCAACACCTCCATAGTTGTGTTTAGAATGTTCATTTGGTAATGACCCCGTGTAGTGCTAGCTGCGGAGGCAGATGATGAAGGAGTAGGATTGATAGGAGGAAGACCTTGAGATGCGCAAAGCTCGTTTATAGTTGTAATTATTATATTTAGTCTCTCCTCGTTCTGCCTAGCCAATGGATCCGGCTCGTAAGTACGGGATTTCTTGTGTACCATTCCAACACCGAATACCCCAGCCGTCTTCGATGGGCCCATCCCTTCCTCAACTGCTTCTTTAAAGGCGCCATTTGTTCTTTAAAGGAGGGCTCGTCTGTAGTGGGGGTCTCGGATACCTTCATCTTTAGCTTTTCCCGATAAATGTCCTGATAGATGACAATAAAAAATAATTATTAATTAATCAATCTAAAAGGCATCCAAAAAATGGTAACTTACTAAAAAAGGAAACTTTCATTTTTAGAAAGTTTTAAATAAAAGAAATAATAAATTAAAATAAAACGTACAAGTTTCAAAATAAATACTCATATTGCATTTTTTGTATTCCGGGTTCCTCCACTCATCTTTCTCCGAGTCATAGCCAATGTACTCGAACCCCCCCCCCCCCAATCTGGAATCTCCCTCTCCTCCTGTGTAGCCTCGTCCACATAAGTCACCGACTCCTTCGTCTTTTTTTTCATCTTCCCTTGTTCAATAACACAATATAAAACCAATTATATTAATAATTAAATAAAGTGATTAATATTATTTTTAAAAATGAATATTGTACCTTATAAATGACCTCCCTAGTCCGGGAGTAACTTCTCGATCCAGCCTTGCCCGGTTTTTTTTGCCTTTTTCGGGTTACTTTGTTAATCTTCACTTGCATCTGTTTCAATATAATTTCAAGAAACTAATACGAATATTTTATAATAGTTACAATAATATTTAAATTTTATACATGTAATTCCACGTCATCCCACATCGCCTGGCATCTTCTCGAATTTCTAGGTCAACATCAAGGGGTGTTATATTCTTATAATAGTAACCAGTCTTTAGATCCCACTTCCAAGCCCTATACCTAGTTGATTGGCTTTTCCTTAGGTCTTTTTCAATTTCGGGCCAATCTTTACTCTTTCTCCACCCCTTGGATATCAAAAAACACTTGTAACTGGAGCAAAATAGTCTCTTTCATCCCCTCGGGCACGTCTTTCCAGCTTTTGTAATAGGGCGGAACATTTTCGCGAACATTCGCCTTAATCACTTGCGCCACGCGGTGCCTGTACTCCCCAGTTGGGTTCCACGTGTCATCTAATGTGGAAAATTCTACGGGTAAAGGGTGCCCTAGTTTGGCCAAGGCATCTACAGCAGTCTTAAGGGAAGTTGGGCATCGAGGTTTTCTTTTTCATTTTTCTGTTTAGATATAATTGTGAATTAATATTAATTGTTAACATTAAGTAAACAAAAGTTTGTAATTACCACCTTGTAAAGCGCAAGTCAATAATTGGCGGTTGGGATTCCAGGATGGATCCCTGCCGTCACCGTCTCCATCGTGACCACGAGGCAAGACATCAGTCATCTAATTTGTAACAGATGTAAAAAGAATTTATTTCAATTTTTACGAATAAATAGATGATTACAATCCCAAACGAATAAATAAATAATTACAAAGCATACATATATAACAAATTAGAATAATTAAAGTTAATCCAATCCAGATAAAATCTGTAACAAAAAATTACTAGTTAGTTCAAAAAATCATTCTATTATTCTAAAAAAAATGAAAGTTTCCTTTTTTGGAAAGATTCTAAATAAGGAAATTTTCCATTTTTAGGAAATTTTACATTTCAAACAAGTTTCCATTAGAAACCTTTCCATTTTAGGCAAGTTTCCAGAAATGGAAACTTTCCTAAAATTGGAAGTTTCCTAAATAGGAAACTTTAACGTTTTTTTAAACAAAAATTTCACTAAGGCTTACTTTTAAGTGTTTTTTTCAAAAATCCTAATAGAACACTACTATTTTTTTAAATAATCCTAATAAAACACTAATTTATTATTATTTATTTTCTAAAATTCATTTTAATCCTAAAAAATTACTTAAAAATTCCCTAAACAATTTTGAGTCTATTTTTTCCCAATTAATTATTTTATATTTTTTTTTCATTCCTTTTTTTTCTTAAAAATATTTTTGTAGGTACAAAAAAAATGTTTATTTATTTTCCTAAAACAATAAAAATTGTAAAACAAATCCTAAAAATTTCCTAATCAAATTTCCAAATCACATAAGCCCTAATTAAACCTCTAATCATATAAACAACTATGGATTATACCCTAATTTTAGCAAATTATTAAACCCTAATTTTAACAAAAAATTAACAAATCACAAACACATGCTTTTATATATCCAATTCAAGTGCTAAACATCCTAATAACACCCCTAAATAATTTTGAATTTATCCAACATGGTATAACATCAATAAAGTTTGTAATAAAAAAAGGTATCTCGAAATTGGTACCTTTTACGTGTAGAATTTGGTGTTGATAGTGTTGAATCCATGCCAAGCAATCAGATTGAAAAACAACAAATCAAAAAAAATTGTTAGAAAATAATATAAAAGTTAAAAATGGAATTAAAATGTTTAAATGGACTAGAAATCATTACCTTGGTGTGTTAGTGTGTTGATTTTGGCTTGATTGTGGCTCGGAAATGGAGTGGGCCTTCGACTCTCGCGTTTTAAATTTTTTTGGTGTGTTGTTTGTGATGAAATTAGATCCTGTAGGGTTTATATAGAATTTTACGGTTAGCGGCGACTTTTTTCGTCGCCAAGTATTAAGATTTTGTCGCTTGCAGGAGGTACGTGTAACAAATCGTACACATGACCTTTAATGTCCGCGTTTAGCGATGACACGTTGCGTCGCTATAATTACAAGTCGTCGCTAAATTGAAGAGACAGGAAATTGGACCGCCTAAATTGACCAATTGAATTTTTTGGCGGTCTTAGCGACAAATATAGTCGTCGCTATGTTATTGAATTTCATCGCTAAATTCTAGCGACGAGTTCTTGCACTTGAAGATCGTCGCTAAGTTCTTGCGACGAGTTCTTGCGCAAGAACTCGTCGCTAACATGTTTTTTCCATTTTTTTTCTTTTATTCCTTATTAACATTTTGTTTGATTTCTTACATCTTAACATTTAAACATCAAAATAAATCAAAAAACAACATTTTAACAACCGTAAAATTCAAATCAAATACACTTTAATATATAAAAAAACATAAAACTAAAAATAATCAAATAACTAATCAGTTTCGTATCCGCTAGTGCCGATAGGTTCCTCATCACTATCAATCTCAATAGGTTCCTCGTTTCCATACTCCTCCCATGTGTCATAAATAATCTCCTCGTCTTCATCAATGACTATTTCAACTCGCAAATGAGATGGGTCAAACTCGGTCTCTTCGTTAGTTGCCAAGTCCAGTCGTGAGTAATCCGTCTGCGTATTAACCAAAGGAATCGTTATGCGCTTGTTGTCGGTAGATACTGGCTCCGTACCCCATAACTTCGGACTCCATCCGTGGCGATCGTTGATTTCCCAAACGAATTTCCCTCTTTTTATTGTTTTCTTTGTATTGATCTCGTCAATGTAAAACACTTTTTTGGCTTGGCTTGATAAAATGTATGGTTCATCCACCCACCAAAAAGAATATGTGTTGATGAAGTTTACCCCGTGGTCTTTCTTCACCTTCGTCGTGTTATACCACCTACAAACGAATAACACAACTGAACAACCACCATTGAATATAACCTCCACGATTTTTACTAATTCACTGTAAAAAGGTGTCCCATTGTACACGACAGATACACCGTAATCTTGGGTCACTCTTTATTCTTCTTTTTCTCTAGTAACCCATTTCACACCATTCACAACACATGATCGTATGTATAAACCGAGCCATGAGACATGCTGACCAAGTAAATCATCTCGGGGGTAGCTAATGCATCACCAGCCTTGTGCATTGCATGAATCTATAAAAAATAATATGAATAATAGTTTTGAAAATAAATGTGTATTTTTATAAATAAGGAAGGTTTCCAAATAAGGAAGGTTTCCAAATATGAAAAATTTCCAAATAAGGAAGGTTTCCAAATATACAAACTTTCCAAATAAAGAATTTTTCTAAATAAATTTTTTTCCAAATAAGGAATGTTATCAAAAAAGGAAAGTTGCCAAATAATGAAACTTTCCAAAAATGGAAACTTATTAAAAAGGAAAGTTTCTAAGGAGTGTACATGTTACATACCTTTTCCAAAAACCTTCCCTTAAACGTTTATCGGTGCATCTTCTCTATAGCCATTCCTGATAGTGTGGATTTTTGTTCACTACATATTAAGAAAAGAATAAAACACAATGTACAAATAAATAATTAAAGGCAAATTACTTTTACTTACGTCATGTATGTTCTATCTCGTCGAAATTATTCAAAATATACTAGTTGATTTGTTCCTTCTCATTATGTGGTAAATGACCAAACTTTTTCTTACCAACTGGAGTACACTGACTCTTAAAAACGGATAGCTCTTTCAGTTTGGGCAGTGCCTAGTTGTATCTACCCGGATCGTTGAACTTTGTTTTTTCTTCTCGTAGATATCGTTATATGAATGCAAACGTCTCTTCCACCACATAATCTTCTGTAATTGAGCCTTTTGGCCTAGCCGGGTTTTGAATATACTCTTGTAACTTTTTCAAATACCTTTCAAATGGGTACATCCACCGCAATTGAACCGGGCCCCAATGCTTCATCGTATATATGTATCACCAAGTGGATCATTATATCAAAAAAATAGGAGGTAAAATCATTTCTAGTTTGCACAACACTTCAACCACTCCCGCCTTACCAGCTTCCAACTCTCTCCTACTCAGGTTCTTGTTACAAATGACTCTGAACACGTTATCTAACCCAATAATCGCATCGTTAATCGATTTATCATCTATAATCCCGAGGATACTAGCCACGAGAAGATATTGCATCATTACATGACAGTCGTGTGATTTCATTCCAATAATCTTTCTCGTATCACTTTGAACATTGTTCCTCAAACTGAAGGCAAAACCATCGGGAAACTTCTGTGCCTTCAACCAATCGAGAAATTCTTTCCGCTTATCCGTTGACAATGTATACTTTCCTTGCTTGAGTATCGCCTTACCTCCTCTTGGTGTCAACCACAACTCTGGCCTGATTTTAATATCTTGAAGATCCATTCTCGCCTTCACCGTATCTTTGTTTATTTTCCCATCAAGTCCTACAACTATATATACCGAGCAAACTGTCGCACATATTCTTCTCGCAATGCATAATATCGATGTTATGTTTTGACAATTTTTTCGACCAACAAGGTAAGCGATATAAAAATTCTCTTTTTCTTCCAATTGGACTCGCGAGGACCTGTGTTCTTCGTCACCTTGCCCCCAAAATCCTTGTGTTTACCGTGAAACACAATGGGCAACCCATTTAATTGTGTCTGAACATCGGCCGGACTATGTTTCCTCGGTGGGGCCCTATAATCGGTACTCGGGTACAAAACTTTGTCTTTTCTAAATCGATTTCTAGGATGTAACCGACGTCTATGATCAAAATAAACCACCATTTTCTTCACCTTCAGTAATGGAGTAGAATCCATACATCTGGGGCAAGCCATGTAACCTTGACCTTCCCACCCCCGAAGTGTATGACCGAGCGAGGTAATCATTGGTCGTGGACAACAAACAAACCTTCATCGTAAACTCATCCTTCGTATGAGCTCATACATAAGGATCCCTGTTTCCCACAACATGTCCAACTCATATACATCAGATGGAGAAAGACATCCATGTCCTTACCGGGAGAACGAGGACCCATAATCAACAAACAAAGCTGAAATGTGGTTACCTTCATGCATACCCACGGTGGCAAGTTGTAGACGGTCAAAATAACTGGCCACATACTGTACGAGTTGTTATGCATAGAAAACGGACAAAATCCATCAATAGTCAGGCCCAAATATACATTCCGGGGTTTACTAGCAAACTCAAGATGTAACTCTACAAATATTTTCTAGCTATCACCATCAACAGGATGGCGTAACACATTGGGACCGGTACTCTTTCCGGTATGGTGCCAGATAATGTCTTCGGCGGTGTGCTTCGAAGCATATAGTCGCTGCAACCTCGGGGCAATCGTAAATAGCGAAGCTTCTTATGGGGTTTCTTTCTTACCCTTCTTCAGATCCCATCTAGACTCGTTGCATACTGCACACTTATCGAGGAATTCATTCTCCTTGTAAAAAATGGCACAATCATTCAAGAAAACATCAATAGTAGTGTAACCCATACCCATACTTTTCAACTTTTTGTTGCATTCCTCGTAAGACCCAGGCAAATTGTGAGGTTTGGGCGAAACACAACCAACCAATTCCAAGAGCTCAGTGAAAGATGTGTTAGTCCAATTGTTCTTTACCTTTACGTGCATAAGCTTGGCAATGAAGTTCAAAGAACTCATCATTGTAGATCCAGGATATAATTCGGTCTCCAATTCCTCGAACAAAACTTCAAAACTTCCACAGCTTGTTTGATGTGCATCTCTCATCTCGGTATCACCCGAATGACCACTAACATCGTAACTGGGTCTCAAATCGTCATACACATTAAACATTTCATTTTCTATATTTGGCACGGGTTTTTCGGGAATTACTAATTTCTCATCGTGTTTTGTCCAAACCTCATAAGTGGACAAAATCTCATTCTGTAGAAGGTGACCCCTAACCGTTTGGGTTTGACATCGACGATTATTCAAACATTGAGTACACGGGAAAAACATCCATCCATTAAAACCATCTTGATTTTCAACAAAAACAATAAAATATGTCACACCAAAAATATATTCTTTCGTAACAAGATCGGCCGCTTTGATCCAGCTCTTATCAAGACCCGAAGTCATCTTTTAATAACAGTTTGATATAACTTAGCAACTACATAAATATGAAAATAAAATAAATAATTATTACAACCCAATTAATAAATAAATTAATGATTACAACCCAAATGAATAAAAGAATTAAAATTACAAATCATTGATTGAATTAAAATTACAAACAATTAAATAGATAAACAATTACACATAACTAATTAAACAAAAACAAATATATAATAACGAAATATAAATAAATGAATTGCATAAATTACAACATACTAATCAAAAAGAAAATTATAAAACAAGTATTTATTAACCTAACCAAACCTTATAGAATTTAATCACAAATTTATTAACGATTACAATAAAAAATATCAAATTTTAAAAAGTTTGAAATTTATTGAAAATACCTTGAATTGGATGGAAAAATTGAAGATTGACCATGCCCCAACTTGAATATTGACCTGGTAATGGTGTAACAATTATTTATTAACCTAATCAATCATTAAATCATGTAATTCACCATTATATTCAACAAAATAAAATTTTAAAAAGTTTGAATTTATTGGATAATACCTTGATTTGGTTGGAGAAAATGAAGATTGACCTTGAATATGGACCCGAGAATGATGTTAGATGACTTGGAGAAACAAGTGTTAAAGATTTGGGCAAATAGGAGTTAGGGTTTTAGAGAAAGTGTGAGAAAATAATATTGGGGCGGTAACTTCTGGTTTAAAAAACCTGTTGTCTTTTCATGTTCGTTTTTTTGTTGGCGACGACATGATTCGTCGCTAAGTGTTTAAAAATTCGTCTCTAGAACGAGTAATAACGACGACTTTCTCCGTTGCTAGTACTCAAGAACTTTAGCGACGAAATTTTTGTGCCAAAAAAATTATCAAAAATAAAAGTCGATATCAGCGACGAAAGGAGAAAATTTTCCGATGAAATTTGTTTGTCGCTAACAATGAAGATTTCTAGCGACGAAATTTTAATCCTCTACCGACGAAAGCGTGTCGTCGCTAACACTGAGGATTTCTAGCGACAAAATTTTAATTCCCTACCGACGAACGTGTATCGTCGCTGACAAGAAATATTTCTGCAGACAAATTTTTTCGCTGTTAACCAATTGTCGTCGCTATTAGTGTTATTTAGGGATGAAACGCGGATCGCCGCTAAAAAATTCGTCCCTTAAGAGCAGATTTGTAGTAGTGTTACTCACGGCCGCATCTACTGCCATGAAATCTGAGGGACCTTCAACCTCCCGCGGCGTCGGCACAATTATCCCACCTTGTTCGGTGGGGGTTCAGGCATTAGATTAATAGGATAAACAATTTTTGGTCTGTAACGACTAGTTTTTTTTTTCTGAGAGAGTTTTTTTTTTGTTTTTTATCCTTTTGTACTTTTTTTTTCTTGTGTCCTTTTTCGAATGATAAATACTCATACGTTTTTTTTTTAACATTTAAAGGTGCCTAAAGCACCAAATAAAGTAATCATAAACGGAAACTAAAAAATGCGTACTAACCTATAATATGAAAGAAAAGGTACAAGGATTGCTAACTAATCTCTGTCCTACTAAAATTATGAGCTAATTCAAAGACTATAGGTTTATATAGTTTAATTATATGCAATTTGTTTAATATTTCATTTATTTGAATTTTTCTGACGTATTAATTCGATTATTAGGAATAAAATAGTTTAGAAGAATTACAACATAAACGTGTAAATCATAAAGATTACAAAGATTATAACCAATTTTAATTATATAAATTCAAAATAAAATCAAAAAGGTCGAATTACAATCCCCACTGTGTTTAGTGTTTTGTATATCCGCCCCCTGTAATGCCTTTTGGTGGGGATACAAGTGATAATGTTAAACTATTATTAGTCCTATCTTGATAGACGTCCTACAAAGCAATGGTTATCAGTAGTAGTATAAATATGTTATAGAGAGTATTTGAGGTTATCTCTCCAGATAGAAATTAAGAAATAATAAAAATGGTGCAATTAGAAGAGGAATATAGAAAAGGGCCATGGATTAAAGAAGAAGATGGTCAACTAGCTCTATACGTGAACTTATTTGGAGATCGTCGTTGGGATTTCATAGCAAAAGTATCAGGTTTGAAGGTGGAGGGAGATAATAAGTAACATAGGTATTATCTGGGCAACGGTTTCCATACTTCAAAAGAAGTTATGTTTAACCCCATATAGTACTTGTGTTCTCTTCTGTTGTTAACGTAGGTCTCAAAAGAACAGGCAAGAGTTGCAGGTTACGTTGGGTTAATTACCTTCACCCTGGTCTCCGACGTGGCAAGATGACTCTTCAAGAAGAACGCCTTGTGATTGATCTTCACTCTAAATATGGAAATAGGTTTGATTCATTTTTTATTCTCTATTATATATATTAAACTAAAGTCTTGAACTGTTTTAGTAATATATTGCTTAATTAATTACTCGCAGATGGTCCAAAATTGCACGAAAATTACCAGGGAGGACAGATAATGAGGTAAAGAACTATTGGAGAACTCATATGAGGAAAGAAGCTCATGAGAAGAAAAAGGCCACGTCATCATCATCGTCTTCATCATCATCATCCTCACTATCCAGTATTTCTCGTTCTTCTTCTTCATCTAAAAACCCTACAGTCAATTCATGCACAATTACTGACCCTAAAGAATGTAACTTTTATGACACGGGAGGGCTAATTGACATGTTCAAGCCTAGTTATCATGATCGGCAGAGAGAGGAACATTCTGAGATTTATTGTATGGATGAAATATGGAAGGATATTGAATTGTCGGAAGATGACATCACCAAACCTGCATGTGCTATGATGCTGGCCTCTCCTATATGGGATTATTTCCCTGATACGCTATGGAAAATGGATGACGAAGAAAGTAATGAACAGAGAGACTTGAACTCCTTTCTCACTCAAACCTTTTGAACTAAATAATCGGATGGGTTAATTAGCACTATGCCACTATCAGTTCATGTTTAATGCAAAATATTCATAAAAATCCTTATATATCAACATCATAGCTTGTAAACTCGGTGCTATTTATTATAAAGTAGCAATTACATATTCTTGTAAAAAGATAGATTTGTAACTTTAATATATAAAATAATTAAGGAGATATATTTGTTTTGAAAAATATAGATGTATTTGACTTTTTCAATGTCTGGAATCTGGATCCAATAATGGTACATCTAACGAGTTGTTTTTATTTGTAACATATTTTAAAAAATAACTTAAAACAAAAACTTATTTGGTAATATAATTGCACGGCGCTTTTTCAAAGAATGTCTTTTTCATTTAGCCAGCCTATTAGTTTAATAGCCTATTAATTAATTTAATTTGGAGACGCTACTTTAAAAAAATGCATTTGCTTAAAAAAATACTTTTCTTGACCAACGATTACAACTTTTACTAATCCTCTTTTATGAGAATTTAAAAGTACTAAAACTTTATTCAAGTAACTACTATATAGGTGTTTAAACTAGATAATTACCATTGAATAAATTTTTTATAAAATTCTTTTTTATAAAATTCTTTTTTATAATTGTTACCGTAAAAACTATACAGTAAAAGATTATGATAAAAAGATAGTTTGAATAAATGAAACAAATAGCAATTTGTCAGTAAAAAAACAAAGAGGTGCAAACCTGAAAGAATATTAGAATATTGGCAGAAGTGTCCAAAGTACCCAAGATTAGTTGTATGGAATTCTTTTCCATAATTGTTACCGTAAAAGCTATACAGTAAAAGTTTTTCAATTTTCCAGTGAGATCTTTTAGTCCAAATAGATTTGGTTGGAAAACTCCAATTTCTGTAATTGTTATATTCTTCCCGTAACACTGAAATTTAAAAGAAAAAATTGAAAAACTTTTACTGTATAGCTTTTACTTAACAATTATAAAAAAGAATTTCATAAATTTTTTATTCAATGGTAATTATCTAGTTTAAACATCTATGTAGTAATTATCATTGAATAAAAGTTTATTACTTTTAAATTCTTATAGAGAAAGATTAACAAAAGCTGTATGAAACTAACGAACAAATCATTTTTTGGAGGAGCACCTATAAATTAGGTGTGCAATTATTTTATCAAATTTGGTGTACTTATTTTTTTTAAATATGTTACAAATTTAAAAAAAAACTCACATCTAAACCTTACATTTTACTCATCCCGTGCATAATTAGAATGTTGAGTCTATGTTGCCAATTAAGTAGTTATCGATTTCTTAGTAATCCGTATTTAGATTTAAGATTTCAACTACACAACTTATGGTAATTAATCATATTAATGCATTATCATCCACAAGATTTTGGTCAAGTGGTGATTAATTCAGTGAGCAAAAATCTTGAATTCTAATTTTGTTTAACTAAAATGGTTCACGGTTCAAAGTAACTCTTCAATGTATATAAAAATAAAAACAATTGTATTGCCGTTTCATTTGGTAAATATATGAAATTAAAAAGACCAAACATGATTAAGTGCCCGTTTGGGATTGCTTTTTAAAATAATCACTTAAAGTGATTTTATATTCATAGTAATATTTTAGACTCCAAAAATCACTTTTAGGAAAAGCACTAGATTAGTGATTATTAAAATAATCACTTAAAGTGATTTTAGATGTCAAGATATTTTTAAATATTTTTTACAAATAATTAAATTTTAATAAAAAAGCGCTTTTAGCTCCAAAATAATCAATCCCAAACGGGCTCTAAGTCATGAGAGGAATAAAAGATCTATTTAGAGTAACAAGCTTACTTTAACATTTTATTCATATTAGTTTAAGTAGACAATATTTTAATTAATTCAAATCAATGACTCTAAATCTAAAATAACTCTTTAATATATTAAAAAAAAAAAAACATTTCATCACATTAGTAAAACTTTTTATATATTGAAACTAAGATTTGTATGACTTATACATCAATTGTAAATATTTACGAAATAGAAAAGTCCTCCGCTTAATCTTCAAAGTGGATGCCGAATCGATTAAACAACAGCCTCGGCTCTGGAAGCAGACATGACGACCACTAATCTATTATATATAAACGAAATAGAGTACGGAATATTGTTTTTAATCTATAATACATATGAGAGCCACTTTAAACTCGAAATCATTTTAACTCCAATAATATTCGACTTCGGGACCTCTTAACCTTTGAGGAGTAGTTTAACAACTAGATCAACTATCTATCTTACATATTGTTTTTTTTTCTTTTAACATCCTAACAATTTGAAAATAGTTTATCCGCACTATAATCCACACAATAGAATACAAGTATTATTTTACTTGGCTGTAGAAAATGATTCCGATAGAGGTTTCACTTAAAAGTATTATAAAGGTGGTCCGGGGTTTGGTGGTTCTTTAAACGATTAAGTTAGTGGGATCCAACCGGCATCCATATAAATTCAGAGATAAAATGATTGTGTTAAAAGAAATTTATGCCATGCATCAAATTATCGGATGATCAGATATGTTATTTATCTAATAAAATAGAAACAAGTTGCTTATTAAGTTTGGGTACGCATACTTGGTCTCGGGACACAACGAAAATTGTAGATATTTTTCGGGTAAAAGAGTATTTAGGGCCTATAACAACCTTTGTTTTATAAAGAAGGGCCCAAATTAAAAGCCAACCAGTCCAGTTGGATCCCAACTAGAAAAAACACATAAAACCCACCCCCTCCCCCTTCTTTCTCGCCAGAAAACCCGACCCCCCTCCCCCTCACCCTTCTTTCTCGACGGAGCGACAGCAAAACTTGCACCACCGGCGAGATCCACGATCCACCACCACCACTGCAGCGTCGAGATCCCGAGCCACCACCACCACTGCAGCCCTGCTTATCTTCTCCACCACTGCGTCGAGATCCAGCAGTGCACCACCACGCCCTCGAGTTCCAGCAACACCACCGCCAGCTTCTTCACGGCGAGATGCACACCAACCACCTTTCACGGCGAACTGCACCACAGATCCGCGCCTCTGCAACACTCGCCACCATCCGCGCCTCAGATCCGCCACCACCTCTCGCCACGCCCCACGCCCCTCTGCTGCTGCTGCTCCGTTCAAGCGACAACACCACCCCACGCCCCTCTGCTGCTGCTGCTCCTGCTCCGTTCAAGCGACAGCACCACCGACACCAGATCTGCTTCGTCATCAGCGCACCAGATCCAGATCGAGCCACCATCACGTCTCCCTCTCTGCATCGCGAACTAGTGCTCTTCTACACGAACGGAACTATTCCACCACCAACCAAACCCTCGCCGCCAGCTCGAGGTCCACCACCACCACCAGATCGAGGTCCACCACCACCACCAGATCCCTCATGTCAGCAATATTAACCCTCAACAATTAGTGATATTTTAGGGGGTATTTGTGATATTTTGGACAATTAGGGGGTATTTTGGACAATTAGGGGGTTTAATCTGATATTTTAAGGGGTATTTGTGATATTTTAGGGGTATTTGTGATATGTAGGGGGTATTGGTGGTATTTTAGGGGGTATTTTGGACAATTAGGGGGTATTTTGGACAATATTGACTTAAAGGACTTGAATAAAAAATGGACTTAAATTAAAAAACGGTGGGCGTGTACCCCCAAAAAATAAAATAGGGGGATCTACCCCCTAAAAAAATCAAAAAACAGCGGGTGCGAACCCCCTAAAACGTAACCCTAACCAGCCAAAAAATCTAGTTAGGCCCTTAAAAAACATAGAATAAAACTGGGCCCTTAAAATTCACTTTTTTGAATTTTGGGCCCTAAAAGGTATATTCCTCATATTTTTCTAACGAAAAAACCTTACAAAAATAGAATTTTGCTCGCCTGTTCGACCTCCAAAATATATTTTTCTCCCCAAACACTTTTGAAAATAGAAACTAGTCTAATAAAAATTTCGAAGTGATATGCTGAATTCTGTTAACCTGTTAAAGTTTCGAAAATAAATTAGGGACTTTTTTTTTTTGGTCGGCCAAATTATGTACTTACCTGTGTCTTATAATGATTTTATATTTACCCAAAGAGAACCTTAATTTTTTGTTATCATTTCCAAACTATTTTGCCCTTCAATTAATAACCTAAAATTAGGATAAATTTAAAAAAAAAACATAAAAAGAAAATAAAAAATCAAACAAACACACAAAATCATTGTTGTTATCTAATTTATCAAAAAACCATACGAATACTCTCTAAACCCGAATCAGGTTCCAATTCTTTTAGGAGAAAGAATCAATAAAAATGAAGACCAGTCAAAATATTTCAAATTCTTTTCAAAATTATTTTGTATAATTGGTGGAAAGAATTTCGTTGGAAGCAAACACTTATACCTTTTTCACTCTGCCCCTTTTCTGCACTGCAATATCATGTCAAATTTCACTCAAAACCCTTGACAAGTTCAAAAGTTTACCCATAAACAAAAAAATTACTCTAGAACATATAATTTGGATTTTAACATCTATGTTGATGGTTTTTTAATCCATCAATATGGATAATATGGATAAGTGAACCTGGGTCGGGTACCTAATTTATACCACTGCTGTATTTTTCATTATTGGCGACGACATTTGTCGTTGCTAAGGACGTGTATTATCTTTTGCGATGAAATACGTCGCTATAAATTAGACGCCAGTGTTTTGTCGTTAGAGATCACGAATGGCGACGACTTTCGGTATGTTATTGCGAGAATTCTCGATTACTAGCGAAGACACGTTTCGTCGCTAGTAATAGGATCTCTTGCTACTACAAAGAAGTCGTCATTGATGGGCTTTTTCTAGCGACGAAGATTTCGTCGCTAGTAATAGTGTTTTCTTGTGACGACATGATATATAATTGTCACTCATATTTTTTACTAGCGGCGAAATTATCGTTGCAGGTTACCTGATTGAGGACGTCAACTTTGCTGTCATTAGCAACGAAAAGGTCGTCGCTAAAGGTTTTAAAAAAATCAATTTTATTTAATTTAACAATTTATTTATAAAATATGGTTTGTATTTCTTTTTTTCTTTTAAAATTTTAACATTGATAAAAATAGTATACTAATTAATTGAAACAAATAATATTAATAAATCATTAGAAGTCGGATTAAAATAAAATAACGTCAACGAAAATTAAAAAAATTGATTAAAGTGACAACAAGCAAATACAAACGTTCTTCTTCTTCTTCTTTATCATCTTCAACTCTTTTGTCTTCGTCTTGGAACTGTCGGCTACTAGACCCGCCTTGTTGACTGCTAGAGGTACATGTAGGAGGATTGGAAGCTTGGCCTAAGGCGAAAGTAGAAAGTTCTGCGGATGCTCTTAGCTCGTTAACAATAGATAGTGCCCCACTCAGGTGGGCCATCATAAAATTAAGGGAGTGGGTGCCAGCAGTTGAACTCGTGGATTGACCGCCTTGAAGAGTGTACGACTGACGACCCTGTGAAAAGAGATATTCATTCAGTGTGGCAGTGCGTCTAGTTTTGGGAGGTGGTCCCACTCCGGATGCCTAACTCGTAGTCCCCGGGCCCATCCCTTTATTGGCGGATGTCTTCACCGTATCCACCTGCTCCTTCAGCTTTAAAGCAGGAGTGGACGATGAAGATGCAGATGACCCAGACCGTGACTGGGTCTGGGTGACTTTTTCTTTCACCATGGACTAAAACTCAGCTTGTTATATTAAATAAATACATAGGAAAATTTAAAAGATCAAAGCTTTATTTAAAAAATAATAAGTTTTGAATTAGAAATACTTACGTCGGTCTTCTCATATTTTGGGGTCCTCCATTTCTTTTTCTTGTCCTTATGGCCGATATGCTCGTAGAATCCCCCTAAAGGTGGAATTAGGATCTCCTGGTGTCGTCGGCGACCACCAATTATGATGATGGTTTCTTCAACTTTTCTTGTTGCATTCCAGTGTCTAGTCATTAGTCTAAAGAATTTAATAAGCAATAATATAGTATTTTAGTAAAAAAAATGTGTACCTCATAAAGAATATCTCTAGTTCCAAAACAATTCCTCGATCCCGCTCCACTAGGGCATGTTTGTTTTGCCCTGTTTGTCGCGTTAGTGGCAGCCTAGGTTCATTTTAATACAAAAAAATTAATAACATATAGTAAAATCATATCTAACAAGTTAAACCCCAATTACCTGGGTCTCCTAGTTGTTGTAGTTGGCACAAATCTTCCCCAAATACTCATCATTAACGTTGTATGTCATCTAAGTATTGAGACAATTAGTTTAATTAAATTATTCCCTATAAGTTTTAATTTTTTTAAATTTATACACTAAATATTTTTAAAAACACAATAACACAATGTTTATAAATTTATTATTTAGTCCCTTAAGTTTCTAAATATGAAATTTAATCACTCATGTTTTTAAAATTAAAACTAAAACCCCTAAAATTTAAAATTTAACTTTTAGTCCTTAAAGTTTAAAAAAATTATAAATTATACACCAACTTTTTATAAACTCTAAGGTACATATATATCTATAAATTTACTACTTAGTCTCTTATGTTTCTAAATATGAATTTTAATCCCTTTTTAAAAGTATCACTAAAAACCTTACAATTTTAAAATTTAAGTTGTAGTCCCTATAGTTTTTAAAAATTATAAATTATACACTAAATGTTTTTTTAAACACTAAGACACCTGAATGGTTGTAAATTTAATTTTTAGCCCTTTAAGTTTCTAAATATGAAATTTAACACATTATGTTATAAAAAATATCACTAAAAAATCCTATATATTTCAAAATTTAATTTTTAATCCCTATAGCTTTAAAAATTATAAATTATACACTAAGACACCTAAATGTTTATAAATTTACTACTTCGTCCATTAAGTTACATAATACTAAAAACACCACAACTTTAATTCCTTTAAAAAATTTAAGGCACATATATGTTTTAAAGTATATTAAGGCTCCAATTAATTTTTTCAACACAATCACAAAAAGAAATATCAAAAAATTTATTTTAAATACCTAAATTTAATCAATAATTCTATTTTAATCTAATAAAATTAATCCACACATTAACAACTTAGTATTTAAACTCCCGGTACACCTAAAACACTTTTAAATACAATAAAAAAATTGGATTAATAATAAATTAGAATCATGCAAAAAAATTAAAAATATGAAAAATTCAACAAAAAAAAAATACATAAATATGGTTAAAAACGTATCTTTTTGGAGGAAATTGATCCTTGATTTTGCTACAAGCCATGCCAATAGCATACAAACATAACAAAGTTTTACAATTAAGGGTTATTGTTTTACTCACAAACAAAATTGAAGAAATATAATGGAAATTGGAAGATTATGTTACCTCTTTGATGTTATTGTTGCTGGACTACACCTGAATAGCTTCGGAATTGTTGGAAATGGAAGAAGCTCTACTTTTTTTTTGGTATGGTGGATTATGGTTGAAAATGGCCTCGACAGCTTCGTTATAGTAGTCATCAATATCAACGACTCTTTTGTCGTCGCTAGTAATCGATAAAGTCATCTCTAACAATAACTTTAATAACCACGCGGTGGGATTTTTACCTCATTCTGTTACCTCATAAACTTAATTTTTATCATTAGAAACGACTATTTTGTCGCTAGAGACCGTAGTTGCTGCTAGGAATAAACAGGCAAGAAAACAGACCGCCCATCGAATTTATTGATTATTCATTGCTTACTAGCGATAATATTTAAGTTATATTTCTAGCGACGAGTTCTTCAACACGAACTCGTCATTAGAGATTACTGTTATTAACGATGAGTTACTCGATCTTTAGCGACAGAAATGTCATCGCTAATGATAAAAAACACTTCTTTACTAATGATTTTTTTTTGAACCTATTATAAAAGAGAACTCAATAACCAAATACACAATAACATAACCAAATCATCTAATACTATTAACAATTTGATAAAGACATTCAATTTCAAAACAAATTGATAAAATATGACTCGTAACCACTAGTGCCTACAATTTCATCATCATTAACAATGTATATAGGGTCATCCAATTGAACATCTGCGTACACATCCCACGTGTCATCATACATATCTTTGTCATCTTCAATCGAGAAATCAGTTCCCACCAAAGTTGGGTAATATTCGGTCTCCTCACCAGTTTTCAAACATAATTGGGAGTAATCCGTGTCCGAGTTAATCCCTTTAAAGGAATGGTGATTGGATATGTTACTGTCAATACTGATTTTGCACCCCATAACTCGGGATTCCATCTGTGCTGATCATTAACTTCCCACACAAATTTCTTGCATTTTTGCAATTTCTTTGCATTAATTTCATATATGTACAACATGTTTTTGGCTTGGATGGCTAAAACGTAAGGTTCTTTACTCCAGCAAAAAGAACTGCTATTGATAATGTCTACCCCATGGTATGTCTTCCTTTTTTTTTTCTCGTTCGTGTAATACAACTTACACTCGAACAACACAACTGAACAACCACCACCAAATTCAATCTCCGCAATCTTGACTAACTCACTGTAATAATGTATTTCATTTGTGATGGTACATAATACGTAATCATAAGTCACCGGTTTTCTCCTTTTTCACGAGTAATCCATTTGACACCGTCTATAACACATGAAAATACCAGACCATATGACATTTTTGCCAACAAAATAATCTCAGGGGTAGCTAATGGATCACCAACCATGCACATTAAATAAACCTACCAACAATAAAGCTTATTAGTTTCGATATAGTCGTGTTTATGTCAAGAGAGGGTGGTATTATGGCGGTTATAATGGAGGCATGACTACAATTGATAATGCAGTTC
The DNA here is from genome assembly GCA_029959085.1 of Nemophila menziesii. NCBI lineage: Eukaryota > Viridiplantae > Streptophyta > Magnoliopsida > Boraginales > Hydrophyllaceae > Nemophila > Nemophila menziesii. The sequence continues at coordinate 41,031,236 of JARWIR010000003.1, read as the reverse complement.
TTGTTCGAGAGTTGGATCATGAATGAGATATGATAAGGTAGAGTGGTATTATTTTTGTGAAGATAGATCTTGCAAAGACATATGATTAGTTGAGATGGGATATTATTGAGGTTATGATAGGATCCGGTCTGGGTATCCCTTATCATGTCTTCTATGGAGACAAACAATATACGAGTCCTGGAATGGGGAACTGTTTCCATCATTCAAAACATTATAGGGGATTCTCCAAGGGGATCCTCTATCCCCTTACATATTCATCATGTGCATGGAATATCTATCATTGCTCATTTAGAATCCATGCATGGTGGGAAAAGATGAAAACCTATTCGCATTCATCGCCAAGGGCCGGTATCGACTCTTGTATTTTTGTTGAAGATCTGATTCTGTTTGCAGAAGCCTTTAATTCACACATCACGCTTATTCATGAGATGATGAACATATTTTGTAGCGTAGCAGGGCGGCCGCTAAGTGAGGAGAAATCACTTAGGGGCACCTATATTTTGAGGAATGTAAATATGGATATCTTAGAGGAGCTTGTGGTGAAAAGAGGGTTTTGTCTAAGAAAATCTTTCGGAACCTACTTGGGGCCACTTATATAATAAGTATTCTTATAAAAGGTGTTTTTAATAGAATCATGAAGCGTATACGAAGAAATCGACCTACATGGAAGACCAATAATTTATCCCTACCTGGAAGCATTACTCTTGCTCAGTCGATATTATGCGCTATCTGACCTATCTTAGGAAAATTTTGAATTTCTTGGTGTATATATATGAGGAAATAGATCGTATTTTCAGGGACTTCATTTTGCGCTCTTCACACTAGAACGAAAGATCCATTGGTTTGCATGGAATCAAATTTGTAGTCCGAAAAAGGAAGGTTGTTTGGGTTTGCGAATGTAAGGAGTTACACCGTAGCTCTACTAACGAAGCTGGGTTGAAAACTACTCATGAACAAGAAGGTTGTGTTGGTGAAGTTGATCAAACAAAAATACTTTGGGTCTAGATTATTATTGTGGGAACCAAAAGCTACTGATTCTAGTATGTGTAAAAATATCTTGGTGGGAAAGGAAGTCTTGCGGAAGGGATTGATGGAAATTGAGAGTGTTGAAGATAAGCACTACAAATGGACCTTAGAACGTTTTCTGTAAAATCGGCCAACAATTGTCTTGTTCCACCACTTGAAGACACGAGTTTAAATGGGAGTTGATCAGGAGGATTAAAGGGTTTTAGAAATCCAGAAAACTGTTGTGGAAATTAGTGTTAAATAGTCTACCTTGTATAAAAGAGGTGTATTACCATCTTCGAAATGCGGGAATCGTGAAGCACTTAGTGAAAGTACAACACATATATTTCTGGAGTGTACAACAACAAAAAATGTGTGGACGTCTTTGTCTAATCAAGGGATAGGAATGCGAATTCCAGGAGGTTATGTGCTCCAAAGATTGAACGAACCTAGGGAGAAACTTAGAGGCCTGGTATGGATTCTGGTTTGGGCCTTCTAGCGTTGGAAATAATAGTGATAAATTGATGGAAGAAAGATCAAGACAGCTGAGTGGTGAACATATGATGCAGGAGCACCTCATGGGAGCATAAGGGACAAGTGAAAAACTCTACTGTATTGGTGGCGATTCACTGAAGGAGTGGTTACAGAATTATCTATTATCAAAAGAGATTTATAATAGTATCAAATGGCCTTTGTTAGTTGCAGCAACCGTATGGTCAATATTGATAAATAGGAACAAGCCAATCTTTGGAGCTAAAGCCATGAATTTAAAATAAGGTTCGCGACCTCTTGATTGCGTGATCTAGCATGTGATGTCATAATATCATGGGTAAAGGAACGAGTGAAGGGTATTATCGTTTTAGCAAAAAATCTTTTAGTTAAATGGGTGAAACCGAAGGTAGTATTAACACTGAATGTAAATGGGTGCTTCATCCAAGGAAAACACTATTGATAATTAAACTTGATAGATTCAATAGATCGAGACTACTGAATGTATCAAGATAATGAATTGTACTTAGGAGTAGTTGCAAAGTCATCATGTGGATCAATGAATCAAGTCTTTTCAATGGATCAAGACAATTCATTGTATTTACGAGTAGTTTGAAAGTCATCTATGGATGTCAAGAGTTTATGTCTTTATTCATAGTACCTAAATAGTATGTTTAGTATTCTACTAGTATAAATAGTAGTAGTATAATAGTTCATTTGAAAGAAAAAATTAAGGAAAACACAAGTATTTTTATAGTGTTGATTGAGTAGAGTTATAATTATATTATCTCCTCTCCACAATTATTAACCCATCACCTTCCAACAAATGGGTATCATAGAAAGGTTGATATGGAAACAATCAGTGGATGCATACCATTTCCAAAACTCACAAAGAATAATTACGAGAGATGGATCATTCAAATTGAGGCATATCTTGGTGGAAAAGATGTGTGGGATGCCATTGAAGAAGAATACGTTGACCGGAGGGTCTGGCTGCTCTTACCCAAGCCCAAAAAAATGTTGCAAAAGATGCTCGACTGAAAAAGGCTCTTTCTCTCATTCAATTGAGTGTTGAAGATTGTATCTTTTAGAAGATATCACAAGACACTACCTCATACAGGGCTTGGGAAATTCTCCATGATACGTTCAAAGGCATTAATAGGGTAAAGAAGGTTTGTCTACAAAGTCTTCGAGGTGAGTTTGAATCATTGAAAATGAAGGATACAAATTCAATCTTTTACTATGTATCAATAATTCACGCAGTGGTAAATCAACTTCAAATGAATGGCGAATATTTTCCAAAAAATCGTGTGGTTGAGAAGATTCTTTGATCAATTTATCCGAAGTTTTATCATGTTGTTGTAGCCATAAAGGAGTCCAACGATTTCGTGACCATGGTTGTTGATGAGTTAATAGGGAAATTAAAAGTCCACAAATAAAATATAATAAGAATAATAAAAGAGCCAATTGACCAAGCTTTGCAAGCAAAAGTGAAGATTAAAAATGATAGAAATACAAGTAACCAAGGCTGACATGGTTGAAGAAGAGGATGCGGTCAAGGAAGTGGTAGAGGCCGTGGTAGAGGTCGTGATAGTCAAGCCACATGGTATAACAATGAAGCAAAAGCCAAGTCTAAATCGACAAAAGGACGAGTAAGAGGGGGCTTCTATAAATAAAAAGACAAGAAAACTATAGAGTGCTAAATTTGTCATAAATTCACATATTATTCATATAAGTGTTATGATGGACATTAAGAAGGAAAAGAAAAATATCATCTAGCATAAGAGAGAAAAGAAGATGAGACACTTTTATTGGCGTACAAGGCGTCGATGGAATAGTACCTTGATACAGGTGAAAGTAATCATGTGTGGAAATAAAAGCATGTTCGTCGAGATGGATGAATATGTAAGAGGTAATATAACTTTTAGTGATTTGTCAAAAACTACACTCAAAGGCAAAGAATAAGTCATGATCAGATTAAATAATGGTGAACATCAGTTTATTTTGTTCTAGGAATGAAGATGAATATCTTAAGTATGAGTCAGTTACTGGATAAAGGCCACACTATGCAGTTGGAGCACATGAGTATATATTTGAAAAATGGTGATAGGACCTTAATTGTAAAGGTTCCGATGACTAGGAATCAGATGTTCATAATGAACATCCACCATGATGCAGCAAATTGTTTAAAATTATGTTATGAAAATCCATCTTGGTTGTGGCATTTGAGGCTTCGACATCTCAACTTTGATGGATTAAAAAGGGTCTCGACGAAGTAAATGGTAAAAGGATTACCTCAGATCAATCATCAAGATCAACTACGTGAATGGCGTCTCGTTAGAAAACAACATCGTAGAGGTTTTCTAAGGAATCAATGTCAAGGGCAAAACAAACATTGGAGTTAATTCGCGTTGATGTATGTGGATCGATCAATCCTGCCTCATTTGGGAAGAATAGATATTTTCTTTTATTCATTGATGACTATAGTTGGAAAACCTAGGTTTATTTTTTGAAAAATTAATATGAGGTATTATTTACTCGTGGAGAAACAAAGTGACTATTATATCAAGGTGATGAGATTTGATTGAGGAGGAGAGTTCACATTGAATGAATTCGAGGAGTTTTGCGAGAAGAACGGTATTCCTAGACCTTTCACTGTTCCTTATTCACCACAATCCGTTATGAATATGGTTCGATTCATGTTAAAAAGAAAAAAATTGCCAATAGATTTTTGGGCTGAGGTTGTCGACTGTGCCGTGTATCTTTCGAATCGTTGTACGACAAAAAACGTCAAAGATGAAAACCCCCCCAGGAGATTTTGGAGTGGACACAAGCTGATCATATCACATTTGAGAGTCTTTGGAAGCATTTCACAGATGCATGTACCGGATCAGCAACAAAAATAGCTCAAAGATAAGAATCAGAAGTTTATCGTTGTTGGATACGATCAATGCATCGAAGGGTTATAAATTGTATAATCCTATTGAGAAGACGAGGAGGACTAGTCGTGACGTTGTGTTTGATAAAAGAATTTTGTGGGAATGGAGTTCACAAGAAAATAAACACTTCATTTTCTTACCGAACTGGGAAGGTAGTGAAGATGAAGAGAATGAGCAAGAGGAGCCGATTACTCACCTTCATCATCATCCTCATCGAGCCAATCCCATCAGAAGGTGAAAGTTGTGGAACTGAACACCCCCAAAATATGAGATCATTGCAAGAGATCTATGATCTTAATCAAAACCCAAATCTATTTTGTTTGTCCATGGATACCGAGCCTATAAGATTTTGAGGTAGCATGTAGAAGTAACAAATTGAGAGACTCCATGAATGGGATATTTCCTCTTTCAAAACAACAAAACTTGGGAGCTGACGACAATGTCTCCGGGGCACAAACCCATCGAAGTGAAATGGGTTTACTAAATCAAGAAAAATGAAGAAGGAGAAATGGAAATGTACAAAGCAAGGCTCGTGGTAAAGGAGTACAAACAAAGATTAGGGTTTTATTACGACGAGTACCTTGCCCATGTTGCTCGATTGGAGACAATCGGATTTCTTTATTTTCTTGGCAACACAAAAGAAGTGGAAGATTTATCAGATAGATGTTAAATCAGCGTTCTTGAATGTCCACCTTGAAGAGGAGGTGTACATAGAGCAACCAGAAGGATATGTTGTTAAAGGGTATGGAAATAAGGTGTTAAAAATGAAAAAGCCTTATTTGGGTTGAAGCAAGCCTTGAGGGCTTGGAATAGTCACATAGATCAACATTTTCAGAAGTAGGGCTTCAATAAATGCCATGCGCACATGCTCTCTGTGTTAAGACAAATGAAAAAAGCGATATCTTAATAGTTTGTCTCTATGTCGATTATTTAATATTTTCAGGAAACAATCGATGAATTGATTGCCTCATTTAAGAAAGAAATGACCGAGGAGTTTGAGATGACAGACATCGGGTTAATGTCTTATTATCTTGGGATCGAGGTGCAACAAAGTAATGAGGGAATTTTCATCTCTCAAGAAATTTATGCCAGAGAAGGTCTGAAATATTCAAAATGGAGAATTGCGAGTCAAATAACACCCCAATCGATATAGGTGAGAATTTATCTAGGTATATAGGTGGACAACCGGTCGATCCAAACTTCTTCAAAAGCTTGATTGGAAGCCTAAGGTACTTCACCTGAACTAGACCATATATTATATACGATGTTGGCCATGTTAGTCGTTTTATGGAGATCGTGACTATCTATCATTTTAAAATAGCGAAGAGGATTATCCGATATATTAAAGGTATTATAGATCATGGACTTTTATATCTTACTTCTAGAAATTTGATGTTGGTAGGATATAGAGATAGTGATTGGACAGGAGACATTGATGATCGCAAGAGTACAACAAGTTTCGTTCTCTACTTTAGTGAATCAACTTTCACTTGGATTTCAAAGAATCAACCAATTGTCACATCATCAACATGTGAAGCTGAATACGTAGCTGCAACATCAAGTGTGTGTCATGCACTCTGTCTACAAAATATGCTTAAGGAGTTGGATTTAATCCAGTTGAATCAACTGATATTCATGTTGATAACAAGTCAGCAATTGCCTTAACAAAGAATCTAGTATTTCATGATAAAAGTAAACACAGCGATCCTTGTTTTCACTTCATCAAGTATTGTATTACAAAGAAGGATGTTCAAGTCAAGTATGTGAAGATCGATGATCAAGTGTCAGACATCTTCACAAATCCCTTAAGAAAACACATGTTCGAGAAGTTAAAGAGTTTCTTGGGATGCGAGCATCAAGTTTAAGGGGGATGTTTATAATTAAACTTGATAAATTCAATGGACCGAGACTACTCAATGTATCAAAGTAATGCATTGTACTTAGGAATAGTTGAAAAGGCATCTTGTGGATCAATATATCAAGGCTGCTCAATGGATTAAGCCAATTCATTGTACTTTGGAGAAGTTTGAAAGTTATATGTAGATGTCAAGAGTTTATGTCTTTACTTATAATACCTAAATAGTATGTTTAGTATTCTACTAGTATAAATAGTAATAGTGTCATAATTCATTTGTAAGAAAAAAGTATAAGGAAAGCACAAGTATAGTATTGATTGAGTAGGGTTAAAATTATATTATCTCCTCTCCACAATTATTAAACCATCACCTTCCAACAAATACGAGGCATAGCTAGGAGGATCTTTTAGGAATATTAAGGGGGCTTTTTTAGTTGGATTTGCGCGAGCATGTGTCGGGGAGTCGGCATTTCATTCTGAATCGTTGTGTGTATATTATGGGTTGTGATAGGCGTAGGATAAAGGATATACCTATTTGTGTGCTGAGACTGATTTAAGAGAGTTTCCCACGTTAGTGGAGAGCGACAGTGATTCCGGAACCGATGCTTGGCACTTATTTGAGAGTGTATAACCTGATATTTGAGGTAATTCATATCTACCAAGAGGCTAATTGTGCCGATTTACTAGCAAAAAAAGGAGCGAGTCAAACTCGGCACTAGTGCAATACACAGATCCACCTTATATCTTTGAAACGCGATAAGGAGCTATAGGAGTGGATAGACAAAGCTTAGACTTGTTTTAGTCGTTGGGTACTGTAAGTCATTGAATGTCATATATATGAAAAAGAATTATAACTAGTTGCTTAAAAATCTTTGAGTAGTATCATTTATGATTTACTATCTCACCTTTTCGTTACCTTTTTCATTAAGAGGTATTTCTTTCTCTGTTTCATCCTAAAATCAACCGTAAATCTTTGCAGCCTGGACACGAGCCATGTAATTTCACTTATTTAGTTCTTTTGACACATTGTCCTAAACAACACTAATTTACATTTTTCTCTCCTCCATCAGAAATCGCAGCAGGTACAAATCTAAACACTCCTTTTTTCCAAAAACACTGTCTTTGGCTAATCTTATTTCATCACAACTCTACACTGCATGCCTCAAAATACAATGAACCAAAGAAAAAACACACACACACAAATTTACAAACAAACACCTCCATTATAAAAACTGCAGTTAAGCATATTTATAAACACACATATGAAAATAGCTATGCATGTTATTTCTTTGCACCAATTTTGATGATCTTTTAATGTGTATATATGTTTTATTAAATACTTGTTTTTTTTCCTATAAAGCGTGTTCTGGGTTTTGATTCAATTTGAGTTCTATTCAGTGATGGCTCCTATAAGAGACTGTAGAAAGAAAAGAAAGCTAGATGATAAGGAGGATCATCTCAATTCATTAGCTTCTGGATTTACAGGAGAGGGAGAAGTCTCTGCTGATTGGTGGCAGGAGTTATCTAATAGGATTGCAAGTATGTTTAATCAATTAGCCTTAACCTTGATATTCGTATGATATATTTGTTGATTTTCTTCTTCAATCATAATATGTTGAGTGTTGACATTTTGCAAATGTGAATCTGATTAACAACACTCAATTTTTTAGCTGAATTAGATTTTATTTTATTTGATGTATGAAACTTTACTGAATTGAAGTTTTGTGCTGTATATCTAAATATACAGCTGTTTACCGTCGTATGGACGGAAGATTGTGGCGTCATTAAACGCGGATGATGTATGAGAAAACGCGTTTACTTTATTACTTATTTGGCATCTGGCGTATATTTTGTTAGCAACTTAAATTTAATTTGTCGCTCGACTTAAAAATAAGTTGGGGTAATTCATAAATTGAAGAAGTTTGCAGTTTTTACCTGTTTTATTTTCATTAAGTTCCTTGAAATAGTAATTATGAAATGCAGCTCTTATACATAGGTTGACAATCTTTGTTTATTCTCCTTACAGTTTGTTCACCCTCAAAGACTATGGATAGTTTTGAAACTTTTTTTAAGATGTCGAGGAAAACTTTTCAGTACATTTGCTCACTAGTGGAGGAGCATATGACTGGAAAGTATATGTTTTCGAGTGGTAATCTTATGTGTGTAAAGGATCAAGTAGCTTTAGCTGTGAGGAGGCTTAGCTCGGGTAATTCTTTAGTCTCAATCGGTGACTCATTTGGTGCACACCACTCAACTGTTTCTCAAATCACTTGGCGATTTGTTGAAGCTATTGAAGAAACAGCTCTTCATCACTTATCTTGGCCTTCAACAGAATCCGAGATGGCGCAAATTAAATCCAAGTTCAAAGATCTGTATGGCTTACCTAATTGTTGTGGTGCAATTGACATCACACACATAGGAACGAGGAGGTGACATGTGGCGTGATCGCAAAAACAATCATACCATGATCTTGCAGGCGATAGTTGACCCCGAGTTGAGGTTCCGTGATGTGGTGTCTGGATTTCCAGGACAGATGAACGAGAATTCGGTCCTCCATAGCTCATATTTTTTCAAACTATGTGAGAAAGGAGAGAGATTAAACGAGATGAAGATGAAGCTATCGAGAAAGAGAAACACGGAGTTACAGGAATACATTGTGGGTGATTCTGCTTTTCCTTTACTACCTTGGCTCGTTACACCTTATCAAGGTAACAAACTGTCGGAATGCAAAGTGGAGTTTAATAAGAGGCATCTTGAGAGTCATGTGGTTGCAGAAAGGGCACTGGCGAAATTGAAAGATGGGTGGAGAGTAATTCGAGGAACAATGTGGAGACCTGACAAGCATAAGTTACCTAGGATTATCCTAGTATGTTGTATCCTCCATAACATTGTTATTGATATGAAAGATGATGTCTTCAATACACTGTCTTTGTCAAATGATCACGACCCTGGATATGTTCTAGAAGTTTGTGATTTTGTCGATAAAACTGGGGCTATTTCAAGGAACATACTCTCAAAATACTTATCTAAGAGTTCTCATATGTGAATCTGGCTCTGCTTCAGATGGTTGAAAGAGACAAGCAAAGGCTGTGGCTGGGTACAAGGTACAAATCCAACTATCTAGTGTAGTTGTACTTTCTAAGTGTCTGTTTAAAAGTGTGTCTTCCTCCTCCCCAGTTAGCAAATCTTTTGCACCTTGACCTTGCTTGTGGTATAGGGTGATCTCTTGTAACCTTGTGTAACTGGCTTTGCTTCCTTACTATCTATATATTTAATATGTTTGACAAAAAAAAAAAAAGTGTGTCTTTGATTTTGTTTGATTTATACTTCTAAAAAAAAAAAAAGCATGACTGGTGGATTATATATTTTAATTTATCTTTTGAAATTTGAGATGAACGTCAATGACTCAGATGATCCGGACAAACGCAAGATCCTATTGTTCTTGCCAGAAGCAACAACTTAATTACCACTAAATATAAGGAGTAGCATCACTCGTTTATCTTATTTAATATTCACTCTTACAATGTTGAGATGATTAATTACACAGTTGAGATTCTTACGGCTATAGGTAACTTAATCGGAAAAATGGTGCGTGTGGACCCTTTTACGAAATCAAGAGCCAGGGGTAATTTTGCAAGAATTGCGGTGGAAGTTGATCTGGATAAACCATTGGTTCCGATTATCCGTATACAGAATCACCTGGAGTACGAAGGTTTACATCTTATCTACGAAGGTTTACATCTTATCTGTTTTGAATGTGGAAGATTCAGACATTTGAAAGTGGAGTGTGGGGCTAGTAGTGCGCGAGTTTCAGAGGTGAATAACAACAATAGGAGAGAGGAGTCTCGTAAGGAGGTGGTGCAAGGGAATATAGTGGAGGGTCCGATGTATGGGGAATGGATGACCGTGGACCGTACAAGAGGGAGGCCGAGAAATAGTAATGGTGGCCAACAGCAACGTCAAGGTGGTAAAGGTTATGTGAGTGGGAAAAAGGGAGGAATGACTCCGAGCAAAAAGAAGATAGGACCGGTTACCGAGAGGGATAAGGGGTCGCGATATGATATACTTGCTTCACTGAACAATGGCGAAAGCAGTGGTAGCGGGGACAGACACGTGGAAGAAAGCGCAACAGTTGGGGTAGTTACGGAGAGAAATCCGGGTCCAAAAGATTTCGAGCATTCTGTGATTGATTTAGTAACGGATAAGTTGGACGGGGGGTTTTTAATGCGGGTAAACAAAAGATATTAGATGGAGACTTGATAGCACCGTCATCAAAGCGAAAGGGGAAATTGATTTCAAAGAAAGGCGAAAAACCAAAGGTAAGGGCGGTTGAAAGTGGGGCTGGTGAGGAGAATACGGGGTCTGATGATGTGTTAGTGGTAGAGCGGCATGAGACCACCTTTGGGAAGCAATCGAGAGAAGTAACTGAAGGGCTTATAGAGATTGGGCGTGAAGTGGCGTGTATTAGTGCGAATATGGTTGGGGTAGAAAAATGCAGGGGTCAATCTGCAATTTCCGAAAGTTCAGGGACTGATTTGGCTGGTGCAGAACCGTGTGCTGGTAGGGACAAAGCAGAAGTAGTTACTGATCATGTACTGTTGGGAATTAGTGATCCTCGTATACTTGCTAATACACAGGACCCATCGATTAGAGATCATCCTAGGCGCGAACCAACTTCAGCTCCTAGATTGCATCAGCTACATCCGATGGAAAGTGAGCCTGAGAGACGAAGCTTGGTGGTTGCACCAGTGGGTCCGAGAGATCAGAAGGCAGTGAAGGGAGCTGCTTTGGGTTCTCCTGAAATCGGCATTGAGGATCAGACTCGTTACGAGATGGATTGTGACTCTACGGAAGTAATCAAGGGAGGTACAGAGGGTATGGAATGTGAACGGGAGGGTGAGTGCGTAGAGCTTGCGGACCTTTGATCGGTTTTTGGGTTCATGATCTCTATGCCTTTTAATTTTGTTCACTGTTTCTTTCCTTTTATTTATTTTATGGATTGTACAACTAATAATTCTTGTGGAGGGAATTGGTCTTTGATCAATCGCCCAGTTAATGTTTTGTTCTGGAATTGTAGAGGAGCAAATAGCGATGGGTTTAGACGCGCTTTTAATGACCTGAATGGCCGCCATAATCCTATGCTAGCTATAATTGTTGAAACAAGGGCTTCGGGGGCCGAAGCAACTAAGATCATTAAATCAATTCGGATGGCGAAATCTATACGAGTTGAGGCGGTGGGGTTCTCGGGTGGAATTTGGGTTCTATGGAACCAACCGGATATTTCGGTCCAAATTTTATCGGCTAGTAAACAGGTAATCAATTTACGTATTGGTAAAAACTCATGTGTTTCGTGGATTCTTTCTGCAGTGTACGCGAGCACTAAGAGCTGGATTAGGGAGTCATTATGGAACTCGTTGGAATTAGCTTCACAATTTATCGATGAACCGTGGCTTGTGGTAGGGGATTTTAACCAAATAGGACGCCCTGAAGACCAATTGGGTGGTAATGAGGGTTTGAATCGTGGCATGCTGAATTTTGAGGGGTGGAGAGATCGATGTGGGTTAGTAGACTTGGGTTTCGAGGGACCTAGATACACTTGGAGTGACTCATGGCGGTCAGGAATTCGGATTTTGAAGCGTTTGGATAGAGTTTATGGTAATCAGCTATGGTTCGAGACATTTGGGGTGTATAAGGTTTCACACCTCCCTCGAATACATTCGGATCATGTACCACTGGTATTTAATTTAGCGGCACCACCTCCGGTTTATAAAGGTAAAAGAAGGTTTCGTTTTGAGGCTGCCTGGGGTTACCATGAAACATTCAAAGATTTAGTCTCGAGCACTTGGCGAACAAAGGGACGTGGATTAGGTAAGAATATGGAAAACATGAGAAAAGAGCTGGAAAGTTGGAAGTTCGAGTGCTTTGGAGATTTATTCAAAAAAAAGAAACGAGTTTTGGCTAGAATGGAGGGGATTCAGAAAGCTTTACAGATTTCAAAGAATCCGTATTTAGTACGGTTGGAGAAGAGACTTAGTGGAGAATATGAGAGTTTACCTGAGCAAGAGGATTTTTTTGGTTAGAACGGGCCCATGTGGAAAGAATTAATTCGGGGGATAGAAATACGCGATATTATCATTGCGCGGCTAGAGTTAAGAAGGAGAACTTCGAAAATCTGCGAGTTAAAGGCGCTAATCAAGAATGGTTAGAGGTGGGTACGATGGAGGAGATGTGGGTTCGGGGTTTCTTTGAAGAGTTGTTTTCCTTGGAAGAAGCATCACCGGAAGTGTTCGAATTACTCCAACTTCGAGCTTTGAACACCTCGGAGGTTAGTGTCCTAGGGGGGGCGATTACTGATGAAGAGGTACGAGTTGTAGTGTTTCAGATGTCACCACATAAGGCGCCTGGACCGGATGGTTTTACGGCAGGTTTCTATCAGAGATGCTGGGATATAGTGGGAAAATCAGTTTGTGAGATGATTCAGAATACTTTAATGGTGGGAAGATTCCCTTCCCAGGTGTTGGGTACTCTCATTCACCTTATCCCGAAGGTTACCTGCCCGGAATATATCACACAGTTCCGACCCATTAGTTTAATTAATGTGTGTTATAAAGTATGCATGAAGGTTTTGGTTAATCGCATGAGACCGATACTAGTGAATTATATTGGACCTTTCCAGAGTAGTTTTTTGCCTTACCGATCTACTATCGATAACATTGTTTTAGTTAGTGAGATCGACCATGTAATGAGACATGCGAAGGGTAAGAGAGGGATTATGGCGGTAAAGGTGGACCTTGCTAAGGCTTACGATAAATTGAGTTGGGGTTTTATTAAGCAATCATTAGAACAGTTGGGCGTGCCTGATATGTGGATTTCAGTGATCTTATCGGGAATGGCGGATAATGAATTAAGTGTGCATTGGAGGGGTGCACCACTTCCTCCTTTCAGACCTAGGAGAGGGATTCGGCAGGGAGACCTATATCACCGTACCTATTTGTCATTTGTATGGAGAGGTTGTCATTATTAATTCAGAGACGCGTAGAGCTTGGGGAGTGGAAGCCATTTTATATTTCCGCAGGGGGTCTCCTATTTCCCATACCTTTTTTGCTGATGATTTGATTTTATTTGGAGAGGCTACTATTGATAATTTTGTGCTTTTACAGGATACCTTAGACACCTTCTGTAGAGACGCGGGTCAAACAATTAGCAAGGAGAAATCGAGTATATATTTTTCGCGGAATGTGGATGAGGTTTTGGCTTTGGATATAACGGCGAGGAGTGGTTACCAGCGAAGCGAGGGTATTGGGAAATATTTGGGAATCAACATTCTGTCCGGAAGAAGGCCTAGGGGTTTTTTTGGAGAGCTAATTAGTAATCTGCGTAGCAAACTTGCGAGGTGGAAGGGTAATAATCTCTCTTTAGCTGGGCGTATTACGTTGGCGCAATCAGTCCTCAGTGCTTCCCCGATGTATCTAATGCAAGTTGAGAAGCTACCGGTTTATGTATGCGATGAGATAGATGGGATCAGGAGAGAATTTATTTGGGGTATTTCGGAAAGTCAAAATCATATTAATTGGGTAGCTTGGACGGAATTATGCAAACCAAAGAGGTAGGGTGGTTTGGGTTTTCGCTCGGCTAAGGAGATGAATGTGGCGTTCTTGGGTAAAATAGGGTGGAAGTTGATTCATGATACGACATGCTTGTGGCCCGTTATCATGCGTCAAAAGTATTTCAAGAGAATGCCATTACAGTACATTACAAGACAAAGTGATTCGAGAATTTGTAGGGCTATTACAGAAGGATTGGGGATACTGAAACGTGGGTCAAAGTGGATTATAGGGAACTGTCAAGATATCTCCTTTTGGGGTGATTGGTGGGTAGGGGATTCCCCCTTGTAAATCGATTGATAGAGAATCTGGAGGAAGGGGAACTATCGAAGATTACGAATTTTGTTAATTTGGAGGGGCTTGGGAATGGGAAAAATTCCAACATTTACTTACGCCGTCGTCTTTAATGGAAATTACAGATGTGAGGATAGAGAGGGGTAATGATGGGAGGGATAGTCTCTCTTGGTTGCATGAGTTACATGGCAATTTCTCGGTGAAATCAACTAGGTACTTTGATCTACCAGAAGAAGATATGAGTTTATTTAATTGGGATAGGGTGTGGAAAATTAAATTCCCACAAAAAACTCGGGTGTTACTTTGGAGAGCGATTAAGGAGCGAGTTAAGACAAGAAGGAATTTGACTAGGCGAGGAGTCGAGGTGCCGTCTACGTGTCCGTTGTGCGATATAGCCGAAGAGATAGCCATCCACTTATTTCGGGACTGTACTAGGATCCGTGATGTGTGGAAACTAATTAAAGTGGAGTTGATTCGGATGGGGGCTGCTATGCGAGAACCTACTGGAATGTATAGAAGGCGTGGAGGTGTCCCACATTTGCGCGAGGAGGTCCAGGTCAGTAGGGTAAATTTGTTAGTGCTAACTCTTTGTTGTCTTCTCAGTAGGTCCTAGGTCCAGGAGCTGCAGCTGAAGCGAGGCCAACAGGTACTGCTGCGAACCAGGATGATGAGGATGCAGCTTTCTCTTCCAGCGGGGCTGTATTTCAGCATCAGGTCCGGGACCTGCACCAGAATAGGGGAAACAGCGCGGAGGAGCAGGAGCTGTTCATGGTGGCGCAAACAGCCCTGGATGAGGAGACTAATGGTGGGGTAAATCCGATGGAGTGGTTGGCAAAGAATGTGGCGTGTAACAAGTTATTCGCGGGGGTTCCGTGGAGTATTTTCTTTGGGGCTTTAATTGACACGATATGGGGTGAACGAAACCAGGTGGTGTTTAATAGCGGGGTGCTTCCGGCAGGTTTGGTAATTCTCAAGAAAGCAAAGTTCATAGCAAACCGTTACTCTAGAACCTGGGGTCAAGGGGTCAAGTTCCTGGAATGAAGTGTGGCCGTAAACCAAGTGTGTCATTAGTGGGTTGGAAGAAACCAATTTCGGGACTAAAGTTGAACACCGATGGAAGTCTGAATAGAGGGAGAAGATTAGGAGGAGGGGGTGGTGTTATTCGAGATGTCAATGGAGAGTGGATAAAGGGTTTTACAATGAAGATTCATCATGAGGAACCTGTTATTGTAGAGCTGATTGCACTAAGTAAAGGCCTCCGTTTAATTGAGGCAATGGGGGTTAGCGACGTGGTGGTAGAGACGGATTCGGAGGAGGCATTGAATGCAATTCAAAGTGTAGGCGAGGGTAGAGGGTCTGGAGCAACTTGGATTCGCAATATTCGTTTGATAGTAGCTAGAAACCCGGGTTTTGTTTTGCGGAATGTATATCGAGAAGAGAATTGTTGTGCCGATTGGTTGGCTCGAGCGGGGCTTAATGGGGACGAAGATTTTACGTTACTTGAAGATCCACCAGATGGAATTTGGAGCATTCTTACGAGAGATCGAATGGAATGGAAAATACCGCGTGTTATTTATGATTCCAGCTTGCTTAATAATGTTCTAGGCTAGTTTGTTCTTAATTTTTGGGTTATTGCCCAATGGTTCTTGGACCTCCTATGTAATAATAAAAAAAAAACGTTTTACTTCATGCGATCACCTTTAATCATACCGCACACTCTGTTCCTCAAACAACACAACCCCTCTTGCAACTAAAACACATATCATTGTCACTATCTTCGAGAATTCCTGTTACTTAATTCATGTATGTTATTTTTGTGTATGAACCATGTTAATTTTCTCCGTGTTGTTAATGGAGCGGTAATAGGTGCTTATCGTGTAGTGCTAGCATGTTAAGTATATTGCCTATATGGATTACTCTGGGGCATGAGTCTTTGAAAAATTAAGTTCCGAATAGTGCTCGTAGGGGTGAAAAGTTGAACGAAAATTTCTGATTACCAACCACTTACGATTCGAAATTTCGGTGTTTGGGAATGCCTTTTCAACTTACAATTTCTGAATTTCTGAGTTTTTTTTAATAGAATTGAAATTACATATTGTAACTTTGGAATTTTTGATTTTCGATTCGATTTCTATTTCTGATTTTTCTCGAGATTTTTCGACGTAATACTTTTTTGAATACTCATTATGTATGTCTGCAAGATTAATAAATATATAATATTTATATAACTCAATACATATATATTTTAATATTATATATATCTTTTGATGTAAAAAAAGATATATGTAACCCGTTAGAATTAGCTCATCAAGGTGTTAGTCATCCAATTTAGTGGTACAAGTTCGAATCGAGTCATGGACTTCGAGTCCAAAGTGACTCTTCTATGTAAGAAAAAAAAAAGATATATATATTTATTGATTTTAATTATTAACCATATCTTTTTATATATAAAGAACTAATTGATCCAGAATTTTATACATGAAAAAATAAATTGATATTGTTTTTCTCGCACTATAATATGATTTATAGTTATATAGGTATAATTATCTTTTTTCAGTTAATTTTAGAAAACAATATAAGGGGTTATTACTAATTGAACTTCCAAATTATTATTTATACCTCTTATTATTTTTATTCATATAACTACAATTATTTGACATAACTATTTTTTATAATACTGGATTTCTTTTTTACCCTTCTATATATACTATATCATTAATTTACAAAGATAGAATTCTCATATAACACAAACACATAAACACACACACTTAGTTTAAGTTTGTCTTTCTCTATATTTTTTTGTTTTTATTTTGTGATTTTATTGTGTTTTGTTATGATATTTATTATAGATTGTTTTTAATTTAGTAACACATACACGCGCACATGCTTTGATAATTTTTGAATTGAAACTTATGTCTCTGTTTTTTTTTTCAAATTTTCAAGGTAATTGGTCCTATGATTTGGTGATTTATGTTTTTGTTTATTCTATAATATTTTTCTCTTTAATTGCAGCTATTATGCCAATTTTGTGCGTTTTGCTCTTTTTTGTTTGATATAAGCATTTTTAATCTAATGTTTATGTATTTGCATATGGTTTTTTGTGTATATCGTGAATGTATATCTCGCATATTCATATATTTGTTGACATTTTGTTTCAGCTGCGTTGAATTATGTGTCTAAGTTACTTTTCTCTGAGTACAATAGATTTCCAGCTATCATGTTCTGCATCAAACTGCTCAAACAATGAATTTCATGTTCCAAACATGAAATTCATTGTTAAACAATATTTTTCTTCAATCTTTTCTATGCTTTATGTGATCATATTCTACTACTTATCTGATAATTTTCTATAGATGGTTATGGATATTTTTAGGTTCGGTTCACAAAATTTCACGCGGTTGTTTGATCTTTTCCCAGTCTCGATTCTATTTTTTATTATGTTTTACCTAAATAACATTCCTTACTATTAAGTTTCACTCATTTAGTTTATTCAGCCGAAGAAGATGTTAATTGTTTGCTGAACAACGAAGAACACTTTTCTAATATACAATTTTTGGTTATTGAGTCGATTTTGTAGCGTATGGATATCTATGTTACGGATGATCGGGAAATAGAGGTAATTTAATCTACATGTTACTCGCATATCACCGTATTTGATTCTTGTTCTCCTTCTACAAAGGTCATGTCTTCTCATGATTCCAATGAGCATACACTTGGTGGTAAAAAATATTTGGAATGATTGGAGGCAACTAATTAGACACGACGGTCAATGATTTCACGGTGGTAATTCTGAATTTCGTACTTCTCTTTCTAAATTTGCTAGTGAAGTTGGTTTTAAGTATTCTTTTACTCATAGTTTTAAGTTCAAATGTGGTGCACACAACGAAGCTTTTAAATATAAAGGATTTCCTTGCAAAGTGTATGCATCTCTTGAAAGGAACCATGTTTTTTTTATATGCGCTCATTAGTGAATGAGCATAATTGTGGTGCAGTTATCAAATCACGTGTTAATGTAGTTTCTGGCTTAATTGTTGAAGAAGTGAGGGCTAGGCTGGATATTGTCCTGAAATATATTATGAGGGAGTTTAAATTTGGTTACATTTTTTATATTTATTACACGGTTGCTTATCATTGTTAAAAAAGGCCAAGACTGAAGTTCATGGCAATTTGTCTTTGTCCTTCCACCGATTAGGATCTTATTTAGATAAGTTTAAATTCACTAATCCATCTACACACGCTTATTATGAGTTTGAATTCGTTACTTGCACATTTGATCGATGCTTTGTTGCATTATGTGGTTGTATTCACGATTCTAAATCTTGTCGTCCCATGTTATTCATAGATGGTACACATTTTAACAACAAGTATAAGGGTCATCTTCTAGTTGCAACTACAAAGGACGGGAACAATGAATTTCATGTTCTGCACACTGAATTTCCTTATATAAAGAATGAATTTTATGTTAAGAACAATGAATTTCATGTTCTGAACAATGAACCTCTTGTTATGATAGATCATTTTCCTCTTTATAATTATATTTGTCTTTTTTGTGGATTTATATGCAGGAATTTTTCCAATTGCATTTCTAGTTGTTCGAGCCAAGGATACCACAAATTGGACTCTATTTCTCATATTTTTGAGACATTTTGTCCATGATCGTTGAATCACTTTCATATTCGATCATTTTCAAGGTATTATAACATCGTTCAGAGATAATTTTCCCGAAGGTTTCCATTATTTTTGTTTGTTTAATATAACAAACTATCTAAGGGATGCCATAGAAGGAAAAGAAACACATGCGTAGAAGGATCTATGGTTACTTTTCTGAATAGGTGCCCTTATACTCCAAACATTCTCTAATTTAAACAAGATCTCGCCGATTTTATTAGGGAAGGTAAAGTTGTAGGTCATACTTTCAAGGAAAATATTCAGAAAAGGATAACTTTATAAATGTTTTTTTTGCGGTAAGCGTTACATGGAGAAGATTTCAAATGCAACCTTAACATTGACCTTGAGAATCAAGCGTGAACATTGGGATGAACTTCCAATTATCAAGTTTATTAATCATATTCGTCTTTGGGCAATGCAAAATTTTTTGAGAGAGAGTTTTAGAGTCTATGAAGTGGACCACAATCTTGGTTCTGGAGGTTGAGGTTCTTTACGCTCTTAATTTAGATGAAGGTTATTCATGGATCATTTGTTGTCAATCAGGGAAATGTATATCTAGTTGTTTCCACCTTGTCTCATGTCGTTGATCTTCAAAGATGATTTTGTACTTGCAGTGGTTAGGGAAATATTCCAGATTCCCTTGTTCACATGTCGTTGCGGTTTTGTAAATTCTAGTAGGTTCGGCTCAACGATTACTGTACATCGAGAAGTATTGCCACACCGCGTCATACATGGAATGCTACTCGCGTAACGTTCCTACTTTTCCAATTTATGTCCACCCACACCAACACCCGGATCCAATGATATTTTTGTACAACCTCCGATTGTCAAGGTCCTTTTCAGCATATGCTCAAAACCAATAGGTTTACATCACGTGATGAATTACAATATGAACTTAAGTTGATCATATGTGGATGTTGTCATACACGAGGTGATCATAATGCTAAAACTTGTAATGTTACTTTATGATTTTTCTTTATTATTTTGCAACAAATTATAACTACAACAATACAAGATTTTTGTATGAGAACGATAGTCTTAACAGTTTTTTTTTTATATTCTTGATTTTACCATTTTAAAATTTAGTTGTTATGTTATATATCTTTTTTGTTTAATTATGCTTGAGATCATTTTTGTGTATTATATTGTGTTGTGGTTTATATGTGTCCTCAGATTTTATAGTTATTATTCGTATAAATTTCATTGTTCTAAACAAGTAATTCACTGTTACACAACAATATCTATAGTATGATACTTTTTCTATCAAATTATAAAATCTTGGAATTTGAATATTTTGATCGAGCCAACTAGTATATGTTTCTAGTGGTCGAGTAGATTAATTTAGTCGATCATTGTATAATAGTTGATATAGTCAATACGACTAGTTTAGTAGTGTAGTAATTTATTATAGTTTTTAAGCTGACTAGCTTAATCTTTTAATGGTAAAGTGAATAATTTTCATGTTTCAAATAATGAATTTTATGTTTCAAACAATGACTTTTATGCTTCAAACAATGAGTTTTATGTTTCAGACATGAAATTTTTCCACTGTTTATG
The DNA here is from genome assembly GCA_029959085.1 of Nemophila menziesii. Lineage (NCBI taxonomy): Eukaryota > Viridiplantae > Streptophyta > Magnoliopsida > Boraginales > Hydrophyllaceae > Nemophila > Nemophila menziesii. The sequence continues at coordinate 41,010,825 of JARWIR010000003.1, read as the reverse complement.
CATTTAGTCTCACTAATTTATTTGTATATGATTTACATTCTACAAGTAAAACAAAAAAAGATTAAAAATGATGATTTAAATCAATTTTATTCCACATCATTCATAATATTTAAAATACTAACAAGTAATTTTTAACACAATCACAAAATTAAGCCTAACCGTTATTCTTGGTACGCTCAACAGAATATCATATATAAGTTCAACATAATAAAATACTTAACACAATCTTTATTTTTCGTTGTGTGTAATCGTTTGTTTTTTGCAGTCAATAAATTCGTGGTACATATTTGCTTGAAAGATTTCAGCAATGTACTCCTCATAATTTTACCTTACTCGTCTTGTCTTGCAAATGTCCTCAGCATACATACACACAAAAACTCCATTGTCGAGTTTTCCTTCAGACTTTTGGGGGCAAGCCATTTCCTTTAATTATGCAATTGTGTGGGGTCTCGGATTCAGTTCCATTGTCCTAGTAGTTGAATTTGCAGATAATGAATCATCATCACACTTTATTGATGAGTTGTAGTTCTCTATTTGTATTGTGTGTACTTTTCACAGTCATACATTAGCATTGTCCAATTCCTTGGTGTAATTTCATCCTCGTTCGCAACTGCTTGTATAGGGATCAAAATTATCATGTTCCCATTTTTCAGAGCTTTGGTGAATAATTTTTCACCTTTTCTTCCATTATTTCCTTGTCATCTCCATTCACATAACTTTGCATATTTTAACCTATTCATATTGATCTAATTTTTACAATATAATTTATATAATTGGGAATTAAACTAGTTTTTACATACCATTGAATCTGTTGACATAAAGAAAACAAAGTATTCAACAATAAAAATATTTTCTAGAGTTATATTGTGCGACTTTGTCTTATCAAATTCCTCTTGTAACATCATCAAGTATCCTTCTATAACCTTTCAAGTTTTTATTACAATTTTTTGTTATAATTAATTTTTTTTTATTAACAGAATAAATGATTAGTTTCACTTACTACGTATTCAAGCTCATTTTCTTTCGCGATTGCTTCCATGTCTTTAACCATTAATAGGTTAAATAGTTCATATTCCCAAACACCAAGCCTGAAAAGAAATATATGTTAAAATGTTTTAGAGTTAACATGTTTTTTTATATTTATATAGCTGGAAAATAGATATATATATTCATTTTCTTACATTTTGTCATTCACTATCTTAAGGGTGAATTATCCTTAAGGTCTTGGAGACAATCTTTCTTCTCTATATATGGTCCGGAAATTCATTCTTATTAGGGACCTCTGTTTTGAAAATTGTCTTTCCTACCCTTACTACCACTAAAAGACAAAGAAAGTGTGATGTCACTGTTTCTCTCTTTCTCCACTACCACTACCCACCTACCTCCGACCTCCGACCACCGACCTCCGATCACCGACCTCCGACCTCCGACCTCCGACCACCGACCTCCGCAACTGACCACCGAACTCCGACCACCAGTCACCGGTCACCAGAAAAAACATAGAGTATAAAAACATAGAGTACTCTATATATTTGCTGAGGACTCTATAAATTTGCGGAGTACTCTCTAAATTTTTTCGAGTGCACGAATAAAATCTCGGAGTACTCTAAGAAAATCTCGGAGTACTCTTAAAATTGGTGAGTATTCTAAAACAATTAGAGAGTAATTTAAAAAAAGAAATGAGTCTAAATTAAAAATAATTGTGAGTATTATTCAAACAATTATATTATTACACAATCAGAAAAAAAAAAGGGAAATCTATTTGGTTTGATCAGATCTAGATCTGGTCAACCATGTCAAACTAAACAAACAAAAAAAAATGCAACTAGTCTTCACGCGTGAAACAAACGCCACCACCGGAGCTCGCGCCACCACCACCATAAAACCACCACCACCATCATAACACCACCACCACCACCACCATACACCACCACCTCGCGCCATCACTTTCAGCACCACTGTTCGGCGTTTCAAAATGGAGCAGATTTCCGACGAGGTGAAATCACTTGGCTTAGCTTCTCCGGCGAAACAGCAGTCTTCTCAACAGTCTTCTCCGGCGAATGGCTCTTGCTGTGAACTCGATCCATGGCTGCAAACGAAGATCGGTGCTAAAAAACAAAGATCCATGGTTGGAACTCGATAGCAACCATGGCTGGAACTCGCAGCAATGAAGCTCAACGTTGGTGCTGCGGTGGTGCTGCGATGGTGCTTCGGAGCTAGGTTTCACAGCTACAGCATCTTCGCAGCAACTCCGGCGAAGCTGATTCTGTGCTGCTCATATACTCCAGCGACGCGCGAGGAGGCAGCAAAAGCAGCAGCAACCTTCGTTCTTCAGCGCAGTCAGTACAGATCTGGAGGGCTTTCAGTGCAGTGGAAGGTGGAGAATGGTGGTGGTGGTTCTCGGCTGTCTTTCCATGGCCATGGTGGTGGTGGTTCTCGGCTATTTTTCAGATTTGGTCTTAGTTATTTTTAGCATTTTCGGTGGTGGTGGTTGTGTTATGGTGGTGATTGTGTTATGGTGGTGGTGGCGGTGGTTTGGGAGCTGAAGTAGCTCACGTCGGAAGAGGGGAGTGGGGAGGAGAGGGAGGTGAGAGATAATATATCTGAAATTATAATGGTAGGGGTTCTAAATTAGTATATATGGAAGACAAAAAACAAAACGAGGGTAGTAAGGTAATACGGATTTTGGGTTCCATGTGTTAAATTCTTTTTGAGGTCTTTAGTAAGAAGAGACTCTAAGAGGAGTTGCTATTTCGAAGAGGGGGGTGTGTTCAAGACCCTAAGTGGCATTTTCTTCTATCTTAAATATATCATTGACGAATTATGCATACTTCATCTTCAATAACTCATAAGGTGTCTTCTTATTAATCCTCATTTTGTATACCATTTATATCTATCTATTTCCTACCTCTTAGTTTTTTTATTTCCCTTTTCCTTCTCTTTTTTGTTTTTGTTATCTTTTTTTCTTCCATACCTCTCTGTTTTACTCTACTTCTTATTCTGTCTCCTCCATCTCGAACTCTATGTTCTTATTGATTTTTATCTTTTTTGGTTTTTGCGTTGTATTGTAGACCCGGTCTTACTTTTCATTTCTTGGTTGGTTATTAAACCTTGTTACCATTGACTTCACTTTTATACCTCCACACCCTCATGTTCATCGATATTCATCGAGTTTTTTTTTGTTGTTTACATGTTTCATTATTGTTGTCTCTTTTTTGGTTTCCGCCTCCTTTTTAACAACTTCTTCACCCCGCTCTTCTATTGTTTGGATTTTGTCCTTTTACTCCTCATTTGATGTGTTTCCACCCATTCCATAGTTTATTTCTCGTTCTACATCGTCGTTCATTTTCCTGTTTTCTTTTTCTTCATCCAGTTGTTTAATTTTTTCGATCAACTGTAACTCAAGCTCCGTATATTTGCTTCTTTTTTTATTCCAAATTATCTTTTTAAATTATTCACCTTTTCTTCCATATTTGTTATTATTTTTTTGATACGTGGGTGGTCTGGGCCAGCTTGTGCGCACCAGGACTAGTCTCGTGGGGAATATGAAAGCCTCCCATGCATACCCCTAGGTAAATCAAAATTAGGTTACCTATGTTCATGGAAGATATATAAACTATGTATTTCATTTCATCTTTTTCTTTCAACTTTTTATCCAATTTGTGATTATATTTCTCGAGTTGATGTTGTTTCCTATATGAAGTGTCCAACTTCTGGTAAAATTCTTTGAGAATTTTATTCAGGTCTTCATCCTCTTCTCATGTTTCTATCAAATCAAGAAACATGTTCAATCACTTAAAGTAAATAAAATTTTGTCGTCTCTCAAGATGATAAAAAACCTAACAATTACACAACTCGAGAGAACTAATTAACCACAAGTGTACAGATCGTTGACAAGTAATAAAAGTAAGAATGTAAAGAGTATCGTCTTCACATGGACTACAGAGGTTATTTCTTAAGCATTGTTCTTAGAGAGATTCTTAGAATGAGTTGCTAAACTAACTATAAAAGATAAAATATTTGTTTTGTTTTCGATTAATAAGACTAAGATGCAATAAAATAAAATGAATAAGGATTAAATATTAAACTAAGGACAATGATAGTAAATAAAATAAGGAGAATAAATTAGATTATAGTTTGATAACTCGCAAATAATCCCCACTAGTGTTAATTTATGTTTTATTTGTTTAAGGTAAAATTGGTAAGTATGTAATATTCGGGATATTAACTTCTTCCTAACTCCCGTCTAGGTAGCTTCGAAAGCTACTTCAACACTACTAGGGGACGCAGGTGAGGTTACCTTACACAATGATCAGTGCTAAAAGTCTCTAACCTTATTAACTCGCTGGCTAGTTAAGTCCACTAGGATCACTAACGTACACCAGACGATTATGTATTGTTTTCAGTAACCGAACCCCTCGCCAGGGTGATAGTCCTAATTACTAAGGACAGTACTATACTTTTTCAGAGTGAGGGTTAAATTATATGGAAAACAAATAAGCAAAACAATTAAAATAACAAGTTAATTAAATATGCACCATCCAAAATTCAATAAAAAAAAAAATTTGTTGTTCATGCATTATGTTGTTCTCAAGCTATGAGAATTTGTTTCATACTAAAATAATTAAAACTAGCAATTAAAAGTATAATATTCATGTTCGTAGGATAAAACAAAACAAAGTTCTGGTAATAATTGATGACGAATGAAGGAAGATATAGTTGGAATGGCATGCACTGCTTCCAAGCTTCTTCTCCTCTTCAGGTGTTTCTTACTTGTCACTAATGAATATGGATCCTCTTCTAATGTTAAAAACTGATATATAAAAGATCCATCGTGTTTAGGTGTTGTGGGCCCCTTTTATCTAGCCCAAACCCAAAAAAAAGGTTTTAGTATATGAGTAGACTAGTTCGTACCACGACAATGGGAATTTTAATAACTTTCTCAATTCAGCTCCATGAACCCTTAGTTCATACACATTCTTGACTCCAAGTACTATCTATAAACCCAAGGGATCCTCCATAATCTTGTCAATTTTGCATGGTAACTCGAACAAGTCTATTTCTTGGACGACAACTACTCTCACTTTGCAAACGTAGTCAAATCATCCTTTTATGCTGACTTTGGGGTAATATCATTTTCTTGGCTTCTTATTATTATCTCGGAGGATCTTAGAATTCAAATAGCTAAAAGCTATGCACTCATCACACAAATTACGTACAAAAAATTTGAAGATAACATAAAGGCTGAAACTAGACAAGAAAGTATTGATAATCAAATAATAGGGGAAAATTCCTCAACTAAGTCCTAAATACCCCTAAAAATATGTATAGTGACTAGATTAATCTATCACATGAATGGAGACATCAAGATCTCCAACTCAAAGTTTTCTCGTACCGACAAAATAATAACTAAATTAGCACATCTAAGTCAATTAATCATAGAAAAGGAAGTACTAGAAAAATAATGCATGATCCCAAAACACTATCCTAGCAAGACTTGTATAGTAATGCATAAGAACTAACGCACACATACACATAATATACAAATAATTAACACATCATAAATTCAAGATAAGATTAGCTTCACAATGCAAGAAGGATTGGTTTCCACTGAGGTTGATATGGCGGATATAGGGTGTTCATCGATCCTAACATAGTATCTAATGGTACACCTGGCTGCTCCCTAATCTCTCAATTGTTATTTTACCACGTAGTTAGAAATCCTAAGGTCTTTTCGGTTATACAGTAGGCTTAGGGTCGGTATGATACGCATTTAGATAGTTTGAAGTGAGATTTTGGCTCTCTCATCACTAGATGTCAACTAATTGCCCGTAGAGCTTGATTTTGCACTCGAAGATGTACTCACTCAATCCCAATTGATGCACTTAACAAGCATTCCTAATAATCCCATAATAATTCACGATATTTATATAATCTTTCCACTTTGCTGGTTATTTTCTTTCAATTCTTTTTTCCATTCATTTTTTGTAAGATAGTCAAGACGCTCTTGGTGATGTGAGATGTCATACTACTTAATTTTTCATTTTTCTTTCTTTTTAATTTATCAATTTTTTCCAATAGACCCCAATAAAGGGTTATAATAAAAGTGCATTATCAACATATTACATACAACAAAAGCTCAAAAATCTCACCCAAAATGTTTCTCATGATGAATTCCCACCACCCTAAACTCAAGCTCTAAAGACAACTGTCTTAGCACTGCGTTTCGAGGGCGGGTCATATGGATAGGTCCTAAAATTTAAGGGGTATAAATTATAATGTAGCTACAAAGAAAGGATATAAGCTAGAAAGGGGCTAAGATGGATAAAGCTTCAATTAAATTCGGGTAAGCAAGCTAAAGCCTTCAAGTGGCTTATCAAATTTATTACTTAAATCATTTTTCTAACTATTAGGCCTCGTTACGTTTTCAATTTTAATTCATATGTTAAGCAAATTTTCAACTAGCTCAGTCCTTACATTCTACATACCACTCAAGACTCCCTAAGATCGAATTTGCTTCTACGAATCGCTTACTAATATTTTCTATCCATTAATTAACATTTTCATGCAAAATAAATTAGAGGTGTTATGACACTGTTTTAAAACACGCTACTTACTATCATCAACTCGTTAAAACTATGTTTAATAGGTACATTCAACAAATACTATGTCACATCCTATATCATACTACAAAAATATTATTTTTTATGGCTAAAAACAGAAAATGGAGATGAGGACAACGAATCTCCACCTCCAACTCAAAAATGAGTCGTGTCTCCACAACTAGAAAAAGACTTGAAAAAACAATAAAATTTAAACTAATTTACACTAATACATAAGTAATTAAGGAGGGAGATAAGGAAGCATTACTCGGCAGGCGACTGGGCTATCCAAGTTGCGATCAACATTTTGCTTTGATCCTTTCCCAAGCAAGAAGAGGATATGGTCTAGATTTGTCAATCCTTGCTTGAGCATCGATTTCAATGAATTGTTTCGCCTCTAAGTCACCCAACTTTGTACACAACATCCTCGCCCAAATAGGTATTTCGAACTTATCTTTATCTCTAATTGGTAGCTCTTGGGACATCGAGGATGAACCTCAAGTGTTGGTTAATGGTGCTTGGTTCTTCGTTTTGGTCGATAATTTCCATCTCGTAGTGTTTGTTCTTGGTTGAGTAGGTACCTTGGGTTTTGGTTTCCACTTATGTTGTTCACCTATGAAGATTGCTTGTTCTCTTGTTGTCCAAGGTATACCTCTCTTTTTTTTTCGGTCGGGTAAATAAAAGGTATACCTCTCTTTTTCTCATGTCTTGGCTCTTCCTCTTGAAATTCAACTCATTCATTCTTCTTGTCATTTCAATTAACCCACAACTCAAAAATGCACCAAGTATGAATTTCTTTTTGATTGGGTTGATTAGTATTTTTACAAATTGTTGCGTGTAGGAGGATATTGATTGGTGCTTGGATGGTGGTATATGAATTGTATAGGATGGAATTATGATCTTTTGTGGTGAAAGAAATTATTAAAACTTGATGATTTTTGGATATTTATGGTATTATATAATGGATTTGATGGAGTATATTTAAAAAAAACATCTTATTGCTTAATTATTAGTTTAAATTTTTTTTTAGTATCATTTATGATATACTATCTCACCTTTTCTTTACCTTTTCCATTTAGAGGTAATTCTTTCGCTGTTTCACCCTAAAATCAACCGTAAATCTTTGCAGCCTCGACCAGAGTCCAAGTAATTTCACTTATTTAGTTCTTTTGCCACATTGTCCTAAACAAAACTAATTTACAATTTTCTCATCTCCATCAGAAATCGCAGCAGGTACAAATCTAAACACTCCTTCTTTCTAAAAACAGACTTATCTTGGCTAATCTTATTTCATCACAACTCTACACTGCATGCCTCAAAATACAATAAACCAAAGAAAAAACACATACACACACACAAAAACTTACAAACAAACACCTCCATTATAAAAACTGCAGTTAAGCATATTTATAAACACACATATGAAAATAGCTATGCATGTTATTTCTTTGCACCGATTTTGATGATCTTTTAATGTGTATATATGGTTTATTAAATACTTGTTTTTTTTCCTATAAAGCGTGTTCTGGGTTTTGATTCAATTTGAGTTCTATTCAGTGATGGCTCCTATAAGAGACTGTAGAAAGAAAAGAAAGCTAGATGATAAGGAGGATCAGCTCAATTCATTAGCTTCTGGATTTACAGGAGAGGGAGAGGTCTCTGCTGATTGGTGGCAGGAGTTATCTAATAGGATTGCAAGTATGTTTAATCAATTAGCCTTAACCTTGATATTTGTATGATATATTTATTGATTTTCTTCTTCAATCATAATATGTTGACATTTTGCAAATGTGAATCTGATTAACAACACTCATTTTTTTAGCTGAATTAGATTTTATTTTATTTGATGTATGAAACTTTACTGAATTGAATTTTTGTGCTAAAATATTATAAGAAGCTATCTAAATATACAGCTGTTTACTGTCGTATGGACGGAAGATTGTGGCGTCATTAAACGCGGATGATGTATGAGAAAACGCGTTTAATTTATTACTTATTTGGCGTCCGGCGAATATTTTGTTAGCAACTTAAATTTAATTTGTCACTCTACTTAAAAAATAAGCTGGGGCAACTGTGAATTGAAGAAGTTTGCAGTTTCTGCACAAAATTTATGCATAGCATACCCTATTTTATTTTAATTAAGTTCCTTGCAATAGTAATTATGAAATGCAGCTCTTATATATAGGTTGACAATCTTTGCTTATTCTCCTTGCAGATCGTTCACCCTCAAAGAGTATAGATAGTTTTGAAACTTTTTTCAAGATGTCGAGGAAAACTTTTGATTACATTTGCTCACTCGTGAAGGAGCAAATGACTGGAAAGTATATGTTTTCAAGTGGTAATCTTATGTGTGTAAAGGATCAAGTAGCTTTAGCTGTGAGGAGGCTTAGCTCGGGTAATTCTTTAGTCTCAATCGGTGACTCATTTGGTGCACACCATTCAACTGTTTCTCAAATCACTTGGCGATTTGTTGAAGCTATTGAAGAAACAGCTCTTCATCACTTATCTTGGCCTTCAACAGAATCCGAGATGGCGCAAATTAAATCCAAGTTCAAAGATCTTCATGGCTTACCTAATTGTTGTGGTGCAATTGACATCACACACATCGGAATGAAGGTTTCCTCGTCTGAACGAGGAGGTGACATGTGGCGTGATCGCAAGAACAATCATACCATGATCTTGCAGGCGATAGTTGACCCCGAGTTGAGGTTTCGTGATGTGGTGTCTGGATTTCCAGGACAGATGAACGAGAATTCGGTTCTTCAGAGCTCGTATTTTTTCGAGCTATGTAAAAAAGGAGAGAGATTAAATGGGATGAAAGTGAAACTATCGGGAAACACGGAGTTACAGGAATATATTGTTGGTGACTCTGCTTTTCCGTTACTTCCGTGGCTCGTTACACCTTATCAAGGTAACAAACTGTCGGAACGCAAAGTGGAGTTTAATAAAAGACATCTTGAGAGTCATGTGGTTGCAGAAAGGGCACTGGCGAAATTGAAAGATGGGTGGAGAGTAATTCGAGGAACAATGTGGAGACCTGACAAGCATAAGTTACCTAGGATTATCCTAGTATGTTGTATCCTCCATAACATTGTTATTGATATGAAAGATGATGTCTTCGATACACTATCTCTGTCAAATGATCACGACCCTGGATATGTTCAAGAAGTTTGTGATTTTGTGGATAAAACTGGGGTTGTTTCAAGGAACAAACTCTCAAAGTACTTATTTAAGAGTTCTCATATGTGAATCTGGCGCTGCTTCAGATGGTTGAAAGTGACAAGCAAAGGCTTCGGCTGGGTACAATATTTCAAATCCAACTATGTAGTGTAATTGTACTTTCTAAGTGTATTTAAAAGTGTCTTTGATTTTGTCTTTGATTTTGTCTGATTTAAGAAAAACTGTAGTGGATTATATATTTTAATTTATCTTCTGAAATCATGAGATGAACGTCAATGACTGAGATGATCCTGACAAACGCAAGAGCCTAATGTCCCTGCCAGGCCCTGGCAACTCCAAAAAAGTACAAGCAACAACTAAATTACCACTGAATTATAAGGAATAGCATCACTCGTTTATCTTATTTACTTTTCACACTTTACAACTTTTTTACTTCAGGCGATCACCTTTAGTCATACCGCACACTACCTAGGTACATACTTTAGTAATACACATACACACCCAAATCTACGATCATCCTGTAACTTGTCCGATTTGAGTCTATTAATCACTACCCTCTTGCATTGCGTATGTCTTGGTACTTACCGTGTAGTGCTATCATGTTAAGTGTATTGCATATATGGATTACTGTAGGGGATAAAAGTTTGAAAAGTTAATTCCGGAAAATAGCTCGTATGTGAGAATTTGGTTGATGTGTTGGATTTTTGGCTTGAGTTCGTGCTTACGTCGCTGGGATGCCAATGATATATCTTTTGTGGAGTCCTGTTTATCCATAACAAGTATAAAGAAATAACCCTTGATCAGCAGCTTTTTAGTGCAGAATTATTAGTCAATATTGACTATCATTTGGGTACTATTTTAATAAGAGCTGCTATTTATCCCTTTGCTATAGCTGCTACTGAGGGATATAATTACTCAAGTTATAGCTATATTACAGCTCTTGTAAGCTTCAGCATAAGGACCAGCGGTGCAATTTTTCTTTAGGATGTTGATTGTGATTCAAAGATTTATGATCGAGATTCGGGTATTTGTTATTGTTACTCATAATTAATGAAGAGGAGGTTTATCAGACAACATTACGTAGCAGATTGAAATGAAGAATAAGAACTCCGCTTTCTGATCGTGATATAATTACAAGAAGTAAGTTCTTTGTCTTCACTACACAAATTTCTCTGAATTAATATGTGATTTTGATTTGGAGAGGAAAAGAATTGATTGCACGTTGTTGTGTATTATGTTGTGTTGTTATGAAGAAAAGAGACGCTTTATTTATAGAACTATAGAGAGTTGGTTTATTAACAGTCAATAAACCATTCCACTTTCTCCACTCCCTCCAAATAACTTTCCATGTACGCTCATGTTTTTCTCATCATAGATGACATGAATTTTTTTATTTCTTTCATTCTCCCACTCGTACATGATTTACAGTCACTCCTTTTGGGCACATGCATTATAATATATGATACATCAATTTATCAAATCTTCTTATATACACACTTCTACAATAATTCATCATACTTAACAAAATAGGTCGTGCGACCGACAAGTATATGAACATACATTACTATTAACATGTTAGGGTACCTAGTTACTCAAATGAAATCTTATTCCTTACGTATCTGTAATAACCTAGACTAAGAATATTTTTTTATCATATTACAGTAACTCTGACCCCTTTATATTAATATCACATCATCTGTGTAGAAAAAGAGCTCATTGTCATAACATTATGCATCTCACTATCATGTTATAGTCCGTATTGACTTACATGATCGGTTAACCTGCAAGTACACACTTTGATACACAATTTTAGTCTTCCATTTACAGTAGATCCCTTTATATTTATTAGGTTGCTTTTCCAAACATAATCATTCATGATCACTGGTAATATATTTAAGTATCATACACCTAATCAAAATATCAAGATATAGTCAAAAGTAATAAGGTCACAAATCATAAGTATCTCACAGTGAGGAAGCAGGGATCAGTTCTTCACTTCCTTTTGGTCGAAATCCCACGAGGTATGACACACATGGTATGACACACGTGCTATGATATTATTCATTTATCTCAAATTGTATGTCACAATCTTATAAATACCATACAAATATATAATTAGACAAGTCTTTTTACCTAAGATGAGTTCTTCGATCAATTAAACCTTCTATGAAATTAATCAAGCAACTCATACTTGGCTATATAGACTAAGTAGATTGTGGGATTCTTCTTCGATCATAATATAATTTTAACATGTATCATCCATGTTTATGATCTCATCTTAATACTTAGTTAAAGTGACTATCTTAACTCAAAACCTTGTAAGGGTTCTTCACTACTATGAGTTAGTATCATATTTGCGCACTTCTTGTGCCAAAAGCGATTGCTCGTGTGATAGGGTCAATCTCAGTCTATAGGACATACATACTTCAAAAACACACACATTATAATATATATCAAACACGATATTATTAAAAGAAACAATTACATAAATATACTAATGTAAATATATACATGAATGCACATAAACTTGCAATATTCATACATTATATCCTGCTGAATCCTATAGATCTAACATGATCCATGAATACATCCCTTGTAATAGCCTTCGTGAATGGATCAGAAAGCATATTACGTATAGGTATATATTGCAAAGGAACATGGTTTTGTGCAATTATATATGTGTTTGGTCTTGTTATGATATTTAGGATCATTCACATAAGCCATTGCATCTTGATATCACAATATATCGTAATTGAACCCCCGATATCACTGGAGAATCCTAAATGTTCAAAGAACCTTTTTAACCAAACAGATTCCTTAACCGCAGTTGAGCAAGCTACAAATTCAGCTTCCATCGCTGATAAAGCTACACATGTTCGTTTCTTGCTACTCCAAGAAATTACACAATTATTCAACAAGATTACATAACCTGAGGTAGATTTACGCGCATATCTATCACCAGCCCAATCAGCGTTTGTATATCCTACTAGGCGTAATCTATCTCCTCCAAAGTATAAGGCCTTATCTTTAGTGCCTTTTAGGTATCTCAATATCCTTTTCACAGCTCTCCAATGCTCTTGTCCCAGGTTTGTTTGAAAACGACTAACTAAACCTACTGCATAACATATGTCTGGTCTTGTACACATTATAATATACATCAGACTACCAATGACACTAGAATATGGTACTGTAGACATTTTTTGTTTCTCTTCTGGAACACTAGGACACATGTCGAGAGCTAAGTTTATTCCTTTTGCTACAGGGGTGTCAATAGCATTGCACTTAGTCATACTAAAGCGCTCAAGTATATTCATGATGTAAGGTTCTTGAGAGAAAAAATAGTCGTTTAGACCTATCTCTGTGAATCTTAACACCAAGAATACATATTGCTTCTCCCATAACTTTCATATTAAATTGAGAAGGTAGCCACTCCTTATAGTTTTAATAAACTCTTTATCATTCTCATCTAATCGGATGTCATCCACATATAAAGAAAAAATTACAAAAAAAAAAAACTTGGGACGTTTAACATAAACACAGCGGTCTTCACTTATCATCTCAAATCAATTTGATGAAATGACTTCATGAAATCTCAAATTTCACCGTCTCAATGCTTGCTTAAGACCATAGATTGATTTTAAAATCTATATACTTTATTTTCTTGTTCTTTTGCAATGAAACCCGAGGGTTGTCCCATGAAAATAACCGCTTCTAAATCTCTATTTAGAAATGAAGTTTTAACATCCATTTGGTGCAACTCCAGATCGTGATGCGCCACAATAGCTAAAATAAGACGTATTGAGTTAAATCTAACAACAAGAGAAAAAGTTTCCTCAAAATATATTCCTTCCCATTGAGTATAACCTTTTGCTACCAAGCGAGCTTTATACCTATCAACAAAATTGTCAGGTTCCTCTTTATTTTGAGAACCCATTTGTTCCTAATCGCCTTACGTCCTTTTGGAAGATCAACCAGCTCCCATACTTGGTTTTTCTTCATCGACTCCATTTCTTCTTCCATTGCTTTTTTCCATTCATTCTTAGCAGGACATGAAAGTGCTTCATTAACTGTTCGAGGTTCTTATTCGTCTCGTGAAGTTATCATAAAGACTTCTCATTCGATTTCAGACCGACGATGAAGAACTAAACCTCTAGCACTTCTCTTAGGTTGAGAATCTGAGAAATAGAATTACTAGATAATGAAATAGTTTCTTCTGTCTCAAGATATAGAGGATTGTCAGTCTCTATTCTTGAGTATGTGTTACCTCATCAGGTGTTACATTTGTTTGCATATCATCTTCCTGAATCTCTAATTCACATAAAATCGAATTTCTGCAACCTCACCTCTTCTAGGAAAATCATTTCTATGAATGTGACATCTCGTGACTTAATTTCAGTAAGACCATCATCGTTATGTTCACCAATAAACACACATCCTTTAGAGTGATCTGGGTATCTAATAAAGATACACTTTTGCCTCTTGGACCTAATTTCCCATATTTATGAGATAGATCATAAACATAGCCTGCCAACCTCAGGGTCGCAAGTATGACATGTTAGGTTTTCTACCTGCCTACAGTTCATAAAGACTTGATAGAACATTCTTTATGGGTGCTCAATTAAATATATAACTAGCGGTAACCAAATCTTCGCAATAAGATATTGGAAGATTTAGCTTGTTCGATCATAGACCTAACCATTTCTAGGAGTGTTCTATTCAGCCTTTCAGTCATACCATTATGTTGTGGTGTTCTAGGAATTGTAATCTTCTTTCTATCCCTTTTTCATCACACAATTATTTAAACTGATCAGATAGATATTCACGTCCACGATCGGTTCTTAAGGTTTTTATCTTCCTCTCTAACTGACTTTCTACTTCATTGATAAATGTCATACAACATTTCAATGCTCCAAATTCATGAGAAATCGGGTAAATATAACCAAACCTGGTTGAATCATCTATAAAAGTGATAAACTAACGTTTCCCACGTCTAGTTTGAACACTCACTGGGCCACAATAAATTACTTGTAATGGGCACTCGACTCGTTTAGCCTTTCAAATGGTTTCCGTTTTGCTTTATCTGCTAGACAATTTTCGCAAGTTGGCAAGTTGATTTTAGTCAATGAACTCAAAAGGTTCACCTTAACCCACAAATTTATACGGTCTTGTCCAATATGACCTAGTCTAGCATGTCATACACTTTCTTATACGTTAGAATTATTAGAAGAAGTATTCATAGATAAGAAACTGCTAATCTAATAACTATTAAACGAGTTATCATCATCTAGTACAATTAAATTCATGAGAAATAAAACCGAAACCATAATACTTGGCGTCATAATAGATATCTACTTCTTTGTTATGAAAATGCATATTAAAACCTTATCCTAGAAGAGAAATGACCAAGACCAAGTTCCGTCGAATGTCAAGTGCGTAGAGTACATCATGCAGGTACAAGGTTTGACCACCTTGCAAATTCAACTTGCAAGTGACAACTCCTTTGACTTCAACCTTGTATTGTCTCACATATATCTACCTCGTTCCCCCTGGAATCCGATGGTACTCTACATATGTCTCTCGGTCTTTGCCTACATGGCATGTCTCTCCTGAATCCACAGTCCACAAAGGATTAGAATCAGCTAGCAATACAATACTGGTAACATAAGTAAAATTACAAGAAGTAAATGACATTGTTACCTTTCTAGGTTTGATGCATTCACGAGCGAAGTGACCCATCTTGTCACAATTATATAATTTCACTTTACTCTTGTCTTTCTTCTTACATAAACGTTTTCCCTTGTTGTTAGATTCCTTCTTGTTCTTATTGTAAACGTGCTCATTTTTATTTTTCTTCCCATTGTTCTTACGCTTACTGCCAGATACTTTGTGGGAACTTGACTCAGCAACATAAGCCTGACCCTGAGGCTTAATTGCATCTAGACGTTCATCTTCCAATATCACATGACTAGCACGGACGGATCCAGAATTTCGAGTTTGGGAGGGCTGTTAATGTTACGAAAAAAACCACACCCAATAAACCTTTTATATATCTAACAAAATCATTAAAAAACACCTACAATTTTTTTTACGCACTACGCAAAACAAATAATATTCACTAAATAGCTACAAAAAAAATCCCATACAGATGGGGTACTAAACTTTTGAGCAAAAAAAAGGATACGAAACTGCTAATGCAATTTGGTGTATTATCGTTGTTCGTGGAGCTACCCATTTTATTAATTCATGGATATTTACTATGCATTCTAAAACAACAAGTATAGTAATGACTATTTCACAAATGGTTACAACTGCTGTAATCTGTTTCATGTAACACAACTTTAATACGTGTTCACATTATACCTGATTTTTAAATGTTAGCGGCAGAGGTGGAAAGAACACAATATGATTGAATTAATTCAATAAACACAAAAACAATATAACCCAAAACTTAAAAGGATACAACGAATTTAATAAAAATGCATAACATAAGAATCAAAATAGAAAAATTAGAAATTTTTGAATTTTAATTCAAACAGTATAGAATATTAAAGAAATTTTAGGACACACCTAAAAATTCGAGATTTCTAATGAATTGATTTTAAAAACATATTCTTGTATTTTTAAATTGGGGAGGACTAATTTTTCAATTAAGAGAAAACTGTAATTCTTTTTATTAATTTTAACCTATTACTAAAAACAATTATTAAAAACAGACTAAATTATAATTTGGTTTAATGGGTTGGGTGAGCTGCAATCCACCTCAGCCCTCCCCTATATCCGCCACTAATGACGAGCGACATCAACAAAAAATTTGATAGTGTCATTGTAAGTCAAGTTTATTTTCACATTGGAAGAGATCAGATCACAACTTGGACCTATTGTTCATCAGTAAGGTTATGACCTACAATCTTAAGTTCCCTAATCATGATAGACATCTTCCGAAGATATTGTTGCATGGTTTAATTAGGCTTCTTCTTGTAAGTTTCAAACTTAATAGTCAATTGACGCAACTTAATCACAGTGGTACCCTCGTACTTCTCATTAAAAGCGTTCCACGTCTCGTAAACAGTGGGGTATAATTGACACTCATAGACAAGATCATCATTCATAGAGCTTATCATTCATATGGTTAGACTGCTAGTCATTCTTAAGGTTGGTAAGAGTTCGAATCTTCTGAAAAAACCATTCAATTTTAGTATACAAAATTGGTCCGGAAAAATACCAAGGCAAAATAATTGCCGCCCACACTTAATATTCAAAAAAAAAAATTCAGCCTTAAATAAATTAGTCTAAATTTTTTTCTTCTTACAAGACTTATGTTACTCATAGTTAAAGAGGAGGTCTTTGACTAAAAAAAAAAAGAGGTCTTAGGTGTCGTTTGATTTTTTTAAATAATAAGTACTGAATGATGAATAACCGCTGAATCTGTTAAGAGCCCGAGACCGTGTATAATGGATAGTAGCAGCCAACAATTTGTTTGCTAATTATCTAGAAATGGAGAAGATACAAGAATTACACTAAAATACAAGAACTAAGCTTGCTAATTATCCTTGGATCGTTGTGAATCAACAGATGATGTTTGAGTTATATATTTTAGTTATTACCAACGTTACTCTTGTAAAAATGTGCTAAATGAATAGTTAAAGAGTTGGAAAAAAAAAAAATACATCTTGATGCTTAATACAATAGTTCATCTCACCTTTTCTGTTTCATAATAAACCGTAAATAAACAGTAAATCTTTGCAGCCGCGAGCATAGTTCATGTTTTTCACTTCTTTAATTAGCTCTCTTGAAACATTGTCCTAAACAACACTAATTTACATTTTTCTCTCTACTCCATCTTAAATCTCGTAGCAAGGTAAAATCTAAACACTCCTCTGGAAAAAGAAATTATATTTCATAACATCTCTATACGCTGCATGCCTTAAAACACAAAAACCATAGAAAAAGAAAATAAAAAAGAAACACAAACTGACAAAGAGTTGCCCATTGTCAAACTGCAGGTAAGCTAGCATTGTCAATTAGATTTCTGTGTCTAATACTGATGGATCCTATCAGAGGCTGTAGAAATAACAAAAAGATGGATGATAAGGAAGATCGGATCGATTCTTTAGCTTCTGGTGTTGATTGGTGGGAGGAGCTATCCAACAGAATTGCCAGTATGTTAATCAATTTTACTATCTTATTTCTATTTCGCGGTTGTATTTCTTAATGAATCATTATATGTTGATATTATATAAATTTGATTCTAATTTTAGAGCTGAATTAGATTTTAGCTTGATTGATGTATGATTTTATACTGCATTGAGGGTTTGTGCTAGCGGCGGCGCGATCTCAATATACAGCTGTTTACCATATCTAACTCGTCATTAAAGACCGGTGAATAGTTTGATTGCTACTTAATTTTGTTATTATTATCTTTCAAAATGTTTGATGAATTTATGTTCCTGACAGCTAAAAAAAATAAGTCTGGTTAATTGAAGTTCGCAGTTTCTGCATAGTTTCTGCATATAGTATTTGTTGTTGATTTGTTATATAATTTGATAATAGAATTGAGATACTTTAATTACCTGTTATATATAGGTTGACAATCTTTGCTTATTCTCCTTGCAGATCGTTCACCCTCAAAGACTATGGATAGTTTTGAAACTTATTTGAAGATGTCGCTGAGAACATTTGAGTACATTTGCTCACTCGTGGAGGAGCACATGACTGGAAAGTATACGTTTTCAGGTGGTAATCTTATGTGTGTAAAGGATCAAGTAGCTTTAGCTGTGAGGAGGCTTAGCTCCGGAAATTCTTTAGTGTCGATCGGTAACTCGTTTGGTGCACACCACTCAACGGTTTCTCAAATCACTTGGCGATTTGTTGAAGCTATTGAGGAAACAGCTCTTCACCATCTAACTTGGCCTTCAACAGAAACTGAAATGGAGAGAATCAAATCAGATTTCCAAAATCTTAACGGCTTACCTAACTGTTGCGGTGCAATTGACATCACACACATCGCAATGCAGGTTTCCTCGTCTGAACGAGGAGGTGACATATGGCGTGATCGCAAGAACAATCATACGATGATCTTGCAGGCCATAGTTGATCCGGAGTTGAGGTTCCGTGATGTAGTGTCTGGATTTCCTGGACAGATGAACGAGAACTCGGTTCTCCAGAGCTCGTATTTTTTTGAACTTTGTGAAAAAGGGGAGAGATTAAACGGGAAGCTACAGGAATACATTGTGGGTGATTCTGCTTTCCCTTTACTACCTTGGCTTATTACACCTTATCAAGGTGACAAACTTTCGGAACACAAAGTGGAGTTCAATAAGAGGCATCTTGAGAGTTGTAGGGTAGCAGAGAGGGCACTCGCGAAATTGAAAGATGGGTGGAGAGTGATTCGAGGAACAGCGTGGAGACCTGACAAGCATAAGTTACCTAGGGTTATCCTAGTATGTTGTATCCTCCATAACATTGTTATTGATATGAAAGATGATGTCTTCAATACACTGTCTCTGTCAAATGATCACGACCCTGGATATGTTCAAGAAGTTTGTCAATTTGTTGACAAATCTGCATCTGTTTCGAGGAACAAACTCAAAAAATACTTGTCTTCTGCATCAGATGGTAGAAAGACTCAGGCAAAGGCAGTGCCTGGGTACAAGGTTTGTAGTTCTTAATATGTTGGACTAGGTAATGAAATTGTTGCTTTGAAACTTTGTTTTATTGTCTGATTTATGCTTCTAAAAAAAACTGAATCATGACTGGTGATATGGTTTAATTTATCTTTTTGAAACCATAAGATGAATGAATATGAACGTATGAAGTGAGATCACCCTTAAAAGTGTTTATAAGATGAACATCAACGGCTAAGAATGATCCTTACAAAAGAAAATAGCTGAATGTCGCTGCCCGGCTACGGCAAACTCAAAAATTACAATTGTAATTTTAAGGAGTAGCATCACTTATTAACATTTACTACATAGGTTCAACTACTTTTGCATATTTGAGTCATGTGCATCATAATTTCCATCATTCATGATCAACATGAATCTTTTGGTCCATTGATTTTTCACAGAATCTGGAATCGGTGCTTCACCAATGAAAGGATTCCAATTAACCCCTTGTGAGCTAGCAATTACCCACTTTACTTTTTTGGGTCGGTTCACAAATGATGATTTTTGAGTATTCTCAGATGTCTCCTTTTTCTTACATGAAACGGGATTCTGTAGAATCAGAAAAACACACACGGTCAAAGATGATATAAAAATGTGGTATAATTTGCGTTCACACCTTGGCTTGGCAGCCCAATTTAAAAATCTTGGAGAGTGGTGCATTTTCCCATGGTAAATTAAGTGTTTCTGATAAGGGCCTATCTTCATCTAATTCTTCCAAGTATCTCTGTGCAGCAATTTGGGACCGGAACTTCCTTCCTGTCCCAGGTTCATAATAATTCTGCAAAACAAAGTCAATTTTACTATCCTCTTACGTTATATTAATTTTACTAGGATTATAAATATAATGTCTAATTTGAGGACACAAATTAAAGACAGTTACATACCCTGTCATAGCGGCCATCTTTACGGGGTACTTCTTCCACAACCCAACCATCAGGCAAACTACATTTAGCTATTCTAGTAGAAGCCGTAATTGCCAATTCATTCGCATTTGAAACATCATTATCTAATCTCACCATCTGCAATTTCATTAGTATAATTTACTAATATAATCCAATTTTTCAACACATATTTTACTATATATAGTTTTAATAAGTGCAAACTCGTACCTGTCCATTGATTATGATCATCTTTGGATATCTTGGACTCTGTGAAAGGCATGAAAAAGACATCAACTCAAAATCCTTCGAAGACTTTAGAAGAAGCATAAGTACACTTCTGAATTGAACTTACCTGATTGCGCACAATTAGATCCCTGGAAATCGGAGTATATTCTTCCCCTTTTAAGTGTTTCTCAACAGATCTCAGGGATCGAAATTTTACTCCTGTCCTTGGCTCATAGTAATACTGCAAAAGATGATACTACTATTTTCTTAATTTATGATCTTCACGCTGCAAAATTAATAACTCGAGGATAACAAAAAAATATTTAGCCCCTACTAGAGAAATATATAACCTCTTCGCTCTAACATCTATAACTTCTTTTTTTTTTTTTTTGTTAAATTTACTCCACTGGGTTCGAATCTGCACTGATAGATTGGATTACAAAAGCCCTAGCCAGTGAGCTAATCCCAACTGGTTAATTTTAGCCCCCAGTGATTAATTTATATATATATATAGGAATTAACCCCCAAATTCTTTTTAGGGCATTAAACCCCCAAATTCTTTTTAGGGCATCAAACCCCTAACATTTAGGTCCACATAACTCAGTCTTCCAACTTTTAGCCCCAGAAACAAAAATGCCTGGATCCCCTGGTTGAATTTGCCCCTTAGATTTCTTAAACTACAACACTTGCAATAACAAATAGTATTCATTTAACTCAATGCATGCCTATATACTACATACAAGTTGTTATTTGGTATTGGCGAATATATAGCTATAAGAACAATTAGAATCTTTAACATGTAATTGTGAAGGATGACCAGCTAAGATATAATAAGAGACTAACCCTGTCAACCTGAGAGGCATTACTAGGGCGATGAACCTCTTCGACACCCCAACCTTTTGGTAGTTTGAATGAGGATCTAGTGGTAAAAGTACCGAGAGCGGTGGTGGTTGGTGGCACCACCGCTAGTTGGCGGCAGTTGGAGTATTTATTGCGGCCCTTCCTTGGTGTTGTTGGCACCACCGCTAGTTGGCGGCAGCTGGAGTATTCATTGTCCGCCTCACTCGGTGGCGCATGCTTTGACGAAGAGAGAGAGGATCTGCGTCTTTTCATTGTGTTCTGGAAAGTGCGCATGTAAGAACACGTAATCTATTTGGCATTTTATTCTTGCTTTTGGAGGTACAGGTGGTATGTTGAGCTTCTCTTAAAATTCACGTAAAAAGCTACTAATATTTATTTAATGCATGCGCAGCAAAAAGATAAATAATTTTAGAACTACAATTTGTATAACTATTGACCAACTCTTTTAACTACCCCCAATTATCTCAAGTTTTGTTAGACCAAAAAAACGATAAAAAAATTCAAAGCATTTTTACCTACTATGTATGTAATATTTAGCGACCATCATGTGGTAATTTAAGAGTTCGAACCTTTTTCAAGCGTTCGATGGTCGCTAAAAGCCTAAATCAAAAAAATTAATAAATAAACTTTGTTTGTTTCATGTTTAACAATGATTTTTAGCGGTCACTTATTTGATCTCTATCAACTAGCAGTCTAAAGGTCTCGAACCTTTACTGACCACTTCGATGGCCGTTAAAAGCCTCATTCAAAAAAATTGGTGAACGAGTTTTGTTTGCCCAATTTTTGGCAACGCCCTCTAACGGCTTTTTGCTTAATCTCTAGCGTCCACTAAGTGGTATCTAAAGATATCAAATCTTTATCAACCACTTATGTATCCGCTAAAAGTCCTAATCAAAAAAAATTGGCAGATCAGCTTTGCGTGCCCAAATTTTGACAATACCCTGTAGTGGTCACTTACTTGATTTCTAGCAACCACCTGGCGGTGTTAAAGGTTTCGAAAATTATAAAACACATAATAGGTTAATACTTCATTTAGTTAACTTCACAACCCCCCCCCCCCCCCCCCCCCCCCCCCCTCCTTCGATTACTCCCCTCCGTTGTCGATTACATCTCTCCATATCCCCATTTTTTTGTGTTTTATGTATAATTGTGTAAGTATATAGATGTCAATTTTATCTATTTATTGAGTAATGATATATACCACTCAAATTCATATGACCCAACATACCAACCATGACGTGGCGTGATTTGGTTGGAAGTAAATCGTTTATCGAATCGAGTAAATAAATAGATTAACGATTTACTTTGGACCAAATCACACCACGTCATGGGTGGTATGTTGGGTGGTATGAATTTGGGTTGTATATATGATTACTATTATTTATTTTATTTAATCTTGTATAAGTAATTATATTGCATTTTATAAGTTATATAGGGATTAATGGTGCAATTTTGCAAATTGAAGGGACTAATAGGGAAACTATCGAAAGTTTAAGGGTTATATAGAGAATTTTCGTAAAAAGTTTAAGGACTAGAAATGAAATTTTGTGAATTATATGGACTATTAGGGGAGTTTTCGCAAAATTTATGGAGTTGAAATGCAATTTCGAATTATATAGGAACTTTGTGCATTTTTTTGTAATATAGAGACTATAGTGCTATTTTTGCAAAACTCATGGATCATAGTGCAATTTTGGTTAATACTTTTGTGCAAGTATTGTGGAGGTTTAATCTTTTTATATATATATGTGTGTGTGTGTGTGTGTGTGTGTGTGTGTGTGTGAGTATTTTACCTTGAGAAACTGTCATAATGGTAAGTAAAGGGTTTTACTCATCAACGGCCAGCAAAGGGTCATCTCATCAACAGTCACCATGGTGATAGGTAAAGGGTCACCTCATCAGCGACCACCATGGTGGTCGTTAGAGTTATCTCATCAGCAGCTGAATTTTAAGGTGGTCGCTAATAGACCTCTCTAACGACCAGTCACTAGCGACTAATGTACATCAGTTGCTTGAGGTAAAAGTCTACTATAACTGACCGACAAGGACACCTTTAGAGACTACCATTATGGTAACTAAAGGTGAATTCTGCAATAGTGTTCATTTTGTTATTTTTTCCATAACGTTAAAATATTAAACATCTCTCGTGATTTGCTTATATTCAAATATAGGACAACTTCTTATAGCGTGGTAGGTAAAATGTTTTATATATTTTAGGACGAGTCATTGATGAAAAAGTTCTTCATAAAAAATATTATTTTTAATTCATTATGATTAGTATTTTAAAATTTTCAAAAAATAAAAAATCTAAAAATAATTAAAAATATAATTTTTTTACTTAACGTGATCTTGAACACCTCTCCTCAAGATCCAAACACCCCTACCTAATCCAATCTTCTTATCAAAAAACAATTATAAGATTTAACAGTTATAAACTTATTTTTCCATTACCCATTATACCCCCCATATGTTTATAACCCACTATATATACTAAATCACACAATAAACACATACGTAAATCACATTACCCAACTACAAACCCTAAAACACTCTTTATACGTTTCTCTCTCCACACACCCACAACCATAATGGTCTTTCAGGATGGAAAATCGACGACATAGTTGCAAAATGAAGGTGGATTCCTTCTTTCCAAACTAGAACAAGGTGGATCAACTTTGAAACAGATCGATGGCAAAGTTTTGAGCAGGCAGAGTTAATGGGAGTTTTGAGCATATATCTTCGTGGTTGAATTTTTTTTATTTGTGGCTGAAATTTTCACAGTAAATCGATGGAGTTGTTTAAATGAAGCTCTGTTTTCGACGAGTTCTAAGCGTTATTGAAGTTGTATTGTGATGGCAGCAGTGTTAATGGTGATAACAACGAGTTTCTATAATGTAGCATTGACATGGCTTTCAAAGACTAATGAGACAAAGAATACTCAACAATGTTAATGGTGATATGCTTACTACATTTTTTATTATTTTTATTTTTAGGGTTTTTTTTTCAGTTCGACAGAGAGGGGGATTTTTTTAAATTTATGTATTATTGTAATGTAGGTTTTTTTCAAGTACTTTAAGTTTGTAATACTTAATTTTTTTAAATTGTTTTTAAATAGAATAGCTTATTTTGATATTCTTTTGCTAATAGAAATGAATTTTATGTAATTTTTGTATTACTTGGTTTTTTTGTAGGTAATACTCAATGAATTGCTAAGCATACTTAGTGATCTGCTGAGTATACTTAGAAAATTGTTGCGTATACTCAGAGAATTATTGAGTATACTCCTTTACTTTTTTTTCGTACTCAGTGAGTCACTAAGTACACCCTGTGTGACAGTGTCGGTAGTGGTCGGAGATGAACAATATTTATATCGAGTGAATTGATACTCAGAATCTCTAAAGTAAATTCTCCGAGTACGCCTTGGGTGGCAGGGCTGCTGGTGGTCGGAGTTGAATAGTACTGATACTTGGTGACTCGATACTCACTTACTCGGTGATTCATGCTTCCTGTCGCGTTTTTTTCTTTATGTAGTTCTTTTTAGGGTATTTTAGTACGTTTAGTATCTTTTGAAGAAGAGACCAACTGGTATTATATGAATAAATAATTATAAGACACTTATTTACATGAGATGGATTCGCGCTAAATCATAGTAATAAAATATTCAAACTATGCCTTTGGTACAAAAAAATATTGTCTTGATGACTGAAGATCTTAGAATGTCATATTATTTTAGCAACACCAATTTTTAATTTAAATCACAATTGTTTATATCTACTTACAGTTACTTATTTTATGTCTGAATCAAAAGTACATTTAACTATCAACGAGTGTGAGTCCAAGTAACAATCATGGACTAAATTGAAGTGTCTTGTTTTACTTCCTCTTAAGGGTTGCAATCTTAATTCCTTTTATGGATTGCAGTCTTACACGTATTCATCTCTGAAGATGACTATTTAAGACAAGACATCAAGTGGAACAAGCCACCATGTTAATAATGAAACTCTTGATGTAATCAATATGAGATATAAGTATTTGTCTGAATGACATAATATAGTTAAAATGTACATGATGAACCATCCAATAAAAGTAAGAAAAGTATTTCATATTGTGCGGAACAAAATATCCTACTTTTTTATCAACTCAATCTAAAGGGTTGTTCTTCATTCTTACTCTAGTTTATTTTAAGAAGAGTGGAATCTAAATATAGATGTGTATTAAAAAGTCCTTATTGTATTGTGCAAGAATGTGACAATACTATAAATTAATACTTATATCTTGTTATAATTTTCACCCTTCTTCTGTTGGCAATCCTTTTTTGACTATTTGACATATTTCACATGTTGATGTAGTAGATTCACAGGACTAGAGCTTAATATTTCTAAATGGAGGTACTTCTACAATTGTCATATGGTTTGCATATGTTGTTGGTGGTGTTATCAACTCAATACCATTAATATACGCATATACTCAATTTATATAGAAAAATATATATGGGGCTTGTTTTTCGAAAATGGTCTTAAACCCCTAAAATCTCATGACCGCTCGTGATGGTCACACCACGACCCTCTCCACGATTTCTCTATGAACCACCTTGGTTGTGGAAAACGATTGAGGTATATATATATATATATATATGTGTGTGTGTGTGTGTGTGTGTGTGTGTATGTGTGTGTGTATGTGTGTGTGTGTATCAATAATCCTACAGTCATTGAGATTATCATTTGTAATCTACATTATATACTAGAACTTAACTTTCTTACAGGTTATCATCATCGGATTTTAGATGAGGAGATTCAGCCGATACACTTAGTGACTTGAGAATCAGTGTGTCATCAAGAGCCTTGCTACCGACTAGTGCTAAGATATACGTTTGTTTCATACATGTGATAATTGCATTACCAAGTAGACAAAAAATGCATTTATGGATATATGTGGCTCTATCATTATACTACATGTGGAGAAGACTTTTTACCTTATCAATAAAGATGACGAGGGAGAGGATATCTACAAGATGTGGAGAGAGATGAGGTATCAGTGACGAGGAGCGACAACAACATCAACACCATAATGATAGTGTATTATGAATTAAGTGATAAAGATGTTGGGTGAGAGTGTTATTGAGTGTAAGTTAGTTGAGGGGGTAGGATGCTTGTGTCTTTTATTTTAGAAGTTGGGATTGAATTGGGGTTTTGACGACTTGTACATAACTATGAAATATTATGGATGGAGATCGATCAGTGCGTTTCCAACATATCCCAAGATTAAGGATAACAAGTTTGATTGTCTAACTAAGAAGTATTGTCGGATGTTTTCTTGCTCATAAATATTTGAAAAAATTGCAATTATAATTGATGATTTAAAAGTTTTCGAAGATCGTATAGAAATAAGTTGATGGTGTTTTTCTATTTTGTAGTACTCCCACGTCCCACAAATAATGTTCACTTACTAATAATAGTGTCCCAAAATTAATGTCCGTGTGGAATCTCAAAACGCTTTTTCTCAATTTCTTCCAGTGTTGCCATTATTAAAATATTCAAATTTATATGTTCAATGTATATTTAAAATATCTGGACACTTTTTTAGGGGTGTACAAGTAATGGTGGGTGTAATAATTGTATGGTTGAATCACCTATAGGGTCTTGGAGACCGTCTTAGTGCCACAAAAGGAACATCTCATTCCTCTCTCCTCTAAAGGAGTCTTAAATATCTACAATATCATGACTACCCTTATAGTGTATTTTTTTTTTTGGACATACCCTTATATTGTATATAAGACCAAAAAAATAGATTCTTTTCTCCATTACCATTATTCTTTCTCCTCCCTTATCATTTTTCTCTTTCCTCCATTTCCATTTCTCTCTCTCCTCCCTCATCAAGTATTAATACTTTCCAACTTCGACCACAACCACCGACCATCGCCGATCTCAACCGACCATCGCCAGTGTGATGTCTCCCTATTTGTTCAAAATATAATCCCTTAGGAGACATAATTTTAGGTAGAAAATGGACTTCTTAGATAGACTTTTATGCTTAATTCGTCATATTGCACTTTCTCCCCTTGGAATTAGACTATTTGCATTTTTAGAGCTTTTGTGCGTTAATTTGTTTGTTTTTAGTATAAAGTTCTTAGGTTCATGGATTCTATGGAGAACCAATACAAGGAGGAGAAGCAGAAATTAAAGTCTTAGATCAAGCTGAGGAGTTGAAGGCGAGAAAAGAATTTCCGCAGAATTGACTAAAGAAGTTGCAGGTCTGGAAGGTTGTTTCTAATTGCTATTTTTGGACCACTTAGATGCAGATTTAGCCTTTGGGTTGTGAAATAGATAAAATTCCTATGTGAACTGGAATGAGTCCAGTTGGAGTTGATATGCAAACGTTACAGCTGTTTTATTACAGGTTGTACACCAGTTACGGGAATTACTAATTGGACTTGGGCTTTTAATTACTTAGTTAAGCCCAAGATTAGACCTAATCCGATTTTGAGCACTATATAAGCTCCTTTAGACCTCATTATTCAGCACCTCTCATAAAACCCTAAAATTTAATCATCCTTAGAGAGAGCGTCAAGAGGCGGAAGTAAGAGCAAGAGCTGGAGAATCCTTTTCCCCCAACAACAGCTCAAGTCATTCCTCTATCTAGATTCTTATTTTATTTATGTTATTAGGAACATGTATATTATTAATTTTTTTTTTTTTACTTTTAGTATGAGCTAATCCTTACATTCTTGAGAATCGCATAATCGGATGAACCCTAATTTATTTAATTAATGTATTTCAATTTGGGATTAGTTTTTAGTTTAATTTGAATTGGGTATTATATATTGGATATTGTTTAGTTCTTATTTACTATTTCTAACCTAGCTAATTAGAAAAAGTTTATAGTAATTGGGCTATTCACTTTAGTGGCGAAGTGATCATCCGACGGGGAGGGGGGTTGATTACAGACTCAGGTAATATCCGTGTAATGCCCGTTATTGACCGACATGCTTAACTAATTACATAGCCAAAGAGGTAAATACTTCACATCCGAAGAGGCATATTCCCCAATACAGGAGTTTATAGTACTTTAGGATAGCTCCTAGGTCCACCCGACAGGGGGCTAGGAGATATTCGAGTCCCGACTAATATAGAAATATCAGTTCTACCCTTAACGAAAGTATTAATTACGTAAGTTTAGGTGATTCCCTAGCGAGACTTAAGTATAGCTCATATCGGTGTCTTATTCTTTTAGTATTTACTTTTAGTTATTTTATTTAATTGCGTCTTGTAGTTTAATAACTTGAAACAAAACAAAATCTTGTATATTTTATTTCCTGTATTAGCAATTACTACTACTTATCTATTGAACACTTGGGTTAGACCAGTCCAATCCCTGAGAACGAAACCCGATTTATCGGAGTATTACTTGGACAACCATACACTTGCGGTATTGTGGATCCTTTAATTTTATTGCATCATTTTATAACACCCCAGGACCCACCACAGTGTCGTCGAAAAAATTGTTGAGTACCGGAAAAATTGTTGAGTATCGAAAAAAATGTTGAGTAATGGAAAAAGTTACTGAGTCGCCAAAAAAAGTACTGAGTATCGGAAAAAGTGCTGAGTATCGAAAAAAGTTACCGAGTATTCAGAAAATTTTATTAAGTATCATGCATTTTACTGAGTATTGAGTGAAACTGCAGACTAAGCTCAGTAACTTTACTTAGTGTGCTCAATAACTTTGCTGAGTATCGGGAAAAAAATCATTAAGTTTTTGGGATTTTTACTGAGCGTTCAGAGAATTTAATCGAGTCGTTTGAAAAGTTACTGAATTCTATTGAGCATATGAGAATTACTGAGTATTAGGGAAAAAATGTTGAGTTTTAGTGCAATACTATTAAATAGTCTTAGGAAAATAAACAATATGTTAAATAAAAATACAACAATAGGTTAAATAAAATTACAAAATGGTTTAAATAATTAATTAATTACATTACAACAAGAAAAAAAATCTATTTCCCTTCCCTTATATACGGTCAACAAAAATAAAAAGAATAAAAATAAAAAAACAAAGTGCAAGGGCTGAGTATATGTTTTCTGATATCAACTATTATCAAAAGAAAATGAAAAAAACACTTTAAAAAGTGTTGAGAACACGACAGATAAAAGAAAAGAAAATATGACCGAGCTTTGTGTAACTCAGAAGCTACTAAAAAAAAATACAACACTATACAAACGGAAAAAAAAGAAAAAGTAAATCTGAGCGTGAATAGTCATTCACATAACTCAATATCTTAACCTTGCAGAAAGAAACCGCCGCCACTCGAAAAAGAGTGAAAGAAAACTCGTTCTCCCCGGAAACCTCGAAGAAAGAAGCTAAGAACGAACAGAGGAATCATTTGCCGGAGATTCGACATATATGTATCTTTAAAGCGACTAAGCTTCGACAGCTCTACATCTTCCATGAAAGCTTCTTGTGCACAAATAAACCGCCGCCACTCACAACTCTGTCACATCCTTTCACCTCCGACAGTGAACGAGCCATGGCGGAGCGAGGCAATAATGGCGTTCAAGCTTTCTTCTCTTGTGGATTCTCCTTCGCACAAGAAAACACTGCCACTAAGCATCCATTCCGGCGACGCAAATCCAAGTACATCCTGCCGCTTGTAGATCGAGTAGACGAGCTTGATGATGAAGTGTCGGTGGTTCGTTTGGTGAGAAGGAGATCTCGCAGCTCGCCGGAGAGGGAGATCTACTCCATCGAGATTCATTCGTGCAACTCTACATCTACTTCACGAACAACGGCTGCTTATGTTGTGTGAATGGCGGAGAGATGAGAGCAACGTCAATATTCGAACGGCCGGACATGCTGCTTATCATAGACTTCTTCTTCGGCCTGATATAGTGTATAGGAGAGCAGACTGAGCAGAACTTCTCCTGCCGGCGGTCACGAGCAAAGGTTGCTCGAAGGTCATAAACGGAGCTTTGTTCAGTACTCGGAAATGGAGGTTGCTCAGAGGTTTAATAAGCTTCACGTGAAGAAAGAGAGAGGAGGAAAGAGAGAGGAAATAAAAAATAATAGTTAGGGTTTTAAAATACTCTTATATAAACTAGTATATATAGAAAAATAAAACTTAAAAAGGGGTAAAAAAAGTGATTGAGAATCTAGGCCTATAGTGTTGAATCTTATTTGTGGCATGTAGTAAGAAGAGGAGATTAGGGAGGTGTGGTTGGGTTTAAGGGTGTGTTTTCAAGACCCGTTGAATAAGTTTATCTAATTGAATTTTTTAATATGTGTAAAAAACTAAATGGACATTATTTGGTGGACGGTTGAAGCATGTATTAAGCATTGTTTGTTTTTAAAAATTATTAAGTATTGTTTACCAAAAATCACTTGAATGAAATTTATTTTGTTAAAAGAAAATTTCTTACTAAATCACATTTTACTTAAATCTTAAGAAATAACCAAATGGATGTTATATAGATCCGAATTGATAAAAAACAAAAATGATCTAAAATAATTATCGAATCAGATTAAGATCTCATTACATACAATCAAATAAATTCATATATATATATATATATATATATATATATATATATATATATATATATATATATATATATAGAGAGAGAGAGAGAGAGAGAGAGAGAGAGAGAGAGAGAGAGAGAGAGAGAGAGAGAGAGAGAGAGAGAGAGAGAGAGAGAGAGAGAGAGAAAGAGAGAGAGAGAGAGAGAGAGATTTATTAGTTTAAAAAGTTCAAATATCCGATAACTCACCCTTAACAAGTCTATAATTTTTTTACCACCTCAAAAGATACAAATTAATTCTATTATACCACTAATATCCTTTATAATCAGATTTTATTTAAGTGATAATCTAATTTTATTTAATAAATGAATAAGCTAATTATCTAACTTATCTAGAGCCCATAATTATTATTACTTTTATAATTAACAAATTTCCTTAATTAAAGGATACATTAATACATTTTCTAAACGGAAAGATATTAATCTTTCTTATCCAGCTACATCGACTGGTGAGACTTTTTTTTATATCACAAACCTATAGTTTAGCAAAAAGATTTTACGCAAGTTATTACTCAAATACTTCATTGAAAGGTGAGCCTATTCATGTGAGTTTACCCCTCTTTTTATTAGTATAATGTTATTCTTATATGCATTCATTTGTGGTATACATGATATTAGATTATTAAAGATGTCTTTGTGTAAATAGTCATTTGCTTAGCATTCTTACAATTGTTGTAACCGATTTGTATGTTAGATTATGTATACTGAATTTTTTAAGTTTATTACTATATGATAAAGTAGTCATATATGAACTTTGATATTGATTAGGATAAAACTGGTCTTTGTTAGTTAACTATTCTCGGTTCATTAGCTAAGTTGTGTTTATTCGGTGGATAGTTTGATAAAATAAGCAATATATTAGTACTATGCATAACCGAATGGGATGTCTGGCACAAACTCAATGCTTTATACTGTCAACCCTATTAAATATACACCAATAGCCTATCGTTTTTAATTGATAATCCATTTTTTTAACTAATAAAACCACTAATTTTTTATACATACTTCTTGAGTTATTGACACCCCAACGTTATTACACGTACAATTAATTGATATGTTTATGTAACCCACTATTTGATACAGCTAACCCACTATTTTTGTTTTGTTAGCCCACTGTTTATGGTTTTATGCACATAAAGGTTTGATTTCAAATGTTGATGATTTGACGATTCAAGTAAACAATTTTATTATTCGTGATAGATTATAAAACATAATGAAATGTTTTATTTATAGAATTGTGTACTTATAGAATGTTTTAGTTATAAAATATTGTAACTGTGGAATATTGTAGTTATAAAATATGTTAAATACGGATATTGAATTTTAATTATGAAATATTTTTAAATTAATTAAAATGGCAAAAGATATAAATTTTTTTTAAGATAGTTGAATTTGTTTGGCTAAAATTATTAAGTTATGGATTTAATGAGTATATATCTATATAATATTAGAGAAGGGCCAACGGCCTGAAATGTCTTCTATTTCCCTCTACATTTTTTAGCTTTTGGATCAAAATTTTACTCTTTCTAGTCATTAGATCTAATTCAATTAATGGTCAAGATTGTATAAATTAAATCAATAATCTAAAATGTCTTGAAATCCGTCTATATTTTTCAACCGTTAGATTATATGTGGGCCATTTTATTATTATTCATTTATTTTTAATACAATTAACTGATTTCCACAATTTTTTTAGATACAAAATACAATATATTAATATTCTTAATAGTAAAATTCTAACAAAAATAATTAATTATAAGATTTTTGTTTTTTTAGTTTGTTATTAGGGTGATTTCCTTATAGAGTCCACAAGTAATCAGTGATTGCCCATCAGGTCCAGCCCACCGCAAATGACAGACTTGCCCCTAGTTACCCATTAATTGGAGATTTGTTACCAAAACTAAAACACTAAAATCATGCAGTCAGTTAAAAATTAAAACAAAGAAATTAAAACAAACAAAAATCGCTAAAATCATGCAATCAATCGAATCAATAACACAGAAAAATTACAATCAGTAACTAATAAAATTCAAATGCAGCAACTGATGAAAAACTTAAAACTTTTGTTCAAATGGACGATGGTGGGTTGTCCACTAAACTCGATGGGTAATGCTTTGTAATATCGATGGTGTGAATGTTGAAGTCGTTGGGTTAGCAAAAACTGGTGCAGACTATGAAGGTGGGAATGAAGATGATGGGTAATGCTTTGTAATATCGATGGTATGAATGTTGAGTTTGGTGGGTTAGCCTTTAGTGCTGTCGTCTATTGGTAGTGGGTTATGTGTATGATATTGATGGGTTGCATTTTAAAACTAATGGGTTACGGGGGGGTCGGATGTCAGGCGCTGATGGTCGGAGTTTGGGTCAAGAGGGGCGGCGTGAATGGAGTTTGGTGGTGGTCGGTGTTGAGGGAAGAACGATGGTGCATGGGTCGGCTTCGATGGAGGAGAACGGGAGGTTGGGTGCTGCTTGTTATTGTCGCTGTGTATCTTCTAGGCGGTGGCTGATGGTCGGAGTTTGGATCAAGAGGGGCGGCGTGAATGGAGTTTGGTGGTGGTCGGCGTGAATGGAGTTTGGTGGTGGTCGGCGTGAATGTAATATCGATATGATATTGATATTAACGTATTAAACAAAGCTTCCAATAATAAATTGCTAATTAAGGGATTTAGAATATTTGCTGATATGGTGGATCAGTTATAAGCGATAATCAAGGAATGCATGATATTATTTGATCCTGATGAAGGGTAATGACGTTATACACTAAAAACGTTTGGACCTTGATGGGGTGAAATCATGGTCTGGACTTGTTGGGGGTGGGAAATTGGGTTCTAGGACTCTATTGGCATTTATCTCTTGATTTTATCTCAAAAAAATATTTATTTATTCGGTGTTTAATTTATTTTTTTAAATTTAATTTTTTCAAAGTGCCTTTAGGCACGGGTTTATATCTAGTGTGTATATATATATATATACATATACGAGAAAATTACCAAAAACATCCTCAAAACAATATTAATAGACCTCCAACATCTTTACTTTAAAATTCCCTTTAAAAGTCCTCTGAAATTTTTTAGTTTCCCTTTCTGCCCCTGTTTGTCCTTTTAACCAATCAATTTCTTTTCTCTTATTGGCCGAACAAAACAAAACAAAAAAAATCGCTTATCTCTTCTCTCGCCGACGGGTTAGGTACGCCGATCACCTGACCCAAGCCCATATCTTCAGGGACACGGTTTACTATCCTTTCTCCTTCTCTAGTCGGAACATTAAGAGCACTCATCATTAATATTAGGATTGTTTGAGCCATTGAGAAATGTTACAGCTGCTGAGGAACAATTGTGTAGAAATGGGACGAATCGAGTTGTTTATTTCCCTTATTTCAATCTTGTGCCTGTTTATATGACGATTGGCATATTAATGCATATATTAATGGCGTTATCACTGAAATCATGTCAAAATGTGAAGTAATTTGTGCAGTTTCACATGAATCCAAGGTTGTGGGACCAGAACCAACAAGAGTACAAATATTAGGGCTAAATGTCTGGTACAGGATTCAAGGTATTAAGCAGGTGTCAGCAGCTCGTTGGAATATCCAACCCATTCTTCGACAAATTACCCAAATAGCTGAAGAGCTCGGGCAAATCACGTTTAAACATGTGAACAGGAAGCTCAACAGAGATGCGGATAAGTTGGCGAAGGAAGCTAGGCACGATGCAACCCTTATCCATCGGAATACCCCTAGTATTTTCGATATTTCCTGTCTTTTTAGTAAATTAGGTATTGGATAATGATGTGTTGTTCTTGTGGGGTGCTACGCACCCCCTTAACCGTCCAAAAAAAAAAATGTCTGGTACAGGAGGCTTCGCCCTAACCCTATGGTTAGGAACAAGGTTATATTATATCATATTGATATGATTTGGTAACTCCGAATACTGAAGTTTGTGACATTACTGATTTGTCCATTTTACCTACTGTTAAATTGCCAACTCAACTAAAAGTCCGAACCATTAGGAGAAGGCATTCTATTAATGAGATTTTATATCTCAACACGCCCCCTCACGTGCAAGCTTAGTAGAGAAGAGTGCCCATAGAAGGCTTAGGAGAAGAGTGCCCATAGAAGGCTTTAGGAGAAGAGCTAAGCTTGCACGTGCAGAATAAAGTGGGTGGCGGTCGAGAGACTCGAACCCAGGATCTCAAGGTCCGTGGAGCTCTGATACCATGTTAAATTGCCAACTCAACTAAAAGTCCGAACCATTAGGAGAAGGCATTCTATTAATGAGATTTTATATCTCAACACCTACTATTCAGATGTTAGCTGGTGATTTCATACGTAACAATTGTGGGATAGATGATGGTAAGGATTTTCCAGATTAGTATATTAGATCATTGTATGAACGAATACTGAGAATGAGATCGAAATGAATGATGATTTAGCTCTTCAACAGAGGCAATTCCGTTTGCTTCTTAAACTCAAGCAAATGGTGGACTCTAAGGGAAAAATCAATTCTTTTTTTGAATTTCGTTGATAAATTTACTGAATTCGTATGTACTTTATGTATAAAAGTAGCTGAATTTTTAAATTTTGGAGGTTTTCAGGCATGAGGTAAGTCTTTGACTTCAAAATTATGTATGCTTAGTTTTCGTTAAAAGTCGATGAATTTAGTCCAAGAAGTTGTCTTTCTTGGTGATTTTTGTTTGAGTTTTTGTCTGCAAAAGGGTGTTCCGGTAGGTGATGTAAGGAGATCTGGGGTTTGGAATTCAAATGGCCCTGGTAAGGTAAGGAAGGGAGGGCGTGGCTTAAATCGGTGTAATATCTGGACTCTGGAGGGTTCAGTCGCATAAGAAGCCTCCGGTGAGCCTTACAGATGCAGCTTTGTAGAAACAATGTGAAAGTTTGTTAAAACGTCTGATGTCACATCAATATGGTTGGGTGTTCAATGCACTTGAATATATAGTTGATGTGTGTCTTACTTTCTCCAATGACCTACAATCCACCCAGAATTGTGATGAGGAAATACATATCCATAAATGTTTGTTGGATTTTTCTATCGATGATCCTTGTACAGTTTTTGGAAGTCTACTAGTAGTTTTCTATTTGCAGGTATGTTTTTATTCTTGGACGAGATATTTGTATTTTTTTAATCTAATTCATTGATTTATATGTCGTGTATTGACAGAGGTACTGATACAGGGAGGCTTAATGCATTTTCTCAAAGCTAGACTGACTAACTCTTTTGGTTTAGGTTGGAAGAGCTAATAACTATTTTAGTTGTTTTTGTATTAATGACATAATCATTGTCTAATTGTGTTGTTCACGCAATGTTACTACTGTGATATACTATATGCGTCCTAGAAGGGGGGTTGAATAGGACAATAGAAATTAATCGGCTAATTTTATTTCAAGTAAATAAAATTAAAAGCTAATTTGAATCCTATTGTATTAGCAAACTAAATAGTATAAAACTAGATAATCCTAATAGACAATAATATCAAACTATTCAAGTAGGCATTTTATCAAGCATATAGAGTGCGGAAATATAAAGAGTGTAGAGATAGAATACGATACACAACGATGTATAGTGGTTCGGTTTCCCTACATCCACTACCTAAGGAAGCCTCCTTAGGATTTGCAAGATTCTCAACTAATCTTCGTAACTCTTAACCGGGTGAGATACAAACCCTTACAACCACTTCAAAAACCCTTTGAAGGAAAATACTCTTGTGTTATCACCAACACAAGGAACCAAGCATAAACCTATGCTTACACTACTCTCTTAATCTATTACAAGAACTAAGAGGAAAAGGGGAAAAGTGTTTAGGGGTGCTTGTTAAAGCTTTGTGACTAAACTCCTAAATGAGTAGATAGAACTAATTAGCTTCACAATAAATATGACTTGAATGCTCCTTTGAAACCTCCTTGAATGATAGAATTAATTGCTCTTAAGATTGGTAGATGGAAGGCTTGAGTTGTGTCTTGAATGAGCTCCATTTTATAGCTGAAAAGATGGTCCAACGGTCATAAAGCTTCTCTCTAACGGATCTATTAATCTTCTAACGGATATAAGCTTTGTCCTCTAGTAATAGTGCTGAAACCCTCTCGTGCGGTGTACCGCGGGTAGGGTCCGGTGCACCGCGTGACTGTTCGACTGACTTTTGAGCTTACTGGTCGGACTATGTACTGTACCGCATGCCTGCTCCGTGTAGTGGTCCGGTGTACCGTGACAAAGGTCCGGTGTACCGTGCAGTTTTTCTGAGCTTACTGGTCGGGTCATCTAGTGCACCGTGGGACTGGTCCGGGATGCTGCGGTGTACCGCGTATTTCATCCGGTGCACCGCGGAGCTGCTCTTTTGAATATTAAACTAAGTACAATGAAATGAGCACAACTAATCTAATGAGGGGTTTTGGAAAACATCTAAAGTGATATAAAAATGAATTTTAGTTTAAAGGATGATTTGTCGAATATTAAAACGGGAATAAAAACAAGGTGAGGCTAACAATCTCCCCCTTTTTGATGTTTGACAAATCATAAACTTTTGAAGATGCCTAAGATTAAGTTTTGAACAAAAAATCCCCCTCAACCTAATCACTAGAGTTTTTATAAAAACTCCCCCTCACAAAATGCATTTTAAAAAGTTCAACTAAAAATTTCTCCCCCTTTGTCAACAACAAAAAGAACAAATGATACAATTTTGAAAATTTTAAGGGGTCAAAAACACATTTTGAGTAAAAACAAGGACTAAAGGCATAAATGGATAACAATTAGAAGCTTCAAGGAACCTATAACATCAAGAAAAGATTAGCAACAAGAATATATACACAAAAAAGCTCTAAACAAAAACATGACATGAAAGAAGGGTTAGAGAATTTGCATGCCAATCTCACAACGAATTTTCTCAAAAAGATCTTGGGGTAGAGGTTTCGTAAAGATATCGGCTAGTTGATTTTCGGAAGTGACAAATTCAAGAGCAATGTCCCCTTTTTGAGTGTGATCACGGATAAAATGGTGGCGGATTTCTATGTGTTTTGTTCTAGAGTGTTGAATGGGATTTTTGGTAAGATTTATAGCACTAGTGTTATCACAACGAATGGGAACACGATCATATTCTAGGCCAAAATCTAGTAAGGTTTGTTTCATCCAAAGAACTTGAGTCACACAATTTCCGGCCGCAACATATTCGGCTTCGGCCGTGGATAAAGCAACACTATTTTGTTTTCTACTAGACCAAGAAACAAGGGATTGACCTAAGAATTGGCAACTACCACTAGTACTCTTCCTATCAAGTCTACAACCGGCATAATCGGCATCCGAATAACCTATTAGTTCAAAGGAGGTAAATCT
Organism: Nemophila menziesii; assembly: GCA_029959085.1. Taxonomy (NCBI): domain Eukaryota; kingdom Viridiplantae; phylum Streptophyta; class Magnoliopsida; order Boraginales; family Hydrophyllaceae; genus Nemophila; species Nemophila menziesii. The sequence continues at coordinate 40,972,505 of JARWIR010000003.1, read as the reverse complement.
TGGGTACCAAAGTCCTAGACTAAGGGTTCCTTTCAAATACCTAAAAATACGCTTAACGGCACTAAGATGGGTTTCTTTGGGAGAAGATTGAAATCTAGCACAAAGACATACGGGGAACATAATATCGGGTCTAGAAGCGGTTAGATAAAGTAAGCTACCAATCATACCTCGATATAGTTTCTCATCAACATTCTTACCATCTTCATCTTTGTCTAATTTTGTGGATGTGCTCATTGGAGTTCCAATTTCCTTTGCATCTTCAAGGCCAAATTTTTTGATCAATTCTCTTGTGTATTTGGCTTGATTGACAAAGATACCATCTTTCATTTGCTTGATTTGAAGTCCAAGAAAGTAATTTAATTCTCCCATCATGCTCATCTCAAATTCCTTATGCATGCTTTTAGAAAAATTCTCACAAAGATTTTCATTAGTAGCACCAAATATAATATCATCCACATAAATTTGAACAAGAAGGATGTCTTTTGAAGACCTTTTTATAAATAAAGTGGAGTCAATTTTTCCTCTTTTAAAACCATCATCTAATAAAAATTTGCTTAATCGTTCATACCAAGCACGAGGTGCTTGTTTTAAACCATATAAAGCCTTTGAAAGTTTAAAAACATGGTTTGGAAATTTTGGATCCTCAAAACCCGGAGGTTGTTTAACAAAAACTTCCTCGTCTATAAAACCATTTAAAAAAGCACTTTTGACATCCATTTGGTAAAGTTTAAAATTCATATAGCAAGCAAAAGCAAGTAGCATACGAATAGATTCAAGTCTAGCTACGGGAGCAAAAGTTTCATCGAAATCAATACCTTCTTCTTGATTGTACCCTTGAGCAACTAACCTTGCTTTATTTCTAGTAATGATGCCGGTGTCATCTAGCTTGTTGCGAAATATCCACTTAGTGCCAATAATAGTGGGGCCAATTGGTTTCTCCATTAATGTCCAAACTTTGCTACGCTCAAATTGATTTAATTCCTCATGCATAGCATTAATCCAATGATCATCTAACAAGGCTTCTTTAATATTCTTGGGCTCAATTTGAGATAAGAAAGCTTGATGAGCACAAAGAGCAATAATACGGGAGCGAGTGGTAACACCTTCTTTTGGATCACCTAGAATTAAGTCACTTGGGTGATCTTTGATATGTTTCCAACACCTTGGTAAATCCGTACTAGCTTCATTTAACACTTGATCATTTTCCTTAAGAGATTCTTCATGGGATTTGACTTCTTGAATAGGAGATTCTAAGGGTTGATCTAGTGGAGTATCTTCAACAACATCTACCACTTTCTTGATACAAAACGGATTAGTCTCATCAAAGTCAACATGCATAGATTCCTCAATGGTACGAGTACGTTTGTTGAAAATGCGATAGGCTTTTCCTTTAGTGGAATAACCAAGAAAAATGCCTTCATCCGATTTAGCATCAAATTTTCCCAAATAGTCCCTAGTGTTAAGGATAAAACATTTGCACCCAAAAACACGAAAATAAGCAATAGTTGGTGGTCTACCATTCCAAAGCTCATAAGGGGTTTTCTTAATAAGGGGTCTAATAAGAACTCTATTTAACACATAACAAGCCGTATGAACGGCTTCACCCCAAAAGTATGTAGGCAAGCTATGTTCTTTTAGCATTGTTCTAGCCATTTCTTGTAGAGTTCGGTTTTTCCTTTCCACTACCCCATTTTGTTGGGGAGTTCTAGGGGCCGAAAAATTATGCTCAATCCCAAATTCATCACAAAAATGCACAAAAGGAGAATTCACGTATTCACTACCATTATCACTACGAATGCATGTAATAGAGTAGCCTTTCTCATTTTGCACCTTTCTACAAAGTTTTGCAAATTCATTGAAGGCATCACTTTTCAAAGCAAGGAACATCACCCATGTGAATCTAGTGTAATCATCAACAACAACAAAGACATATCTAGACCCTCCTAGACTAGTGACATCAACGGGACCAAATAGGTCCATATGCAATAATTGAAGTGGCCTAACGGTGATGACCTTATTAATGGATTTAAAAGATGAACGATGTTGTTTACCAAGTTGACATGCATCACATAATTTATCTTTATCAAATTTGTAAATAGGCAAACCAACAACAAGATTTTTTCTAGATAATTTTGAAATCAAATCCATGCTAGCATGTCCTAAACGTCTATGCCAAAGCCAACTATCATTAACCACGGATAAGCATTTAATATTTTTGCACATAAGACTCTCAAGATCAACAACAAAAACATTATCCGATCTTTTTGCAATAAACATAGTATCTAACTCATCATTTTTGAAAACAACACATCTAGATGCTTCAAATTTAACACTAAAACCAACATCACAAAGTTGACTAATACTAAGCAAGTTAAAAGAGAGACCCTCAACAAGTAACACATTAGAGATAAGTAAAGAGTCCATATTACCAATGTTACCTTTACCCAAAACGCGTTTCTTAGTGTTGTCGGCAAAAGTAACTTTATCACCTTTAGTTTTATATAAATTTTTAAATAATGATGGATTTCCGGTCATGTGTCTTGAGCATCCACTATCAAGTAGCCATATATTTTGCTTCTTGATGCTCAACCCCTACAAACAAACGATAATTTAAGCTTTAGGTACCCAATTAGGATTGGGTCCATGAGGGTTAGTGGATTTTCTTTTTAAGACCCATTTAGGTCTTTTCCAAATTGGCACAAGAGATCCCAAATCTAACAATTTACGATAGTAACAATGAGATGCATCATGACCAAGTTTTTCACAATAGGTGCAAGTGATAGAAGATTTTGAAAAGGATGGGGTTTCATTTGAAATTTTTGATTTTACAAAGACATTTTTCAAAGGTTTTTGGTGAGTGAATGGATCATATCCAACACCACTTTTTTCATTAGCCATTCTTTGAGAACCTAAAATCAAATCCAAGTTTTCTTGCCCACTAGTAAATTTTAAAATAATGGCATTTTGATCAACAATCTTTTTCTCTAACAAAGCTTTTTCTTCCAAAAGATTTTTCTCAATAAGATGAAGTTTCTCATTATCATCTATACATTCATCACAAAGATTTTGACAATCTTCCAAAGCTTTTAAAACCTCTTTAGTTCTATTTTTCTCAAATTCTAAATCTTTTGTTAAAACTTTGTTTGTTTCAATAGAATTTAAAAAATCATTATAAAGAGAATCAAATGCCTCATGAATATCTTGTTCACTAGCATCATCATTAGTTAAAGAGAGTTTGGATTTAGGAGTTACCTCATCATGATTTGCCATAAAGGCAAAGTGAGTAGTACCGGTATCATCATCCGAAGAAGCATCTTCATCATTTTCAACTTTTCCCATAAAGGCAACAAGATTGACATTTTCATTATCACTTTCTTCTTCATCCGAATTTTGAGTATCCCAAGTGATATTAGCATGCATAGCTCTTTTCGGTTTCTCCTTTTGAAGAAGAGGACAATAGGTTTTGATATGACCAACCTTCTTGCAATGATAGCAAGTGGGTTCATCTTGTTTGATAGCTCTATCATTCTTCTTGTAGGGTGTGGAAGAGCTTCCTTTCTTGGCAAAGCGTTTATATCTCATGAATTTTTTCATGTCCCTTGCTAGCATAGCTACTCCTTCATCTTCACTAGTTTCTTCTTCATGAGAGTTTTCTTCTTCACTTTCTTTCCTTTCTTTTCGTTCTTTCAACTTAGAACTCATGGCATGGAAAGCAATAGATTTCTTAATTTTCTTCTCCTCATCATCTCTTATCTTTTCTTCTTCAAGCACAAGTTCTTCCGTCATGAGGTTGCAAATGAGTTCATGAACCGTCATCTTTGAAAGATCTTTAGTGTCTCTTATAGAGTTGATCTTTGTCTTGTATTTCCTTGGAAGAGCAAATAAAATTTTTCGGCATTGTTCCTTGTTGGTGTACTCTTGACCAAGAGTCTTCAAAGTGTTAACAATGTTAGAAAATCTTTGATGCATAGCATTCAAGGCTTCATCGGGCTCCATACGAAAGAGCTCATACTTTGTGATAAAGAGACCAATTTTGGTTTCTTTTATATCCTCCGTTCCTTGATAAGATAGCTCCAAGAGTTGCCACATTTCATGAGCGGAATTGCATTCACTCACTCTAGCATATTCCGTGACACTTAATCCATTGATGAGGATGTTCATAGCTTTGTTGTTTTTGGTAAGTTTAGCTATGTCTTGATCATTGTAGTCATCTTCATCTTTTACCACCGTTGTACTTCCGGTAACGTAAGGAATATAAGGACCCTTTTTGATAGCCATCCATAAAAAGTAATCGATTCCTTTCACATGAATCTCCATCTTCTTTTTCCAACCAAAGTAGTCTTTTCCTACAAAAAGCGGAGGTCTAGTAGAACATGAACCTTCCGGTTGATTAGAATCCATATCGTATTAACTCTAGAAACGATTAAGTACAATAGAGCTAGGCTCTGATACCAATTGATATACTATATGCGTCCTAGAAGGGGGGTTGAATAGGACAATAGAAATTAATCGGCTAATTTTATTTCAAGTAAATAAAATTAAAAGCTAATTTGAATCCTATTGTATTAGCAAACTAAATAGTATAAAACTAGATAATCCTAATAGACAATAATATCAAACTATTCAAGTAGGCATTTTATCAAGCATATAGAGTGCGGAAATATAAAGAGTGTAGAGATAGAATACGATACACAACGATGTATAGTGGTTCGGTTTCCCTACATCCACTACCTAAGGAAGCCTCCTTAGGATTTGCAAGATTCTCAACTAATCTTCGTAACTCTTAACCGGGTGAGATACAAACCCTTACAACCACTTCAAAAACCCTTTGAAGGAAAATACTCTTGTGTTATCACCAACACAAGGAACCAAGCATAAACCTATGCTTACACTACTCTCTTAATCTATTACAAGAACTAAGAGGAAAAGGGGAAAAGTGTTTAGGGGTGCTTGTTAAAGCTTTGTGACTAAACTCCTAAATGAGTAGATAGAACTAATTAGCTTCACAATAAATATGACTTGAATGCTCCTTTGAAACCTCCTTGAATGATAGAATTAATTGCTCTTAAGATTGGTAGATGGAAGGCTTGAGTTGTGTCTTGAATGAGCTCCATTTTATAGCTGAAAAGATGGTCCAACGGTCATAAAGCTTCTCTCTAACGGATCTATTAATCTTCTAACGGATATAAGCTTTGTCCTCTAGTAATAGTGCTGAAACCCTCTCGTGCGGTGTACCGCGGGTAGGGTCCGGTGCACCGCGTGACTGTTCGACTGACTTTTGAGCTTACTGGTCGGACTATGTACTGTACCGCATGCCTGCTCCGTGTAGTGGTCCGGTGTACCGTGACAAAGGTCCGGTGTACCGTGCAGTTTTTCTGAGCTTACTGGTCGGGTCATCTAGTGCACCGTGGGACTGGTCCGGGATGCTGCGGTGTACCGCGTATTTCATCCGGTGCACCGCGGAGCTGCTCTTTTGAATATTAAACTAAGTACAATGAAATGAGCACAACTAATCTAATGAGGGGTTTTGGAAAACATCTAAAGTGATATAAAAATGAATTTTAGTTTAAAGGATGATTTGTCGAATATTAAAACGGGAATAAAAACAAGGTGAGGCTAACATACTGCAGTATTTTTGAGTAACAATTTATTTTATTGGGGTATTTTTTACAACCATTTATCTAATCATTTTTTCCAAATGTAATTTTTATTTCTTTCTCTATTTTATTTTGTTCAATCCACCATTATTTCCTTTTTATTTATATTTTTTTTATCTTTTATCTCTCTTTTGCCCCCACTAATAAAAATGCAATCCAGCTTGTTCAAAATAAAATAAAACTATGGTACATTTTTTCTGCTTTTTTTATGAGCTAGATGGATTTGTTAGATATTTTAGGTAAGGAAAATGAATTGTATATATAAATAAGCATGATATTTTCATGATTTGGGCTTCTACAATAAAAAGACAAGCCGATATAAAAGAAAAAATGACTTACATTTCACTCATTACAACAAGTTTTCGGAAACCAATTTAGTTTTGTTTGGTGGGAATTTCCCACCAAAGAACATAATTCTCTAAATATAATTTGGTGGGATTTTTCCCACCAAATAACAACACATAAATTTTGGTGGGAATTTAGTTTGGTGCAAAAAAAATTTGGCCGAAAAATTTGGTGGGAAAAAAAATATTGGCCGAAAAAATTTGGTGGGAAAAAAATCTGGCCGGAAAAAATTTGACTAGAAAAGTTGGTCGGAAATTTTTTGACGGGAAAATTTAGTTTGATGGGAATATTTAGTCAAGGGTATTATTGTCTAATTATGTTTTTTATATTAGACATGACTTTTATAGACAAAATATATATATATATATATATATATATATATATATATATATATATATATATAATTTAATACCAAAAAATACATAATTTTGAAACTTTTGAAAAAATGTTTTTTCCTTCATAGCAAGACGCGTTACCTTGTTTTTTAATTTTATTTTTGACGTGTAAGAAGAATGAACTTTGAATTATTTAATTTGATTAACCAACCGGTATTTGAGTCGTATATTAGTTATTTGACAAAAAAAAGATTGACAAAAAAAAATCGTAATTAGTTTGGTAACTAAAAACTAGGACATCGCGTGTATATCATTCTAAGATGACATTTTCCTCACTAGTAGTAACGGTGACTCTGACTTGTGCGCCTTTAGAGTTTTCCACTTCTAAGGTTTATCTAAAAAATGAGATATACATTTAGGAGACTGACTACAAGTCACCTATCTTTCTTAGTGCGCAAGACACAACGAAAATACCTTGCAACTTGAACACCCTTGTCATATATATCACAATTTACTGTTTATATACATGTATTATTTCCTGTGGATTTTCTAACCTAAATTAACCAATACGTTAACATCATGGGCATAAAGAGAAGCAGCAGAGAATCGGATTTTGAAAGTAGTCTAACCAAAACAAATTGTTTGATGCTCTTTCCACGTATGGAGGCGGAGTTAGAATCCCGTAATGGTCGCATATTCGTGTGCAAGACATGTAAGAAACCGTTCAAATCATTCCAAGCTTTAGGCGGTCATAGAGCAAGTCATAAGAAGCCTAAAATAATGGCAGGGGATGATCTATTTCTGCATGTTCATTCACCTACTACCAAGCTACAAAAGAAGCATAAGTGCTCAATATGCGGCTTAGATTTTCCGATGGGGCAGGCTTTAGGCGGACATATGAGGCGGCATCGTGCAACTGCCACCACCGCCTCCATGAGTAAGGAGGAGGGTTTAGTAGAAGAAGAAAAGTCGGCGAAGGTTATTAGCATGAGGATATTTGGGTTTGATATAAATTTGACACCACGCCAAAATGACACGTAGCTGATGGAGTTAGCTCGTGTGATTGTTTGTTTTATATATTTAGGAATTCTCCTTTTCTATGTAATTAATTATATCTTATTGATTAATCTTTTCTTAAATCATTCGTGGGGACAATATTTTGCTTATACTCTTCTCCAAATTGCGCATGTCTATGTGAAATAAAATGTTTAACAATCGCGTCTGAAGGAAGGCTATCAGAAAATTCCTTGCCATACTGCAATTAGTAAAATTTAAGAGGTTAGTTGAAGCGTCTGTCTTGCTGGTGATTAGCATTTATAAATCATCATTTAAATTATATGAGAAACAAATTTTTTGAAACTAGTTATGAACTTTTTTTTTAGATTTATTTGGATTGAGAGAAATAGAAAAAAAGGAATAGAAATGAAATAATATTTTATTTTTGAGTAATGATATATACCATCCAAATTCATACCACCCAAATACCACCTAATGACGTGGCGTGAATTGGTTGGTTACAAATCGGTAACGTATTTATTTTCTTGATTTGATTAAAGATTTATAACCAACCAATTCATGTCACGTCATTGGGTGGTATATATCATTATTTTTTACTTTTTACATTGTTTGTATTAGGAAATTCTATAAAAAAAAAATCACTTCAGTATCCATATTTATTATCACTCTAAATAGGAATCAAATTGAAATCAAATAGAGAGAAATGAATTTTTTTTATTAATTAAAGGCCAAAAATAACTCTTTTTTGTTCTTTTTTTTTGTATTCTTTACAATCGAAAAAAATATATCCAAAATCATTTAATTTTTTTTATAAATTTTTTAAATTCAAACAAAAAATTTCCTTTCTTTTCCATTCTTTTATAACTTTTTTTTCTTTATTATTTTTTCCTTCCTAAATACAAACAGACCGTTAATCAAATTGCTATTTGTTTCTCTTATGTTTTATTCCTAAAGACATAATCATAAATAACCTTTAAAGTCGAAGTTCCACCTTTTCTTTGAAAAAAAAATATAAAAGACGATTACATTAGATTTTATATATAATATATAATTAGATTTTATTTAATTTTACTAGAAAGGGTCTTAATTTTATTTTATTTTTTTTTATTTTTTTTTTGGACGCTTAATACATTTCAAAATAAAACCGTTACAAAAACATCAACCGATACCTAGTCGAGAAAATCGAGAAATAAGTAAATTGAAAGTATTCCCTTCTTCATGTTGTGCCCTGTGTCTAGCTTGTTTAGCTAATTTGTCTGCCCGACCATTGTACTTCCTTGGGATATGTTTAAAGAAGACTGGGGCTACCATCGCTGCCAGTCTTTTAATCTGTTTAATCCACGGTCGAAGCTTCCAATTAGCAGCTGACACTTGCTGAGTACCTCGAATTAAGTCGAGGTTATCCGAGAAGATCGTGATCCCCTCGTTCCTTTCTCTAATTGCTCTTTTTAATGCAACAATCACTGCTTGAGCCTCCCCTTCTATACTCGTGTTACACATCGCGATTTCCGAGTGTTCCTGCCTGTTACCAGTCTCCTTAACTACTTGCACTACTCCAATTCCAGTCGGTAGATGTGGTAACTCAAATGACGTATCACACATATAAGCTACCTGCGTATTATAATTTAAATCCGTAGCTATGTCTTCCTGTATTCCTAATGCCTGATTTTGTATAACTTGACTAGCTGCCCAATCTCCTCCAAATCTTTCATTCATATGCTTGTTGGCTGATCTGATGACGTCATCTGTTTCAATAGTATAATTTTGATGCCGACTTTTCATTTTTGACTTCCATATGTTCCAGATCAACAGTAAGACATAGGATATAACCACTTCACGTCTCCATCCCCCTTGTACAAATGTGTCTATAATCGCTAGCACCCATTCTCCCAAATGACCAACCGTTTGTCCTATGTAAATTTGTAGTGCCGATCCTGCCCAAACGAGCTTTGCTATATTACACGAGAGCAGTAAATGTTCCACCGTTTCCTGTTCCGATTTACACCATAAGCATTCTCCTTCCACATCACAATGGCGTTTGACCAAATTTTGACCCGTTGGTATAGCATTATTACAGGCCTTCCATGTAAAGATCCTGACCTTTGTGGGTAAATTTGAATACCAAACAGTAGTCCATAACTTGCTTTCCAGTTGAAACGTATCTGATTGTCCTGGTGCCTCCCTAATCCCTTCCTCTGTTATCACCTTATAGCCTGACTTTGTTGCATATTCTCCACTCGTAGTATAAGGCCATATCAATCTGTCCTGTATGTCTTCACCACTAGCCTTCACCCTTAAAATAATGGGTATAACAGGTTCCGGAAATATCTCATCCAGCACCTCAATATCCCAATCTGCCGTACCCTGTTTCAAGAGGTCCTTCACCTTATATATCTCACACTGTACCGGTTTTTCTAACTTCCACGATGTATCTAACCAATTATCTGTCCAAATATTAGTCCTTTCTCCATTTCCTATTTGATATCTACCATATTTCTTTAACAGATCTCGTCCCTCTATCAGACTGGCCCATGACCAAGTTCGAGATTGTCTTAATTTAACATCGAGAAAATTGCATTTAGGATAGTAAATACCTTTAAGTAATCTGGCTGCTAATGTGTTAGGGTTATTCAAGATTCTCCATGCCTGAGCTGCCAGTAACGCTGTATTCATTTTCTTAAAGTCTTTGAAACCCATTCCACCTATCAGTTTGCTTACCGCTAATTTCTCCCATGCTAACCAGTGAATTCGTGATTTTTCTCCAGAATTCCACCAGAAGTTCGAGATTGCCGATATTAGCTTATTGCAAAATGTTATAGGAAAAGAAAATATTGACATTGCATATATCGGTATAGCTTGTAAAATTGCTTTGATAAGTACCTCCTTACCACCGTCCGATAATAATTGCGCCTTCCATCCTTCAGTATGCTTGAACACCTTTTCCGCGATCCACTGAAGAGATTGTATCTTTGATCTTCTATGACAGAGTGGTATTCCTAAGTATTTCCCGAGATCATCCTTTTCCTGTATCCCAATATTCGACGAAACCTGTGCCCTACATTCCTCCGGGGTATCCTGACTGAAACAGACCGAGGACTTCGTGAAATTAATCCTCTGCCCAGACCCTGCACAATACTTAGAAACACATTCTCGAAAAGTTTGTATTTCAATATCATCAATCGTCAGAAAAAATAATGAATCATCCGCAAATAATAAATGAGTTATGGTCGGGCAATTTCTGGTTATCTGTATCCCTTTCAAATTACCTTGTTCCACTTTTTGTTCAATAAGACTGATTAGGGACTCTGACATAAGAGAGAAAAGAAAGGGGGAAAGTGGGTCTCCCTGTCTGAGGCCCCTTTCAGACTTGAATTTACGGAGCCGTTCTCCATTAAAACTAAGCTGAAAAGTAACAGATGAAATACAATTCGCGATCCAACATATCCATTTATCACAAAAACCTAATTTTCGAAGTACTAAAAGTAGAAAATCCCAGCGTACCTGGTCATATGCCTTTGCCATGTCTAGTTTCACCGCTGCCATTGGTTTAGGGTTCCTCCTCTTTCGTTTCATGAAAAAGGATATCTCTTGGGCTATCAAGATGTTGTCTTGTATTGCTCTATTCTTTATGAATGCTGATTGAGTCGGAGACACGATGATATCCATAATACCCTGTAGTCTATTAGCCATTATCTTAGCAATTATTTTGTATCCAAAGTTTACACAAGATATCGGTCGGTAGTCCCCAACACCTTCCTGGGTTTCCCCTTTTGGTATTAGGGTTACCAATGTCTCATTTAATTTATCGAGAGATATATTATTCATAAAGAAATCCTGAACCATTAGAAGGACATCGGTTTGTATTATATGCCAATATTCCTGGTAAAATTTTCCATTTAATCCATCCGGACCTGGTGCCTTTGAAGGTGACATGTCGAAAACTGCTTTCCGTACCTCTTCCAAATCTGGTATTCTCGTCAGGTCTTCATTCATCTCTCTTGTGACCTTGCTTCGTATAGCCTCCGTCGCTTCTTCCATATCGTCCGTGTTTCTTTCTTCGAATAAGTTTTCGTAATAATCTTGAAAGCTGTTTCTAACTTCCGAAATTTCCTCCGTCCAGATGCCATCCTCTTTCTTGATTCTTAGTATTCTATTCAAGTGGCGCCGTTTGACTGATGCCAGAAAAAAGAATTTTGTATTTTTATCCCCATATTTTATCCAATTTTGTCTTGCCCGATCATACCAATATTTCTCCTCGGCAATATACGTTTGCTTCAAAATCTCTTTTATTTGAATCTGTTCCGCGATTACCTCTTTTGTTGGTTGTTTCTTATCTAATTCCATCATTTTCTTTGTCAATTCTTTGATTTTCACGGCATTGTTCCTAAATGTTCTCTTACTCCAGCCTGTTAGTGCTGTTACTGTATTATCTCTTTTTTCTACGAAAACCGGTAGCGATTCTTCCATTCCTGTTTCTCCCCACGCTGTTCTAATAACGTTTTCGCATTCCGGATGTTCTGTCCACATTGTTTCAAACTTGAACCATTTCAATCCTCTATTTTGTGTTTTCTCCTGTTGTAAAATAAGCGGACAGTGATCCGATCCAATAGCTGGGGGTATATATACTTGTGCATTACTGAACCTGTGCAACCAATCACATGATGCAAATGCCCGATCAAGTTTGACCTTGACTGGCTTATCAATTCGACGGTTAGACCATGTAAAATAACAACCTTTAGAACGAATTTCACTTAAATTATTATTCGAGATAAATGTATTAAATTCATGTATACGTCTATTATCAGGGGGTGTATTACTTAATTTTTCACATTGTTTAAGTATATCATTAAAATCGCCTATTAGAACCCAAGGTTTATTGACATTTTGATTCCAGATAGTAATTTCTTCCCACAATTTTATCCTATGTTCTAGATTGTTCGGAGCATGTACACATATAATATAGTAGGGAAAATACGGTTCATTAATATATAAAATTACAAAATATTGATTAGCCCTAATAACTTCGAGCTTAACATCCGCGTGCCAGATTACCAAAATACCACCCGAATGATAAGCATTTCCTACCGGATCCTGAACAAAATGATTAGCATATCTAAAATTACTTAAAACCTCGGGGGCGTCTACCACGCGTAGCATTGTTTCGAAAAAACACGCAACCCCCGGCTTAAACCTATTAAGTACGGACCTAATACTAGACATTGTCAAGGGCGCCCGTATTCCTTGACAGTTCCAAACTAGCGTATTCATTGAACGTCTTCGGACGTCTTGGGGACAGTCCGGATATCCCTTTTAAAATTAATTTTTACTTCATTACACTTCTTAATGATCCATTCTTTAACAACCCATTGTATTTTATTTTTCAAACATAAAATCCATATTTGTCTATATTGCCTAATATTAGTCTCACATAACATAATCTTAAGTCGAAATTGAAAACTACCATATGCGTTTCTCATCTCCCTCACAACCACAGAGATAAATTTTATTTCTTTCCTAAATTGTATTACTTGTATCATATCTCTATTTTTATTAACCATCTCCAATATATATATTATTTTGTTTTCTTTTGATCGATTACAAGTGTAAGTATGACCAAACCAGATTTCCGTTCTTTCCTTCTTTACCAAATTAATTCCTATTTCCCCTGTTTTATTCCCTATATCTGCCAACTGGATTTCATCAAAAGATATCAAGAACCCAATCATTTGTCTTAATGTTTTCTTCTTTCCATTATCTTTTCTCATTTCCTTATTGAAATCAAAGAATTCGCAACTACCCCATTTGGCAAATCCACTATCACAGTAAGATCTTATTGGAACCTCTAAACTTTCCATGATAATATAAACTACCAAATTGCTACCTTGAATAATTTTATATTTTAATAACTTATCTATATAGCATACGTGAGAATTGTCTATTACATATTGGTATTTATTAGTTATATCGATATATAAAGGGTTGTTATTATAACGTAGGTAACTTATTAAAGGTAAATCCTTATTAACCATATATATGCTTAGGTTATTGTCTAAATTAGTCACACACCAATTATGTTTCACATGATTTATGGAAAATATCATACCTGTTCCGCATAGCTTTCTAATTTCCATTTCCCCTGTTCTATTTACCATGTCTGCATATTTTCTTCCATCCATTTCCCCTGTTTCGTTATTCATTGATTCTTCCTCCTGAAGCATGAGCAACCCAAAACAATCTCGTTCTATCCTTCTCCAAGTAATACCAGTTGTGTTCCCGTATCCATCAAAGCCGTTGTCCTTTCCATGATATCTTAGTCGAGTTGTATCGTTGTCTCCATACCCGTTATATTTAACCCTATAATAAGGCTTGTCCTCTTGTCCATATTTCATCTCGTTGTTCGTGTGCTCTGGTGCTCGTTTTTTTTTTCCATCCGAGAATTCAGCCATGATGATGCGTGTAGATAACTCTCTTGTTTTTCCAATAAGCTGTTCTATGTTGACGTTTGATCTAATTACTACTATGAATGATTTCTTACTGATTGAAAGTTGATTGAAAGTTGAAAAGGATGAAGATGAATATTGTCGGTGAAAGGATAAGCATCGAGAGGTGTCTCTGAAAAGTTCTTAATTAGATTCTACCAGATGGTCTTAATTTTATTTAAAAGTAATATATATTATCTAAAATCCAAGGCTGGCTTCTGGGGTAAGTCAGTAAGGCTATCGTAGTCCCAATTTCATTAAAATAATTTTTTATAATTGAAAAAAAATCATAAAAAAATTAAATAACTAGGCATATTTTGGTTTTTTGGTCCAGCTAAACTTTACTATCTAATATACCGTTTACTATATATATAGTGTGTGATTTGTTAAAATAATATTATTATTTTTTTTATTTGTTCAATATAATTAAAATTTATTTTCAATTAGATTATAAATATAATGATTTATAATTAATATGCTAAATAATAAATTTTAATTAGTATATAATATTGTTCTTTGTTTATGTATAAATTATGTTAAATAATGTCTTAGAATTTTGCTTAGATATAAAATATGGTTAGTTTTTAAATTTGATTAACGATTTACTTCTAATCAAATCACACCACGACATAGAAGTTTTTAGTGGTACGATATAATAGTCAAACATAAAACATTACTAGATTAAAATTCTATTTGTTAGAAAATATTAAATTTTGAAAGAGTGATCAACTTGTATTGGATAAATATAGAACTTGGGCTAGTATTTTGAAATCATATTTAAAAAACTCTATTAGAGTTTTGTAAATCCTTAAACTTTATAGACTTATTGGATTGTTTTTATTCTACCTAAATTTTCAAAATACTTTTTACATAATGCATAGTTTGACATATTTGTATGTCATTACTATGATAGATTCTGACTGATTTTAATAGACTTGGATCTTCTAATATTAGCAATTTCCAATTTATGCTAAACAGTTCATTATTAATGTGTCATATAGTTTTTTTGGCAACAAAATGTCAAGAAAACCAACACTAATTTCCACGTACGCTCTATTGGCACCATAACTTGTATCCCACTATCTAAGTTAGATAGGGCTAGTTCCAACCAAAGATGAAGACGCCATCTACAAAACTTTCCAACTTAACCTTCATTACACTTAAATCTCGTGGTGGTGCTGTGGCGTAACATGGTCGTGGAAAGTTGGAGAATTGGGGAGTTTTAAGGAATTAAAAAAGTAAAAACAAAACCTTATTTTGGAGTTGATTCTTATAGACTTCATTGGCTGCATTTGAATATACCATCTGAAGAAGATAAACTACCATCCATGAATTCCAAACGTTCTAAAATGATCGTCATGTATGCTCCCATTCCCTACGGTCTTAAACTACCACACTTATGGATCAGAAGTTACAAGTACCAGATTTGTTCTCCCACCTGTAAAAGAGAAACGTCTAAGTTCATGCCAGTTTTCAAAAGAAGAACAATGTGGTTCATGCCAATTTTCAAAAGGAGAAAATTATTTTATGGCCTTATGATGGACATGTTTATGACGGTCTTTATGATGGTGTTTATGATAGCCTTTAGTACGAAAATTTGGAAAGGTTTCTACCACTATATAAAGAAGTTGAAAGTCATTTGTAAACACAAAACCATAATTACAAACACCAAAAAAGTTTTCGACTTCCTCTATCTCCAAAAATTGTTTCTGAGCTTAGAGTAGAGTAGTGATAGTATTCGTTGAGGAATACCGGTCATACCTAGAAAATCATTTTTAACAAAGTGATCGTAACTATTACTCGGATTTTCGGTACTTAGCTGTAAGTTTGTAATTCATATTTAATTACGTGTAATGTTGCTATAATTTTATTTTCGTATTGAATTATATTTAATTGTGATTACAATATTCCGATCAAGTGTTATTGTTATCTTACCAACATTCTTTTAATAGTCATTTTCTTCACCTTTTGAGACAATAAAAATAAATAAAAACATCATCATCCCCCCCCCCCCACTAACAGTATTCGGCCGAAGACAAAGAGATGAGAAAGATAAAACCGTCTTCATCATTTTTCGTCTTATTATGATCTCCAAAAGTTGTCCTCCTTTTTTCGATAAATGAGAGGCTATACTCGTTGGTTACTCTGTAAGCGGGTTACATTAGAATATCAAGAGAAATAAGAGTAGTCAAAATAAAGTTTGAAGAATCTTGAGGTTCATAAAAATAATTTTTTTTAGTTTATTGCGGTATTGCCTATGAAAGTATGACGCAAGAAATCCGTCACTACGATTTCTTCAAGATTTTTATTCGTTAAGAACATAAATATTTGTATTATATGGATTGTATGTTACATGGAAAATATGTATGTTACATGCTTGCTTTAGTTTTGTTTAACATTTGTTACTATTTGCATTACTTGTATGATATGTTACATTACATTAAAAAAATAATTGGTCACCTAAAAATTATTGTCACTTCCTACATATGATCATTTAATTTGTTATTCCAGCCAAATTGTAAATAAAGGTGGACCAATTATTGAAATTTATTTAATCTTGTATTACTTTAATTTTAATTAAAATGAAATTAAAGATTAAAATTAGGATGAGTCGAAATTTAGATAATTTCTCTCTAAATCACCTAGTAAAACGGTGATTGATAAATTAGAACTAAATAAGTTGAAAGGTCATATTAATAATTATTATTACCAACTCCTATTCCTAAAAATTTAAGCGTGAGAAGCAATCAAGAGGATCTAATACTAGTAAAATGGTGATTGATCCTCTTGGACTCTTTTACTTGACCCCTACTCCAAGATTTCGACCTAGCACCTATATATATCAGTTCTAAACCTTAGAAAATCATCCCTTGGCTCCATAAGCTTAATATACATACATAATTCATCATAGAAGCAATCAAGAGGATCTAGAGGAGGAAGAAGCAAGAGCTAGAGCTTAACTACATCAAGTTAACACTTTTCCATCTCTATTCTTCAGGTAGATTAGTATTAGATCTATTTTGACTATGAGGTATTTCTAAGCTATTTATTCAAGAGTTTTATTATGCATAATTTCTCTTTAGGATTGTAATTATATGAACTATTGATTATTTTTTTCTGTTTTAATTTGAATCTGGGATTTTAGTATTTAATTGAATTGGTTCTTAATTTCCATTGAATATATTCTTGTGCTTGTTTACTATCATTGACGTCATGAATCAAGGATATGTTTTAGTAATTAGGCTATTCACTTAGTGGCGAGTGATCATCCGACAGGGGGTTTAATTACAGAACTAGAATATAGACGCGTGGTGTCCGTTATTTGACCGACAGGCTTGACTAACCATGTAACCAATTGGGTATAGATATTAATCATCTGAACGTAGCTTATAATCGCCCTGACGGGATTTGTAATATCGTAGGATAGCTCCTAAGTCCACCCTGACGGGGGTTAGGAGATTATAGAGTCCTGACTATTTTGAAATTTCCCACTCACCCTTATTCTTAGGAATCATAAATTCAATAAGATAGATTCATATACTTGCATATCCTTATCTTATTTGCATAATTATTTATTGTTTATTATTTATTATTTATTTTATTTAGTTAATTAGAAAATAGAACACTTCATTGCTTATCTTTTTAAATTAAAGACAATTAAAACTATTTATTATAATATTGAACACGAATTTAGAATAACTACTTAAATCCCTGTGGAGACGATTTTCCCGTATTTACTTATTTATTACTTGGAACGACCCGTACACTTGCGGTCTGTGGATCCTTTATTCCTTTACTTTTATTGCATTATTTTATAACACACCAGGACCCACCACTTACTCGGTCTTATACGAATGTGTTCAGTGTATTATGTAGGTTTATATTGAGTGTTTATGCAATTTTTTTATTTCTACTGCTTAGTGTTAATAATTTTACTAAATAAAGTTATTGACATTTGAGCCTAGGTTTCGTTTTTTTCCTTAGTGTTAGATGAATGTGCTCAGTGTTTCTAAACAATTGTGTGTTTAGTGTAATTCTTTTCTTTTTTGATTACTTTATATTATTAAGGATATTAGCTGAAACCTCCCTAAACTCGTCCAATTTTTTTTAAACCTACCCTCAACAACAAAAATATACCATTTATTCCCCCTGAACTAATACACCTTTTGCTTAAACCTTATTTTCGTCCATATTTTGACGTCGATTAAAGAACACGCACATTTACCGAGGGAAAATTTAAGCAATCTTGGTTGATTCCATGGGAGGTTTCATCTAATATCCCATATTATTATTGACCATACTTAGTGTCACAACTGATCTTTATCAGTATCTACATCAATCGTGCTTAGTGGATTTGAACTGTGAATTGTGTTTTCTCATTAATTGAGGGTATTTTAGGACTCTCTTTTTTGTCGGAAAATTACTTCATTAATCACTAAAAAATAATTACAATTGGGACTAATCAATTCCTATTGCATTGAAGTAATTACGCAACAGTTTATCTAATTAGGGTGAATGTTCAAGCAGCCAAAAGCAAAAAAACAATTTGCCATATAGCCCTTGTTTCGCTACCTAGTATGCTACATTATTCTTCTTTATCAAAACTAAAGAGAAACCAACCTTACAGGCCTTGGTACTAATACTAATATTTGATAACAAAATACTAATGTTGTGAGAATATTTGACTTTATTACATAACAAAGGCTTAATCAAATAAAAGCAAACATTCTCAATAGGGACCCTTCAGGATACAAAGTGGCCATCTACAATCTTGATAAACTCCCCTAGATTTTGCCTCTAATAGAGATAAAGCGCTTACACATGTAGAATTCCCATCCACCAAACTACTTACATGATTTCTAACAACACAAGCAATATAAGCCTTATTAGTCAAATCATTCTAGGCAACATCAGTATTAATCTTATACTTACTAATAAAAGGGGGACCAACCAATAGTAGTACTAAATTTATCAGGGGTTTGGTAGTCTAAATTACTACTAATCAAATTCTCATGATTTAAAAAAAAAATTGGAGTTGATATTTTTTTACTTCAGATTTTTGGACTATTAGCTAGTAAGTAATCATCATAGGTATTAAGAGCTTTTTTATAGTAGAAATAAGGTTTATGACTGATACTTAAAAGATAAACTAATCTATTTTCTTCCAAATGTATCAAGCAAGAGTGGAGGCTATCTCCCCATAATTTTCCTTTATTGAGATACATGAATTTATAATGTCAGTTAGATGTTCCAGCAAAGAAGACACTCTAAATATGGTGACTTTGCTTGAAATAAAATTGAGGGGTAAATCCATCCAAACATCTCTTGCCCAATCACAATGAAATAACTAATGTTTAGACTGAGGCTATACCACAAATTTTACATACGAAGCAACTAGTCATCTTTCTTTTGAATTTGTTTTCCTTGGTAGGTAAGCCATTCTTGCATGCTTTCCAAAGGAAAATCCTAATTTTAGGAGCAACTTTAAGTTATCATATGAATTTCCACACCTTCTTAGGTATACTGTAAGATTAATATCCCTCCATATTAATTTTCATAGCCTCCTCAACAAGTTGTGCCTTCCTTACACTCCTATATACCTCCTTCACAGTGACACCACCATATGGAGAAGTTGGCCAAATTGGAGTATCAAGACTATTAAAGAAGGCTATATGGATACCGTTAATGGTTGCAACAACTGTTGGGTAAAATATAGATTAAGAATACCAAATTTCATGTTATATCTTCCTCATTAAAAAGTTCACAAACAATACTTCTCTAACGCCTGGTATCCAGTATGAGTCCCAACTAGTAACATGTTTATAATTCCCAATATTCTAAAATAAGTTGGAAGAAAGTAAATCTTTGTTAACCATCAAGATTTTCCAACCCAAGGAACAATAATTACCAACTTTATCATCAAGATAAATAGAGTTAAGGAAGTACTTCCCTCTTAGCAACTTGAAAAGAAAAGATTCAGGTTTTTAAGCATAACTTCCAAGCATTATAAGCAAGCAAAACCAAGTTATTTCTATGAAATACCTTAAAGCTCAAATCCCCTTCGTACTTATATTTCCAAAGCTTAGTCCAAATAATCCAATGAGTCCTAGATTGTACTTTGTTCCCCCAAAAAAAACCCACCACCAACGAAGCAATATGGTTGGTATTTTTCTTTGGGATCAATAACACTAACATAATATGACTAGTGATAATATTAATATTTGGATTTAATAAGGACCTCTGTACTACTAGAAGAAAGTAACTTAGTGTCCCAACCATCCATCCTAGAAAAAATGGAGTCAATGAGCCACTCAAGCCCATTGACTTTAGATCTACCCTAAGAGGAAGGAACTCCAAAATATTTACCCAAATCAACTAATTAATTTATCTGAAGTATATTAGAGAGATAGTATCTGACTTCATTAGTTGTGTTACAATTGAACAAAATGCCACTTTTTCAAATACCTTTGTGCCACAAGCATAACCATGCTCAAATAGATTATTTTGAAAAATCCAAACATTAGCTTCATTATCCTCAAGGAAAAACAAGCTATAATTTGAAAACAAGATATGAGTAATATTAAGGGAATTCCTAGAAAATTTAATCCAGTTTAGACCATAATTCCACTTGGTGTCCTTAATGAGACCTGATAATGATCGAGTAACTAAGCAAACCAGAAAGGGAGAGAGAGGATCACCCTGTCTCAGACCTCTAGAAGGTTTTGCAATATGATATAACTTTCCATTAACATCATAAAAAACACTAGTTACGCAGTTTCTAATCTAGGCAACCCAAATAGAACAGACTTCTTGCTTTATTAACAAGCCAAATAGGAAGTGCCACTCAATATGTTCATAATCCTTAGTTATGTCTGCTTTAATGGCCATATCATAAGTATTGGAGTTTCTTTTATTTCTTAAAAAGTGACTCACTTCATGAGCAGTAAGTATATTTTCAAAGATAAACCTACCAAGAATAAAAGAAGTATGGGTATCATCAACTATTCCTTCAATAAAAGGATATAGTCTCAACACAAACCGTTATAACTTCAGGGTTAATGCATTTAGGGATTAATCAATAATGCGCTCATTAATTAAGCTTAACTCACTATCATTATCAAGCATATCAGAGACCACCCTAAGTATATTAAAATTTAAAATATTCCAATATTTTTTGTAGAAAAAACCAGAATAGCCATCAGGGTCTGGTTCTTTATCAGCACAAAGACTCCACACAGCCAGTTCCAGTTCCTTCATAGATTCAGGTTTACTCGACTCTTTAATAACAATATCATTCATTAGGGCCTTAACATAATTCAGAATAGGATTATAATCTCTAGGACCAACAGACTGAAAAATGCTGGAGAAATACTCAACTATTTCAAAAGTGATGCAACTCTCATTCTTAGTCTAGTCTCCTAAACTCAGTTTGAGTGTTACAATTTTGTTCCTACCCCTATTAGCTTTAGTGATAGTTTGAAAATATTTGGAATTTTTGTCTCCAACTTGAGAACATATTTCTAGATGTAGTGGCCCAATAAGATTTCCTCTTTAGACTAGCGGTCTTCAAGTTTTTTAGTAAAAAAATTATATATGTCCAGAGAATGGTAAATTAGCAATCATTTTCAACTCAGACATCGTTTTATTAATAATGATTCTTTAGTTTAGATTACAATATTTATCCCACTTAGTCAGACCAAAAGTTAATCAATTTGACTTATTGTGAAACTTATAAATACCAAAACCTATAATTTTTTTGTAATACCTCTAATACATATGGATTAAATCATTACAAGAAACCTAAGATAACCAATTTTATCAAGGATGAACCTGGCTTGTGTCTTTACAGGCATAATCCCCTAAAGACCTCAAAGAGGATGGAAAGCAAGCCAGTTATTAGGCCTCAAATACAATCGCTCTTGATTTACAAGGGCTCTATCTAAAACCTCTTTAACTAATTCATCACCAGTCATCTTGTTACTCCAAGTAAATTTTACACCCTTAATAGGTAATTCACGAAGGTCTGCTAAATTAATTAAATCATCAAAAAGTTTCATGTTTTCTTGTTACTAGAGTCTCCCCTAGTTTTTCAAATCAATTATTTATCAAGTTAAAAATCTCCCAAAACACACCAAGAACCTAAATTAGGAATTCTAGGTCAATTTTCAATACGAAAACTATTTTTAGTAGCATATTTAGATGGGGGAAAACAAAAGTAATCTCAACAAAATCCAATCTTAGTAACTTCATTTTGCAATGGATAAGATTTTTAGAATACCAAAATTGTTCTATATTTACATAATTCTTTGCAAAAGTCACATCCCCTCCTAGATTTACCTTCAGGGTCAACTTACGAGTTTATATTCATGTTCAATTTCTTACAAAACTTGTCTAAAAAAGAAAATTTATGCTTAGTCTCAAAAGAAAATAGTATCTCAATGTGATTGTATCTGGCCGCGTCAAGCAACGAGAATTCTGTCAAGGAGAGTACAAACTGTTTAATAGTTTCAGCAGTGTATATCATAAATTACCGTAAGATTGATATGACACAACCCCACAAACCACTTCATCATCGATTATTTTTTTCTCCTCCCATTTACCATCTTCCAACATAAATTCGTTGAAAGTTAATTGGTGAATTCATCTTTAGCAAAAAATATTTATTGGTTGGTCAAAAGTTAATTCTTATCTAGACTTTTAACAAGTAATTAAATTTAGAAATATATTGGAAAAAAAATGTTGAATATATACTTCTAGAAATTAAAGTTAGTCACATATATATGTCTAAGTTTTCTTCCTTTTTCAACAAGTGACTTAATTTTCTATTAATTAGATCTTGAATTGTTCCTATGGCTGCCGGGTGCCGACGACAACCGATACAACCTTATGTTAATCTACTTAGCTATATACTATGGATAATAAATTAATAATGCTATCCTTCATTGAATTTTCTATAGATAATATTTAAATAATAATATGTAATTCAAATTTCAAAGTTAGGCTTAAAAAATCGATAACGAAAAAGTGAGAATGTTATTTATGGTGTGTTATCTCTACACTATCAAAGATGATCTTAAGTTTTTTTTTTTGGACAGTGATGATCTTAAGTTCAATAGGTACAATCGCACAGGATAAATAATATTAGGAGCTATTTTTTATTTATTTCTTTTTAATTAATATTATATTTTAAAAATAATTAATTAACCCAATCTATAGAAGTCTAATTTTTTAACCCATTCACGTCAACCACCATAATTAAACCAGAAAATTAATCACAACTGCTCTCTATTCTCTCCCAAATTCCTACACAGCTCTATATTTAATATTGATGTATAGGAAAAATCTAATCTGATTGTCAAAAGTTTATTTCTCTTTACTTTATATTAATTAAAACACATTATTGTTATCATTTAGATATAATATACAGATATAATTAGACGTATTATTTGTAAAGTTTAATTTAATTTTTCAAAATTATATTATTTTTATTGGATGCATGATATCTTCATGTTTTTTTGTTCAAAGCTTATATCTATTAAGTTACGATGATTTCTTTCAAAGTTAGATATATATTTTAAATAATAATGATAAAATGGATATTTTATAATATTGTATAATAAAGTGAATTTTTTATTCATTTGATATTATATCTAGTTGTATTTTCTGTAGATTTTAAAAAAAAAAAATTCCAAAACACTTTGTTATTTAATAAGTTTAAATTAAAAATATATTTTACTCATGTAAAGTTTGATTTGAAGTAAAAAGTTTATAATCTCTATTTAATTTTGTATTATATATTTTTTACTAAATAAAAGCTTAAGGTTACTTGTCCAAAAAAAAAAAAAGAGAAACATAAGTAAAAAAATTTGCACAAGAATTCCAAAATTGTAAGGATCCACTCTGATATCACTTAAATACTATTTTAAGTGCATTGAATAGAATAAAAAAGTTTATAGATAGAAAAAATTGGAGAAAAAAAGATTAAAGAATAGAGGAGCGGATTTAGGATTCGAGTTAGAGAGGGCTATTTATTT
Organism: Nemophila menziesii; assembly: GCA_029959085.1. Lineage (NCBI taxonomy): Eukaryota > Viridiplantae > Streptophyta > Magnoliopsida > Boraginales > Hydrophyllaceae > Nemophila > Nemophila menziesii. Next base: position 40,948,638 of record JARWIR010000003.1, on the reverse strand, counting down.
AGTATTTAGTAAATTAATGTATAAGTTTTAAGTTAGGGAGGGCCGATTTTCCAGTTAAGGTGGTTGTAATTTTTTTTCTTCATATTTTTACCTTTTTTTTAAAATAAATAAATTATGCTGCTATCTCATAGGCAGTGGTAGGCTACACCCCAACCTACCCCTAAATCCGTCCCTGATGGAATAACTTTTGAAACTACTATGTATTACATTTGGAGGGTCAGAATCAGTGGCGGAGCCAAGCACATGGTAGGGGGGTCCATGGCCCCCCCTGGATTTTTGAAAAAAAAAAACTATAACTATCCTAAAAAAAAAAAAAAAAATTATTAATAAATGACCCCTAAATTTCTAAAAAATCTTCATTTGGCCCCCCTAATTTTTACAAGTTCTTTTATTAAGCTTTAAATTTTTTTATTTATAAGATTTTTTTATTTTTTATAACAAAATATATGTTATTTTATATTAAAAAAAGAAATTTATAGCATAATTAATTAGAAAAATCAATATCGAAACTTATATTGTAATATTTACACAATATAGGGACCTTTAGAGCAATTTTTCCTAATATAGGGACCTATTTTATGATTTTTGTATGATATTTAGACTTATAGTGCAAATATTGGCGGAAATTTTTTTTTCGGGGGCCTAGCCCCCGAACCCCCTTGGCCCCCCCTTACGAAAATTCCTGGCTCCGCCCCTGGTCAGAATTAATCTTATTTTGAGAACGGGCTATTTTCAAAAGAAGCAGTTGTCAAGAAAATAAAGTGGTACATTTATGCTATTTTTTTTCATTATATTTTCTTAGATGGCAATAAGTGGTTAACTTGTTATAGTATGAAATAGTTGATAATTTATAATTTATTGTTATCTTTAGATGACTATTTATATAATTTACAATTTTGTATTTATTTCAATATATGTGTTTACCAAAAAAACCAATTTAATTATTAGATTTTGCTGGAAAAGTTAAATGGAGTATTACTTAGTTTTCCTCGATAATCTGTTCAAACTCAATTGGAAGTCAAAAAATTAAAACTCACACTCTTCCTAAATTTTTTTTCCAATCGGTACACTTCAAAAAACGCGTGTTATGTATGTTAACATTGTCAATCTCTTCAACAATCTTTACAAGTCATCAAAGTTTTATGACCTAAACAATGAAAAGACAAAAAAACAAGTCACATTTAACTAATATACTCCAAATATACAAAAGTATATGTCATCAAAGTTTTATGACCTAAAGAAGGAGAAAAAAACAAGTCACATTTAACTAATATACTCAAAATATACAAAAGTATATGTCATTCAAATTTTATGATCCAAAGAAATAAAGAAACAACTTACATAAAAGATAATGTTAGGTATCACTCAAAAAAAGATTAACTAAACACATCCATGATATGGCAGTTAAATGATTCAATTACGGAAGAGAAATAACATGATTGGACCACTAAACTTCCACATCATGTCTGATGTATATGGGATCTTTTTTGGGTAATACCCAACATTACTCATACATAAAAGTAAATTTTTTTAATTAACTGATCCAAAAAAAATCCAAAACTTAAACATCCTATCCCGTCTATTTCTTTTATTGAAAAATAATTCATAAAATTTCACATTATAAATATTTTTACCTACTATCTATTATACCTCCAAACTACCCAATATATATATATATATATATATATATATATACTAAATGTAATACATAACTTATAATAACATCTATAAAATTTAATTTCTCTTCTCTCTCCACCACACCCAAATTATATTCCAGTGAGATTTATTTTTTTGTTGGTGACTTTGAAACTTTTCTCTTCTCTTTCTTCTATTCTAACTAAATATTTCTAACAGAATTCTAATGTGGAGATCTACTCCATTCCAAAACTTTTCTCTTCTTTTGAAACCATTAATGGAGATCTAGAACGAGCCATGGAGATCTCGAACCATGGCTAACCATGACCCAGGGAGTTGCGTTTGAAGGTGTCTATGTCAGGTGAACATATCAGTGGTCAAGACTAAGGGCATGACAGATCTCGACATTCATGGTGCTTTCTTATTGCATCGCCTTTAAGCTTTAATGTTCGCATATCGGGTTAGAGAGCATTCAAGCTCCAGTGAAGATCCATGGAGTTTGAGAGCCATCGTAAACGAGTATTAAATAAGAGCTCGAGATCTTATAGCATTATGGTATATGAGAAGTATAGAGCTAATGCCAAGGTTTCTAAGCTCCATTAAAGAGCTTCGAGATTTATAGTAATTAGATCCCAGAGCTGTTAAAGCCATGGCAGACTGAGCTCCGAGTTTCTGCTTTGTTTGCATGAAGACGAAGAACTTTTCAAATATGGTACTCAATGAATAAGGCTGGTGTCAGCACAAACTGTTTATTTTTTATATTAATTATTATAATAAAGGTTTCTAGATTAACTTAGGTAGAATGCTAATAAGGTTCAAGTGTTGTAATTTATTCCTTTTATATAAATAAAATTTGTGTTATTATTTCCTCTTTTTACTTTTATTTTTTTATTAGTTGAGCCTACTCGTGTGTTTACTATACATACTTAGTAATTTTTGTTTCATACTCAAAGTACTCATTAAGCATACTTAATGATTTTTTAAGCATACTCAGTAAAATCTCTGAGCACACGGTAAAATCATAATATGTCCCACGTGGCGGCGCTTGCGATGGTGGTCGAAGTTGAGAAGTACCAATACCCAGCGACTGAATACTCAATGAATCACTAAGTTGGTGATTCATGTTTAGTGCCACTTATTTTTTGTCTTTATGTGTTTTTTTAATTTAAGGGTATTTAAGTATTTAGTCACCCATAAGATTGGGAGGTAGCCTCTTTAAAGAAAAATCTAGCTTATGTTCAATATATGACATAAAGTTTATTTCCAAGATCCTATATGTCGATCACCCATAAAAGTAATCCTAAATATTATCCAAATATTAACCAAGATGTCAATCTTAACATAATCTAGTATAATTATTTTTCTCTTTTATTTAATCATCCTTTCTTTTGCGGGATTAGACACATTTAAGATTTGCATCGTAGTAATAAGAAATATTTGGATAATACATTAACTAATAATACCTGATATTACTCAATTTATAAATAGAAAATGACAAAAAAATTAATAAAATATCAAGCCAGCAAAATGTTTTTCGTCTTTATCTTTTCTTTGTCTTCCATCTCTTTTCACTTTTCTTAAAAATAATCATTTACAAAACATGCATAGCTCATCACCATTAAAATCTCCTACTAATTAACTATTTCCCATCTCTGCAATACGCTCTTTACTTGTTTAAACACTCTTTTTTACTAATTAAAACATTATAATTTACAAAATATATTATGTTGAGTATACAACAGTGTCTAGTAGCCTTTATTATCTCAACTATCAAGAATCTATTACAATCCACTCAACATCACACCCAAATACAAAAGATGGTATTGTCATACTATCCATGGACAAAAATATTCACTATGAAAGAATAGAGGAACTAAAACTCTTGGCCAAACTACTTAATCATGATATAATTAATTTCTATTTCATAAGGAACCATATCCAAAAATATTGGACTTTCAAGAAAGATTCAAACTGAGAAAATGGGAATGAACGAATTTGTTATAAAATTTGCAAATCAAGATGAAAAGAAAGTAGGTTGGGAGATATACATGTGGACTTGATGGGAAAACCCTAGTTGTCAATGAAATGAATAATGGAAGGCAAGATAAGGTCCCTTACACTACTATATGGTTACAACTTTAAGATTTATCATCAATCTTGCACAATAAAAAGAGCATCATAGAAATATGCAGTTCTATTGGCCATGTTCACATAATCATCTTAGCTCTAAGAAAAAACATCAACGATCAATCATACACTAGAATCAAAATTGATTGGAGCTTGAACATGCCTATTTTTCAAATTTTAATTTCTTGGTTGACGATCAAGCACTACATGGATAAAGTCTAAATTTGAAAACTTAGGCTAAGGCTGATATGCATGTGGTCATTTTGATCATGATGAAAGTATCAACAGTAATCCAGATAAAGTTGTTCCTAAGATAGGAAGCTAGATAAAGATTTTGACAAGAATTATGAATCCAGACATGTTTAACGCATGAAGAACTTACCATGGAAGAAGGAAGATTGCCTTTACATCAAGAGAGGGAAACTATCCAAAAAAGGAGTCATGTCACAAATTGAACTTTAATTTAAATAGTTTTGGTAGAATTACGACTTCAAAAGCATTACAAAGCTACACCTTTAAGATCAAGAGATTATATGAAGAACCATTGGATAAACAAAAAGGGGGGAAATAACTAACGAAAGGAAATTTAAAAACGATGTCATGCTCTATCCATGTGGAAAATTTATTTGGAATCAAGAGACACGTCATTGTTAACGTGGACTTCACTAAACTTAACAAGGTGGAATTTGACAACGATATTACTAAACCTCAACGTTCACGTGAGATACACATGTTGGGAACATATAAAAAACCAAATCCTATATTGTACGGTTATTTTGCCTTCACAATATAACCAAAAAAATCCCTGATTCATCCACGGACCATAATCCAAAAATCAACATTATGACCAAACTAATACCGAATTCACTCAATCCAAAGACCCAAACACAAAATCACCAACTTACAGATATACAAACATTACAACATCAACATCAACCAACCGAACAACTTGAGGATGAAGAAGATGAAACAATCAGAATTGAAGAACTGTTTTCAGCTCCAACAATTGAGGTGTTCAACACAAACAAAGAAACCGAAATATTAGGGAAAGGGAGAAATACAAACGTGGTGGATAGTTAAGTCAAAATACAGTTTCCGGATAGATTCGTTTGATAACCAGATAGCAGCGAATGATTCAAGAAGGGATGAACTTAAGTGGGTTTTTTGATTGGGTAAGGAAAGGACAAAAAGAAAAGCTAAGAATTTAGACCATAGTCTACTAAAAGAGTATATATAAAAAAAAATTAATGACACAATCAAGGACAAGCATCTCAGCAATCACACAATTAATTATGATACAAATATTCTAGAATTGTTAGGATATTGGCAACATTCTGATATTCAGACCCTACGGAAGATTTGTGCTAAACATCTCCCTCGGGTATTGTTCTTATCAGAGACTCGGAACTTTATTTCTGTTATTAATAAAACTACAAATGCTCTTAGAACGTGAGTATTCACATTGTTGAACCAACAGGTTTTGAAAGAATTCTAGCTTTGTTAGCAAAAGATGATATATTAATTGATGTTATAGATCATAATGAAGAATCATACACTTCTTAATTTAAAATTAAGAAAAAAAATTAGTTAATAGACTACTTTTGTCTATTCTAGTTCCTATGAAAACTTAAAAAATACACCACTTATGAAAATAAGCATTATAAACCTAATAATACTCCATGAAATTTAATAGGAGATTTTAATAGCATTATGTCCCTACCTGAGAAAGTTGGAGGTAATTTAGATCATACTAACTCTATTAAGAAATTTAATATGTTTATAAACCTCAATATACTTGAGAAAATATCTATTTAGGGTTGTTAGTATTACTGGACCAATCAAAGATCAATAAATAACTTAATAAAAGCACATTTAGATAGAGCACTTTCGAATAATTAATGGGCTAAGTTATACCCAAATGCTTAGGTGGCAGTTATTACACTCATAGGCTCATATCACTGCCCCCTAGTACTTCATCTTGATAAAATTTTGTCTAAAAATAAAATAAGATATTATTTTGGAGGTTTTTGGACTAACAAAAATAACTGTCTAAATATTATAAAAAAAGTATGGAATGGTTTTTAGAAACTTAGGGGTAAGTTAGGGTTGTTATAAATATTAAACTGAAAAACATGTAGCCAAATGTTAAGAGAATGGAACAAAAAGAAGTTTAAGAATAATAAGAGAAACGGGTTAACTAAGAAGAAACTATAAATAATTCTAATAGTAATGATTTAAATCATACTTAATTATACTTGAGATGAGTATAATTTTATGGTAAAACCCCTAGAAGATACATAGAAAGAGAAGAGATTTTTTGGAAAGATAAATCTAGAAAATTGTGGCTTGATAAAGTGGAATAATACTGCCTTTTTATCATGCTTGCAATAAGGAAAGGAAAAGTAAAAACACTATAAAAATATTGACAAATGAGAATGGATTTTAGCTTGATAACAAAGAAAACATCATTAATGAAATCACTAAATATTTTGATTTATCTTAAAAACTGTAGGTAGCAGGGATTATAGTCATATCCTTGAGCTTATTAAACCTAATATAAATCAAAATATGATAGTATAACAAAAGTATCAATGAAACATAAGTTAAGAAAACTACTTGGGAGATGGGGGCCAATAAAACCCAGGCTCAAATGGCTTTAATGGCTTGTTCTACAAAATTTACTGGGACCATATTAAACTTGACATTATGAGATTCATAATGAAATCTGGTGTAATTTAGGTAGTCTGAGAGATATTAACCATACCCTTATTAACCTTCTTCCAAATAGTAATAAACCTAGTAATATTAAGCACTTTAGACTTATTAGTTACTCTAACTGTATTTATAAACTTACAATTAGGGTTATAGTTAATAGACTACAACCACACATGGACCAAATTATAAGTGAAAATAAGTATGCTTGTATATTAAATAGATTTTTTATACAAGAAAATAACCCGTGAATCATGAATTTATAACATATACAAAAAAGGAAAAATACACAAAAGAGTATTTAGTATATGTTAAGGATGATATTATGAAGGCAAATGAATATATCAAGTGGTACTTCCTCTCAGACCTCATGATTAACTTAGGGTATAATAAAAAGTGAGTTAGAAAAATTATGATATGCATTACTACAATATTTTATGCAATATCAACAAATGAGAATTTACATCGAATTAGCAACCCAACTAGGGGGCATTAGACAGGGGGCAACCTTTGTCCCCACTCTTTTTCTATGTAGTATCTCAAACAATAAATGTACTTATACAAGATTAAAAAAATAGCTTATTGAGGGTATCAAAATTGCAAAACATTGCACTAGTATAAGTTATCTGCTTTTCCATATGATTTTTGATTCCTAAAAGCAAACTACTTTGAAATAGAGGCATTCAATGATTTAATAAACAAGTACAGGCACTCAACTGGACTAACTCTTAATTTGAAAAAGTGTGGGTTATTTTTTGCCTTAATACACTTTCTTTTATTCAAAATATAATGTCAAAAAGGTTAAATATGAAGAAGGTCAATAATATAGGTGACTACTTAGGACTTCCCACTAAATGGGGAAGATCTAAATCCAAGAATTTATAATATGTCATTGATAGAATTCTCAATAGGTTTGAAAAATAAAAAAATTATATTTTGGTCAGGAAGGGGTTCTCTTAAAAGCAATCCTTCAAAGTCTCCTAAACTATTTAATGTCAAATTTTCTTATCCCTAATGAAATATGCAATGCTATAGTTTCTATAACTGCAAACTTCTATTAGAATAACAATATAAGTGACAAAATCCATTGGTGCAGTTAGGAAGCATTTACTAAATTAAATTTGAAAAAAGGCTAGGTTTCAAGGATACACATCTCATGAACCTAACCTTTTTGGAAAATCAAGTTTGGAACTTGGGAAAAAAACTAGTTTTCTGTTTTTTAAGCTGCTTAAGGATAAATATTTCTGGAATTCCAGACATGAAAGCTAAAACTGGTACTTCACCCTCTTGTGGGTAGAGGATTTTAGTGAATGGTAGAAATATGATCTTAAAGAGTTCATACTGCAAACTAGGAAATAGTCAAAATATATAATTACAAAACATAATTGGATTAATAACAATAAAGGTAATGTTTTACCAAATATAAATAACTATAATAAAGTATAAGAACTATTTAATAAATAACACCAAAACTTGAAATAACCAACTAATAGGTGAATCATACCCTAACTACACGACTAGCAAATTATATAAACAAAATGATTCTCCGTCAATTTATTTGTGAGTATCAAATATGTTGTAGTTTTACTAAAAAAATAGGGCTTATACGGTTAAGGAAGTCTATCAAAAGCTTAAATATCAAGAAGATAGTGCAAAAAAACATTTAAATAAGATTTCACATTCTATTTCACATATAAACACTAAGAGTCTTTGAAGTTTAAGTTGGAATGTGAAATTTTTCCCAAAATCATGAAATTTACTTTGAAAAATTATAAAAAGTCAACAACCCACATACAAAAATTTATAATGTACAAAATTATAAATTTGTAAATTTTGCAATACTGATAATAAGATTGTAGAACATATTTTTATTTGCCTGTCAATAGCCAAAAAAATATATGATTTACCGGTCATTTAAGCATACAAATTTATAATAAGACTATCAATAAATTTAATACGTAGATAATGAATACTGTACAAAATACTGTACAAAATATAGTAGAGAACTTTAGTAAAAAAGAATATTATTTTTAATATATAACAAAATATATTTAGAAAAATAAAAATAATTATATCTACAATAATGTCAAATATAAAATCTTAGTTATTTTATCACAAACTATAGTTTACATGAAATGAGCATTATAAAAAAAACTGACCCTAATAAAATTAATTTTTTAGTTTAAATTATATAAACATAAATTGAACTATGATAAATAGTGTATACTTTTAAATTAGTAATATTAATTAAACTACTAATAAGAATATAAGTAATAGCAATGATATTGTAGAAATAATTCAAATAATTTTTTTTAATACATCGGAGAACCACTTTGGACTCGGAGTCTTTGACTCGGTTGGAACATAGACAGTTTAAAAGGAGAACCAAGATTTTAGCCAGTTAAACTCAATCCAATGAGTATAATTTAAATAATTTTGTTTTTTCTTTATAATTTTTTTATATTTTTATTTGTATTTGTATTTGTATTTGTGTACTATTTAAATGTTCATAAAGTATAACCGTTGAGATCGATAGTTGGCCTAGTGGTTAGGCTACTCTGCAGAGACTAAAAGGTCCTGGGATCGAATCTCATTGGAGTAAAAAATAACTCCGAATTCAAAGTAGCTCTCTCATGTACTTAAAAAAAAAAAAAAAAAAGAGTAGTTAAACCGTCCCTCAATCGAACTGCTCCCAACATAAAAAAAAACAAAAATCCTTTTAGTTCACTAGTGTGAAAACGATGGTGGTCAAAATCAAGTGGTAGTTATGTAGGCAATTTCAATTGTGAAATCGGAAGCTTCGCCTTTATTCTTTAGTTTACTGGGCAACCGCGTATCTTACCAGTCACTCTTCGTAGTTGTTGCGACAAAAAGTAACTGAACCAGGAAAGTCTTATTCTTACAATATCACAGCTATTCTCCTATGTCATTAAGTCACGCGCCGTGCCACACAAATAACTATACTCTGGAAGAGTCTTTTTTTTTTTTTTTTTTGTTCAAAGCACTCTGGAAGAGTCAAACTAAGAGACAAAGCTGAACACGTGTAGCTTACCTGAAGCGACTGCTCTTTTAGTTTCCTTAACGCGGTCAGCACAAATACGTATCTCCTGACGGCTAAACAATATTAATTTGCACTTGTTTACTACTATCAAACTATCATTAGCTAAGTCTTAACTGTATAATTTAGGGAAACATCCTCTCAATTGCTTTGTTCACAAGTAAAGAGTTGAATATTTTGATTAGTTCGTACTAACTTTATCGATTCGGGTCTTATATAAATAACACACTAACAGAACATATTTTCATTCATCAACACCACCTTTGTAGTGCTACTAAAATCATTACCCATTTAAACTAACCGTTATCAATATTCAACATCTTAATACATCAACAAAAAGTCAGATTTTTGAGATTTAAAGCTTAACAACAAGTACAATGAAGAGAAGCAGCAGCGAAGATATGGAAATCGAAACACTTGCGATGGTAAATTGCTTGATGCTTTTGTCTCGTGTAGGCAAGACTTCATCGTCATCATTGGATCGTGTTTTCGAATGCAAAACATGTAACAAGAAATTTTCATCTTTCCAAGCATTAGGAGGTCATAGAGCAAGTCACAAGAGGCCTAGATTAATGGCTGGTGGTGATTTTTTACACATGGTTGAATCGTCATCTCCTGTGAAGTCAAAGAGTAGCCATGAATGCTCAATTTGTGGACAAGAGTTCTCGATGGGCCAAGCTCTGGGTGGACACATGAGACGACATCGTGCACCTGTTGCTAAAAACGATAAACCTGCCGTGGAGATCAAATCTATTCCAGTTTTGAAGAAGTGCAACAGCAAGAGAATTTTATGCTTGGATTTGAACTTAACCCCATATGAGAATGGATTGAACTGGTTCTAGAGAGTATCCTGTAACAAGTAGAAGTATTTAGCCAAAGTAAAAAAAGATAGAGGTTTTAGGAAATTCTTTATTTTTTATCCTTGTTGAGTATCAAATTGTTCTTTCACAATCTTGGAATTCTCTCTCCCATGTATATATATATGATCCATTGATTCAGTCTATTTAATATTTCTCCTTTTCAAATTCAAGTCTTCAATCTTCTCTTGCATGCTCGTGATTGTTCCTTGTTTTTTTTATTAAGCAATTGTTCCTCGGTCACTAGTGTTTTTTATTAATGAAGCAATTTTACCACCTTAGCTGCATATTTACTCGTTCTAAAACTAATTTTCAAGATTATCTTACACTAGCTTACCGTATAATTGAAGGGTAAACTATATATCATGGATATTCTCTTTATGGTTTGTATGCAATGCGGTATTACCACTCACGTTATAAAAAAGAAAATATTAGAAACGTATATATATATTCTCAAATGAAAAATCTTTTGACTCAATCTCACTATCATTAATCTCAATGTCTTTAACCCAATTACCTAATTTAACTAATTAATTTTGAGTCGGGTTATTTCTAAAGCAAGAATTTATTGTTAAACCCTTACTTTTATTTAAGATATAAATAAGGGGGCGGATTCAGGATGTATATCCTCAGAAGCGAAAAGTTAGAAAAAGTAGTGAAATTTGAAAAATAAGCATCGTTGTGGAAAAAAAGATTAAGCTAATTTCTAGTTAAAAAAAGTTTGGGAGGCGAATATTTATGTTCAAAAAGAGGAGAGGAGAGGGGGCTCTATTTTCTGTAAGGTTTTTCCAAACAAAAAGAAATTTGAGCAAAATTATCACTGCGTCCAGGGGCCGCACAACCCACCCCCACCCGCATTCACCTGTTGGTATAGAGGATTCTACGAATTACAGCCCATTCTACCACTTTCTTAGGATATAAAGCCCAACCCCATATTAGTTCTTTATAAGGCCTAACTAGTACAAAGCAATAGACACACTTACAGTATTACCCTCAACATACACTAGCAGTAATGTGTTTCTCTCACATAGTTTTGCTGATCCAATACCATATCCAATTTATTAACCCTACACAAATTGAAAACACATACTAAACAAGCTTTCATCTCCATAGGCCCGGACCTAAACCCTAATCTTTTTATTGATATATTCTAGGCACATACCTAGACCATACAGACCCATTAGACTCAACACAACAAATAGAATGTACTGATACCAAATAGACTTTGTATCATAATACTGTACACACAATACTGTAACAGCAGAACACACTCACACCGATCACAATTAGAGTATTACCTTTTAGAGTTTCTATCGGTAGTTGTTGGTTGCGCCAAATTTTTTCCTCCGACTACCTTGCTTCGCTCTCTCTCTCTCTCTCTTCAAAACCGGTTCGTCTACTACTTTGTTTTGCTTCTCACAGTGTGGTATAGCGTGAACAAAAAAAAGCTATATTTATGTTTTTGTTTTGTAAAAAAGCCTTTTTCAGTAGCACATACATCAACACCTGGCGTGTACTGACTTCAAACGTGACTGGAGAGAGAGTGTGTCTAACAAGGGTTATTTGGTCTTTCCACCCCTACTCTTCACGCCTTAACTAGTTGACTAACTAGGAGGCCTTATTTTATTAACTACTAAGGTGTAGGGCTTTAAATTATAATTGCCCCGTTGGTATAAGCCTTTATATTAAATTAGTGCTGTAAATGAACCAAGCCGCTAGCGAGCAGCTCGAGCTCGGCTCGGAGAAAAGCTCGTTCGAGATCGGCTCGTATATAAACAAGCTCAAGCTCAAGCTTTATTTTAAGCTCGATAAATAAACGAGCCTGCTCGAGCTCGGCTCGTGAGCTCGTTTATAATTATAAAAATAATAAATTTATATATTATTAACGTATTAATATATTATTAAACCTTTAATATCAAATTGGATATTTTAATATCTTCATACATTTATTTTTTCATTAATATTATGTTTCATATTTTCATACCACACACTCTATCATATACCAACCGTTTATGGAAGTCCCATTTCAACCATAATAAACTAATTGTTCATGAGAAACTCGTGCTCGACTCTAAAAAAAATATGTTCTATGAGTTAAACAAACAAGTTCTAACATTTCTAACTTGGATCACTGGAAGCTCGAGCTCGGCTCGTTAAAAATTGAGCTCGGCTCGGCCCGGCTCGTTTAAATTTGAGCTCGCCTCGGCTCGGCTCGAGAAATTATACAAACAAGCCTGTACATCTAGTATTCGGCTCGGCTCGGCTCGTTTACAGCCCTATTAAATAAAGATAATATAGTCTACTTTCGTTTTCTTATAACCACGTTGACATACTACACAAAAACTAAAAACAAAGGTGGCCAGATAGAAAATGTCATCAATAAAGATTGAGTAAATTGTGGTTTTCTTTCAATGAACTTTGATGTATAGGCAATCTTCGAAGTTTGCGAGTACTAGATTCCTAAAACTTGACACAAACTCAATTAACCAAAGACTAGGGGTATCCTCATGGGTACTTAGATGCTCAAGTCAATTACCTAAATGAAAGAAGCATGTCTTCCTCGCAAGGGTGATATGAGATATCCCGTCGAGTGAAGTCCAATTAGGTATTGATATATTACGAATCTATCAAATTTACTATTAAAACTAAACAAGTTAAAACACAAGTTGATTATCTCTAAAACCACCAAATCTATCTGTTAAAGTATATTGAGTAACTTCTAACGTAAGCCAGTTGGTCTCAGCATCTATGAATGATATATTAATTCTAAGATAATGTAGATGCTTTTGAGATCTAAGTGTCTCCAAACTGAATTCTATGTCGACCCTATCTCCATCAAACACACTCGGTTAGAGCCAAGGATGGGTGTTCTTTGTTGTAATTATTAAAATAAACTAAAATTATCTAATGATAATTAAAGAGTTTTCTTTTAATAAATTTTTCATGTATTTGGAAGAACTGGAATAGATATTTTTTCCTTTGGAAGTTGTCACACATAAGTATTGGAGTAGGAAAAATATGAGACTAAAAGAGATTAGGGAAGGCCCCACACGCGCGCACCACCACCGCCCGCCCGGCCCGACTCGACTATGGCGTGGTTGTGGGAAAGTCGGGGAGTTTTGGAGAATTAAACTAAAACTAAGTTTTGAATCTAGTATTTATACTAGTTCTTTGTCCTTTATGTTAATTCAAGCCGAAGACAAAACACCCAAGACTTAAATGACTCTTTAATTCTGAATAATGGCTCTTAAATTCAGATTAATGACTCTTTAATTTAGAATATTCCATAATCAATACTCAGTACTCAGCTGTTACGGAAGTTACAAGAGCTCGGTCAACAAAACGTTAACAATAATGAGCCTTAATCACCATATACGAATGTGACGATTTTGGCTTGCCATTTATCTTATAAATATAGCCATATTCACTTGCAATTATTTAGGTAAGAACTAAGAATTCAGAAAGAAAGATAACTTTCTTCTCCATGATTAGTCAAAATGTTTTTTGACATAGAGATTTGAGTGATACATTAGTTAGAGATACTAGTACTCCCAAAATATCTTTTTTAATGACATACTTTTCCATGTATTCATATCTTGTTTTCTTTTCTGAAATTCAGTGTAAGTTTTGTTTTTCCAATTTCTTGTAATAGTTTTAGTATTACATTTTTGGAATACCTTTATATGAAATCTATTTTTTAAATTATCAGTGATATTGTTAATTTGTACCAACAATTTAGAAAAGATACCTTTTAATATCACTGATTGTAAAATATTTTTTTCTGTTTCAACGGTTGCTTCATCCTTGAATGCAAAATCCTTTTCCGACGTGACTATGTTGGAATATTTCAATGGTTCTAACTACAAACGTTGGGCATAAAAGCTACTAATATGCCTTGAACAATATGAACTAGACTTTTTTGTCCTCGAGATACTCCCTGCCATTGATGCCAATGGGGAAATTACCAAAGAACAGAAAGCTAGGCTTCTGGCTCTCGAAGATAGGTTCAAGAAAGTTAATTCAGTGGTTAAGGATAGATCTTTAATAATGTGACGAACCACACATTTGATTTGTTTACCATTGAGATGTCCGCAAAGATTATCTAGGAAACGCTTCCAAAAAGGTATGGGTGATAATTCTGATAAGAAGAGATACATCACTGGGAAATGACCTAATAAGATCTAATCAACCACATAAAAGTCAAAAAAGTGAATCGACTCAAGGTGACCAACTATCGATCTTTATCTTTTTAATACAATCATGTAGGTGATTTGATCATTAGATTAGATATATTAAAATTTTATATAAGATTTATTTCTTTTAAATAATTGTTAAAAGTAGAGAAATGTTCATTTTAGGGCATTATTTATGAAATAAATTATTTTTAGGCTATATATTTAAAAATATTATATTTAGTCATTCAAAATATTATTCTATATCATTTTAGTAATTATATTTCATAGATTTTAAAAATAATTTAAAATTTCAAATAAATTATATTTTTATTATAATTATAAATTTTATTTAAACTATTAAAATTAATCGTAAAATTTATTAAATATCTAATAATATAGTCAAAATATAATAAAGTGTATAACAAAAAAAATAATATATTTTTAAAATATAGCTTAAAAATAATTTTACCCATTAATGGTATATTTTTTACATTTGCTCCTAATTAGAGAATTATCCGAAAGTATATAAGCGTTATTTATATAATGCACAAGCGTGTATGTGATATATTCCCTATTCGGGAGCTCTAATCATCTGCTCCTCGGCCGCGATATCAAACCATTTCTCCACCACAAGAACCTAAACCTGCAATTACCAAATTACTTCCCCAAATTAAACCAAATTACCATTTTACCCACTTTCCCTGCCGATTTTCTTTGGACATTCTTCATCGGATCGTCTCACATCGTACTATCTATCTCGTAGGTAGGAAGTCTTCTCTTTCTACCTATATAAACACACTCACATTATGTGCATAATTTCCAATTAGGGTTAGTTATTTTTGTACTCGAATTGATTAATTTTAATTCTGAGAATTTATGAAAAATACATCATTTTTATTTGATTAGGGTGGTTACGCATTGTACTGTGGCTTTCAGTTTTTCAAAGACTAGAGGTGAAAAATGGTAAGTTCTCTTTTCCTTATTTTTGAAAGAAGATTATAGTGTTTTTTTTGTTGATATAATCGACTTTAGTACTGTTAATTGTGATATTCTACTGTGTTTTGCCTAATTATGTTTGAAAAGCAAAACACAGCTACTGAACCTGTGTAAAACTTGATTCTTCTCTTGAACTTACTTTTGTATTTTTAGTCTTTCCAAGACAAGGGCTTTTGGATGTCAAAAGGTGGAGGAAATATGAATGAAGGAGAGACAGTTTTCGATGATTCCACTAGAATAGAGAATAAGCGGGCCCACCATTGGTTCTCAGATGATTCTGAAACGGAGCTATTTTCAAACAAAAGACAAGCTGTTCAACCTTCGGTTAACAAACCATCTTCAGGAGTTAGCCTCACAAATTCTCTACCATGGGAAAATACTTCTGGATATCAATCAGTACCAAACCTATTTATCGATAGGTTATTCGGACCTGAATCAACCACACCTTCTACTTTACCCGAAACAAACGTGTCTCAGGTTGTTACAGAGACAGATAATACTACAAACGAAGGTATCAATGAACACTTCGAAACAGAATCATCTGTTGGATTATCAATGTCTTATACAGTTGAAGATCCTGAATGTGTAAGCTATGGTGGGATAAGAAAGGTCAAAATTAATCAAGTAAAGGACTCTGAAACTGAAAATGAACCTACCTATGTATCCATGGGGCAAATCTATAGCAAGGAAGACGAGAATAATACCTTGTTGATCCACAATCCTTATAAAGAAGATCCTAATATGGGTCCCACAGGTCCTATATTTACGAAAAGCAATGACAATACTATATCTTTTGGTGCATATCAAGATGATGTTAATGCTCTTGCGAAACCAGTTAACAGCTATAATAATATGTTATACAACAATCAATCTTCGATTCAGACATCAGAACAATTAGTCAAACATAAGTCAGATGGGTCAAACTTAGCAACAAAATCGAAGAACGATTCTGTGTCAAAGAATAAAACAGAGTCAAAACCAGTTAGAAAAGAAGCTCCAAATAGCTTCCCTTCAAATGTAAGAAGTTTAATGGCTACTGGAATACTTGATGGAGTGCCTGTAAGATATATAGCCATAAATCGTGAGGTAACTTAATAGCTTTAATTTTTAAAAATTTCATTTAATATTTTATTATAAATAATTATATTGCATGGAATAGGAGCTTCGTGGGATTATAAAAGGCTCGGGCTATCTTTGTGGATGCCAATCATGTAATTACACCAAAGTAAGTAATGAATTCTTTATCTTTTCAAAAAAAAACTAAATTATTCTTTTAATGTTATAATCAAGGCACTTAATGCTTATGAATTTGAGAGACATGCTGATTATAAGACAAAGCATCCAAACAATCACATATACTTTGAAAATGGGAAGACAATTTATCAGATTGTGCAAGAGTTACGAAACACACCTGGGAGTCAATTGTTTGATGCAATTCAGACAGTGACTGGTTCACCGATTAATCAGAAAGCATTTCGTATTTGGAAAGGTATTTTTTTTTTCCTTTCCTTGCTTATAGATTAAATATATGAATGATATGTTTGTGTTAATTGTTTTTATGTATTTGATAGAATCATTTCAAGCAGCTACACGGGAGCTTCAACGCATATATGGGAAGGGAGAGCTTAATCTTTAATGTTAATGGTGGTGTTTATAATCTAAATGTAAGATAGGATATGTTGTTCATGTATATATGAGCGTTAAATTATGTTTTTGGAAACTTGATATCCTTGAGGTATTTTGAGATTGTAAAATGTTTTGAGAAATTTGAATTTTGTCGGAGTATTCAAGATATGGTCTAACGAGAAATTGAGATGGACCATTTGGTTTTTAATTACCTAAAATGATTGGATAATTAGTCAAAACATAATGAAACGCACCCGGTTAGGTGTTTGCAATATTGAGTTATTGGATGCTTTAGTTTTTAGACTACGGAGAGCATGTCTCTAGTTGAAAATATGGCATGAGATGTTTTGCTTCTAAAAGGGCAAGGATTTCAAATTTTAAATTAAACTTTTTATTTGTTATAACTAATCTATTATTAGGTTATTAAATAAAAAAATGTTATTACTAATATTTCATATTAAAATTTGTATAAATTATGTTGAATTGATATACTTGTTTTTTTTTTGTTACATAGGAGAGCTACTTTTTGGACTCGGTGTCATTGACATGGTTCAAACCTGTACCGTCTAGATGGATAACCAAGGCTCTGACCAATTGATAATTGATATGTTTTAAAGTTACATAGAAACAAGTATTGCCAAAACATTTTTAAAACAAAAAATCTAGATTGGGATTGATGGGGTCATTTAGGCGCGTTTGAGCACTAAGCAGTAAGCACTAGAACTCTGGTCAGTCATATTCAGCGACCAGCAGCTTCTGTTGTGTAATCCACTTAAAGCTAAGATCTTATTCACGTGCACTCAACTTTCAATGGTTTATACAGGGTTAACGTGCCAAACCTTTTTTTTCTCAACAATCAAGAAAACCATTTAGGCTGGTCCAATAAAAGAAACAGTCACCCGTCAAAATCAGAAACTGAATAAATAAGATTAAATCCCAAATTATCTTAATCCTTTTTAACCCTACTGTTTATAAAGGCAATGTCTATGCAATTATCCTCTATCCCTATATAATATATATTGAGAGATGCAAAGTGTGATTTCTTTGTCCTCTCTGCACATCGGTATACCTTTACCTATACCTTTGCCGAAACAACACTCCCGAAGAAAAAGGTCAATGCAATTCTCAAAGACAGGCTCGAAGATAGAATCTCCCCAAATAATCCCTGCATTAGTAAGTTCTCCTTGATTTTCCAAATGTACTTTATGTGTTGAATCTCCTATTCTTTTAGATAGTTAAAAGAAACAATAACGCGTTACTTTAGGAAAAAGAAAAATCAATATTTTGGATACAAGGAGAACTGGTTAAGTTGTTAAAGTAAAATATGTTGGGGTTCAGTAAAAAGAAAAAAGTAATAGTAGTAAACACTATTGAAATAATAAAACGAAATCCTTGATTCACACTGTTAAAACAAGTTCCAAAAGAATAAAAGTACGCAAATTACAAGCATCCACCCAAAATCCCAACCCATTAAGACATTAAGACATTAACTTTAGATTTTCTTCTTAAGACCCGCAACAAGCTGATTTTTGGGCAGCTTGACCAGCCCCACCAGCTGCATCCGCTTGATTAATTTTGATAGTTGTGGGCTGCAACAATAATTACATGTACAAGTTAAATATATTTTTTATTACAACCTATGTATTCTGAGTTATGTTCTACAAAACAAAGTATACATACCTCTGCTCGTGTGTCTGTATCTGCAAGCCTTTGCTTTATGTCTCTTGCTATTGAAAAGAAAACTTGTTCCACATTCAGATTCGTTTTTGCACTCTGTAAGGTAGTAATAATACACTAAAATTCAGTATCATAAACAAATTATTAAATCTCTCAAGTGATTACTTACAGTTTCGAAAAATTGAATACCATACTCATCAGCAAGCGCTTGCCCTTTCGAGGTGGGTACAGCCTAAACAAAAAAATAATTAAATGAGTAACAAAAATGGATTAGTAAAAGTTGAGACATTCATACATACCCTTTTGCTTTCATCCATATCAGCCTTGTTTCCTACTAATACCTTGTTAACATTGTCAGATGCATGTTGCTCAATGTTTCTTATCCAGTTTCGTATATCTATAATTTATACCAAGGAAACCCCAATTCTAACATCACATGTATATCCCAAATGAGAGTAACAGTGTTAAGAATAATAAAAACCTTACTGTTAAATGATGATTCATCTGTAACATCATAAACCAACAAAATTCCCATTGCACCACGATAATAAGCTGGACAATAAATAAACCCCAAATGTTAAAAATATAGAGATTTTTTCTAACTTAGTGAGTCAAAAAGGTTGGTCAAGGTCACGTACCAGTAGTGATTGTTCTAAAGCGTTCCTGACCAGCTGTGTCCCAGATTTGGAGCTTGATACGCTTAGCATCTAACTCAATAGTTCTTATCTTAAAATCAATTCTGAAATAACAATCAATGTAAGGTTACGCAACTGTAACAAACAAACATATATTTCATTTTATAACAGGAGAAAATTCTCACCCAATGGTGGTAATAAAACTGGTGGTGAAAGATCCATCAGAGAAACGTAAAAGTAGGCAACTCTTACCCACACCTGCACCCACAAACAATCATATCTCAACTTGTAATCATTTTATTACAAAGCAACTATCAAGAAAAGAAAAGGTGTATAATAAATATTTAACTTTCAAAAATATTTAGATCTATAAAATAAGTCAACTATAAGGGCACAATCATTTATATATATTAGAAAACCATAATTATTGAAAAATGAAAAAGAAGTTGAAATACCGACCGCTATCGCCGATGAGTAGAAGCTTGATAAGGTAATCGTAATCCGCTCGCGCCCTTGCCGGTGGTGCGGCCATTGAACCAATCAATTCACTTCACCTTCCTCGAATAAAATGCCCTAAATCGTATCTATAAATGTATATACTGTGTATGTGTATATAGACGTATCAATTTATACACACCACTGCAATCAAATGCAAAAAACATAATAGCATATGTATTAAATATGAGAGACAGATCGGCCATTTTTAAGAAATTTAAATAAAAAATTAACAGTTGAAAATATACCAAATAAGAGACCGGGATTGATCGATTCACCGTTGGATGATGGGCCTGAGCTACTACGAGCACTTTTTCAGTTTTTTTTTCCTTTTTACTTTTTTCAGCTCAGTTGCTATTAATGTGCGCCGTGCTCTGGACGCGCAAGCTAGCAATATACACGCAGAAGAGGGCGTAGTGGGGGAAAAGAAAATAATATTCAATGTGCTCACGCGTTCGCTAAGACATGTAAAGTTTTCGAGAAAAAAGAGACGTGGATTATGTGTACTTTTCTTTATGAGTACTAATCAGCCCGATGTATATACAATAAAGAGTTTTTTTTTTATATGTAACTTATTTAGAAAAATAATTGCCATAAAAACGTATTTACAAAAATAATTATAAAACTAACATGGACGCGCCTCTAACTTAATTAGCCCATATTAATGTAAATAGGCCTATTTGGTTAATTTTGAAGCACTTATGTTATAAGAATGCCTTTACTTAAAAATATATATTATTGGCCAACGATTTTTTTTTTTGTTTTTTATTAAATTTTTCATCTTTGCGAGTATAAATAGAATATCGTGTGGAGCATCTCCGATCTAGAGTATACAAATACAAACATGTGATTTGAGTGGTGATATTGAGCCAAAATCTAAGAAAAATCATTAGAATTATATATAAACACAAATTGAAGATGATAAAGTCTTGACTTATGTTTAAACATGTTGAACATTATACTGATAAGATGATGAATAATTAAGTAAAGTTTATGAAATTATGACATAAATTCATAGTTGATCCCTATTTTATGTAAAATAGTTAAATTACATATCAGGTAAGTTTTAATTTCTTTGTATATCAACTACTCAATATATATTATAGTTATATTAATAATATAGAAGATTAATGAATATTTACCTCAAACATTAAGAGAAGCAAAATATATGTTACAAAATAGAGGTTTTATTTTATCTATAAATCCTGACATCATGAAATGTCAGTAAAAAAATTGACCATTAATACAGAGTATAAGAACATCATAAACAAACTATTAGTAAATACCTATGTTATGTGAAATAGTTATGAATTTATAGCAGAAATTCATGTTAGGTAAATTGCATAAACACAAATAGTTGGCCAAGGATTTTTTTTAAGTAAAAGCGCTCTTCACATGAGAGCCTTAAAATTAAATTAATTAATGGGCCTAGTTTCGTTAATGGACTAATTAAGTTAGGAGGCGCTTTTTCGAGGAGCGCCTTCACGTTAGTTTTGCAATTATTTTTTCAAACACGTCTTTGTTGCAATTACTTTTTTTAAATATGTTACAAATAAAAAAACTCTACAATAAAGAGGAAATTACAATTTACATCCCAATTTTTCCCAACTTTATAATATACCTCCAAACTAAAAAACTTTCATTATAAGGCCATCTTGTAATGTGTTAGTTGCATTTTTGACATTTATACCCTATGTTCTTTAGCTGAATAAGTTAGTCATCCCCATTATCGGTGGGTACAGACCCATCGTTGAGGGTTACCTTTTACATTTATTCATTATTACTTTTTTATGAAGTCATTAGCCTTTTTTTGTCCATTTAAATATTTAAACTCTCTCGATGGGTACGGAACCATACTGAATATTTTGTTTGTGGGTTGTACCAATATCCAATAAACCCACTCTTTATAGCCTAAAAGGGCTGTTCCCGTAATGTCCAAACCAATTCTGTTATTGGGCTCAGGAAAAAAAATCTCACTATCTTATTCTTACCTTCACCCCACCCCCCCCATTATTGTGGGTGGTACTAACAATGAACAAAACAACAAAATTATTTTAACTGTTGGCATGTACCCTTCACACACAAAAATAACTCATATCCATTACAAACGTAATGGGGCTGCAACGCCCAGTAACAAACCACAACAAATCCCAATCAATTTTCTATCGGATTTAATCTGCATGTGGGAGGTCGAGAAATCAGGGTTGAATGATGATGATGGTGGACAGAGGATTGGGTGGAGATGGTGATTATGGTGGGGAATGTGGTTCAGAGAGAAGAGGGTTTTGATGATGGTGGTTCACAGAGAATGATGGAGGGGACCGTGAAGATGGTGTTTATGGTGATGGTGGTGAAGATGGTGTGGAGGATGATGTTGGTGGTATTCGGGTTCTTGGTGGTGGTGGTGGGTTGGACAGAGATAACAGAAAAGGGACAGAATTTGTGCGAATCGTGGTGGTCCCATTATTCCAATCATTGTCGACAGGCTGGTCCTATAATTTGAATTGACCTCGAACTTCTGTACCCATGGTTCTATTTTCTCACGCTCGCCAGAGGTTGTCTAGATTTGCAGTATGGTGAATGGTCCACGAGCAGTGTTGAGCAGTGCTGGTGGTGGAGAAAGGGAAGATGGTAGTGAAGAGGTGGGTTTCAATGGTGATATCGGTTTTGATGGTGTTGAAGCGATGTTGAGCAGTGTTGAACAATGCTGATGGCTGAGCTCCGACGCCATCGATTGTAGTGAGCAGGAGAACTATGGGAAGGTGAGATCTGAATTGTGGAGTGGGTTTGATGTTGATGATGGTGGTGAACGGCACGAGGCAGGAGGGGTGGGTGGGGTGGGTTTGATGTTGATGATGGTGTCAAACGGTAGGAGGTATGATGGGTGGGTGTGGTGGGTTTGATGATGCTGATAGTGGGGATGGGAGGGGTTGGTGGTTTGGTCATATATTACAGAGAGGGGAGGGGAGGTGGTGGTAGTGGTGGTTTGATCAGAGATCACAGAGAGGGTAGGGGTGCGGTGGTGGGTTGGTCACTATCACAGAGAACAGAGAGAAGGGAAGGGGAGAGGTGGTGGTGCTGCTGCTGGTTTGAACAGAGATCAGAGAGGTTAGGGGTGTGGTGGTGGATTGGTCACTATCACAGATAACGGAAGGGAGGCGAGGGGTCGTGTATGCTGAGAGAGAAGAAAATGATGGGTTGGGGGGGTTATATATTGGTGAGGGGTGGGGGGGTTATATATTGGTGAGGGGTGGGGGGGTTGAATTTTTTACTAGTTGGGCTCCCAACTACTAGTTGAAAATTGGATGTATATTATAAACAGAAATGGCCAACAGGCCTTATAAACTAATTAACCCTACAATAAACACGGACAAATATCCTCTTCCGGTCATCCCTCCCTCTTAAATTTATCCTAATATTATAATTATTAGGTTCGGATCTCGTACGATGCACGAGAACACAATTCAAGTTAAAAAATTACAAAAAGAAATATAAAAAAAATTCAATTATGATATACTATCTTAATTAAAAAAAATTAATCTCAACAATTTTATATTACAAATTTTTGAAAAAAAAAAGATAATAAAATACACATGTTATAGTAAAAAAAAATAATAAAAAATATTATACAAAAGTAGAATGACAAATGTAAAAAATAAAATGACATATGACAAAAGTCAAATGACACATACCACATTCAACTATTCATCTTCTTTTTATATATTATATAAATTATTTCATATAAATATCAAGATATTTATTTCCATAATTTTTTACTCTTAATAACATTAAAATATTAGAATCTATGTTTATAATAAATATTTAAGATATATGAAGATACTAAGTAAAATCCTATCTAAAAACACTTAAAGGTTGAGGTAAAGGGTTGAGATTTATGTCAAGGTTAAATTTTGATTATGATTAAGGTTAATTTTAAGATTAAAGTTAGGGTTTAAGATTTAGCGTTTACAGTTAAGGTTTGATAAGATTTAAGGTTTAAGGTCGAATATCAGCGCGATGAATCTTCATCTAGTTAAAGTTGAGGTTAAAGCTAAAAGTTTAAGGTTATATGTGAAGGTCATATTTATGGTTATGGTTAAAATAAAGGTTAAGGTTAAAAATGGTTGAAGGTATAAGGTACAAGGTTAAGGTTAAGTGTTAACTTTGAAGTTACGGTTATAGTTAAAGTTAAGGTGATGGTGAAGGTGATGGTGAAGGTGAAGGTGAAGGTGAAGGTGAAGGTGAAGGTGAAGGTTAAGGTTAAGGTTAAGCTTAAGGTTTAAGGTATAAGGCTTAATGTTTAAGGTTCATGGTTAAGGTTAAGGTTAAGGTTAAAGTTAAGGTTAAAGTTAAGGTCAAGGTTTAAGGTTTAAGGTTTAAGGCTCACGGTTAATGTTAAGGTTAAGGTTTAAGGTTTAAGGTTTAAGATTTAAGGGTTGAGGGTAAAGTTAAGGTTAACGTTAAGGTGAAGATGAAGATTAATATTCAAGGTTTAAGGTGAAAAAATTTTAATTTTTTTTTTTATATTCAATCCTTTTGACAAAAATTTAGAAAAAGAAATCTTTTAAATTGTAAATAAAGATGATTTTTAACACCTTTTGAATAAATTTTTTTATTAGATTAAATTAAATTACAAACAACTACATCTATCAAATCTGAAATTATAAATATATACAAACATGAAACATAACATAACATAGTTTTACAAGAGGAGATTTCACCTCCATTAAAAATGTTGGGGAAAGCTCGCTACCTAGCATCTTCCTACGCGAAAGCATATGGGAATGTCCCAGGAAGTGTTTCGATTAACAAAGGTTTTGTTAGCCTTATGGGATGGTGCAAACCATCTAAAGGGTTGAAATTAAATACGGAATGAAGTTGTTATAAATGGTGTAAGGAAGGAGGGGGGGAATAATAAGGGATTGAGAAGGCAATTGGATTGGAGGGTTGTCAATGAAGATCCAACATGGCTCTCCAACTATTGTGGAATTGATAGCTTTATATGAAGGTTTTAAATTGATTGAATTTATGAATTTGAGTGAGGTGGTTTTAGAGATGGATTCACGGGAAGCAGTTGAAGTAATACACAATGTTGAAAAAAATAAGGGACCTGCTGCTTTTTGGATTGATCAAATTCATGATATTAGGGCAAGAAACAGGTTGTTCAGACTTGGTTGCATATACCGCGAGACAAATTATTGTGCAGATTGGTTGACTTACTATGGTTCACAACAGATAGAGAGTTGTTGCTTCCACCATGACCCGCCTAAGGGGATTTGGAGATTTATCACTCGCGATCGGATGTGATGGAAGACACCTAGAATTTTTTTTAGTCTAGGCTTGTTAGATGATATGCTAGTGTAGTATTCCACGTTCCCCTTGGATCTCCTTGTAACAGAAAAACATAACATAACATTACCTAATATTTGTCTTGATTTCATTGAGTATTCTTTTCTAAGGGACCGGTTAATATATATATATATATATATATATATAACTATAGATCCATAGACATTTACAAATATTATCTTCTTCATATTAATATATCACCTTTAAAACAAGAGATTGTGTACGAGAGTTTCAAGGGGTTTTTGAGAAATTTGGAATTTTTTTAGAGGAACGGAATTTTTTCTGAAAAATTTAGGGATAGACGGTTGTTTTCTCATATATAATATAGATTTTAACACATATCAAAGAAATATTTTGAATATGCTTATACTTATCATGTTATACTTAAATATACGAATTTAATACGTTGTTCACTTTTTATTTGGTTAATTTATATATGTTACTTAATAGAGTAAAAAACTCCAAAGAAGGTTTAATATTTCTTCAATGGTGATATATTTATGCTTTTTTTAAGTTTGAAAAAATTCATGTTATATCGTTAATGGATTTGCAACCCCCACAACTCAAGAAGGGTCGTCAGGCTTTGAAAAAGAATTACTTTATAATATACTTATATTATGATATTTTAAATTTGCATATAAGTGAATTCAATATAATTCAGTATATAACAATGAGATATATAAAGAATTTATCAGAGTTTGGTGGAGGTTTTTAGAGAAATGGGATTTGAGAAAAAATAGGAGCAAGCAGTTGTATGGCCATATGTAATACAAATTTTATAAAAGACAATTATGTATTTCTTAATATGTGTGAACAAATATTTTGAAACGGAAGGAATACTTTTTATTGTCGAAATATAATTAATATAAAAAATATTGCGTTATTACATATTAAATTTAATCAATTCCTTTAAAAATTGGATTTTGTGAATTAGATCAACCAAGTAGGTGGGGAGGAAGGGGGGTTGAGGCCCATTAATCAAGAAGATACCCGTTAATATTTCCTTGACTACCCAATTAACTATATTTGTTCCTTCCTAGTAACATGGTCGAATTCTACATTATTATTTCATACTAAGTTTTAAATATCATTAACTACAAAAGAAGTTTATCGGTTACTAGTAGAGCCTCCATACTACAACTGATTTATTGCTTCAAGATTGTCATTAGCAATTTTGATCTTGACATCACTGTACAACTTAGCTACTAAGGTTCCATTCCTTATCCTTATATTTTTTTTGGTCAAAAGTGGATAAAACTAAAAGAGAAGTGTTAAGTTATTACATAAGTGGGTAAGAGAGAAACAAAAACAAAAGAAAATACAACAACTATAAAAAAAAAACAAGGCCTTAGAAGCAAACCAAAGTTAGCCCGACACAGAAATATCATCCTTTTGATCATATGGGAGAGAAACTACAAAAGAAACTGGGAGGCAAAAGCTAAGTCTTATGAGACATTACAAGATGAAATAAAACTCCTAAAAAGTATATATTACAATGATGAATGTTATACTCCTAAAGAGTGGCTAATACTCAAAGCTATAAAATGATGAGTAATATTCTTGGATGACTTGAGATCTCTTTGATTTAGTGCCCGTTTGGAAGTGTTTCTTTGATAAAGCACTTACAAGTGCTTCCAGAACTTTAAAAGTGGGTTTGACCCTGAAACGCACTTTTAGGAGAAGCACCACATATGTGCTTCTTAAAAAAGCACTTAAAGTGATTTTTGATTTTAAATTTTTTTAAATTTTTTAATTTTAATATAAAAGCATTTTTTACTCTAAATTAAGTACTTCCAAACGGGTCTTTATTCTCCAATGTTATAAGAAAATAGCAAAGAATGAGATATGAGTTAGGTTCTCAAATGAGCTCCTATTATATCCAAATAAAGTCCCAACAAATTTGACCAGAATGTCTCAAATCAGTAGATCCAGTTTGATAAAATCGACAACCCGATTTTGTGTGGCAACAGTCAAAATACTATGTGATGTCTTATACAACGACTATATGCTATAAGGATGAAGCCCGAGCCTTGAATTCGCACCCCGATTATTGCTCTAAAATGGCAGCCCAAGTTAGATCGACATTCTGGTTTTGTTCGTGTCGGCTTCCCGATTTGTAAGTGCATGTTTTAGAAATAGTGTCGATGATTGTATGTGAACGTAACAAGTTATAACATAAAGCGTGTTCTACTGATACAAGATCACATATAATTAAAGAGTGTGCATGATTTGGATGCTTTGAAGTCTAGCCTAAGAAATGTTCTAAATGCAAAATAATATAGTGATGAAGTTTGACACATTTTTAGAAAATTTAAGCATGGAATAAGTGATTTCGCACAACATGTAATATCATAAAGTATGCTCATGAAATCAAGATGAATGAAAACGTATTTTAACAAGTGGGATATGGTTGGATGCTTTAGCTCTTAACACGTGAAATGTTCTAAATATGAAAATGAGCAATTATGTAGTTGATAACATTTGCAAAATCGATGCACATAACAAGTTAGGCCTTAGAGAGTGTTCAACTCATGGAAATGCTTATATAACAATAACAATCATATTAAAAATAAGTTAATTAGTAACAAGAAATATATTATAAATATGGATAGACGGAATTATATAATTAGCAACAATCAACATGTTAAAAACATAAAGATTTATCACATAAAAACACACACAATAAGAGTAATATGCCTAACCTTACAAAGTTGAAATGACCAAATTGCCCCTCTATAATTCCATGAGTAAACTAATGATTTTTCATAATTCATAGTTATCATAATAGTACTTAGATTACCTTTACATATATCATTTGCTTAATCTCAAGCATCGACTTGAAATGAATAATACCAGAATATGTATCACAATATATTACTTGGTCGGGTTAGGTTAATTAATGCAATCCTATTATTAAATAGTTATATCATGGATTATTTCTTCAACCCACAAGATAGGGAAGGGCAGTCTCTGATCCCGGAAAGATGTATGAAAGAGGCTCTTGAGAGCACAAATTTGATTACTCTTTGATTGGTATGCCTGAGAATGTGATTGATAAATGGGTTTTACATTTTGTGACTTGTCAAGCCGTATACCCACCAACATACATGAGATATAGTGTCACGGTTGACCCGTACACACGATATTTTAAAGCAGATATACTTAACATAATCCTTGCATCCACATACTCAAGATTAAGAGAATTTGATCTTCATTAGTTACAAAACACTTTAAAGACTAGTAAAGGGATCCTTGTACGTCCCTTCTATACATAATATGACAATAAGTTTGACCATGGAGAAGACAACTCTGGTGGGAGTAGGCATGCCACCTACAATTATGATTTAACATCCAACATGACCTCTATGCGATCTGGTGGGCGGTAGGGTGTGATAAAATAATGATAAATAAAGATAATAACTATCACTATAACCAATCAAGTTACTCACTGCAAGTATCACAGATCTATGCAAGTTTTAATGATAAGTAAGATTCGTTCTCAGGGACTTAGTGTGTTACACAGATGAATTATAAGAAAGCGTAGTAAGAATTAGTTCGTGGAATTAAAATGCAATAAAAGTAAATATTAATAATTGTCTAGATAATGATTAAACTAAAACTAATGCAAATAAAAAAGATGTAACAATAAGATGAGAGATATAGTTCAGGTTTGCTTGTATGCATTTATCCTTCTATTGGTTATAAAGGTGATTATAGCTCTTAAAGTAAGTAGTCTGGATTGTATATTTTTCCTAACCCCCTTTTGGGTAGACTTAGGTTGCGACCTAACAATTACCAAGGTACTTGGGTAAGGGGACCCTGCGCAATGATCGGTGGTTAATCTCAAACCCTAATGACTATCAAGTTAGGCAAGCCCGTCAGGATCACTACCGCACACTAGACGTTATGTGGTGTTTCAACAATTAGACACCCCTTCCGGGTGACCATCCAACTGCTATTAATGGGGTAGTCTATACTCATGCACTATAAGAACTACAATCAATACATCAAAGCACATAAAACAAATATAAAGGTTAAGAAGCTCAATGTATTTAAATTCTTTTCCCCAAACAAACTTAGATAGAAGAAAATAGAATTCAAAGATTATACATTTGCAAACCCAAGCTATGGGAAATTTATTTCATGCTGAAAAGAAATAAACTAAAATAAAGATACATATTATCAACTTGCTTCTCTTAATGATGTTTCTTGAGACTGAGGACTAATAATTAAGAAAGGACATGTTTACAATGATAAGAGGGTGTATTTATAGTTGTTTTCTAACTCTAGGTATAAATCTTGGTGTGGAAGGAAAGTAATTGGAGTCCAAGTCCAATTCAAATCTGTTTCCTAAAATATAACAAGATAAATAATTCTCACTGTTTTGGTTGTATCTCCTTCGTTACTGGGCCAAATTTCGCTCACTTTATATCAAAATGACCGCAACGAAAAGATCTATCAACCCTTTAAAGGATCGTCCAAGATTGAAGCCGACTGGGAGTTACATTCACTTTAGTAGATGTAGCTACAGAATTGGCAGATTTATTTGGCAATTTTTCCTTTCCTAATTTAACTTTGCTTCCTTTTATCTCCTGGATATTCTTTCCTTAACTTCTTCGAATTTATTTGACATATAATTATATTACATAAGCCTTAAGACCTTCACATTAACACACAGATTAAACCAAGTATGCTCGAAAAGTAATAAATCATCAAATCAAGACACGTATTAAGAAATTATCTAATAACAGGGAATAATACCTTAACAATTAATCAAATACCCCTAAAATTATGTCTCAAACCAATATATCACAAATATGGAGACATCACAATCAAAGTTCCAAAACTTGGTAAAAAAGATTTATGATGTGAGTATCTTGATGTACTGACCTAAGATATGCGCGCCACCATCCTAATAACTTGTCATATTCTTACACTTCAAATAGAAATTTACCTTACACTATGTCATTAATTGTGATCACTATTCACTCGGGGATCAAATGAGCTGATTCTAGTGAGCTTTGACGACCTATGCCCTTTTTTTAACTTTCTAACATCCACTCACGTGATTATATCAATTATAACAATACAAATAAGGAAGTTTTGACTCAACGATCAATTAGAACAAGCACGAGGTCAATAAATATGAAAGAAAATACTATGAAAAGAAAAATCTTGTATGAAGTTGCTCACCTAAAAATAATCTTTTTAAAGTTGAAAGTATAATTTCCCACTTATAAATTTTACTTAAATTATATACGTGACGTGACTTCTATTGAAATAAAAAAATGTGCCTATAAATGTTCTTTTGGTATAGTAAAGCATAGAAATTTCATAGTAGGACTTAATATTCTCGATCTCTTAATATCTTCTCACAGTCCTCTCTACCTTATCTCTTTTGTGTGGTTATCCTTACGTTTATCTTCTTCCATTATCAAGTTCCAATAAATATTTACAAGAATCGTCTTCCAATCTTCTTACTCTAGTTATCAAACTCATGAAAGTTGTTGTAAATAGGTGTGTGTCAACTTTCGGTCTTGACTTTTGTCTAACTAGATGCACACTGATGTACCAATTTATGTGATATATAATATAGTCATGGGATATACTTTATGATTATATTGTGCATATTTGATGGGTTATATTTTGATAGTTTCTCATTTCTTGTCTAATTTTGGAGATTTGTTACTATCAGAGCTATTTATGCGTAATTTACGTGTTAAGTGTGCAACTCTTAGGTACTTGGATGATATTAGATGCCTAGAAGAGGATAATAAGTTTATAAAGGAAGTTCAAACCCATGTCAAGGCATTAAAGGACCAAAAAGCCACTTTTGGAAAGCAAGAGCATTTACTGGCCAACTTTGGCAATCGACACGATAGAGTTACCACTTGAAATTGATGAAGAATTTGGAGGATCCATTTGGTTTCTAGACATTATTTGGAGTCAGGAGCACGTGAGAGTTGACGGTTCATGATTTGGAGTTAAGATGAAAAGTCATTAGAGTTGCAGCTGTCATGGCTGGAAGCAGTCTAGTCTTCCTTGAAAATGTTTTTTGGTGGAAACTAGTCATTTAAAAGGGGTCCATAACACCTTCTTATTCATTATTATTTAGAATGATTAGCTATAGAGAAAAAGAGAACGCTTCGAGGAGAAGAAATAGAAGTTCTAGTCCTACTACACCACTTCTACACCATTCCACCTCTATAATTAGGGTAATTAGTGTTAGTTTATTGTCTTAAACATGATTATAATATTAACCATATAGTTTTATTGATTTTAGTATGAATTAATACTAAATTAGCCTGATTTTGCAATTATGTATGAACCTTGAATACTATTTTGATGTTTTTATGTTATATGGGACAATTTGATTTTTAATTGAATTGGATTATGAATTATAGTTGTTTATAAATTGAATTAATATGCGTTTTTATATCATGATCGAATATAGATTGACCCTAATATCTTAAATTGTCACCCTAGCGAGGATTTTAGGAACATAACTAGTTCATTTACGTCTGGTGTGTGTTAGTGATCCTGATAGACTTAACTAGCATGATAATCATACAGGTTAAGTACTTTGTAGCGCTGAGATTTTGTATAGAACAATCTCACCCGAGGACTCTAATAATAGTCAGGAAGCCTCCTAAAAAACCATGATGGGAGTTAGAAGGAATTTAGAATCTCGGTTAACAAAGCGACCCAATGTACCCTTAACACTGAATTCATTAACTTACGAGGATAAAGGATTACTAGCAAACTAGAGCTATATCTCCCGTATGTTGTTCTTCATAGTTTATTTGCTTTATTAGTTTAATTATTGTTTCTAGTTCTTAATCATAAAAACCAAACAAAAATCTATTTTCTATTTTATTTTTGTCTTTTAGTATTTAGCAACTAAATCCATCTACGTTCCTTTATACCACGATATCAAGATTAACAAACTTAGTATCTGCAAAGATGATACTCTTATACTTACTCCATTACTTGTCAACTATTCATACACTTGTGGTTAGTTAAGCACTCTCCAGATGTTAAATTAGTAGTTTATTTTATCACACCTTGGGAGGCGACAAATTTTTGGCGCCGCTTTCAAGGATACGTTACATTTAGATAGTGACACTTCTATGGATGCAAAATTTTCCTCTATAGAGAATTAGTTGAAGCAATCGGTTCTAGTTGTTAAAGAAGGTCCCTAGTGGATACATTATAAGGAAAATATAGTCCAGAGGCACAAGGTTGTCTGCGTTGTGGAGTGAGCGATCATATATGGGAAGAGTGTCAAGGTAATCCGGAGTCTACGTTTTCAGTGTCGAATTGTGGAAACTACATTCGGGTATTCATGGGTATCAACATGGTAATCGCAATCATTCAGATCTTCAATGGTCAAATACGAATGGGGTCGTGAATCAAGGTAACACCTATCAAGGTAATCTGTTTCAACCACAACCTCAAGAGAATAATTTTTAGCCAAGGTCCCAAAAGCATTTTCAAGGGGGACAAGGCTATGTCAATCAAGATCCACTGCAGCTCGTGCACGATGCATATGCGAAAAGTATTGTTCAAAAAGCGCTTCCAACCAATCCACAAGAAGGTGTAAGTGAGTTGCAAACTATCTTCAAATCAATTCATCAAAGTTAATAAAAAATACCTCCAACAAAAAAAAAGACGTGTTTAATATATACTTTGTTAAAAAATAAATAAAAAAATGAGGTTTTAGCCATTCATAATATAGGTCAAGACGTTACTGAATCGTAAGACTTTTCAGAATAAAATAAGAAAAAGTATCAATTGTGATTTCAAGTTGCTTATCCTTTTTTGGGAAAATTCTACCGTAAATACCCAGTATTTCAAATTTTGATAAATAAGTATCCAACTTTTTAAAAGTGACTAACAGGTATCCAACGTTTTGTTTTTTGCCTTCCTTTAATACCCACCGTGAAATTTGTCGTTAAATACCACGTGTCAGTGACATGACTGTCTTTTCTTTT
This sequence comes from Nemophila menziesii, assembly GCA_029959085.1. Taxonomy (NCBI): domain Eukaryota; kingdom Viridiplantae; phylum Streptophyta; class Magnoliopsida; order Boraginales; family Hydrophyllaceae; genus Nemophila; species Nemophila menziesii. The sequence continues at coordinate 40,915,302 of JARWIR010000003.1, read as the reverse complement.
TAAATGAAATATCCAAGTTTACAAAAGTAGACAAATAAATACTCATGGTTTTTTATTTGTTAATAAAATTCTTAGGTTTTTTATTAACACCATGGTATTTAACACCAAACTTCATGCAGGTACTAATAGATGACAAAAAGCAAAACGTTAAATTTTTATTTGTCAATTTTAAAAACTTATGTACTTATTTGTCTCTATCGCGAAATAGGTTAAGAAATTTTCCAACTTTTTCAAACCGATAAGGAACAAATGACTTTCATTTCGGTCCGACAACATCAATCTCTCTTTTACACTAAAATGTGTCAACTCTGGAAAGTTTAAATTATTTGATTCAGCTCCATAGTTGTGATGGGTGGATAATTTATAAATGAATTATTCACATGCAAATGCAAAAGCACATAGGAGCCATTATCTAATGTCCGTATGACCATGCAATACAAAATAGCAAAATGTTGATAAAAAACAAGACTGCTTAGATGTATTATTGATCTTTTCTTTTGTCGAAAAAAGAAGAAAATATAGGATAAAAAAGAGAAACTCCAGCTAAACATTACTTTTGTTGAAAAATTTAGATCCTAAATAAAGATAGCAATGAGAGGAATTGGGGCGGGTAATGTCCCACACCCCTCTGGTAAAAATAAACAAGTTCCTTGGCTTGAGTTGTTTTTTTCCCCGTCCCATCTTATTCTACCGTGTTTTTATATTTTCGTAAAATATGGACTCTACACGTATGTTTTGATCTAATCACCTATATTCTTTGAACAAAATAAATAAATAAATCTAATCACCTATATTTTCTTATCACCATAATTTTATTATCAGGTTTATTTCTACTAAACATCTAAACATAGTTCTTTTTTTTTGTTGGTAACCAACCCTAACATTGATTTATCTCTACAAATGCTAAAATCTTTCGTAATGTTGCAACAATATGTAAAAAAAACTACTTAATGAGAGGTTATATGAATATAAAAAAAGTATAAATATGAATTTTCATTTTCCTTTGAGAGAATTGACAAGACTTTATATAGAGAATTATGAGACTATCCAACTATTATACTAATTACATAATAAGTAGGATGATACAAGGGATAAATGTGAAGGTTACAAAGGCTCTCCACTACTCTAGAATAATTCCCACATTATAATATTTCATAACACTCTCTCTTGGGTAATATTTCAAATACGCATATGATGTTGCCTCGTTAAAAACCTCGCTAGTAAAACCCAATGGGAAAAAAACTAGTCAAGGGATAAAGAGTGCAACGTGTATGAATCTCCCTCTGAATGTGTGGACAAAGTATCTTGATCATTAGTATTATCGACTTGTCTCATGAAATGGAAGTATCTTTGCATAAAATTATCAAGTGCATCCATAAATTATATTGACATGATATTCATCTTGAACTTTACTTCTTGGGCTTTTCTTGTGAACTTAAATTTGACCAAGTCAAGTTGAATATCCACCAAATTTTTATTGATATGCCTCGTTAAAACCTTACTAGGAAAACCCTGTGGGACAAAAACCGAGTGAAGAAAAAAGAGTACATAATCGTTATCAATACGCTTTTAATTTTCCTCGTTAAAAACTTTGTCAGGAAAACCCGGTGAGAAAAAACCTTGACGAAGGAATAAAGAGTGCACTACGTGTTGTTCTCCCCCTCATGTAAACGTATATGTGATGATCTTCAATTTCGAATATAATCTCGATATTCAGTATCTTACACATTTTTATAATAGTAACTATAATTTCAAATTAAACAATATATGAAGTCATATCGTCATATAACACTGGAATGATCCACAAACACAATCATGTACAATTTACAGTAATAAATATTCATGCACGTAATCATAAATAAACACATACTCTACTTATGAAATATAAAACAAATATATGGAAGATTACATGACAATATATAAGACAATTAAAGATTGTTAAAGACAACAAAAGTAATACAAATATCATTCTAATATATCCCGGGATTTATGTATACGTGTTTTTAGTCTTCTAAAGACTTTCATGTAATTTTACATATCACATGATACATATTGGTAAATTTATTTTATCATAAGACGCACATGAAGTCCTATATGAAATTTTCAGGCAAATATTTTTCCACTAAAAAAGTACTTCATATATTCACATTGACTGTGTGAGTATGATTATGCCTGACTGCGTCTTATTATATTTGGCCAATTAATTTTTCTAGACGACATCATAGAATGGACTTCGATTCAAGATCCTCGTTTTCATTTAGTAACTTTTACATGATTATTTACATATATTGTTCGATCACGATCAAGTTGTTTTTCGATTCCATATATTTCTGTAGTAATATAATTGAATGAGATTCTTTTATCTCAATTTCTCAATACTGAGAAAATATTCAGGTACCTGGTACTCTTTTTAGAGTACTATTCTTTAGTTATATTTTCTACATTATTTCATGATAATTTTAGAAGTGCCAACTTGCTCATATTGCTCAATATTATGATATGTGGAACCGTCAGGTCGACCACGCTTTACGTGTTGCAATGTATTTTTTTTTTTGCAAAGGAAATTAATTTGAGCAGGATCTTTTCAAGCTGAATACGTGACTTAGTCACTTATGAATGCATCTTATTATTACACTGAGCTCATAACTTATTTGCGAGGATGAAGTTGCATCTTATAAAATATTTTTCAGCTCCCCCTCTTATCATGAGAATCTTGCTTTATGCATAGTATTTCAGTATACATATTTTTTATGTGGCAAACTCATGATACATATCAATCGTTGTAGATTGAAATAAATTCTCATATTTGTTCGTGATCTCATCTTTGTGCATAATGGTGGAACATTTTTATTTTATGTTGCACAAGTAACAGTATATAGATGGATACTTTAGGTCTTTGACCAATGAGGGTATTCATGATTTTTAGTTGGACTTTTTTTTTCAATATGACCGTATATATGTATAAAGTTGTATGTCGATAAGTCTTATTAGGCGAATTCACAACCAATTGTCTAGCGATTTCCTATTTTAAAAAAATATATATTCTGCTAGATCATATATTTCTCTCTCTGAATTTGACAATATATTGACTTCAAATTGTACAAAAAAAAGAAGATAGCATGGTAATATTTATTTTAAGATTTAAACAATATTGGTTGTGGTTATAATCATGATTATATTTATGATTATGAATTTATATTAATAAACATGACGGAAAAGTCTTTCTAACAAAAGATTAGGGTCATAAAACTTATATCACTTCATGTGATGGTTTTGACCGTTGGTCATGTTGATGAGTTTTTATTAAAGAATAATATCAACTTTTTTTTTGTGCATGTCTAGCATATGAAACATTTCAATATAAGATATTTTGTCACTCTATTTTTAAAATTTAATCGAGTTGGACTCGCTCATATATTATTATTAGTGACACTGGTATATGAATTTATTCATAACTTTGTTGAATAAAATTGTGATTGATCACATATATCGATTATTTCACCATATGATATAAATATCATATTTTACTTGACAATTTTCTTTATATATTGCACATGGAACATCAAGAAATATCTTGTTATATATATATGTCTCGATAATTCAAGATTTTGCATTATTTTTTCAAATTTATAGAATAATTCTGAGAATATAAAAGTTTAGGCCTTGGACCTTTAAAAAGATACGATAAAGATTAAATATCCTTCATAGAAGTATAAGTTTATCCTCTCGTAATTGATTTATTATTGGATTTATCCAAATGACATTCATCATAAAATAGTTATGTCAAATAATTTTGTCAAATAATATTGTACAATTATGACATGATGACCGATTGGCCTAAGACACCATGTTCAAGTTACCTTATTTTGAAGAGGGTGGTGGTTCAAATCCCACTTCTAACATTTAATTATCTTGTTATTAAAATGTCAATTTTGATCATATAAGGATTCATTTCAGATTTTATCTTTCTTTTTGTTTTCATGATTCAATAATCATGTCAAATAATCTTTCGCAATTTCAAGTTCACGTTTTTTTAATGATAACGTGTTCTTTTCAGGAATACGTAATTATTTCTCCAACCCCGTATGATTTTCAAAGTCAGTGACTAATATAATGTATAATTGTTCATTATATCAAACGAATTTTTGATTCGTTATAACTATATAAATCATGGGATTAGGCTTTAAGCCTCATTTGAGATAATGTTGAAGAAATCTCTTTTTTTTTTCTACGCAATCGTTCTTAGATGTGTTACTTTCTTCTCAAATGATTATTTTTCACTATCATTTGTAACATTCATATGGCTTCAAGGTCATGTCAAACGAACATTTTAACATTTTAACATTCAATATTTCATAGAAATGATAATAGAATACTTTTTTTTCATGTCATCAAGATGTATTTGAAAATTTAAGAGAATTCATCTCAATACTTATTTGCATGATTCAATAAATCATTTTTTTCTATAAAATATTGAGACTTTAAGTCTATAATTAACGATATTATGATAAATGAATTTCATAATCTTTCACGGATGCTTTCGCAATTTCAATCCACATTTTTTTTTATTGTGGTGTATTTGGATTACATGTCCAATTTTTTCATATAATCCTTATTTTGTCACTTGATTTCAAATTCAAGATATATGACAATAATATTGTTCAATATATGAACGAAAAATTATTTTGTTAGACTCATTTTCATGAATTATACTTTTGT